>OX336370.1:21544478-22744478 GCA_946902895.1 Fragum fragum | reverse complement strand
TTGTAAAACTTCAACATGTGGTTAATCTTTGCATAAAGTTTCAATAGTATTGAAGCAAAACTGTAGCAGGTGTTTTATTCTAGTTCCAGCACAACAAGGGTTAAGACCATTCTCCCTGTGTTTTCAGGCAGAAATTTGTCTCATTTTCAATGGAGATCATCCTTATGACCTAACATTATCTCTGACCAAATCTAAATACAATTGGGGCTTAATTGTGGCTTAATTCTGGAGTGTAAACTCTTAAAAAAAATTTTTTTGAGGACACAAAACAAAATATAATAGACAGACATGCAAGGATCACAAATGCTCACAATGAGCATGTTGTGCTAAGGTGAGCTAAAAGTTTTCCTGTTTGTTAATATATTAAGTATTTCCGCAGTTCTGAGGAAACATTTCAAAAGAGGTATGAGAGAAGATATGAGATAGTAAACAAAAGCTAAGTTTAAAAAACAAAGTCTATAATTCCTTTAAAGAATGTCTCTATAGTTATCTAATTGATAGTCTAAATTGTACTTGTAGTGAACCCACATATCAACAAAAGTTTGTCATGCCAGCACAGCCAAGACCAACAACATCGAAGTGTTGGCAATAACTGGACTTTTTATTCAACATGGCCATGCCAAAAATATGTGAACTTTTAAAATTGTGGCAAATGGGTTTCAAGAGTCAGTAAAGATAAAATTGTCACTAAAAAGGTACAAGTATACTAGGGAATGCGCATGTGCAATAAAGGGAAGCAACTTCAATATTCTTTTTTAAAGGACCGGAAATGACATCATATGTGCATTATATTACCAGTAATTCAGCAAATAATATGCTAAAAAAAACTTTCCCTGTCAGTAACTAGTTTCCAGGGGTGTGGAAATACGGGTTTTGTCCACTTGTCCCTGGACAAGTAAAGTCCGATTTTCTACTTGTCCTGGGCCAGAATGGACTTGTCAAAAAAATGAGAGAAAAGATAAATTTTGGAAAAACATTGCTTTTATAGACGAACTCAGCATTTTCTTCATTAAAACAATGTTTTCTGCCCTTAGATACAAATATTGTGCTAATCAATCTCTAATATCTATTAGGACTATTAGGTACTATTCCAAGATTTGCCCTCATATTTACTTGTCCATGGACAAGTAGCCTGAAAGAATGTACTTGTCCGCAGGAAGAAAAGCCCAGACCGGACAAGTCAGGCATGGGAATTCCACACCTCTGGTGTGTTTTTTTCCCTCTCCATGACTTGAGGGATTTATGCACATGAATTTCAGAATGTTTTTTGTTCACTTTTCTATTCTATTGCCCTCTTATATTTACATGTTTAAGGCTTTTTGACCAAAGAAGAGGCATACCTCTTTAGTCCCCATTTTTTTGTTTAATTACCTAGCTATGAAAATACCTTATAAAACCAATCATCCTTTCTTACATCCTGCTTTTTAAAACATTTGTTGATATTACAAGATTGTTCATACATTTCTTCTGCTAAATGAGTCTCAATTAATCAAAAATAATAACAGACATTTAATGTAAAACTTAAATTCAGAAAAGTCTAATTAAACAATTTTAAACAAAATACAAAGACGTTACAAATTGTAAGAGGTCTCATTCAACCACAGAGTAATTTCCACTGATCATTTGTTAAACAGAAAAAATAGCAGAATTATAAAATAAACATGTAGCACAAATATTGAAGAATATTACCTTTCAAACCTGTTATAAAATGAATAAAGAAACAGTAAACTTTTAAACAAATTGGAATTCAGAAGCAAACATGCAATTTTCAGTAAGATCTTGCCTTTGCTTAAAAGTATAAGTAACTAGTCAAAAGCATTTTATAAACTGTACAAAAACAGAAAGTTCCTGAATTTTGACAAAAAAGTAACATTTTGAAAGAAGCAAATCTTACGCTATTACAGAATCCTTCCGACTGTAAAAATAGAGAGATTCTTTGTTCTAAGTACTAAGTTTTTGCAAGTCCTGGATAAAAAATCAATACAAAAATTGTTGAAAAAGAAAGAAATTTGTCCTAAATTCATTCTTAAGGGGCATAAAAACAACATTGACATCATTGCATGGTGTATTGTCTCGTAAAATAAAAAAAAAATAAAAAATAAAGGACTTGCCTAAGATTATTATGTAATGATAATGAATCATGACCTTACAGACTAAAAGGGTATTATACCAATATATAATGATAAACATAAACGCTTGTCATGCTTATTTATAAATTCTCTAATCCTTTAGACAGCTCTGGTTAAAAAGAGACAAGCAAGTGTTCTAGGCTAAGATCAGTCTCCAAATATGTGCAGGCTGATCTTTGTCTATACCTCCTTCCAAAGAAGGGTAATGAGCAGCTTATTAAACCCCTTTGGAACTTGTAGGAGTTTTCATGAAATAAACATTTTGACCATTTCTCAGGTTGATTAGGCATCAAACGTCGTCTCAAGAAAGCCAACAAGGTTTTTCTAAGATTTCACCTAATGACCAAATTTTTAATCTTAAGTGATCAAACTTAAATCAGAATTGTCAGACAAACCATCAAGAAAAAAATTCTGACCAATTATTAGGTTGGTTGAGCAACAAGTATGGCCCCTAGCGCACCTAAATATTTTTTTCCAATATTTGACCTTATGACCTAGTTCAACAAGTTACCTAATTTCAAAGATGCCAGGATACCATTAATACAGTCTGAACAATTTCAGGTTGACTGAGCATCAACTGTGGCCTCTAGAGTGCTCACAAGGTTTTTCTAAGGTTTGACCTAGTTTTTAACCCAAAGTGACCGAATCTAGAAACTTTCTGAGACACAACCAAGATAAAGAATTTCTGACCAATTTTTAGGTTGTTTTTGCTAACATTGTAGCGTCTAGAGACTCCACAAGGTAAATGTTGACCACAGAAAGTGAACAATTAACATCACACATCCACAAAATTTCACCTTTAGCATGTTGACATAATCTTACGATAATGATAACTTGTGTTTACAAGTGCAAGTTTCAGTTAAGATACCAACTTTTTGTTGTGACTATATTTTGCTTGTCCCTAGAATGACCACTATAAACAGATTTGACAGTACATTGTGCAACATTGAAAAAATATTTTACAATATTTTTTTTTCAAAAAAAAAAGAAGAAAAAAATGTTTTTCATCTATGCCTTACATTATGAATAATGACACATTTGAACTTCATTTCCCTTTTATTTTGGAAATATGTATGATTTTGTTGTCTTGGAAAGAAATAAAGTTTAAAGGAAAATGGAAAGTCCTTGAGGGAATAAAGAAATTAATTTACTTCAAGGAGTAAGGTCAAAACCTCTTCTAATGTCTAATTAAAACTCTTGCAAGATATTGAATTCAATCAAATTTTGAGAGAAAAAAACAGGAAATTCTGACTGCCTCGATGACAGATTTATCTTCAAAAGTGAAAAAAAGAAGTTGAAAAAGTGCAGAATGAAATCTTTGAACTTTTAGCCAAGGACATTCAATACTGATGTATTCCTATCTAGAAATGTTCTAAAGTCAAGCTTAAATCAAACCAATTAATACTATTTCAATTTATACTAATTATATCTTTATTTGTAATAATGCAGACTTTATTTCCACATGATATTCAAATAAATGGATGACATGTTTATACAAAATTTAACCCATTCAAACAAAACCAAGCTTTTTGAAACCCCTCAAGAAAAAGCTTTCGAAACCATAGTGGAAAATGAATAGATTGCATATAACAAATTCTTCATTATCCACAATAGTTTTTATCCAAACAGACAAATATTTTTTAAATACCATCAACTTAAAATTGCTGTGTGCAACTAAGAAAAATAAAGATTATTTATTAAGAAATGGGCAGAAAACCAGATGGACTGACATAGTGACTATACCCCCCCCCTTTCTTCATTATTGGGAGTATAGATTTTAACCCTTGTCAAGCTGTATAAACAACTTTACCAAATTACTGTAAAATCAAAGGGCTGATAGCACTGGTAGAACTTGTTATTCAAAAATCAATATTTCTTTTAGAAATCAATTTCATAAACAACTCTGGCAGGAAAAGTACAAGCAGGAGGGGTAGACCAAGATCAGACTGCATTTATGTGCAGTATGATCTTCGTCTACACCTCCTGCCAAAGTCGGATTATTCCAGGTTCAGCATTAAAAAGGTAAAGTGCACAGCCTCAAAGCTTTTGTAAAACAATATAAATGTGAATCTTTAAAAAGATTGGACACAGATGAAGGGGTTATTAAGAAAATGAAATTTTAAAAGACCCCATTTCCTTTGACGAGGCCTCAAATTGCCAGCAAAACATCATCAGATCATTTGTAATCTTTCATTTCAGGGTTGTTGAGAAATTGCCAACAACATTTTAAACTAGATGGTTGTCCCATGACAACTGCTGTCGAGCCCGCAAAGTTTTGTAGGTATCATGCTCTTGATAAGCACAATTTTAGTGTTTGACCTTGAGCTTTGACCTTGAAATTGAAGCTATCCAAAAAATTCTTTCAAATGGCACATCTACTCAAGATGGAGAACAATTGTGCCAATTTATTTTGAAATCCATCCATAATTGTAGGTGAAATACTCCAGACAAGCACAATTTTAGTATTTGAGCTGTGACCTTGGCCTTGAAGCTATCCAAAAGTTCTTTCAAATGGCACATCTACTCATGATGGAGAATACTTGTGCGAAGTTATTTGAAATTCATCCATAAATGTAGGAGCAATTGTACGGAGAAATTGGAACAGACGGACAGACTGATGGGCCGACTAACGCTGGCTGATGTTGGTCTACACCTTCTGCCAGAGTCAGATTATTCAAGGTACAGCATGAAAAGGGTAAAGTGCACAGCCACAAAGCTTTTGTAAAACAATATAAATGTGCATCTTAAAAAAGTTTGACCACAGATGAAGGGGATAAGAAAAAAAAATTTAAAAAATGAAATTTTAAAAGACCCTATTTCCTATGATGAGGTCTCAAATTGCCAGCAAAATATCATCAGATCATTTGTAATCTTTCATTTCAGGGTTGTTGAGAAATTGCCAACAACATTTTCAACTAGATGGTTGTCCCAGGACAACTGCTGTTGAGCCCACAATTTTAGTGTTTGACCTTGAGCTGTGACCTTGGACTTGAAGCTATCCAAAAAGTTCTTTCAAATGGCACATCTACTCATGATGGAGAATAATTGTGCCAAATTATTTTGAATTCCATCTATAATTGTAGGGGAAATACTCCAGACAAGCACAATTTTAGTGTTTGATCTTGAGCTGTGACCTTGAACTTGAAGCTGTCCAAACATTTCTTTCAAATGGCACATCTACTCATGATGGAGAATAATTGTGCCAAATTATTTTGAAATCCATTGACAAATTTGGACAGATGGACAGACATACGGACTAACTAATGCACTAACACACATACACTAACTTTTCATAGTGACAACTATGTCTTGCTTACCGCAAGCGGGCTTGGCAACAAGAGGACCGCCAACGGGTGCCTAAGCTTGGCTATCGGGTGCTGGATAGTGGATAAAATGCATCTAGAGTTAACCCCCGTTAATAGTATAGGTTGCTCTTTTAATAGTGAACAAGTGTGCCAAGTTTCAAGTGAATGCCTTTAGTAGAACCAGAGATATCACAAAATGTCAAAGTTTTTGCACGACAACAACTACACCAAGGCTATAATAATACCTTGGGTTTTCTCTAAAAACAGCCTAGCTAAAAATTAATATATTAGGGGCAAGATTACCCTAGATTGCTCACCTGAGTTTTTACTTGAATACTTAAAAGGGCGTCTCCTTTGTTTATGCACAAGTAGTGCACAAAATGATCAAGGATTTGACCTCAAAGCTCCCTTTTTTGTTTCTAAGGGCACAGTCCCATTAAGAATAAGATACACTGCAACTCCTCTATAACGCTACGGGACACAGCACTGACTCCATTATAACGCGGGGTCCACTTGGCTCCCAAAATTTTGGAAGGGGGGGGGGCAATACGGGTTGCAGATGCTGAGATACGACGTTAATGCTGAATGGCCGCGATTTTTTCATCCCGTCTTCGGCCCGCTCGGAGAAAAAGGGTTGCACATAAAAATCGATAATTACCCGAAGCCAGGTAAGTTTTTAACACCTTACATGGACTGTCCTGGTCATTAATGCATTACTTCAGAGATAATTGCTTTGTTTGATTGATGACACGCGTAGTGTTTCAATTTACAAAATCAGTTTGATTGTTTGGTCTTACTTTTTGACATTGAGATGATCAATGCCTTAGGTCTTTTATATTTTTGTAAATCAATAGAGAATAAGCACGCTGACCTTCAGTTACAAACCTTGAAGGTGGTGCGATTAAAATATCAGACTGTTTCACTCTCGGTGTTTTTAATTTTCTTCAGTCCCAGGTAGGACGTGTTCTCAAAGTAATGCGCGAGCGTGAAATTAGACAAATTGACTTGAGCCTACTATTGATTTTACTTCATAGTTTGTTGGTATCCGGAGCTCGTAGAGGATAGTAGCTTCAAGATAAAAACGGAACAATGTGCGTTTAAAACAATCAGTCGTAGTTGCGACGTTTTCCCTATATACAGAAAACACGTGAATTTTAATTGTAAATGTCACAATATCGGAAGATTCTCATCCGAAACGGGATAGATAATTTAAGTAGATTAAAATAAAATACCGTTATTTTTCCGCATTTCTTTCAATAATCCGAAAATTTAATGCCATCCTGTATGATCAAACACACGACAAAAAGCTCGTCGACAAATTTAAAGTTAAGTCTTTTTGGGTACAGTTTATTTCATTCTGAGGGAGGAAAGGTGATTAAAGGTGCCGCCGCCAGATGTTCAGCTATTTATGGGAGAGTTTCCGGAGTTGACACGTGCCAGACGCATACCCCGTGAGAATCTTGCTGACCGAATTTTTTTCTCTTGTTGTTATGAAGCCAGTCATACCGCCGTCTCAGATTTTTTTCGATTATTATCACCTTCATTTTTACGATTAAAAGTTAGCGGCTATAAAGTTTAATCAAGTTTTGCATACGTGCAACTGGTCGGTTTAAATTCCCGATTCGTAAATGACTAGGTTCAGATAGAGTTCTTTGTCGGTTTATTGTTACCGTATTTTTAACAATGGTAAAGAAATTAGACCAAGTCCATAACCGCGAAAGAGGTTCGAAGGTCGATCCACACGACATTTTCTCAACCCTTCAGTAACCCCAGGTGTTCAACAACTCGTCGGTCTCCAAGGAGACGTCGATTTGCGGAATACTTAGATTTTATCCCTTTTGTGTAAGGATGGAAATATTTACGTCCTTGTAAAACTAAATTCAATTAGATTAATCTCGACGACTATCAAAATAATAAAACATGTCTCGGGTAAAAGTTCTAGCTTCTTAATATTGGGAGAAAGAGAACCACAATTTATAGACCCGTAGAAATTTACGGATTATTCAATCCTGATAGACCGTGAAGGTAAGGTTAGAAATTAATTCTCCGCACGCTGAATTTCGTCGGTTTCTGCTAAAATCTCATAACCAAAGTTGTCTTTCATTTCCCGACTAGTAACTTGTATAGAATTAAACTTGTTACAGGAATTTCATCACGAATTATCGGCTGTTTGGTTCCGATTCCGACGGTTGAAAAATTCAGTTACGGCAGGGGGAGGGGGGGGGGGCACAGCGTTATAGCATAATAACTCCACTTCTTCCGCTGTTTCATTTCTTGGACCCCACCAACAGCGTTATAGTGGAGCTGCAGTGTATCATTATGCTGGGACAAAGGATCTTACCAAGTTTCATACAGACTGAGCAAAAAATATGGCCATTAGAGCATAAAAACAACTAAAAAATTGTCATTGACCCTTTCCCATATGACAATATTTAAGACCAGTCTAAATTCAAAAGAGTTGGTGGCGATAATTTCAATTTGATGAAATCTTCAAATCTTTGTCTTTTAGGGTAGAAAACATTGTCGATAATGAAGAAATCACTTGTAATTAGCAATTTCTTCATTTTCCACAATGTCTTCCCAAGCTTTTTTATTGAGTGGTGTCATTTTTTGGGAATGGGTCATGGCCTCGTGTTCCATTGGAACCTTCAATATTTCAAAAGGGTTCATCCTTTTGACCTAACAATCATTCTGACCAAGTTTCATCAAGATTGCATCAAATTTTTCGGCCCCTAGAGTGTAACACCCCCCCATGTCATTAGGGTCCCTTTCCTCCAATGTTTTCAATTGAATCTTCTTGTGTACATTCTAACAAAGTGTGGTGAGGAATGGACAAAAAAAAAAACCAAAAAACTCTAAGACTTGACTTTTTTAGACTGTCACATCCATTTATAATAGGGTATAGCAGATCATCAATATAAATATTTGGTGAAAATCAGGCAAAAAAATGGCCCCTAGCAAATAAGATTCTTCTATGATTTGACCCATGGGCCTGGATTCATTTCATCAGATCACATCCATTTTCCACAGGGTCCTGGAGGTCACCTTTGAAAAAAATCAGAGATAGTTTTGTGAAGATTAGGCAAAAATGTGGCCCCTGTATAGCATGTAAACAAGACTTTTCTAAGATTTACCCTAGTGACCTAGTTTTTGACCTAACCATTCCCATTTTGAATAGGTTAGCTCATTATGAGCAATTTGGAGGAACATTCTATCAAATTTGTTGTCTCTAGAGTGTAAAATTGTTGACACAAGACAAGACAGATATTCAAGTGTCCCAAATGCTCAACCTGAGCATTTCTTAGATAAGGTAGAAAAAGATACTAACTAAAATTTGACCTTGATCTAAAGCATATGACCTTCATTTCAAGAGCATCAATAACACTGCTTTACACACCAACAAGAGGCTCAAGAGGGCCTGTGTTGCTCCAATTGCTGATGATTTTTATGCTTTTCTTTACCCATTAAGCAAACATTTTCAAAATTTCATAAATTTGAAACTGCCATCTGCAACATCTTCCAGTTTCAAAATTCTAATTACAATATTTTGTTTTCTATTGATGGGTTAAATAAGCTCTCTTCCTCAGACCAAATTTCCTCTATATTTTGTAATCAATCAACTGTGGATGTAATATGAACAATAAGTCTTATCTAAGATATAAATAGTAAGTTGTCTCACTTACACCATAACTTAAACATAATCCTACAACTACATATAAATGCAATATACATAATGGCCCTGGCTCCTATCTTTCATTTTCCACAATTTTTGCTACCAAATTTTTAACAGTTTTGTTCAGATCTGAAAAGAAGTTTCTGAGAAGATTTTTTAAGTTTACACACTAACAGACAAATGGAATGACACATAACAGACACAACACTGACAATAGCTGGCTGGACTTTGGCCAATGGAGCTTAAATTAGCAATGTTTAGCTTAAAAGAAATGCAGTAATGTTCAGAATCTCCCATTTTGGGTACCATACAAAGATGCAAATCCTACTTACGGAATATTTCTGTGAAACAAGATGTCTACTTCAAGGTGACCTGCACTCTCCAAAACTGCATATCTATCAGAGGCAAATGTAAACTTCCCTAAAATATCACCTGAATGAACAAGAATACAACAATGGAATGCCATAGAATGAACAGAGCATTTGAAATAGAAAATATTTATTTCAAGCCTTATTGTTTGACCCATTCCCACTCAATGACGCCTTTTGACAACCTCAATAACAATAGCTGTCAAAAACGGGTTATGCTCCCCGATTATAGCCTTGTTACAAAAAGTAAAAGATTAATAAGGAAAGGGTTAAGAAAGACTGACAGATGCTGATGTAGCTATATGCTAGCCATATTCCAGACATGCTCAATTTTAAAGCTGTGCTGTGACCTTGACTTTGGAGATATCTGAAAATTTATTTCAAATGGCACATCTACTTGCGATAGAAAACAATTGTGCAAAGTTTTTTAGAAATCAATCCATAATTTTAGGAACTATGCTCCAGACATGCTTAATTTTAATGTTTCAGCTCTGACCTTTGTCTTTTCAGCTATCTGATTTTTTTTCAAATTGCACATCTACTCATGAATGAGAACAATGTTGACAAGTTATATTGAAATCTTTCTATAATTGAAGGGGCTAATTGCTCTTGACATGCTTAATTTAAACATTCATCATTAAGCTGTGACCTTGACCTTGGAACTATATGAATCTATTTTCAAATGGTACATCTACTCTTAAAAGAATAATTGTGTAAAATCATTTCAAAATTCATCCATAAAATGAAGGATCTATGCCTGGAAATGCTAAATTTTCATTTTTGACCTTAAGCTGTGACCTTGACTTTGAATCTATCTGAAAATTTGTTTTGAATTGGACATCTGCTCAGGATAGAGAACGATTGTGTCAAGTTATTATGAATATCATCCACTATCTTAGAAATAATGCTCCAGACATGGATATTTTTAACATTTTACCTTGAGCTGTGACCTTGACCTTGGAGCTATCTGATGTTTTTCCAGAATGGCATATCTTTAAATGATTGAGAACAATTGAGCCAATCTATATTGAAACCCTTCTATAATTGCAGGAGCTATGCTCTGAACATGCTTCAAACTTTCAACCTTTAGATGTGACCTAGACCTTAGAGTTATCTGATTTTTTTTTTGTCAAATGGCACATTTATTCAAGAAAGAGAACATTTGCATGGTTATTTCAAAATCAATCGATAATTGAACAAGCTATGCTTGGAAATACTTAACACTGATGTTCAACCTTAAACTTTGACCTTGACCCTGGAGTTATCTGAAGATTTGTTTCAAATAACACATCTACTCATGATAAAGAACTCTTGTGTAAAGTAATATTGAAATCCCTCCATGATTAAAGGTGCTTTGCTCCAGACATGCTTAATTTAACATTCAACCTTGATCTGTGACCATGACCTTTGAATTGTTTTTTTTTTTTTTTTCAAATGGTACATCTAGTCATAACAATTGTGTAAAGTCGTTTCAAAATACATCCATTGATGAAGGATCTATACTCTGAAAATACTTAATTTCAATGTTTGACCTTGAGCTATGTTTTTTTTTTTTTTTTTTTTTCAATTGACATCTACTCATGCCAGAGAATGATTGTGCCGAGTTATTTTGAAGTCCATCCATAATTGAAGGAGCTATGCTGCCGAAAAGGTAAATTTCAATCTTTGACCTTGATCTGTAACCTTGACCTTATCAAAAAAGGGGGGTGTCGGCCCAATATCATAAGGAATGAAAGATTCATCCAATTTGGCCAAAGGGCTGTAGAGATGTCAGGGCGTACAGACACGGACAGAAAATGGGAGTATAGACAGACGCACAAAGCGGCAGCTTTATACCCACCCTTCGGGGAGCATAAAAATCATTTGGAAAATATTGTGTTAAATTAAGGAATTGCTTGAACCAGGCAATTTCTTCTTTTTTCACAATATTTTCTACCCACACAATGACGCTTTTAAACGCCCCCTAATATGATAGCTTTGGAAAACATTGTGGAGAATGAAGAAATTGCTTTTTACAAGCAAATTTCTTCATTATCCACAATGTTTTTTATTCTAAAAGACAAAGAGTTTGAAGATTTCATCAATTTAAATTGCTGTCTGCAACTTCTTTCAATTTGGACTGGTGCCAAAATTTTACCATGTGGGAATGGGTTAAAAAGATTAAGGATTTTTGTACCAGAAAAGTAGCATGTACATTGCAAGGAAGATATGGGTTAATGAACTAGATAGTGAATAATAAATAAAATAGGGTGTGGGATCAGTTGGGTTTCTAAAGTTTTTTGACTATGTTTCTATGTAAAAAATAGGATGCGCTCATGCAGAGCCAATATATGTATGAAGGGTAAACACATTAAAAACCTTTTAGAGGTTCACTAGGAGGTTCTACATATCAAATATCAATGCTCTGGGCTTTTTCATTTCACAGTAGAAGATTTTTTCTTTCTTTGTTTCTATGCTAAAATTGGGTGCTTCTGGGCAGAGCCCAAATATAACCCAAAAGGCATCTCGTAACAAAATCTGATTGACTTGGAGATTCCAGATACCAAATATCAATACTCTATGGGCTTTCTGGTTTAAAAAGATTTTTCTTTCTTTCTGTTAAAATAGGATGAGCCCGGGCAGAGCCCAAATATGACCCAAGGGGCATCATATGAAGAAATATAATAGAGGTCCCATATGAGGTGCTGCATACCAAATATCAATTCTTTAGGCTTTCTCCAGGTTTCAGAGGAGAAGATTTTTAAACTATTTTTCCTTTTTTTGTTTCAATGTAAAATGGGGTGTGCCCAAGCAGAGCCCGAATATGACCTGAGAGGCATCATTGAACAATTTTAATACAGGTCCTCTAGGTTTTATTGATTGAATGGGAAAAATGCCTCTTTCATCAGTATTTCAGTCATATCCCGGCGGCAGGAGCACATTACAATGGTTTCCTGGTATTTCTCACACCAGTACTACCACTACATCCTTTCCTAGCCTCCAGCTGCTATCCCACTTAGTTTTATGATTATCCACCCATTGGTGAGAGACAAATGCCATGGCAACCAGAGTTAAGTGTAGATTTCAATTTATCTGAACAATTTTGGAAGAGCTTCACCCAAGGAACATCCCTGCCAAGTTTCATCAAGATTGACTTTCTGGTTCAGGAGGAGAAGATGTTTAAAAAAATTGTTAACAGACGCACAACGCCAACACACGACGATAACACTGGACATTTGGCGATCACAATAGCTCAGCTAAAGCATTTGTGCTAAAGTGAGCTAAAAGTTCTTAAATTTTATCACCTTTAAATCGTTTTCTTCAACTCCTTTCAATTTGGGCCAGTCTAAAATTTTGCCATCTGGTAACAGGTTAAGAAAGAATTACTAGAGTCCAAGTTAAAGCCAATTTCTTGATAAATGACGGATCTCTGGCCACCCCCTTCAATATTAAACATTATTTTGCAAAATTTTTGGCCAGCAACATGTACCAAAAAAGCAAATTGTTGGTAGGGGACTTAAATGTTGTATCACCACCAAAATATCTTCATATAGATATTGGCCAATGTGGGAGTTCAAAGTTCATAATTGGTCTAAATGAATGGTATGATTGGTCAAAGATTCTTTGATTGACGGCTGCTTTTGGTCAATTTAACTTGATCTTTTAAGATGTCTTTACTTAAATCATTACCTGACAAAAAGACTGGTTCAAATTAGTTATTAAGCAATTTCTTCATTTTCCACAATGTTTTCAAAAGTTTTTAGGGGCTTCAAAAAGCTTAAAAGTGTTGGAATGGGTTAATTCCATTACAAGGCTACAAAATTTAAGATGGTTCATAGAAGTGGCAGACACAAAATTTCAGTTGATTTAATTATACAAATCTTTGTTATTACAGGAAGTAAAAAGTTATTGGAAATAAAGAAACACCTTGTTAATAAGAAGTTTAAAAAGTCACACAATATTTTTCTTTTGAGGGTTAACTAAATAGGGATTGTGTAGGGATGGGACAATACAAGTAATTTCTGGAGTGACAGACAATAATAAAACAATATGCCCTAAAATATATAGATACAAGGTTATCACAAATCATGAAAAGTACTTTCCTATAAGTCACTGTACCATTCCCAACAAGTTAGAAGCATTTCTTTTTATCATTATTACAAATCATGGAAAGTACTTTTCTAAAAGTAATTGTACCATTTCCAACAAGTTAGAAGCATTTTTTTTAGCATTATTACTTTGAACCAAATTATAGTTTCTGATATACCTTCAGGTACTTTGCCCTGCTTCATAGCCTTTTGGATTTTCATTTGAGCAGCCACCACATCTGCCATACCGGGTTTTTTAGGCTGTCTTCTTGGAGCCATGGAACCCCCAGTCATGGCACTGACTACTGCATGCCTGAATCTGAAAAAAAAAACGAAATTTGATAATAGCTCTAATAGGCATAATAAAATTAAGATATATACACAGTCGAAGGCATGCAAATACAATAATGACAATCTATTTCTTTTCAAATTTTTTTTAAAAAAAAGCTGTCTTGTCACCCTAAAATAGCTCGGAACAAATTCAAGATTAGTTTTATTTGTTTCAAGTCTTTCTCACCCATTACCAGACAACAAAATTTAGACTGTCCCAATTGAAAGAAGTTGCAGACGATATTTTGCATTAAAATAAAAGGGCTGAAAACACCGGAGGTGCCAAGCCAATTTGAGTTGATATTAACTTTGAAAATTAACCTTACAAACAACTCTGGCTTAGAACAGACATACAGGTGGTGTAGACTAAGATAAGACTGCACATATGTGCTGGCTGATCTTTGTCTATACCTCCTGCCAAAGTAGGAATACTCCAGGTTTAGCATGATAAGGGTTAACTATGAATAATTATAATGATTTGGTAGCCAATCAACAGTTTCTATGTACTACTTCTCTTATATGACAATCTATCATGCAATCTATCAATAAAGATTAAATTCAAATTAATTAGTTCATTCATGCATATAGAAGATATCATAAATTAATCAAATCTTTTATGCTCCAACTGATGTCAAAATAGTCGACTTGTCCAAATTCAAAAGAAGAAACAGGCAACAACAAAAATAATGTAGTCTGAAAAAAGATATTTATGCATATTTAGAAATATCATTGTAAAAAGCAGAAATTGCATGACAGAATTTCTTCTTTAATCCCTCCCATCTTGAATGAGCCTGAGTGAGACATTTTCAACAGTGTTACATGTGCGATAAGAAAGGACCAAGATCAGCTTGTGTATGCACGAAAGTTAGATCAGAGTCATTGGCCCTAGAGTGTTCACCTGAAACAGGGTTTAGGAATATAACACACAGGGCATTTTGTAAAGTGCCAAGGGGCATCATCACATCAATAAATTTTGTAAAAGTTCACATTAAAATTTTACATGGCAAATATCAATGTTCTAAGTTTCTGGTTTCAAGGCAGAAGAATTCCTTTTTTTTTTTCAATTTAATATATTATGGACATCAGGTTGGGAAGGAGATTTTCTAATATGTATGCCTATGCCAAATATGATCCAAAAGGCATCACATGAACAAACTTTTTACATGTTGACAGAAATTCTACATAAAGTGCTCTAGACTGCATGGTTTCAGAGGTTTTTGAAGTTTTCCTTCATGTATCTATGTTAATATAGGTAGGGCCCTAAGCCCAAATATGTAGAAAGGGGCATTATATGAAAATACTTGATAGAGGTCCCCTATGAGATGCTGCACATTAACTATCAGTGATCAGTTTCAGAAGACATTTATAGTTTTCCTTAATATTCTTTCTTTCAACATAAAATGAGCCAAAGGGTATCATTTGAACAAACTTGATAGATGTCCCCAAGGAAGTACATGCATACAAAATATCAAAGCACTCAGTTTTTTGGTTCAAGAGAAGATTTTTAAAGATTTCATTATTTCTGCCTTTTATTTTGCCATTGAAACCAAAGTGAAGGATGGATATCAAATATTTGAACAATTTTTTGAAGGGCTTCACCCAAGAAACATCCCTATCAAGTTTTGTCAAGATTGATTTAAAGGAATTGCCAACAAACAGACTATGCTGCCGTTGCTGCGCACACCAGACATTGGGCAATCACAATAGCTCACCTTGAGCACTTCACAGTCTGGTGAGCTAAGGGGGGGGGGGGGGAATCTTAAAAAGCATGGTTAATATAAATCAAGATAATCCATCAAACAAAAATGACCCACAATATCTGGGCATTCCAGTGCTTTTAGCTCTTTTGATTTTCATACAATTCTGAATAAGGATTTAATTCAGCATGACAAGGGTTAATATAAAAAATCTTTGTTTTTTGGATTTGCCTCAAATCATTGGTGATAATATAGAAATTGTTTGTTACAAGCAATTTCTTTGTTGTCCAACGTGTTTTCCAAACCTTTTTCTTTAAGGGAAGCCAAAAAGTTTGGTGTGTGGGAATGAGCTAATTTAGCCACTTGTTTCTAACCAGTAGCATGCCATAAACTATCCAAGAAAACATTTATGTAAGGCCTCTTGATGGAGTAAACATCTTTTAGTATGTTCTACTGTGATGTATGGGGAATTTAGGTGATCTATTGTTTTATGGTTGTTGGGCAATAGTTACTGAATTCTACTGTTATTCTACTTAACTTTCTACCACACATATCAGGAAATTGTGGAAAGGCGCAAAGAGCTAGCAGTGTCTGCCGGTGCATAATTGTATGAATATATCTCTATATCACATTAAGCTAATTTTTTTTAAATAAGGATTTAAGATTAACCAATTCTCACACAAAAAAAATATGACACTTTTTTACACACCCCAAGAAAAGCAATTTAGAAAATATTGTGTAAAATTAAGAAATTGCTTGTAACAAGCAATTTCTTAATTTTACACAATGTTTTCTATTTGGTAACTTGATAAGGTTAAAGTTTTATTAACTGTAAATTGTTACCTGCAACTCCTTTTAATTGAATGGACCAGTCTAAAATTTTGCCTACTGCTAATGGGTTAATCTAACCAATAATCAGATGAAAAAATTAAAGACAATAGTGTAGAGTGTGTAAATTTGAAAAAAAAAACAAAAAAAAAACTGGTACTATTGAGGGCAGAAAGCATTGCATCAAAAGATAAATTGCCTGTAAAAAACATGGTTACTTTTTGCCTGGAAATAGATCAATATATTCATCTGATAGGGTCAATACATGATTCGGTCCATACCCATGTTGTACATGTTCAGTGGACACAATATTGGCTCTCAACAGGCCATACATCAAATTTGTCTAATAAACTTCTCTTCTTCACAGTTCAAACTAAATGAGTTTCTTTGAAGACTTGCCAGAAGGTTAATTGGAAGTGACTTTGCAAGTAGCTAGAAAATGACTGCTGAATCATTAACCAGTGCAGATGTTTGAATGATTCTTTAACAAAATTAATTGCACATAACTCACTTTGGTCTCTCAAACTTAGGTGTTCTATGCAACTGAGACTATTGTCTTGGCATTCAGAATGCTCTCTTAACCCAAACTGTTACTAGATGAGTGGTGTGGACATATACACTATCTCCACTTGTCTACACACAGATAAGACATGATTTTCTACTTGTCCAGAATTATATGAACTTGTCCACAAAAAGGTGAAGAGATCATTTTTGAGAAAACATTGTTGATGAAGAAAATGCTGAAACCCAGCATATTCTTCATTAACCACAGTATTTCCCTTCAATATAAACATTTATCATGAATTTTCAATACATTGCAATTATTTTTGAGACCTATTTTATCTTTCCAATATTTGTCCTGGTACTAATTAATTTGCCCCAAGACAAGTAAGTGTCCTTTAATAATATACCAAGTACAACAAGAGCTTCGCAGAGTGGCGCATATACGCCCGAAGGAGCTTGTCAGGCACCCTGCTTTATCAGCTATGTTAGCTTGAATGATAGCTCATGCATTTTATCAATAGAAAGATCTTGTTACCTGAATAATATTGTAATCACTTGAGAAACATGACAGCTATCAAAACCATTGTTAAATTTAAAACCTGAAAAATGTAGGATAAGATGTGCATACAAGATATTAAGTGTTTTTCATTCAATTCAAGGGCAGATAATTCAAGAAAACTCAAAAATGACTGGAAAGATTTGAATTTAAAAGGTCTTATGCACAACTAGATATCATGGGGAGTAATTGTGCCCAGTTTCAGCTCATTCCCATTGATAGTTAAGGAGGAGTTGCGCACACAACAAACAGTGATTTTCGTTCAATTCAAGGGCAGATAATTCAAGATAACTCAAGAATGACTGGAGCAATTTGAATTTCAAAGGTCTTATGCAAAACTAGACATCATGGGGGGTAATTGTGCCCAGTTTCAGCTCATTCCAATCGATACTTTAGGAGGAGTTGCACACACAATAAACTGATTTTCGTTCAATTCAAGGGCAGATAATTCAAGACAAGAGGACCATGATGGTCCTAAATCGCTCACCTGAGGCATCTCCAAATTACAGTACTTTTTAGTATAAAAAAGACACAACTTGAGCAAAATTAATAAAAGATATATAAGATTTTGGGCTTTGTACAAAACAATCCAGTAATGCTTTACAATAATAATGAATGCCTTTGGCTTTATAGTTTAATCCATTACCAAACTATCCCAGAATTTGTCACCTTCAGGGAAAACAGGTTTGAAAAATACATAGTGAGAAAGGGAGTGACCAGCAATTTATCCATTTCTCACAGTGTTTTCTACCTGAAATTCTTTGTATTTAGATTTCAATCAAACTCTTATTACTGTCTGCAACTTCAATGGGTGTAATTTTAGCAACCTTGGTAGAGAACAATCTGGATGTACTATAAATCAAAATATGAATGCATTACAACTTATACATGAGGAGTGGAAAATATTTGTATGTTTTTCATATCCTTGGATGCCTTGGGAAGGGCCATGTTTAAATATTTAAAAAAAACTTGGTTGAGAACAATATGATTGAGCTCTATATAAAATATAAATGCCTTTGGCCTTGTAGTCTGTTAAAAAAAAAGACAACAAAGATTTTCTAAAATTTCCATTTTCATATGCCGCAGTTACAAGAGTTCACGGAATTAAATTCTTTTAACAACTTTTGAAGAGCTTCACCTAAAAAACATCCCTGCAAAGTTTTAGATTGATTGGCCCAATGGTTGAGGAGGAGAAAATTTTTAAAGATTTTTACAGATTTACTAAAGATTCCCATTTTCACATGCCGCGGCAACCAGAGTTTTTGAGGGAATTAAATTCTTTTAACAACTTTTGTAGAACTTCACCCGAGGAACATCCCTGCTAAGTTTCAGCTTGATTGGCCTACTTGTTTAGGAGGAGAAAATTTTTAAAGATTTTTACAGAATTACTTAAGATTCCCATTTTCACATGCCGCGGCAACCAAAGTTTTTGACGGAATTAAATTCTTTTAACAACTTTTGTAGAACTTCACCCAAGGAACATCTCTGCAAAAGTTCAGCTTGATTGGCCTACTGGTTTAGGAGGAGAAGATTTTTAAAGATTTTTACAGATTTACTAAAGATTCCCATTTTCACATGCCGCTGCAACCAAAGTTTTTGACGGAATTAAATTCTTTTAACAACTTTTGTAGAACTTCACCCAAGGAACATCTCTGCAAAAGTTCAGCTTGATTGGCCAAATGGTTTAGGATGAGAAGATTTTTAAAGATTTTTACAGATTTATTCAAGATTCCCATTTTCACATGCCGCGGCAACCAAAGTTTTTGACAGAATTTAATTCTTTTAACAACTTTTGTAGAACTTCACCCAAAGAACATCTCTGCAAAGTTTCAGCTTGATTGGCCTACTGGTTTAGGAGGAGAAGATTTTTAAAGATTTTTACAGATTTACTAAAGATTCCCATTTTCACATGCCACGGCATCCCGAGTTTTTGACGGAATTAAATTCTTTTAACAACTTTTGTAGAACTTCACCCAAGGAACATCCCTGCAAAGTTTCAGCATGATTGGCCTACTGGTTTAGGAGGAGAAGATTTTTAAAGAAATTGTGGACGGACGGACAGACGGACAGACGGACAGACGGACAGACGGACAGACGGACGGACGGACGACGGACAACGACCGATCACAATAGCTCACCTCGCACTTTGTGCTCAGGTGAGCTAAAAACTCAAGAATGACTGGAAAGATTTGAATTTAAAAGGTCTTATGCACAACTAGACATCATGGGGAGTAATTTTGCCCAGTTTCAGCTCATTCAAATTGATAGTTAAGGAGGAGTTGCGCACACAACAAACAGTGATTTTCGTTCAATTCAAGGGCAGATAATTCAAGATAACTCAAGAATGACTGGAGCAATTTGAATTTCAAAGGTCTTATGCAAAACTAGACATCATGGGGGGTAATTGTGCCCAGTTTCAGCTCATTCCCATTGATACTTTAGGAGGAGTTGCACACACAATAAACTGATTTTCGTTCAATTCAAGGGCAGATAATTCAAGATAACTCAAGAATGACTGGAAAGATTTGAATTTAAAAGGTCTTATGCACAACTAGACATCATGGGGAGTAATTTTGCCCAGTTTCAGCTCATTCCCATTGATAGTTTAGGAGGAGTTGCGCACACAAAAAATTGCTTACGGACGGACAGACAGACGGACAGACGACCGGGGCCATAACATAATAAGACCCTTCGGGCGTATAAAAATCCATGTCAGACAATTCGAGGATGGGAATTCCACACCTCTGGTCTTATATTATTAACTTACAAAATTCCACAAATGATCCTCATTATCAAAAGTTGTATCAAAACTTAGATTTGCTTTTCAAAATGCGTATCAATTAAAAAACAAACATGGAACAAGGGAAAAGCTCTGATCATTAGCTTTTCCATTTACCTAGAAAATTTCTTTATTTTATTGTGTGATATATGGTGAAAAGTAATGTTGTATTTTTTAAATTGAATGATGGGAATGATTGCACGAAACTGTACTTTTGATCCATCACAAAAATCAGGGCCATCTGGAAAGAGTGAAAAATTTTGATCCTAGTCATACTTCAAAAACTGACTGGTGAGACAAAACTGTATTTCTGAATATTGCAAAAGCAATCTAGATCTAGATCACTTAGAGACTCTATAGCTGTTGTGGGGACAAAAAATCTGACATAAAGGAATCCCGAAATCATTTCTAAAATTGTTTGCAGGCCCCGTATCAATAATTTCGGAATAGATCACAAGCCTGCTATGAAAAGCTTTGCCGAACAGAAAACTAAAATAAATTCATAGTGGGCTTGTGTACTATTTTGAAATCAATGAGAGAGGGTCTAAATATTCAGGTCTCCTTTTGTTGAGATATTTTGCTCTTATGAGAGCCTTAGAGCTTTAAATGTTTTCCTGTTTTGCAAAATTGTGGACCTATCCCATTTCAAAGAAATTCAAGACAACAAAATAAAATCAATTTAATTTGAAAAGTAATCATTCAATAAGGTAGAAAAAATTGTGGAAAATGAAGAAATTGCTTCTTACAAGCAATTTCTTCTTTTTCAACAATGTTTTCTCGAGTATAAAAACACATGGACGTAAAAAACAAGGGATTGAACGGGAAAGGGTAAACATTCATTTTTCAAAATATGCCCATGTTTAGCCTTATATCTCAATGGATATGGATATAAGTTTATTTGTGTGTTGCCACTCAGTAAATCTGTTGAGAGAAAAGATTTTTGAAGAATTGGTTTTGTCAAGCATCTGACACTGAAAGATAGACTTGCATTAGTTAAATTTTCTCATTAGCAGAGTTTTCCTTAGCATACACAGAATTTATCTGATGATTGTTTACATAAAAATGTGATTCATTGCGAGAAAAGGAACCAGCTCAACAGTGTTGACACTCCTACACAATTCTGCTTTTTACGCCTCTCAAGAGAAAAGCTTAGTAAAATATTGTGAAAAAGTAAGAAATTGCTTACATTGTCCTAACTAGACTTGTTACCAAAGTCTTGTTTCAGAAATTAAACTAGAAAGACAATCTAACCATGTTTCAAGATATTTATGCCAGAAGTATTGTGACTTCATAGCATTAGGAAGGTTATAAGATCTGAAATAGTGACCTACCTTATCAACCATGTGACCCGATATAAAATATGAGAGATCATGGAGAAAATCATTCTGAACAAATATAAATTCTTTGATACAAACATTATCGCCTTAGATAAGACACAAGGTTTTTCTATAATTTAACCTTGTGACTTTAGTTTTTGACCCCACATCACCCATTTTCAAACTTGCCCATGATCTTGTGTAGAGAAATATTCTGACTAGATTTTATGGCATTTGAGCAAACAATGTGACCTCTAGAAAGAACACAAGGCTTTTCTAAGATTTGTCCCAGTGACCTAGTTTTTGACCCTACATGAAACGTTTTTGAACTCATCTGAGATATCATGTAGACAAGCGATCTGACAAAGGTTCAAAACATTTGAGCCAAAAATGAGCAGAGTAGGTTTTTCTAAGATTTGACCTTGTGACCAAAGTTTGGTTCCAAGATGACCCATTCTAAAACTCATTAAAATTATTATGTACACAAACATTGTAACAAAGTTTCAATGCATTTGAGTAAAAAATGTGCCTCTAGAGTGCATACAAGGTTTTTTCTAAGATTTGACCTGGTGACCTAGGTTTTTTTCACCCCACATGACCTGTTTCCAAACTAAATGTGTATAATGCAGACAAACATTCTGACCAAGTTCCAAGATAATTGTGATAAATGTTACCTCTAGAGTGCACACAAGGTAGAAGTTGACGCTGGACACAGCCCGATCACAATAGCTCAGCATGACCACAACATCATCGCCCATTGACCCCATTTTGAAATAGCCATAGATTCTATCATTACGAACATTTAAGCCTATTGAAAAGCTGATTGCG
Organism: Fragum fragum; assembly: GCA_946902895.1. NCBI lineage: Eukaryota > Metazoa > Mollusca > Bivalvia > Cardiida > Cardiidae > Fragum > Fragum fragum. The sequence goes on along the minus strand of OX336370.1, from coordinate 22,722,098 downwards.
TTATAAAACATGGCCTATAGAGTATTTACATGATTTTTTAATAACTGACCTTAGGTGACATATTTTCTTTTTTTTTAAATCTAAAATTATCAAATTTCAAATGTGTCCAAGATTTAATCAAGACAAACAGACCTGCTATTTCTTAAGTCAACTGAAAAAATAAAGCCTCTAGAGTGTCTACAAGGTTTTTCTAAGAATTAACCTATCAAGAAAAACATTCTGATGATTGCAAAAAAATAAGGCCTCTACAGTCCCCCCAAATTAACAAATTTTGAACTTATTCAAGATGTCATCAAGACTAACATTCTTGCTATTTCTTGCTGTAGTTTCTTTTCTTTTTCTTTTTTCAAGAACTGAGGTTTTTACCCCAAATAATCCAATTCCGATTTTCAGGTTGTTTGTACTTAAAATAAGACTAAAAGAATGTCTACAAGGTTTTTCTCAGAATAGACCTATTGGTCTAGTTTTTGCCTCGAGTGACCCAATAGCTGAGATTTTATCAACACAAACAGTCTGACCAATTTTCAGTCTGTAAGAGTAAAGATTGTGGCTTCTAGAGTGTCTAAAAGGTAAATATTGACAACACATGACATACATCACATAACCCAAACAGCTCACCTTTAGCACTTCATGCTCAGGTGAGCTTAGAAATAATCCAAAACCCAGACCAAGATTGACTCCGAAATATCCAAAATTATATTGGCAATATAATAAAATAGAAGTAGTTGATAATTAACAGTAATTTTTCTAGCCTGATATCAAGGGGTTTAACTTGAAGACTGTCTATGAAAAGGTTCATGTTGGTTATTTCAGCTCCACTAATCCATAACCCAACAAATTACTGACATAATACAATCTATAGACTACATTACTGTCATATGTAGAAGGAAATAATCTCGGCAAACTGACAAATAGCACGAGACAAGGAAACTATTTTTTGTCTGGAAAACTACCATCTCAATAGTTTTTTGTGTCTATGATATTCAGAACCTTAGACAATCTTAGCTCATAGTTGTCCTTATGATTGAAATTAAAAGTCTATTGAAAGACTGAATGCAATTGTTTTGTCATGATCAGTGTATTGAAGTTTCTAAACATATTAACCTATTCCAAAACAATAAAAATTCATATTAGTCCAAATTCAAAGAAGTTGCAGACAACAATTTCAAATTGATGAAATCATTAAAATATGTGCCTGTTTGGATTAAAGACATTGTGGATAATGAAAACATTGCTTGTTACAAGCAATTTCTTCATTTACCACAATGTTTTCCAAAGCTCTTTTTCTTGCAGATGTCAAAAAATTTGTTGTGTTGGAATGGGTTAAAGGAAAACCAGACAGCACAGACTAGGGTTATAATTATGAGCCACTTTGTAGCATTGTATGTTTATGAAGCTTAGAAATAGAGTAGCCTGGACAGCCAATCAGAGCACTTAGAACATTAGTTGATCATAAGAAGCATTTATGTACTAGTTTGATCTTTTGCTAAGTAAATCAGAAGCAGAAGGAGAAAATTGCAGCAGGTCATTTGAGAGAGGAGGAAAATAAGGAACATTATTGTAGGTTTGATTTGGATATATTTATGAAACAAGAGGGCCATTGCCCCCCAGGGGCACTCACCTGAGATAAAGGCTCTTTTTCTTTCAACAGTCTAATTTCATGTTAAGGTTAGGATTAAGATAAAAGTGGGCCACACTTACATATAAAGACTAATGATGTACCTGGGGATCCAAAAGTCTAAATTGCAAACTCCAAGGCTTTAGGGCAAATTTGAAAGAAGGAAAAAACTTTCCTCCCTCTGGATCCATGGGTTATAATTTCAGAAATAAGAAAGAAGTCTATGAGCTGACACTTCATGCCTATACACTCACACACACACACACCCCGGCTCCACCCCTGGGGACCCGAGGATCATGATTTCAGCTATTTGTAAGAGATCAATATACTGATGCTTCATGCAAAATATCAAGGCTCTACGCCTTTTGGGTCGGGAGGAGAAGATTTTTAAAGATTATTTTAGAATTTCACTTTCGTTGCCATGGCAACCAGAGTTTTGAATTGATTTCCATTCTTTATTCTATTTTTTAAGGGGACCACCTAAGGAACATTTCTGCCAAATTTGATTCAAATTGGCCCAATAGTTTGAGAGGAGATGTCATTTAAAAATTGTTTTTTATTTCTATATCTTTATTTCTATATACCCAACCCTCTGGGGCTCAGTCCCTGGGGACCAGAGGCTCATGATTATAGCTATTTTAAAAGGGTCAAGATACTAATGCTTCATGCAAAATATCAAGGCTCTACGCCTTCTGGGTCAGGAGGAAATTTTTAATGATTAAAATTTCACTTTTGTTGCCATGGCAACCAGAGTTTTTGACAGATTTCAATTCTTTTAGCTATTTTTAAAGGGGACCACCTAAGGAATATTTGGGCCAAATTTGATTCAAATTGGCCCTGTAGTTTGGAAGGAGATGTCATTTAAAAATTGTTCTTTAATTCTATTTAACCCCCCCCCCCAATAATTAGACCACAGAGGTGTACACCATCTTTAACAATCTCTTGGTTATATCATGGCAATGGTAATCAGATAAACAATTACAAAGGTTGACAAACTCTGGGATGTTACAAAACACACAATGCATGTTTATGCGATATTAACTCATTACCACACAATAATATTTCAGACCAGTCCAAATTCAAAGAAGTCATAATTTTGAGTTTGTGAAATTTTTAAATCTTTTACTTTTGGGGATTTGGGGTAGAAAATATTGTGCATAATGAAGAACAAGCAATATCTTCATTGTCCACAATGTTTTCAACAGCTTAATATTGAGAGGCTTATAGAAGTGTCATTGTGTGGGAAGGGGTTAATACTGATCAACCTGTGTAAAGACCAATTCATTTGACAATTTCTGACATCTTTGGCAATTCATGCAGGAATAAATGATACTATGTACAAAAGGTAGTAATTTGTGCTGAATCTAAACCTTCAAGATTCTAAAAGTGCAACAAACTAAGATCCACCAAAATGTGAACTACCGACTATGAAGAGAAAGTTCACAGAGATAAGGAAACGTAATATGACCTGAGAAAGAATACAAACAAGTAGCATGTGAACTAACAAGATTCTAATGCCAGCTATTTTCTAGGTGCACAGAAGCCAAATTAATTAAAAGATTTGTAATCTAATTGCTGCAACAGAAAGGTTAGATATATCTAAATATTTACAATATTTCATTTTTCAAAATGCAATATCAGAGGGTGATAAAGTCAGCTGTTGAAAACAGACACATATCTATCCCAAAAAAAAGAAAGTGTTAAAGCTTTGAACTGAGAAAACTAATATTCCATTACCACCCGAGGATATTTTAGACTGGTCCAAATTGAAAGAAGTTGCAGACAATAATTTCAAGTTTATAGAATTTTTGATTTTTCAAACTTTCTTGGTAGAGTATATTTTGGAAAATGAAGAAATTGCTTGTTGCAAGCATTTTTTTCATTTTCACAATGTTTTCCCAATTGTTTTTCTTGTGAGTATCAAAATGCGTCATTGTGTGGGAATGGGTTAAGTGATAGATGCAAATCAGATGGAACAACATTGTCCCTTTAAAGGCTTTGGTTTATAACAAATGAAATTTTATCCCTTGTGATAATTTGTAATATAACTTTGATTATATGACTTATCACATAAGGAACCTTTCAGATGAGGTTGTTTTCATTTCAAAACTGAATGCAAAGTTCAAAAACAGGATTTTACCAAAGTCAGCTGCCAAACTCTGCTGTCTGACAAGGGTTGATTCTATACTTTTGAGTTGTTCCCCTTTTGTATAATTGAGGGGTCACTGGCCCCCAATACCTCCAACAGAGAGTTTGAGTAAGAAACCACATCATAAGTCTTATTTTGCAAAATTAATGGTCAGCAGGCAAGTAACAATAATAAAATGGTAGGTTGGGAAGTTGAATGTTGTAACTACAGCTTGAATAAGATATAGTTACTACATTTAAAAAGATATTCAACATAAATGTTGCAGTTCAAAGCGCACTTCCAATTTAAACTAGAATTGTCTCAGAGCAGATTTACATGTAACCCCCAAACCGATATTTTGTAACTGAAAAAGCACAGTTGACCTTTGACCAAATTACCCCAAAACATTTAGGCATGCACTTGGACCATGGTATGAAGCTTCAAAGTCCTGGGTAAATGGCTTATGGGCTTCTGAGCAAGGAAACAGTTTTCAATCAAAGTTCAATTGTGACTTTGGCTTTTGACCTATTTGACCCCAAAACAATAAGGCATACTTCCTTAGAACACTGGCAACAATTGTATGAAGTTTCATGTTTATAGGTCAGTTTGATCTAAAGTTGAGTATGGAGAGGAATTAAAGTCTACATACAGATGAATGGGCAGACAAATAGACAAATAGACCGACAATGGTCAAACTATTTACTGAATCATGCAGCCAAGATCCACCATTCAGCCAATGAATAATTAATTAATTAATTTATAACTATAAGCATATAACTATAATAGGTTTCACCTGAGTCTCCTACAACAGTAAAAAGCAAACATCAAGACATTACTAGTACAGCGCTCTTGGTCAAATTCTTCGATGTTTCTTTTTGGACAAGGCTGTTCATTTAAGAGATGAACAGAACAGAATATTTTTTGTTTTCATAGAGATATGAAATGAAAAACCTAATCACACTGTATGAATACGCAAAGCAGATACATACATAAGAGTGATCAGGTTTTTGTCTTGTTAAATGTACAAAAAAAAATCTCTTCATTTCTTTCAATTTAATGACATTGAGTCAAAAAAGGCGATTATTTTACAATTTTTGATACATTTTTCTACCTTTGTGCTCAAAATTTGTTCATGGAGGTATGAATAATTATTTTCCCCAGCCAGAATGCTAATTTTTTGATAGACTAAACTAAAAATTAAATTATTAATCAATAACCAGGGGACCAAAAATTTAGACTGTTCCTAATAAGTTGTAGTAGATAATAATTGTAAGTTTATGGAATTTTAAAAACTTTGTCTTTTAGGGTTGAAACATTGTGAACAATGAAGAAATTGCCTGTAACAAGCAATTTCTTCATTGTCCACAATGATTTTCAAAGCTTTTTTCTTGGGGGGATGCAAAAAAGCGGGATTGTGTTGGAATAGGTTAACTATTATTGTAAAGTCTTAATCACAGTTCATTCAAATTGCATCCATATTTGAAGAAAGCAAAGTAAAGAAATCAACTCATCTATAACACTAACAGCAAAAACTGATAGTAAAGTCTGGAATTTTAACCCATTCCCACACAACAAAATTTTAGACTGATAGAATTTGATAGAAGTTGCAGACAACAATTTCAGGTTGATGGAATTTGAATTGTTTTCATTTTTTTGGATAGAAAACATTGGATAGAAAACAATGTTTTCCAAAGCTTTTTTCTTGAGGGGCGTAAAAAGGAGGGATTGTGTGGAAATGAGTTAAATAGAGAAGCCTATGAAGCAGAATATAGGTATTCCATCGGTAAAGACAAATTGTTTCAGTAAGAGAAAACAAATGGGTATTTGTGCACTGATTGCATTCTTTATATAGCAACAATTAGCCATAAAATTTGGAAGATATGTAAAACTGCGTTAGAAGTACTGCATATTACTGAGGATTAAATCCAGCGCCTGATTTTTTCTCCTCTATGTTAGTGAATGGAATTGAGCAGAGTGTGTACCTCGGAATAGCTGGTTAACTTAACTATGTTTTCCTCTCATTATATTATCAATTATATTGATACATACAATGCATTTACTTCAACATGAGTTTAGTTAAATACAACCCTTGAAACTTACTGCAGGGAAGTAATACAATTTTTCATACAAATCTAAGTATTAGTCTTTAAGACAATCTGTAAAATCAACCTAACCAATACTTGCATTTAAAACAAGTTGGCCATTGACACTAGTAACAATAGCATACACCAGAGTCAATGACTACAAATATTCTAGTAGAACTCTAGTGACCTTTAAAAGTTTTACCCAAAGTGATTTAATATCAATCTTGTCCAGATATGGATAATATTTCTTGAAAGTTTATTAGACTATTTCTTTTTATAAGAATTAACCTATTGACAAATTTTATTACTCCGAGTAACCCAACTTTGACATTGTCCTTATAACATTTTTTTTATTTTTGTGTCATAGTAACATTATTTTAAGTATTTTCCATCATAGACATTTGTAGGGGTTCTCGAAACGCTTATCATGATTCTGCAAGAATTAATGATCTCAAATCGTGAATTAACCCTAAATTCAATAAAATAAAGTATTCTTTACAAATTATTTGAGGATAAGATTCTAAATTGATCTTCCCTTATTGGATTTTATTGTTCATGTTAAAACAGGAAACTTCTTTTCAGTAAGAACCTGTACTGACCTTATATGATTTCCCTCAAATTAACCTCTGCATGTTACAAAACATTTTTTATTACACTTTCTTCAAATTATCAATATTTATCAAACGGAAGATTTTAAAAAAATGTTTAATCCCTTTCATACATTTAGTGAAAACTTTCATGAATCCAGCAAAACTACAATTGTCGCAAAGACAAATACCTCCCACCAGCACTTTGTCACTCAAGTAGAACACTTGACCTTTGACCTTCATTACCTAAAAACAGAAACTGTTTTAATAGTCCTATAGTGACCTTTACCTTTGATCTAAGTGACCCAAAACAATGGGGCACCTTTTTAGGTCATGGACATCATGTGTATAGAGTTTCATGGTCCTAGGTTAAATTGATTATGAGTAAGAGCATGGAAACAGATTTCAAAAGTTCAGTTGTGACCTTGGTCTTTCACATTTGCCCAAAAACAATAAGGCACCTCCTCGGGTCATGGGCAATATGTATAAAGTTTCATGGTCCTGGGTCAAATCAATTATGAGTTAGAGCATGGAAATGATTTTCAATAAAAGTTCAATTGTGACCTTGACCTCAATGATCTTAAGAACCTAAAAACAATGGCAACAATTGTATGAAGTTTCAAGGTAATAGGTCTAGTGGTTTTTGAGCTAGGGCACGGAAACCAAAAACTCTTTAGTCGGACAGACAAAAATGATGAAACCAAAATATATTCCCCTTTACTTCAAAGGTGGGGTTATTACAAAAATTATGAATAAGAGAGCCTAGAAGGCCCTAGATTACTCATCAGAGTTCATAAACCAAATGCCAATAATCAACTCCACATTGGTTTTGCGATCTGATGAGCAGGAAAACTGATATTGCCACTTAGGCCCCCTTTCACTTCAAACTGGATGGAAACTCACCATTTTTAATGTGAATCTTTCTTAAAACCAATCAAATAGTTCAGCAAATTTAAGAAAATTTGACCTTGGAGTAGTAACAATAAATCCATCATCAAGAAAAGCAATTCATCATTAAGAACTCTTTTCTCCTTGACCTGGGTCTGGATTTCACCAAATTCAATAGGGGTCTTCCACATGACAATGATATCATATCTGGTATGTTTAAAGCAAAATTGAATTGTGACTGTATAGGGGCACCAAGGAAATTGTCAAGAAGGTCCTTTTCTCTTGGTATGGGTCAGCATTACACGATATCAGATTTGGATCTTCCTCATTGTCATACAAACATTTTCAGCTAATTTGAGCCAAAATTGTGACTTTCTGGATTAGGAAATTATAAATAAGACCCCTTTTCCATTGATAATGGTTAGAATGTCACCTATGATTTTCAAGCAGGATCTTCTTTGTGACAGTAATCATTTTTAGCCAAAGTTACAACATGTAAAGTAGCCAACAAATAAATTGATGACTATGCACAATAGATGTTGAACATTCAAGGATTCCAAATGCTCACCATGGGCAAGTTGTGCTCAGATGAACATAAAAGTCATAAAAAGGAAAAATCTAAGAAAAATACTTCAGATCTTTATTCTACTAGACTTGTTAATCAGATAAATTTTCCATAGCCCAGTTGTTAAACAATGATTTAGTAAAAGATCATCATTGAACTATAATTTCCAGCAGAATGTAAATTTTCTTTATTACCTAAACATATTGCATTCCAGTTAAAATCCTATCCTTGATAGCATTTCAATGTATGGAGTTGTAATCAGATCTGACCTTGATGTATACCATACCATTCAACCATTTCCTAAAGACAAAATTTTAGACCAAGATTTTCATGATTGTGGTATTTAAACTTACCTTACAGGGCAGAAAACATTATTGAGAAGGAGTGTGGGATGCTTGATAACTATAATTCTTACTAACATTCACAAGTGAAAAGAATTTAAACTTGATCTTTGCAAATCATTTTCAATGCCTTTAAAAGATTTCTGATGGAACTGCCCAATTAAAATCAAACACAGACATTTTCTGTTGATTATCTTAAGAGTTACTGCACATCAATGGTAAGTTTTATTTGAGAAAATTCAATGGTTCATAATCTAATTCACAGAATTGGGCTATTCGGTTTTTAAAGCTGTAACAAATGCTTTGAGTTTTATTTGACAAAAATAAAATATACAACACATTTACAGAAAGCTGGAAATATCAATGTCACAGAGAACATATAAACCCTACAAGACAGAAACAGAATATTAGTGTGTTTTGGCCCACTGTAACTTACTGTGCCTGAGTCCGAAGTGCACTACTGAAATGTTCATGTTTACAATTATCATCAAACAAACTGCTTCTGAAATCTTTCAAAATTAGTCCTCGATCTATGATTGTTTTTCTCTTTTGTTAGATCGTAACTTAACTCTTGTCATGCTGAACCTAGAATATTCCTGCTTTGGCAGGAGGTATAGACAAAAATCAGCCTGCACATATGTGCACTCTGATCTTAGTCTACACCACCTGTTTGTCCCTTTTAATGATTGATTGAATGGGGTTTAACACCACTTTTAACAGTATTTTAGTCATATCATGGTGACTTGAGCACCTAACAATGGATTTCTGGTATTTCTCACACCAGTACTACCAATACATCATTTCCTAGCCTCTAGCTGCTATCCCACTTAGGTTTATGATTATCCACCCATTGGTGAGAGACAAATGTCAGGAAGGATATGTGCTGCTGCCGGGGATTGAACCCATGACATCCCATGATTGAAGATCATGCTGTGCCCGGAACATTACAGTTTAAGCAGGAGGTATGGACAAAGATCAGACTGCACATATGCGCAGTCTGATTGTAGTCTACACCTCCTGACTATCCTTATGAAACCAGAGTTGTTTATGAAATTATTTTTCAAAAGAAATTTTGACAACCGAACAACAAGTACTGCCAGTGCTTTCAGCCCTTTGATTTTTACATAATTCTGTAAAGGATTTTATTCAGCATGACAAGGGTTAAGAGTCTGACAAGCTTCCTACTGGGCTATGACGGTGGCTTGCCCCTTTTAAGCCAAAATTATTGATCAGATAAATTTTCAAAAGAAATATCAACCTAAAATTGGTGCTTTCTGTGCCTTCAGTCCTTTGATTTTAATGAAAATCTATATAGGATTTATAATTCAGCATGACAAGAGTTAAAATAGTAGGTTACCTCTTAACATTGAATAACTCTAACTCTAATAAAAAAAGTCAAAATTTTACTCATAACAGAGTAAGATTGTGCAATAATGGATTAAAGGAGATCAAAACGGCTGATTTAAAGGATTCAGCAAACTGACTTTAAAATACATACTACATATCGAGGGTTCAGCGCAATACTATAGTAACTGACATTTTTTAAGAAATCCACTTTTTTGCATTATTTCATGTATTTTATCATTTTGCATAATACCAAAAAATAGTTTAGCCTGAAATTGATAAATAAAAAATTTGCAAGGTTAGTACAATATTATAGTAACTGAAAATGAAAAACTTTCTAATTGCAATACTATAGTAAGTGTAGTTACTATAGTATTGCATTTCAATTTGAACATGGGAACCCGAATATTGAATTGCAATACTATAGTAACTGCACTTACTATGGTATTGCATTTTCATTTTCAATCTAGGGACCCTTGTATTGACTTGCAATATTATAGTAACTGCATTCTTTGCATTAAAAGATACATAGTTTTTCAGGTAGATAACCTTGAAACTGTTGGCAATTTATAGGAACATCATAAGTGATGAAACATGATGTCATCATAATTTTTTTCTCTTGAAAATCTTGTAGATCATAGAACTAGTACTTATAGAATTGTAGTGTAAATGGACAAAAGAAGTATATGATTTGATGCTTTAGAAAGGGAATGAATAATTCATACAAATTTGTTGTTAAAAGGTCTTGTCATAGTCTTCAATATCTAAAATTTTGAAGGCATTTCCTACTTGGTTAATGTTTATCATTCAGGAGTATCAGCTCCTGTGAATGGAACGACTGATTGAGCTTTATCTAGAGATCCGTTTTTAGCTCAACTGTTCAAAGAATAGGGAGATTATTTCTGATGAATTTTTACATTCAAGTTTCATGTCTCTGTTTCTATCAAAGTTATTTATCTGAAAGTTTGAAAATATTCTTACAACTATCATATCCCCACGGCAAAGTTACATTACTTTGACATTCCTTGTGACCTCTTTTTAGTTAGACATTCTTTGTTAAAGTTTTACATGCAACTGCCACAACTCTTATATCTCTATTCCTACCTATACTATTGCTCTGAAACTTTGCACATGCCTTTGTGACAATCATATCATTCCTTAGGTAAAGATTTGTTACTTTGATATTAATTTTCATTGAATTCCAAACCTTTACGACTTACAAATTCTTGATAAAGTTTTATGTGCAACTGTTTAATATATTCCTACTGTTGCCAATGTTCTGAAACAATACACATGCTTCTGTGACCCTAATATCAATCTTATAGCAATTTTTATATCTCTGTAATTTATTTTAGGAAATTTGATCACTTTCAATTAAGCATTGGGTACAGTTTCACATGTAAATTTCTCCAACATTTTCATCTTTGGTAAATTTCTTATATTCACACATAATTTGATATAATATTTCAACTCTCAGGTTAATTTCATCACCCCGAAATTCACTTTTGTGGAGATTTTAACCCCTTTGACTTAAGTCTTAACCCTTGTCATGCTGTATAAATTACCTTACTGAAATGCTGTCAAATTAAAGGGTTGAAAGCACTGATAGAACTTGTTCAAAATCAATATTTCTTTTAGAAATAAACTCATAAACAACTCTGGCAGGAAAAGTACAAGCAGGAGGTGTAGACTAAGATCAGCCTGCACATAAGTGCAGTCTGATCTTAGTCTACACCTCCTGCCAAAACCGGAATATTCCGGGTTTAGCATGACAAGGGTTAAGTGCATGATTTTATCTCGCTTTGACCACTTAAGGTATTGACCTTTTTGGCAACTCTCTAACAAGCTACATATCTGCTGTTTTTAAAGGGAGGTATTGGTTTTGGTATTGGTCATTGGGTTTTTTCATGTCACAGATTTTAATCACCTTTATTTCCTCTCATTATATTAATTGAATACAACATTTTGAAAAGTAGGTTTGTGAAAATCAGAGGTCGTTCATCATAATAAACAAGGGTATTACCCTAATAGCCTACGTAGACTTTTCACCCATTTTTAGATTACGCAAAGACAGTTTCAATGGATATGGTGCATATAACCATTTGAATCACTCATTCAGTTATTCACTCTAACCAATTTCATTGTGATGTCACTAGGAACTATGTTTGCTAGCCTGTTTTAAATTCTGTAAAGATCAGTCCAAAACTGTGGTTAGAGCTAATATAAATATATAGACACTTAACAATTTTGTGCTAACTACCGGTACTTTATGTGACATAATTCAGGATGTTGGTTGTTTCCCATGTCACTTTGTTTTCTTCTATTGAACTTTTGTCATATGCAAATGAGGCCATGCGGTGTCAACAACAGAATACCATGATTTCTAAAAATAATGTACATTTCTACTAAACCTTTCTGAGATAACCACATAAAGGTCACTTAAGCTTGTGGTGTCAGTGGTTGAGAGGTAGAGAGTTGGCTTTTTGATAAAGAGGTCCCGACTTCGATTCCTATGAGTGGCTATTGATCTTGGTTCTTTTCTTGGCCCACACATTTGGCACAAGTACTGGTGAACTTTCCAGGAAGCAGAATCGAGAGGGATTTATCTAAGTTGTAAGAACTTGTATCCCAATAGATGTAAAATAATTAGGTTAAAACCAAGCTTAAGCTTATCAGATTACTGTGATAGCAATATGTGACTCATATTGAAGTATCAAGTATTCATTTGAGTGTATTTTAGGGCAATTTGGAAATATTTCCTATCTAGGTTTCAGAAACATCGATACCTCACTTTAAATCGAAAGATGAAAAGTTCTATTTCATACATTCCCATAGTAGTTCAGTCTTAGGCATTGTTTATCACTCTGACTGCTTATAAGTCTGTAGGAGCTTTGTGTATTTGTAAAGGAATTCTGTCATTCAATTTTTCAAATAAATGAAAACATCCCTTTTGAAAAATATGAGAAATCTCATGTCAAAATAACAAGAGAAAGTATTGCATTTACTGGTCATTGCCATGATTATCTGAAAGAAAGCTGTACTGTTCAAGTATACAAAACATTTTTCTTTTTCTTTTCCTTCACACATTTGCAATTTCAGAAGCGTGTATTCATAGATTTCACTGGAAAGAAAGTGTTGTTGGAGATTTTTCTTAAGCTGGTAAAGCAAACATAATAATAGACCAAATAGAACCAAAGAGGATGATTTCAATTTTGTAATGGATCATATCAGGTCATTCCCCAAAAAACATATAAGTTGATAAGCAATAGACTGAATAAGAATGTATTGTACTTGAGGGTTGATTTCATCAGTTTTCAGTTGTTATTGCAGAGGATTGAGGCTGAGGATTTGCATTTCTTTTTGTTGTTATACCCCCACTAAACGAATGTTTTCAGGGGTATATTGGAATCAGCCAGTCTGTCCATGTGTCCGTCCATGTGTCCGTCTGTCTATGTACAAAATACTACCAATTTTGTGTCGAGAACTCCTCCTTCAGTTTTGCTTCAATACAATGAACTTTATACAAAGATTAACCACATGTTGAAGTTTTGCAAGACGCAATTTTGAAGTCTTAATTCCCCCTGGGTCAAGCATTATCTCCCCTTGAACTAAAACATTATTCATGCTTTGTAGACATACACAGCTAATTATACTACCAATTTTGTGTTGCGAACTCCTCCTTCAGTTCTTCTTCAATACCATTGAAACTTTTTACAAAGATTAACCACATGATAAAGTTTTGCAAGACGCAATTTTGAAGTTTTAATTCACCCTGGTGTAAGAATTATCTCCCCTTGAACCTAGACATTATTTATGCTTTGAAGACATATACAGCTAATTATACTACCAATTTTGTGTCGCAAACTCTTCCTTTCTAGAAAAGCAAAGTCAGTAGCTATGTCCTTGTATTGTTAAAGCTCTCATTACACTGAAAGGTTTAAGCACTTGTGGGGGTATTAAGTTACATACTGTGACAAGTTCTAGTTGTTGTTTGAATAATCCTGTTATTCCAAAACCCAAAGCTTCTGCTAAGTTGACTTTAGATTGAGAAGCAATGGACCAGGAGTTGCTAAAGTTATGATATCATATTGCTTTAAATTATTTCTTATCTATATTTTTTCTACTTTAAATGAATTGCTCTTTTGCTTTTTATATTTCAAGCTATTAGTATTTATTCAATGTTTAAAGTTTTCCTAGTTGGATCTTGTTTGTTAAGATGTTAAGTAAAATTGACATTTAATAGTAATTGGCCATGTCTCAGAAGTTGTTTTGAAATAAGCCTACAATCTATTACAAACCAAAGCAGTCAGTCTGTGAGGAATACAGAAAATAAAGCGCTCTAAAGCTCTCACCTGAGTCAATGCCCAAGTGCTTAAGTAAAAAAAACTTAAAAGACTTAATTTTGTCCAAAAGTGACCTATTATCAAATCTTGTGTAACAAATCAACAACACACATTCTTAAAAAGTTTCAAGGTATTCTTGCTGGAAAAGTAGCATGCACATTGCAAGGAAGAGGATTGAACTTTAGTGACCTAGTTTTTACCCCATTTATCCCAATATCAAACTTGACTAAGTTTAAAGGGGGACAAACATTCTGGCCAAATAACTAGACAATTACCATAAAAATAAGGGCTCTAGAATGCACACAAGTTTTGTTTCAGAGATCTGACCTAATGACCTAATTTTTGACCTGAAGTGACCAAAATTTCTTGACCCAGATATTAATCATGTGGACAAACATTCTTACAAAATATCAAGTCTTTAGAGCCTTAAAAAATGTGGCCTCTAAAGTATTTCTAAGACAAATTTGACCTAGATACCTAGTTCTTGACCAAAGATGACCCCAATTTTCACTTATTCTGACCTAATATCAAGTCAAATGAGCCAAAAATGTGGCTTCTTAGAGTGCAAATAGGGTATTTCTAAGATTTGACTCAGTGATTTTGTTTTAAACCCAAGATGACCCAAATTTGAACTTTGCCGAGATGTCATGGAGAATAACTTCGCACAATGCATGATGGATGACAGAAAAAGCATGATAAATGAAAGGAACACATAACATAACAATTTTCACAAGCTAGTCTCTGGATTGACTAATTGTTGCAATCAAATGATTCATCATGATCTTTATTAATTGGAGCAGTTTGTGAAAACATTATAGTTGCAGATTTGTTTTTAAACATAATTTCTTTAATCCTTTCTGAAGGCTTTATGAGATTTTTTTATGGATTACTGCTCCAAAATGTCATCGACAAACCAGTTAGATCATCATAATGATAAACTCAAACTTATAGTCGACAGATTCAGCCCCGCTTAAGTTCATTTTGAACTACTGAACAGATCCCACTATATTGATCATGTACGAGGTATATTGATATCAATTCATCTTGACCTAATGATGGAACAGACTGTTCCTGGAGAATATCTTACAATAGTAATATTAAGATTATATAATCCTGCAATTTGACATGCTTGAGGAAAAAATCAGAGAAAAGGGGATATTGCTTGCATCATTATTTGGCACTCATTCTTTATATCAAATATTCACTTTTGTATTGTTAATTGTAACCTCTATCGATTTTAACCAGTATGAAATTGTGTCATCTAGTAAAGGGATAATTTACACTTAGAACTTATAAAAGGAAGAGAAGAGATTGTGACATTTGAATCACATACTATAGTATTGCACAGACTTTAATCCACATTGACTTGATAGAGGGAATGCAATACTATAGTAAGTGCAGTTACTACAGTATTGCACAAAAGTTTCAATAAGACTTTACTCATTTTGAGAGGCAATACTATAGTAAGTGACAAAATCAACAAAAACATTCTTTTAGGTAACATTTTCCTACAATAATTCATATGTCCATTTAACAAATAGTATTAAGGTCATTATACCAAAGATTCAACAAAATTCATTAAAAAATGAACATTTTGTGAAGTTTTTTTAACCTCCTGTAAAATTTTAAGAAATGCAGTTACTATAGTATTGCGCTGAACCCTCGATATGGCATGCAAATAAAGAAATGATACAAGCTTACTAAAGAGAACAAAACAATCTTCATTATTACTATGAATAAGAAAAAATCTTATTCTCTAAAAAATTAACACGCCAAACGTTTATAATGCACTGCAGATTTGTAAAACATGGTAGGAGGGTTAAATCTGCTTACTGTGGAAACCATAAGCAAGTTCTTAGAAAAGTAAGAAATGTATTTACAACAAAATTCAATCAGATACATGTACAAGTTTTTCTGAGTAATTGGAGTAAATACAGAAAAAAAATTATCCTATAAACAAAACTCTTTAAATTCTTAAGATGTTTAACAAGAATAATCCTTATGACTTAAGGTCAAAGTAACAAGGTCTCAGGGTCAAAATTATTGTCTCAAGTGAAAGCCTATGTCCTGATGAGTGCCTCTGAAATATGTTCCCCCTATCACTAGTAATTAGAGATTTAAAATCTTCAACCAGGTGGGAAGCCAATGCTTAGAGTACGGCAATAGCTCTTCCAAGGAATTCGTTCAAGGCAAGCTTAAAATGCAGGAACAGATGATGATTGTACTCTTTTTGTCTTATAAAGTCCATTTGAATTTAACATAATGAAAATTACCATTTTCTAGCTTACAAAAGCTATTCCTTAAATTAAACAAAAAAAATTCTCTTAAATCTAAACCTTTAATATTTGTCTACGGAGGCAATGATCTGCTAGGTGTCTTAACCCTCATCATGCTGAATCTTGAAGATTCCTGTTTTGGAAGGTGGTATAGACTAATATCTGGACGCACATATATGCATACGATCTTTCTCTACATCACATACTTGTCCACCATTTAAGCCAGAATCATTCATAAGAAAGATCTTCAAAATATATCATGAGCTTGGACATATTATATTATTCACAAACTAGATAGGTCAAAGATCAAAAACACAACATACCTTGCTCTTGCAAAATGCTGTTGTTCTGTAACAACCTTCTCCGACTTCTCTGTAGCTGGCCGAGACTCCATTTCGATGGCAACTTCACTCTCGTTTGATCTTCCATCCCTGGAAATAGAAGTTTACAAAAGAAAGTTATACAGTGAATCGACAATGATGTTCAAATAGAATAAATCTATGTCATGCATAAAGTTGTGTTAGTTACTCCCAAGGTCAAGGTCAGAAATCATTTGAAAAAATAGGCTTTGTCAATATCTTCTACATTTATGGATGGAATTCAAAATAAATTGTCATAGTTTGTTTGTTTGAATGGGGTTTTACGCCGCTTTCAACAATCTTTCAGTTATATCGCGGCGGCTGGAGCACCTAACAACGGAATCCTGGTATTCCCACACCAGTACTACCATTACATCCTTTCCTAGCCTCCAGCTGCTATCCCACATAGGTCTACGATTATCGACCCATTGGTGAGAGACAAATAGTCGGAAAGGATGAGTGCCGCCGTCGGGAATCGAACCCGGGACCTCTAGATTGAGAGTCCGACGCGCAACTAACTGCGCTATGACGGCGGCTCATTGTCATAGTTATTTCCCTTGATGGGTACAAGTGTCATCTGTAAAGAACTGTTTGATTCTCCCGAGGTCAAAGTCACAACAGAAAGTCATGTGAGAAAATTGACCTCCACAGAAGCATATATTGTCCATTTATGGATTGTCTTAAAAATATTTTTGCATATTTGTTTGTTTGAAGAGTTCTAGTGTAATGTGTTAAGTTCTGTTGGATATTGTCAAGGTCATGGTCACAGCTGAAGGTCAAGTGACACACTTGACCTTGTCTGAAACATATTGTTTACATTTATAGATAATTTCAAATAACTTGGCACAAAAGTTTCCACTAAAGATAATTGTGACAAGGATCAAGTACTGTTGGATATTCCAAAGTCAAAGTCCAGTCTGAAGGTCATGTGACAAAACTGACCATGTCCAGAGTGTACCTTATACATCAATGGATGGATTTCAAAATTACTTGACACAACTGTTTGCCTTGCATAATGTTCTGTTAGATACCCCAAAGATCACCAGGACTCAAAATCTTAAGTTCTAGAACTTGCTTAGTTCATAATTCAAGTTCTAAAACATTGTAGGTTCTTGAACCAAAGTACAAGAACTTCAAGGAGCATGAACTTGAGTTCTTGAACCTTGGACAAATTCTAAAACTGAAGTTCTAGAAGTTCGACAAAACGTAAGATAATATTCTGTTCAGAGACTTCACAGTCCAGGTCACCCTGAAAAAATGTCTTATATTAAAGAATAAAACAAACATAAAATCAAAGTACTGAAAGTACTGTAAGCTAGCAAAGCATAATTTTGTTAAGTATTCTTCTTTCCTAAATGTTATCATGATAAACAAGGTTTAAGTAACACAGAAGTTAACAGATTACAACATGACAAAATCTTTGACTGGTTTGAATTTAAAGAAGTCACAGACAACAATTTCAAGTTGGTTGAATTTAGAAATCTTTCCCTTGTTGGGTAGAAAACATTAAGGACAATGAAGAAATTGCTTGTTACAAGCAATTTCTTCATTCTCCACAATGTTTCCAAAACTTTTTTCTTCAGATGCCTAAAAAGTTGAATTGATGGGAATGGGTTAAATAGCATGCTTTTGAAAGAGTTCCCTACAATTAGAATAGAGTTTGCAATTTTCCTGAAATACAGGAGAACTAATTTTTATGGCATATGTATTCATTGTAATAGTGGTCAAGCATCCAGTGGCAGTTTGCACTTTTTTGAACTCTGAGAAGACCTCAAAATTTCATCTGCTAACTTAAGCTATCAAAACAGACGCTTTGCTAGCTAGAAGGTTTTTGCTTAGAATAAAATGACTCACTAGAGATATTGAGAGATTAAAAGTCAATTCTCTAATACATGTATTGTCCATTAGAACCTGACTGTACAACCCCTGATTTTTACATTCCTGTGATATTATACATGAGAAAACTTTGTGGAAAAGAAGAAACTGCTCGTATAGAGCAATTTCTTCCTTTCCCACAATATTTATTGTCCTAAAAGATGGTTACTTTTGGAATAATACACTCTTTATAAGGTTGTCTGATATCCCTTTGAATTCAGAAAGACCACTAATCACTTATACTATATTCCCAAAAATTTAAGTATAGGCTACAGTGATGCAATAATGCTGTATGATTTGGTTCTTTTGTTCACATTACCTGCAATAACTTAGTATTCTTTTTAAAATGCTTTATACGCTTAGGAGAAAAATTATGCTTAGGGGAAAATATATTGTGATAACTAGAGGCACTGTGCCAGTATCACTTCATAGGCCTGCATTTACTGATTAATTAATTCAAAATAGATTTAGTTTTCAGAAATGTATTATGCAAAACAATGTGTTTTTGAAACACCATGCCCCTGTAACAGCCTTTTTTTCGAAATGTGACCTTGATAAGTGACCTTGGCCTTACATCACATTGACCTTGGTATCTGCAGATGTGTATTGATGGGATCTATCATCATGCCAAATATGAGTATTTTATCTTGAATAGACTTAACCCATTCTGACACCAAGAAATTTTACACTGGTACAAATTGAAAGTAGCAGCAGACAATTTTAGATCTTTTTGTTCATTTGGACAGAAAACATTGTGGATATTGAAGAAATTGCTTGAAACAAGCAGTTTCTTCATTTTTCACAAAGTTTTCCGAAGCTTTTTTCTTGAGGGATGTAAAAAGGAGGAATTGTGTTGGAATGGGTTAAAGTAATTGTCATGTAAAGATTTTTGGTTAATTTTTTAAAAGAAGTTTGGGCTTAAAAATTGACCCTGACGTTATAACGACATTGACCTTGTTACTTGCAGATGCATATCTGTGAGATCTGTCATCATGCCAAATATGAGCATTGTATCTTGAATAGGGTTAAAGTTATTGTAAAAGTTTCAGACAGCCATAGATGGATAACGGTTAAACAATAAGCCCCTGATCTTTCCATGTGGGGGCATTATGTACTAGAGGCGCTTGAGCGCTGTATCGCCCCACAGGCTTGATTGTACTGATTAAGCAATTTGCGTTTTCAGGAAATTCAATACAAACCGAATCATATTCATCATGTGTGGCAAAGAAATCTTGTCAAAGAAATCTTTTAATTTTTCAAACATTTCATTGTTTTAAGAAATTCATTTACTGAGTCAGATGAAAAGGCTATTAACAATTTTTTCTTAAAAAAATCACTGTATACAAAAGATGGCCATAAGCCAGTATAATCAAAGCTATATTTCCAAAGAATCAAAATTAATTGATGGAATCTGAAAAAGAGTCGGCATAGGATCATTTCTTTGAAATTTGGTTGAAATCACCAACTGAAAAAGATTTTCAAAGCTTTCACCATTTATGGAAAGTAGCCCCATCCATTTAAGCCATGCTTTTCATCTAATCAAAATTCTTTGAAGAAATCTGATAAAGGGTCATCTGAGGATCATTCCTGTGAAATTTGGTTGAAATCGATTTGCTGGTTTCTGAGAGAAAGATTTTCAAAGCTTTCATCATATATGGAAATTAGCCCCATCCATTTAAGCCATGCTTTTTTATCTGATCAAAAATCTTTGAAGGAATCTAATAAAGGGTAATCTGAGGATCATTCCTGTGAAATTTGGTTAAATTCTGTTCAGTACTTTCTGAGGAGAAAATTTCTAAAGTAAAAGTTTACGGACAGATGGACGGACAGAAGCATGCACAGAAGGACGCAAGACGGACACAATGCACCGACAAAAGCTTGCTAGCTTTCAGCCAGTGAACCTAAAATAGCTTGACCAATTTCCACTCAACAAAATTCCAGATTGGTCCAAATTGAAAGAAGTTGCAGACAACATTTCAAGGAGCATCAAAATTGCAAAATAAGTGACAAAATAGATAGAAAACATTTTGAGGAAAAGAAATTGCTCCTTTTCCTTGTTTTCTATAAACACAATTTCTTTAGGGCATAAAAAAAAGCATTGTGTGGTAATGGTTTAAAACAAACAATTGTCATCAACAATATCTCCTACCCCTAAAGACAAATAAGTTCCAACTTTCACAAGCTTAAAATTGTATGCTTTTTCTTTCATTTTAAATCAATCTACAATCTTGTCATGTGGTAAAAGGCTAATCTTTCTTTAAAATCAAATGAAGAAACTCATACTCAAGAATTCTTCAGTCTAGAAAAGGTACAAGGCAAGCATCTGATAGGCAACAAAGTTAACCAAATCAGCTGAATTTATTCCTTTCCTTTAATAAGCTTTACAAATACTAAAAATAGGCTCATAATTTTTTTTTTTTTTTTTGCTCAAAGATATTAATTAGGGGTCATCGAAAAATACCCATGAAAATTTTAAATGATATCCATATGATAGCGTCTACAGAGACAGTTAATCTTTAATTATTCTCCAATATTCAATATATATCGAAGAAAGCCCCCCCCCCCCCACACACACACACACACTTCCCCTTTCCATTAAACCCATGTTGTGTTAACTGTTCACTTTTTTTCAAGGATTCCGTTAAAGTATCATTTCTGTTGAATTTGGTAATAATCCAGTCAGTAGTTTTTGTAAAAAAAAGTTTTCTTTAAACCATATATATATGGAATTATCCCGCCCTTAACCCAATAATTTTCCACACAATCCCTCCTTTTAATACCCCTCAGGAAAATAGTTCTTGCAAACAATGTGGAAAATGAAGAAATTGCCTGTTACAAGCAATTTCTGCATTTTCCACATTGTTTTCTACCCAGAGAGACAGATTTTAAAAATTTCAACAAATTGAAATTGTTGTCTACAACTTCTTTCAGTTTGGAGCAGTCTAAAATTTCACTGTGTGGGAATGGGTTAAAGCAGTGATTTTTATCAAATCAAAATTCTTTGAAAGAATCTGATAAAATGTCACCAAATGATCATAATAAATCCTATGAAATTTAGTGTTGAATTTTAGTCAGTAGTTTACGAATAGGAACTTATTAAAAGAAAAAGATCATGGATACATTAACAAACGCACGTCAGACACATGCAACTGATAATGGCCCTGTTAGCCTTTGGCCAATGGAGCTAAAAATGAGGAATTCTAGTTAAACCAATATCTCCTTTTCCCACAGTATTTTCCATTGGAACATTTATTTAGCATGCGTTACAGTGAACTCAAGGCATATTAGGCATCTGCTAAACTAAGATAACATTATTATCGTGAACAAGATCTGTTTACCACACATAAATGGGTGATAAAACCTTAACCCAATCCCGCACCATGCCTATTTTTTAAGCCCCTGAAGAATTACATGAAAGAAAATATTGACAAGGAGAGTTTGCTTGAGATAGGCAATTTCTCCTTTAACCACAATATTTTCTACCCTATTTGGCCCTTATTTTTCTATTTACTTCCCTCCAATTTGCACTAGTCAAACATTTTGTTGTGTCAGGGGTTGATACTATTTGCCTTACTTTTTTTTTGATAGATGACCTTAACATGTGATCTTCAGCAAGAGCCCTTTACTCTCAATTAAGTGGTTTAAGTGCAACACTGTCATAAGTGCGTATATGAATTTAGGTACACAATACTGTGTGAAACTAACTCCCTAATATAAGAGCATTTTAACTTAACCCATTACCAGAAGTAACATTTTAGAATGGTCCAAATTGAAAGACTTGCAGATGACAAACGTTGAGGAAATTTTAGATTTTTTGCAGCTTTATTTATCTAATGTAGAAAACTTCATGCAAAATGAGGGAGGTATTGATGTCTCTTCATTTTCATAATGTTTTCCTTATTGGCATCAAAAAGTGACATAATTGTGAGAATGGATTAACCCATAACCATACATCAAAATTTTAGATTGGTCAAAATTGATAGAAGTTGCAGGCAACAATTTAAAGTTCAAGGAAATTTTAGATTTTTTTCAATTTTGTGTAGAAAACATTGTGACAAATGAAGAAATTGCTTGTTTGTAAGGAATTCCTTCACTTTTCACAATGTTTTCCACTGTTGTTTTTCATGAGAGGTGTCAAAAGGTGTATAATTGTATGTGAATTGATAACCTAGTATTAGGCAATGTTCAGTTTTGGAAAACAGACTGTTAGATGAAATAATATTTCTCTGATCTAAAATCATGTGGGTGTCTTACAGGGGAGATGTTAAGAGTCAATTTCATAAAGGAGTGGTACTTGAATTTTGATCTCTTGAAACTGAAAGTAGGAAGTAGGAAATATTCCCTTGATAATGTATACTGCACACAAAATTTAGTAGACAAGAATGTGTCACGTGGTGAAGAACGACATGTGACTATATTCACATATTAGTGATTACAAATCAATTTTTTACTCTATAAACTGAGAACACTTAAATAGAGGCTGATTGATTAACCAACTACCTACACGGTGCTGCTTTTAAACGCCCCTCAATATGAAAGCTTTGGAAAACATTGTAGAGAATGAAGAAATTGCTTGTTACAAGGAGTTTCTTCAATATTCAAAATGTTTTCTACCCTAAGAGACAAAGATTTTGAAGATTTCATCAGCTTAAATTTGTTGTCCCCAACTTCTTCGAACGTGACTGGTCAAAATGTTATCATGTGGGAACTGGTTAAAACAACATTGTCACCAAAGTAATGATTTCAAGGGTTTAACTTTGTAAATACAATATCCGGAGTTATGTATACAACACCACTGTGTCATCTCTGTGATAACAGGAAACAACTTGTGGGTATGTGTCTAAAATCATATAATTTAAAAGCTTTATGCAAGCTGTAGTTACAATATTCTGGTCTCATACTGTGAAACAATTCAAAGATGGAAAGGTGAAATTCAGACCTCAGGAAGCATTCAGTGGTTTGATATAAAAAGAAATTGACAATAGAAAAGCTGAGTTTCTTCTTTATCTGCAATTCTTCTCTTATTGTGCAATGCCTTCTGGTTTTAAACATATTTTGAAAACTTCTTCAGTAACCTAAACAAGCTTATTGATTATTATACTTGGTACTTAACCCTTTCCCAGACAATAAAATTTTAGACCAGTCATAATTCAAAGAAATTGCAGATGACAATTTTAAGTTGATGAAATCTTTACAACTTTTGTCCTTTGGGATGGTAAACATTGTGGAAAATGAAGAAATTGCTTGTAACAAGCAATTTCTTCATTCTCCACAATGTTTTCGAACATCTTCTATAAAGGGGGTGTTTTAAAAGCATCACTGTGTGGTTATGGGTTAACTAGATACCAGCCAGATGACTTTAAAGCATAACAAGGTGCAAAATTGTCACAAGATACGCCCGTCACACTGCTTAATATCAACTGGGGGTTTGAATAGAATTGAGGTTATTTTGAATGAATATTTTTTGTCAAAGTATGAAAAACAACAAAGGACAATAACTCAAAAGATACGCTAGGTAGAGTTATGGTTTTTGTACACAGCACTCCCACTTGGTGAGATCTATCCATCCATGAAGTTTCATGATTCTAGCTTTTATACTTTTAGAGATATACTCTCGACAAGATTCAAGTATGAAAAACAACAAAGGGCAATAACTAAAAAAAATAGGCTAGGTAGAGTTATGGTTCTTGTACACTGCACTCCCACTTGATGAGCTCTTTCCATCCATGAAATTTCATGATTCTAGCTATTATTCTTTTAGAGATATACTCTGGGCAAGATTCAAGTATGAAAAACAACAAAGGGCAATAACTCGAAAAATAGGCCAGGTAGAGTTATGGTTCTTGTACACTGCACTCCCCCTTGGTGAGATCTATACACCCATGAAGTTTCATGATCCTAGCTATAATACTTTTAGAGATATACTCCGGACAAGATTCAAGTATGAAAAACAACAAAGGGCAATAACTCAAAAAATAGGCCAAGTAGAGTTATGGTTCTTGTACACTGCACTCCCACTTGGTGAGCTCTATCCATCCATGAAATTTCATGATTCTAGCTATTTTACTTTTAGAGATATACTCTGAACAAGATTCAAGTATGAAAAACAACAAAGGGCAATAATTCAAAAATTAGGCTAGGTAGAGTTATGGTTCTTGTACACTGCACTCCCACTTGGTGAGCTCTATCCATCCATGAAATTTCATGATCCTAGCTATTATACTTTAAGAGATATACTCTGGACAAGATTCAAGTGTGAAAATCGACAAAGGGCAATAACTAAAACAATAGGCCAGGTACAGTTATGGTACTTGTGCACTGCACTCCCCCTTGGTGAGATCTATACACCAATGAAGTTTCATGATCCTAGGTATAATACTTTTAGATATATACTCCGGACAAGATTCAAGTATGAAAAACAACAAAAGGCAATAACTAAAAAAATAGGCTAGGTAGAGTTATGGTTCTTGTACACTGCACTCCCACTTTGTGA
Source organism: Fragum fragum (assembly GCA_946902895.1). Classification (NCBI taxonomy): domain Eukaryota; kingdom Metazoa; phylum Mollusca; class Bivalvia; order Cardiida; family Cardiidae; genus Fragum; species Fragum fragum. Next base: position 22,697,197 of record OX336370.1, on the reverse strand, counting down.
GATCTATCCAACCATGAAAATTCATGATTCTAGCTATTATACTTTTAGAGATATACTCTGGACAAGATTCAAGTATGAAAAACAACATAGGGCAGTAACTAAAAAAAAAGGCTAGGTAGAGTTATGGTTCTTGTACACTGCACATTCCCACTTGGTGAGCTCTATCCATCCATGAAGTTTCATGATTCTAGCTATTATACTTTTAGAGATATACTCCGGACAAGATTCAAGTATGAAAAACAACACAGGGCAATAACTCAAAAAATAGGCCAGGTAGGGTTATGGTTCTTGTGCACTGCACTCCCCCTTGGTGAGATCTATACACCCATGAAGTTTCATGATCCTAGCTATAATACTTTTAGAGATATACTCCGGACAAGATTCAAGTATGAAAAACAACAAAGGGCAATAACTCAAAAAATAGGCCAAGTAGAGTTATGGTTCTTGTGCACTGCACCCCCCCTTGGTGAGATCTATTCACCCATGAAATTTCATGATCCTTGCTTTCATACTTTTCCGTATTGATGAGAAGAATGTAACTGCCAAGTTTAAAGTCAATCAGACTTAAGGTGACAGAGTTATGCTCCGGACAAAGAAGTGGACACCACCTGACGCCCAGACGACCGGACACCCTGACAACCGGACGCCCGGACACCACGGGTGATCCCATAATACGTCCTGTCTTCGACGGGCGTATAAAATTGAAGGCTTAAATTTTTTGATGGTAAATTTAGAAATCTTTATTTTTTAGGGTAAAAGACATTATAACAAGCAATTTCTTAATTTTCCACAATGCTGTTAATGTACGAATGGGTTATCACAAATACATGTACTGAGGCAGACGTTCTGAGATGCCATTACCAAGAATATACCCAAAGGCCCACACCTGAGCACAAGTGAACTCCCACATTATGTGTCTCACAGGTCACAAGGCCATGAAGGATCCCTACCAGATTACAACTTTTGTTTGTAAATTCTATGAAACTCCAGCTAAATTTTCCTTGTGTTGAGTGCTGTAGCCTTGATAAAAATTTGAAGTTTATTTTACCAATAAGTGATAAAGAAAGTAAAACTAGGCTTGCCCTAGATTAGGTGAGGTTATATAAGATTATTTGTCTCTCCTCCCACTGGACATAAAATTTGTGAATTACAACACAATTCTACCCACAGAAACTAAGGTAAGACAAAATTACAATTGAGCATTTGTTTTTTCTTTTAGTAAGAAGGAGAACTTAATTGTGCTTGTTTCTATTTTCTTTTTAAACAAAGCGTTTTGTGAACTATCAATGGACATTCTAGTTATAAATACACTGCAATTCCGTTACAAAGCTTTACTAAAATGTTGAGCTGGTTGAGCAAGTTTCTCTACCCATTACAAAGTTAAATCCAGTTTTGTTCATAAGTGGCTGGTTGGTGTTAATCCTGATTTGTAAATGACTAGGTTTAGTTGAACTATTGTAATCATATTTGTAGCTAGCAAAGCATCAGCTTTGATAGCTTTAGTTAACAGACAAAATTTTGAGGTACTCTCAGAGTTCAATGAGTGCTAACCGCCACTGGAGGCTTACTTTCTCCTCATGTCACATACTATCAGCTAAAAGCAGTAAAAGAAGGGTAAATTCCTTTCTTCACAAAGTTTTGAATTTTTATCAAATTATTAGATCTACTTTGTGCTCAAATATTTGCTCAACACCAAGAGATCAAGCAGTTAGTGTAGACTAAGATCTGACTGCACATCTGTGCAGGCTGGTCTTAGTCTAATAATATTACACATGCCACAGCTATTGTCAATACAGGAATATTCCTGGATCAGCATGACAAGGGTTAATTACATCAAATTGTCACCAAATTTGCATGGCTTCATTTAGTTTATTTTATAGATTGACTTCTCCCTTTGTCAAGCTAAATTTCTATTAAATAATTTGGACTTTATTTCACATACAAGGAACACTTTTTGAATTAGTAGAGTAAGCCTGTAACATTTTAACAGGATCATGAAGCTGCACAATTTTTTTATTTTTTAAACAAAACTTGCATAATGATTCCTCTCTTCAACTGTGTTGTGGTATGCAGCACTCAATGCTCATGTGAGTGCTGCCCTACAGTAAGTAATAGATAACATTCAAATTGGCCAAAGAGTTGCCTTCTTTATTTCTTTTTAAGCCCAATCACCCTGTGGGTCTGAAATATTAGCAATTTTGAGAGAGATCAAAGTACTTATGCTTCATGCAAAATTAAAGATTCTTCAACTTCTGGTTTTCATTTTTAGCTCTCCTGAGCACGAAGTGCTCAAGTGAGCCAGTGTGATAACCTTTGCCCGGGTCCGTCATCCATCGTGCATTGTGCATCAACAATTTCTTTAAACAACATCTCCTCCCAAACCACTTGCCCAATTTGAACCAAATTTGGTAGAATTGTTCCTTAGATGGTCCCCTTTGAAAATAACTTAACCCATTACCAGACAGCAAAATTCTAGACTGGTCCAAATTGAAAGGAGTTGCAGACGGCAATTTAAAGTTTATGAAATTTTAGGTTTTTTCAATTTTTGGGGGCAGAAAACACTGCATAAAATGAAGAAATTGCATAGAACAAGCAATTTCTTCATTTTAAACAATGTCCAGCATGCCCACTGGGTTTTCATTTTGGGGGTACATGCACCCCTTAGGTTTTGAAATGGGGGTACAAAAAAAAATCTGTGGGTACAGTGTACCCTTTACTTTCAGAGTTAAGGGTACACCATTATACTCTTCACCTCAATTATCATGCATGTAAGGAACCCAGGGTTCAGTATCATTCAAAAATGTTTTTTTATCTGATGAAATAATTTTTATATATCTTACATACATTTAATGTATCTTTTAGTTAAGTTTTTGTCCAGTTCTATTCTAAACTTCTACTTGAAATTTATGTTGAAAGTTGCCTTGTTGACCCTTTAAAATTTTTGGATTGCTTCTGCAGTTATCATGCATCTTACAAAAGAGAGTGTCTATGACAACCAAAAAGAAGTAAATTTATTGTTTCTATTTTTGTCATCCATCTTTGCTTTTTAAACAATTAATCTTGAATTTATTTGATGCAAGTTTTTAGCTTAGAATGATGAAAACTCATGTTAAATTTATCCTCTGTCCCCTATTTTGTGAAATGTATTATTTGAGGGTCAATTTTGCATCTCCTTGGGATTAAGTTAAGTGTGCTATATGGTATGGGTTTTTCTCACAGCAACAGTAAACTAAAACTTAACATCCTGTGAAAAAATAAGGTCACCAAAGTTCACTTTGGCTCCTTAGGGGCCTTGCACGATAACATAGTAATGCATGATAATTGAGTTTTGACAATACGGCATACGAATCTGAACCCTTTACCAAATGACAATGTTATAGTTATATCTACTTTTTAATAATTGGTAAACAAGTGCCACACGTCATCTGCCAGTTTCAGATAAAATTAGAGCGCAGGATAGCAAAGCCGATTTTTGACAACTCACTTTTCTTAGTTATTGGATTTGGGAAGGGCTGAATGGGATATGAGAGTGATGGCTAAACAGCTCTAACAGGTGAATTACGAGGGTGGGGAAGGCATTTTGGAGCAGACCATACCAGGCATGTCAGCTCATTGTTAGCTCAAACTCTGGTATTGAAACAATTCTGGTACAAAAAATATCAACTGGCCTTATCACTGTCCAAAAGTCACCATTTGTGGAGAAAGAGAGTAGGTTTTGTTGTGACATTTTGTAGGCAGCATATTACGTAGCTTAAACAAAACTACAACGTTAAATAAATGGCTCCATTTTGGCACGCCCGACTTATCTATACAACGGAACTCACGAGAGAAACTCATTTCAAAATCAAATCCTATAGTTGCGAATTATTGTCAGTTTCTCACCCAAAACACGTAAACATCTTGCGTTTTGTTTGAAAAATAGCGCAACTTTGGATTTATTTCAAAACAAACTGGTCAGGCCATCAAAATCCGCATTATACGAACTTTTCCAACTGCTGGTTCCCCTATTTTCTATGTAGAAAGCAGGCCAGAAAGAAGCGATGGTTTCTGTCGAATGAAAGGGAAATCACTTGCTCCTCATGCGATTTTGTCTTCTTTGCTTGCAATCTTTTGGATTTTTCGGGAAAAATACACACATAGAGTTTCTCATTTTGTATGCTAGTAATTTGAATGCACACACGCGTAATGGCATTTTGGTTTCTACGTTCATTTATTTTTCTGTACGTTCATGCACGTCTTGGTGAAAGATTTGTACGTGAACCAACGTAATTGTACGTGAATAACGTACTGCAGTACGTGAATGGGCACCCTGAATGTTTTCCCAATTGTTTTTCTTTAGGGGCGTTAAAAGCATCACTGTGTTGAAAGGGTTAAAGAATTGAAATCTGTTTAAAACTCTTGTTGCCATGGCAACAAAAGTGAAATTTTAAATAGTCTTTAAAAATCTTCTCCTGCTGACCCAGAAGGTGTAGAGCCTTGATATTTGCATGAAGCACAAGTTTATTGACCTTGTTGAAAATAGCTAAAATCATTATCCCCGGCTCCCCAGGCATGAGGCATCAGTTTACTGACTTTTTTCTTATTCATGAAATTATAACCCATGGATCCAGAGGGATGAAAAAGTTTTCTCCTTCTTTCAAATTTGCCCTTAAGCCTTGGAATTTGTAAATTAGACCTTTGAATCCCCAGGTACATAGTCTATATATGTAAGTATGGTCCACTTGTATCATAATCCTAACCTTAACATGAAATTAGACTGTTGAAAGAAAAAGAGCGTTGATCTCAGGTGAGCGCCCAAGGGCTAACGGCAGTCTTATTTAATATTAATCTTGTTGTTATAGCAACCAGTGTTTTCAACTGATTTTATTTCTTTGGTTGAAATTGGCTAAGTGGTTTGAGAGGAGATGTCGTATTAAATATCCTTTTTTATTTCTATATAAGCCCTATCCCCCTGAGGCTCCGCCCCTGAGGACCTTAGGATGATAATTTAGTAATTCTGAAAGAGGTCAATGTACTGATGCTTCATGCAAACAGGGTCCAAAGAATTCCCAAATAGGCATACTTCCTGCAGGGCAAGTAACTTGAAAAAATGAAAAAAAAACTTGTCCGACATTATCTATCACTTGTCCTGTAATAAGCCTAGGGGTCTTAAAAATTTGTAATAATATTTTTTTGGTATTAAGTACTCGAAAAAGATTTCTTGTATGTGACAACATTTTAGAGCGCAGACGAAACGAAATTTACGGGGTCCGAATAGCTTGTAATTCTGGGCCCTGATTACCGGTGAAATGATTGGGACCAATGAAACAATATATTGGTATACATAAGTTATCACATATAATTCAAAGAATCTGGTTTGATGCTATAAAATATGTAAATATCATAAATAAGATATGTGAAATTTGTTGTTATAAATGTATAAACATTTTCTTATCTTTATAATCAATTAATTATACGTCTTTCGGGTACTGGGATATATCAGGCAAAACCCCAGAAACAATCAAAGTACACATTTGTTTTTTCTTGTTGGGAACTTTTATACTCAAGTTTTCGAAAATGCAGTTTTTTGAGTATTTCTAGCTGCATTCATCCTGAAAAAAATTATTCAGTGATTTATTTTTCACCCATCCAGGGGGGATGACCGCCTCCGAGATTTTCCTCGTCCTCTAGGATTACCATACTTGTAAATACAAGCAGACAAGTGGATTCTTTGGACCCTGTGCAAGATATCAAGATTCTAGGCCTCCTTTGTCAGGAGGAGATAAATTTAAAGATTTAACTAAAATTCCAGTTTTGTTACCATGGCAACCACAGTTTTGGGCAGATTTCAATTCCTTTGGCAATTTCAAAAGGGCACCACCTAAATAACATTTATGCCAAATTTTGGGAGGAGATGTTGTTTTAAAAATCCTTCTTCATATCAATATTAGCCCCCCCCGCCCCCCGGGACCCGATTGTGAAATAGGTCTTTGTACTGATGCTTCATGCAAAATATCAAGGCTCTGTGCCTTCTGGGTTAGGAGGAGATAATTTTTAAAGATTTTATTAAAATTTCAGTTTTCAACAGATTTGGGCGGATTTCAATTCCTTTAGCAATTTCAAAAGGGCACCACCAAAGGAACATTTTGCCAAAGGAACATTTTGCCAAATTTGGTTGAAATTAGCCCTGCAGATTGGGGGGAGATGTTGTTGAAAAAAATTTTGACACACGACGGATGACGCACACCAGAAAGAGGACGATCAAAATACCTCACCATGAGCACTTCTTGCTCAGGTGAGCTAAAAACAACATGAGTTGTGAACCATCAAACCCTCATGATAGCTTTTTGTGACCTTGATATGTGACCTTGACTCAACCTTATTATCAACAGAATGCGTCTATTATCATGCCAAATATGAGCATTGTATCTTGAATTGGCTTTGATGAATTATAAATGTTAAGTTAAGACAGACTGACAGACAGAAAGATAGACAAAGGTATAACAATATGCTCCCCTTATTTTGATGCAGGGGCATAAAGAATGGATTAACTAATGGTATGGTCTACATTCATTTCACATTCACTTTGAAATACCCCAAATGCAGATTCTTTTAATTTGAACCATCAAAAAAAATTCATCCAGCAAAAAGGTTATGGCAATAGGCAACTCCATAAATATGTGACCTTATAATTTTGTCTGAGATTAATTTCTTTGTGATAATCATCTTGCTAATTATATTTTGTCATTGTTCCAATTATGAACAAAAGGATGGTTATAATATCACTAGGGTATGATAGTATACAATCAAGTTCATTTCTTTGGAATCTTACTATCCCAATTAACACACTGGCAGGTTATGGACTAAGCAAAAAGCTGACAGGAAATATCTGTCAATAAGAGCATTGCAGAGTGAATTTTTCATACAGGAGTAGATTCACAGTGGGTAGTTTCAAATTATTCCAATTGAACTTCAGGAGGAGTTACAACAAAAAAGCACAGTAATCTTTAGATAATTAGCTAAGTGAAAGTCAGATAATTCCAAAACTAGTTTCAGTTTATTCCAATTAAAACTGTAGGTGGAATTGTACACACACTGTATTCTTAAGCCATGTTGCTAAGTCAAGACAGACAATTCTGAAAACACTTCAGGGATCAAAATATTTTTTTTCTCATGCACATCTAGACATCACTGTTGAGGAGTTGCACACAAAGAAATGTGAAAACGGAAAGACAAACAATCAAATAGAGAATAGGGCATAATTTATGATTGACATGTCACCTTAATCTTATCCAAAGTTGAATTGTTGCAATGCGGACTTTCACCTCCAGCAGCATTTTATTACTCAAGTAGCACAGCTGAACTTTGACGTATAGGGACCTCCTTGGGCCATGCATAACAGTCATATGAAGGTTCCAAGTTGTAAGTTAAATGGCTTTTGAATTTGAGCATGGAAACACTTTTTTAAGAGAGTTCAATTGCCTCATTGATCTTGGACTACTGACCCAAAAACAATTGGGCACTTCCTTGGATCATTGGCAACAATTGTATGAAGGTTATTATAAGGTCAATTGGTTCCAGTGTTAAGGCATAGAAATAAAACTGTCTACAAACAGACAGAAAAAAAGACAGAAATGGTGAAACAAGTATACTACCTAGGTGAGGGTATAAAAATTCTTTCAAATGGTACAACAACTGATGGTGGAGAATAACTGTGCCAAACCATTTTGAAATCAATACTTAAACATGTACAGGGTATACAGGAAATTATGGTCCAAACATACTTGGAAGAACATACAGAAAAAAACAAAATAATATCCTTCCCAACCCCCAACCCTTATTCAACACATTGGTGTGTTTAAAACTTACAAATTATGAAGCCTTACAGACTTTTTAACTTGACACACATCCCAACCTATTGCCATATGAGGTTATTTTAGGCTGGTCCAACTGAAAGAAGTTGCAGACAACATTTCAAATTGTACTATAATTGGAAAATAAGCGCCAAATAGGGTACAAAACATTGAGTAAATTGCTTGTTACAGGCAATTTCTTCTTACCCTACAAAGTTTCAATAATTGTATTTCTTCAGGGCATCAAAAAAGTGTCATTGACTGGTAACAGATTAAAACAATATAGAATTTCCTTCACATAGCTAAATGTATGTAAGTCACAGTCAATCCTGAACCATTCAACTACAAAAAAGGGGAAATTGGGTATCCAATACTGCAACACTTCAAAATCTAACAACAGAAAAAAGAAAGACTTTAAGCATCATATATATTCCAAGTGATCAGAAGAAAGCATTTACCCATTTCCAGATGACAAAATTTTAGCCTGGTCCAAATTGGAAGGAGTTGCACATGATAATTAAAAGTTTATGAAACTTTAGACTTTTTTCAACTTATTAGCTAATAAACATTGTGTAAAAGAAAAGAAATTGCTTGTCACAAGCATTTTCTTCATTTACACAATGTTTTCCCAATCGTATTTCTTGAGGGGTGTCAACAGGTGTCATTGAGTGGGAATTGGTTAAAGGGTCACAAACCAAAGTTCCATGATACTGTACACAATACAGGCTTACCTGACATGTATTAATCGAATATCAGAATCTTCTGAGCCAGAACTAGAACATAAAGTGAAGCTTAATTAGTGAGATTTGGCTTTCAAACAATTATAATTACTTTCCAACCATAGTCTACCTTTAATACAGAAATATACAATAACTATGTGAATAAGTCAACTTTCTGAAGTCATTTAATGTTGTTAGAAACCTCATTTAAATCTTTTGTCTGCTAACTTGGAAAGGATATGAATAGATTAGTTCTCAGTAACCCAACTTAGTCACAAATTACAACGGATATATTTCAAGATTTAGATCATTGTACAAGTCAATAGTGATTAATATCAAAAGTTGTAAATCATATTTCCAAGATTTGGCTCTTTCAAGATTCAACAGAATTTTCTTCCCTTTTTTCATAACATTTTTATGTTTAATTTGTTAATTTAGAAATAGAAAGAACGAAAAAGAGCGATGATTGATTTAGCAAGACCCAAGAAAAGAGAGGAATAAAAAAAAATTAACTGAAACTTTCCAATTCTCCCCCCTTTCTTTTGTAGAATGAGTGGTAGAAAAACATGGGCAAGTACAAGTCTAACTTACGGTGACTTTGGTGGAGCACCAGAGAGATTGACCCAATCTGAACCAGGCTGTCGTTCAAGACCAGAGAAATCAAGTGAACAAAAATTAAAAAGAGCACCAGAAAAGAGCCCGATTGCTGCAAGTAAACCTAGGCCAAACATTTCAAAGGCAAGTCATCTTACATATGAAACCAGTCACGCATCAAAATCAACAAGAAAGGACACTAAAGACACATATAGAAATCTAAAAGACTCAAACAAACCACCCAGCTCAGCTAGACCAGAAAGTTCAGCTAGGTCTAAAGAAAACCATAAAAAACCAACAATAGTAACTGGGAAAGAAAGTGACTCAGGATTTAAATCCCAAGGTGGCTCAACAAAACAAGAACTTATATCAAAAGACACCAAAAAACACACCCCACCACCATCAAACAGGGACAGTAAAACAAGACAAAGTAAAAGCTATGACAATATGAGGGAAAGTAGTGGATATGGATCACAAGAAAAAGGATATCATGGTATACCTCAATATTGCTTTTTAAAGATTTTTTATGAACTTGAGTATTTGACCAATGAAATTATCATAATGATAAGCTTACTCATGCAGCTCACTGCTTTTACACTGCTTTCTTTATCTTTAACTGTTGAAAAATAATGCTGAAGACAACCTATGATATTTATATGAATGTTGGAAATAATGTATAATTAACACTGTGAGTAAGCTTAGGAATACATTCTTGTACATTCATAATATTCAAACTATATCAACATATTAACATAAGAAAATGAACAAACAGGGATCGACAATAACTTTGCTTCAGTGAGATCCCACAGGAATCCCTACCCAATACTTCAGGGTTTCCTCCAGATAATCAGGGATCCATCTTTTATATACATTAACTCATTCACACGCTATCCTGCCCTTCTAAGCCCAAATTGGAAAAAAAAGCTTCAGAAAACATTGTGGAAAATGAAGAAATTGCTTGTTACAAGCAATTTCTTTATTATAATCTACAATGTTTTCTACAAAAACAAGTAAACAAAAAGTCAGGAGCATTTAGTTGATACACTAAAGATACAGTCAAAACTTGTTAGCGGTCACCTGAGCATAGCGGCCAATCTGCGAATAACAGCCATCCCAGGTCCGCCCTTGCAATTTGCTCTTTAAAATTACTGTGAATAGCGGTAATCTGTCGTATGTGGCCAGTGGTCACCTTTAATTGTCCAATTTGCACTTCATGTATATCCCTTTAAACGGTCAAGCACCTGACTAACTGCTGACAGGTGTACATAAATATTTAGGGATCCTTAGAGAATCACTAGCCTGAGATTGCTGGGGTCCCTTCCATTTTGAGGGATCCTCGGGATCCTAGGACACTGTTAGTGTTGGCCCTGGCAAAAGGTAAGATTGATTTAAAACAACTAGAACTTGCCACAGGAGGTGACTTAATACCCGGCAAGGGCCTTGCTTAATACCTTTTGTTTGGTTTTAGAAAAGTAGTCATGTCCAAATACAAGGGAAAATAATCTTAAACTAAGGGGAGTTGGTGGTTCAGAATTGTGTCCTGCAAAACATTTACACATTTTAAATGCAATATCCAAGTTTCATTACAATTTAAGGAAAACTAAAAGAGGAATTAAGTCTATAAGTACAAATATGAGAAAATGTTTAAGTTCAAGGTGGCATCATTCTTAAGGGGGTTAAGGTCTTTCAAAACTATGTGATAAATGTATGTACACTGCAACTCCTCTATAACGCTACCTGGCACAGTGCTGGCTCCCAAAATAAGGGGGGGGGGGGATTTGGTTAGTACATTGTGCATAAGTACACATGTAAAACATGAAAAAAATGTATAAGTTCAAGGGGAGATAATTCTTCTACCAGAGAAAGTTGAGATTTCAAAAATGTATAAAGTTGTATTACTTTTAAAGCAAAATTGTAGGAGTATGCAAGACAAAATCACTTGAACTTCAAACGTAGACAGACTCACAGACAAGCATATTCCAGTAAAGCCCCTCAGAAACTCTGTCAAATCAAAGCAATGAAAGTACTGATGCTGAAGATCCCTGTAGGAATAGAAGAGTACTGTGCCCTGGTGATTTTGGTGTCATAAAAGGCATTATTCATATATATAATCTGATTAAAGCAAAACATCTTGCCTAGCCCGGCTAGCTTAATAGTAATACAGGATGTTTTCTATGCTACTGTTACTAGCATGATCCCCAGTTTGGCAAAAAAATTGCCATTGCAACACACATCATTTCTCACTAATTTGCCTATTAAGTTGGCTGAGCTGCTAAAGGCTCAAATTTGTAGTTGTACATGTACATGTCCATGGTGTGAAAAATGACAGGAAACCATGGTTAGGTGCACCTACCAAATGCAATATTGCTAAAATACTACTAAAAAGTGATACTAAACAATATTCACTTAGTCTGGAACACAAGTCTAACTAGCTTTCAAGATCAGTACTTTTTAACTTTTCCAAAATGATGCTTTTCCAAAGACAGTCCACAAATAATTATATAAAGATATCATTTAAGAAACTCAGAAATATTAAGAAATTCATTCAGAATTACTACTTACAAGAAAAAAATGAGAGGTTATTTGCATTTTTTAAACCTTACAATCCCCAGTAGTAGCTTAAAAAGCTTATTCAAAATAATACGTAACATCCACTAACATCTGTAGAATATGTACAACATACTGAAATTGGGGGGAAAAATAACATAATTAAATCTGTATTTTCCTTTGCAGTTTGCCACATGATTAAGATTTGTACTTTTCATTTTCAATGAAGTATAAATTGACCCTTAACTGAATTATTTCTGCATATTTTTTGCAGCCAATTCTGTCACAAGGGCAAGCAGTGGATATAGTTCAAGTCAAAATAGTCCCAATAATGAAGACGACCTTAAATTATACACAAACAACAAAGAAAACAGGAGAATGAATAGAGCTGGGCTACCAATAGGAAGTGCAGTTCACCACAAGGCCACAGGCACCATAACAAAAGAACAATATGTAGATAGTCCCAAGAATAGGGCCCTAGTCCGTGTTGGTCTACCAAGAGGCTCAAAACCAAACAGAAAGAACCATCCAACTACAAAGGCAATACAGAAATTGGTGAAAGGAGAAGAGGTAATTTATTGATACTTTTATTATGATGACATTGCAGACAAGTAAAAAATGACATAAAAAATAACAGCTATTAAATGTTACTCTACAAAGCTTGTTGTTCTGAATGACAAACATTATATTTTTACACTAATATCATAATTAACTGTATGAAATTGAAACACTATAACTAAGATATCCCAAATAATTGCTAAGTAACTTAGATTTTAATTAGATTGATGGGTCCGTAGAATCTGTTGATTGCAAAATCATTGTATTTTCATTCAAATGACAGGATGTTGTCATTGAATAAAAATATTTTTCTACAAATCTGTGTTTGTGCATAAAGCCAGCTATAACTCAGTAGTGAATTGCTAATGTTAGGGTTGCAATTCAGGAGTCAAATGCATAGCAAATGATATAAAAATCTACCTTTTTAAATACAGTAGAACCTTGTTAATTTGAATGGCACTGGTTCGTAGGTATGTGTTTATCAGTATACTTTACGCGGTCCAGATATTTTTCCTGCCTTATCTTTGTTAAAAAACTCCTTTAAATTGGAACGTCATTGGTTCATAGTTTGTAGCCAAATTTAAGTCCCAAAAGTATGATTTAAGCACAAACTCCTATGTTTAATGTTAGGTATGGTTTATCCTGTCATAGACTAACAAAGTGTCACAAATCGCCACTTGCCTTCATTATCATCATTTAGATATTCTAACTATTTTTTTAATCTGCAGTTGCATTCTTCACAATGTCGGTCCCTAATTTAGCGATTTGATAATAGAATACTCTGAATGATTTGATCCAATTGCAAACAGAAACCACTCTGATGGAGGTAGCAACAAATGATACATATATGACAAAATGCCCATTTTAACATTGAGATAATATCATAAATATACAGGATTAGTTATTTTTAATTTGTATTTTCCACAATTAATATCTGCAATTGCACTTTGCAAGTCTTGTTTAAAAAGATAACCAATTTAGAATCAATTCCTAAATGGGGGACAGAACAGTCACTATGTCCAATTCTGACTATCTCAAACAGACGACCACTTGTCCCTCCCTTTGGTTTGTACTATGCTTAGTTCGTAAAAAAATGGCCTCAGTCCCTTGCTTTAAGATCTACTGATCTGTAATTTTGTAAGTTAACCCATTCCAACACAGTGGAATTTTAGACCGGTCCAAATTGAAAGGAGCTGCAGACGACAATTTCAAGTTGATGGAATTTTATTTTTTTTTTCGTCTTTTAGGATGGAAAACATTGTGGATAATAAAGAAATTGCTTGTATCAAGCAATTTCTTCATTTTCCACAATGTTTTCCAAAGTTTTTTTCTTGAGGGGCGTAAAAAGGAGGGATTGAGTTGGAATGGGTTAACCATCTAAATTATAATGACAGCAAAATGGCAATAAAAAGAAAATTTCAGAAGAACCCTAGAAGAATCCTTAACTTCATTTTAGAACAGTTTAACTTATATAATATACATAGAGCATGCATTGTAGCAGAAGGTACAAAAGGAAAAAAAACATTTCAGTGTTTCTTTCCTGTTTGATTGTTATCTACTACTTGGTAAGACAAAATGAAATGTATTCTAGAGCAGCATTTCAAACTTTTCACTTTAGTACAAAGGTCAAGTCTAGTTATACTAAAAATTATTTATTAACCCTTTCCTGTTTTATGAAATTTTAGACTGGTCCAATTTGAAAGAGGTTGCAGATGACAATGAAAAATGTATGCAATTTGAAATCTGACCATCCTATGTGGTAGAAAATATTGAGGGAAAAGGAGAAATTGCTTGTTACAAGCAATTTCTCCTTTTTCCACAATGTTTTCTCAAGTATAAAATCACAGTGACGTAAAATCCCGGGTTTGTCCAGGAAAGGGTTAAGTCAGGTGAAAAGCTATCAACAAGTTTTCAAAATTCTCACTATGCACCATATATGGACATAAGACACGACTAAAAAACCCAATGTTTTCCAAATGATCAAAACTATTAGAAGGAACCTGACAAAGAGTCACCTGAAGATCATTTCTTCGAAATTTGGTTGAAATCCATGAACAGGATTCTGAGAAGAGTTTCAAAGTTCTCAGAATATATCCCATATATGGAAATTGCCCCACACCCTACCCCAACCTCATTAAAAAGCCTTGCTTTTCATCCAATCAAATTTATTGAAAAAACAACAACAACAACAAAAAAAAAACTGATAAAGGGTGAATGGAAAATTCCTATGAAATTCGGTTGAAATCAATCTTACTACTGGTTTCTGAAAAAAGAGAAGGTTTCTAAAGTTTTCACTAAATAACATCTATGGAAATAATTCCCATCTTTTACAGCCATGTTTTTCATCCAATCAAATTTTTCTATAAATAAATAATCATAAACAAGATGGCAAATTGTCACAAAATACGCCCATAACACTACTGGTTGCTGACTGGGGAAGGGGATTAAAATTTAAGTCTAATTTCAAGAAAGAGTAACAATTCACAATGATAACTTATGGTTCTGGTGTTTTTCTTGTTATCATGAGGTTTTGAAAACCATAGGCTGTCACACCATGAGAAATTTGAAACAAAATCAAATGTGAAAAACAACAAAGGGGAATAATTCAAAAAGTATGCCAGGTAGAGTTATGGTTCTTGTGACCTGCACTTCCCCTTGGTGATATCTACCCACTCATGAAGTTTCATGATCATAGCTATAACACTTTCAGATATATAATCCAGACAAAATCCAAGTCTGAAAAACAACAAAGGGCAATAAATGTCAAAATATGCAAGGAAGGGTTAAAGTTCTTGTACACTGCACTTCTCCTTTATGAGATCTATCTACCCATGAAGATTCAAGATCATAGCTAAAATACTTTCTGAAATATGCTCTGAACAAGTTCCAAGTATGAAAAACAACAAAGGGAAATAACTCAAAAAATAAGCTAGGTAGAGTTATAGTTTTAATGAGCTGCACTTCCCCTTGATGAGATCTATCTAACCATGAAGTTTCATGATCATAGCTTGAATACTTTTAGAGATCTGCTCTGGACAAGATCAAAGTATGAAAAAACAACACAGGGCAAGAACTAGCAAATAAGCCAAAGGTAGAGTTATGGTTCTTAAGCACTGCACTCCCCCTTTATGAGATCTATCTACCCATGAAGATTCATAATCATTGCTTGAATACTTTTAGAGCTATGCTCCAGACAAGATTCAAGTATGAAAAACAACAAAGGGCAATAACTCAAAAAATAAGACGAAGGTAGAGTTATGGTTCTTGTGCACTGCACTTCCCCTTGATGAGATCTATCTACCCATGAATTTTCCTGATCATAGCTTGAATATTTTTAGAGATGTGCTCCGAACAAGATCTAAGTATGAAAAACAACAAAGGGAAATAACTCAAAAAATAAGCCAGGTAGAGTAAAGGTTCTTGTGCACTAGTTTCCCTTGATGAAATCTATCTACCCATGAAGTTTCATTATCATAGCTATTATACTTTTAGAGATATACTCCGGACAAGATTCAAGTATGAAAAACAACAAAGGGCAATAACTCAAAAAATAGGCTAGCTAGAGTTATGGTTCTTGTTCACTGCACTCC
Organism: Fragum fragum; assembly: GCA_946902895.1. NCBI lineage: Eukaryota > Metazoa > Mollusca > Bivalvia > Cardiida > Cardiidae > Fragum > Fragum fragum. The sequence continues at coordinate 22,681,357 of OX336370.1, read as the reverse complement.
AACTTGGTGAGCTCTATCCATCCATGAAATTTCATGATTCTAGCTATTATACTTTTAGAGATATACTCCAGACATGATTCAAGTATGAAAAACAACAAAGGGAAATTACTCTAAAAATAGGCCAGGTAGAGTTATGGTTCTTGTGCACTGCACTCCCCTTGGTGAGATCTATACACCTGTGAAGTTTCATGATCCTAGCTATAATACTTTTAGAGATATACTCCGGACATGATTCAAGTATGAAAAACAACAAAGGGCAATAACTCAAAAAATAGGCCAGGTAGAGTTATGGTTATTGAGCACTGCACTCCGTATTGATGAGAAGAACATAACTGCCAAGTTTAAAGTCAGTTGGACTTATGGTGACAGAGTTATGCTCTGGACAAAGAAGTGGACACCGCCCTGACAACCGGACACCACGGGTGATCCCATAATACGTCCCGTCTTTGACACCATATATGCAAACTAGCACTGCCCATTAAAAACATGTTTTCATCCAATAAAAAATTCTTTAAAAGAATCTGATAAAGGGTCACACAATGATCATTCTTGTACAATTGTGTTGAATAAATTGTATAAGTGAAAAGCTTGATAGAAACTTTTCATCTAAGTTAATAATTTTAACTTGACTTGATTTTGTAAAATAATGGAAAGTTTTTGATTCTTTTCTAGAACTTAGTTTCAAAGATTTCAGTGACTAGACTTCCTTAATTCCTGAAAACACATTTTGCTTAACCCATTTCCACTCAATGAGACTTTTAGACACCCCAAGAAAAAAAAGATATGGATAACATTGTGTAAAATGAAGAAATTGCTTATAACAATCAATTTTTACATCTACATATATGGTAAAACTTTTCTAAATCTTCTTCTCAGAAAAATTGATTGATTTCAACCAAATTTTACAGGAATGAACCTCTGGTGACCTTTTATCATGTTTCTTAAAAAAAATGATCGGATGAAAAACATGGCTTTTATGGGCGGGGCTAATTTACATATATAGTGAGAGCTTTGAAAATCTTTTTCTTGGAAACCAGTAGATCAATTTCAACCAATCTGGAATGATCCTCTTGTGACTCCTTTTCAGATTCCATCAATTAATTTTGATTTGTTGTAAATATGGCTGTTATGGATGTGGCTTATGTCCATATGCAGTATCCATTGATCTTTTTTTTTTTTTAAAAAATTTGAATACCTTTTTCATCTGACTTGGTAAATGAATCCATTTATGTAAAACTAAGAAAAGATTGAAAAATAAAAAAGATTTCATGGACAAGATTTATTTGCCACACATGGCGAGTATGATACCTGAAAACTCTATTTGCTTAATCAGTACAATCAGGCCTGTAGAGCAATACAGTTGCTCAATTGCCACTAGTTTCATTTTACACGGTGTTTTCTACCCAAAAAAGTAAAAAAATCTAAAATTTCATAAGCTTTAAATTGTCATCTGCAACTCCTTACAATTTGGACCAGTCTAAAATTTTGCCATCTGGTAATGGCTTAATCAGTGCATTCAGGCCTATGGAGCAATACTGGCAAAGAAGTACCTCTTGTTTTCATTGAGGGATGCACCTACAAACTTAAACACACTGTATGAACCAACCTTGCATATTCATACAGTGTGTGAGATTAACAAAGTTGTCTTCATATCTTATGATTTCATGCCATCAAGCAAAACAAATATTTTACTAGTTTTCAGTTAAATTTTAAGAATCTGCTTTGTGTGCAAGTATACAAATTTGTGAGCTCAAAATTTGTAAAGGGAAGTATGAGGAAATGTTCAGGCAATCAACACTTGAATCCTGATAAACCAATCTAAAATCAAATTATTTCAGATTGATGATTCTAGTTTAGAGGACACAGAATACAGAGATCTGAACCATGACCTACCATCCATAAAACAATATGCTAAAGTACAAGCAATTTGCATCAGAAATAGAGCACAAGAGGAGCAAACCTTTCGTACCAAAAGGAAACCAATCTCAATTAAATCAGATTTCATTCAATTTCAAGGCAATGAAATTCCATTTGAAGAGCTAACCTTGTACAAGAAAATTGGTGAAGGTGGGTTTGGAGAAGTTTATTTTGCAGTATGGAAAAACAGCATTGTAGCTGTTAAAAGGCTAAAAGTAGGTGGAGTTTCCACAAGAAGATCGAAAGAGTTTCTGGATGAAATCAAGAGATGCTGCAATCTACAACATACTAACATAGTGAAGTTCATTGGAGCTTGCCTAGAAAAATCCAACCTTTCTATTGTAATGGAGTACATGCAGATGAGTCTTTTTGAAGGCATTCACATCAAAAACATCAATTTACAGGAAAACCAGAAAATTAGCATCATTCATCAAATATCAATGGGTTTGAAATACCTTCATGGCATGAAAACAGCACATTGTGATCTAAAGCCTCAAAACATCCTCCTGTCCATTGAAGCTGATAAAGCTTGTATTGCAAAGATAACAGATTTTGGTCTTAGTATGGTCAGAGAAAATTCCCTGACAGCTTCAGACATTGAAAGAGCCAAACATGTTGGTACCCCAAGATACTCTGCGCCTGAGGTGCTCCGTGGGGAATTGTTGGGAGCTTCAGAAATGATGAAAGCAGATGTCTACTCTATTTCCTTGGTTTGCTTTGAAATCATTTATGAAGAAGAACCATTTTACAATTTCAGTTACAGTCAGCTACAGAAACAAGTGGGAAAGATGGGTTACATACCAGAAAAGCCTGAAGGCAGTGGAGTAAAGAAGCAAATAGTAGATTTAGTTGACAAAGGTCTTTCTTTTAATGCATCATCTCGTCCAGTCATTTCAGAAATTGAGGGTCAGTGGAAAAGGTTCCATTCTCTTTCATAATTGACAGATCACAGTTGTCAATCAAATAATCATTTGACAATCAAATCTTTCATTTAGACCAAAAGTGGACTGTGAACTCCAATATTCATGTTACACATTTTTAGCTCACCTGCACACAAAGTGCTCTGGGAAGCTATTGTGATCAGGTTTTCTGTTGTACATCCATGAAAAATTTCTTTAAAATCTTCTCCTCCTAAACTATCCATCAGAATTCAATGAAATTTTACAGAAACATCCTTGGGTGATTGTCTTCCAAAATAATTCAAGGAATTGTAATCAGTTGATAAATCCAGTTTCTATGGCTACATGAAGGAATCCTTTAAAAATCTTCTCCTAAATTGTAAGATATATAGCTTTCAAATTTTGTATGTAGCATCATCTCATGATCCTCCACCAAAATACATCAGGTTATGGTGATGTGATTTATCTAAGCCCTATAATTTAGGTACTTGAAATTTACATGTAAATAAAGTACAAATTATTTAAAAATGATCTCCTCCTAAACAAACCTTCAAATTTCCATGAAATTTATTGAAATGATCCTTGGGGGATGACCTTTCAAAATACTTCACACACAATATGTCAAAGCCTATAGTATTAACCCTTTCCTGTTTTTCAAAATTTTACATTCGTTCAAATTGAAAGAATTTGAAGACGACAAAAAAAGTTGGTTGGAATCTAAAAAGAAACCAACCTATAAGATAGAAAATATTGTGGGAAAAGAAGAAATTGCTTGTCACAAGCAATTTCTTCTTTACCCACAATGTTTTCACAAGTATAAAATCATAGGGACGTAAAAACAAGGGATTGTGCAGGAAAGGGTTAAAGGACAAGATTTTTATAAGGATTTTTTCTGAAATTCCTTCTAATTGCTATAGCAACTGCAGCTATCAATTCTCTCAAGGAGTTGTAATTGGTTGATAGCTGAAGTAGCAACCAATTACAACTCCTTGAGAGAATTTCCTTATGATGATGTGATTTATTTAAGTCTTATTTTGTGGGTATTATGAATTTACTTAGAAACTTTAAAATTCATCTCCTCCTATACTAACCTTCTTATACCAAAATAAATTTTACTGTGATGACCTTGGGTGATGGCCTTCCAAAATATTTTAAGGAGTCATGGCAACAGAAAGAAATTTCTAAAGAATTCTAATTAAATCTTCTAATCTGTAAGACCCTGAGCTTTCAAATTTTGTATGTTGCATCATATCATGGTCCTCTACCAAGAGCTTCAAGTTATGGTTAGGTAACTTATTTAAGCCCTATGGTGTGGGTACTTTCAATTTACATAAGAACGCATTCTTTTGAAAATAATCAGCTAAACTACCGTAATTTGTTCATATATTTGGACACAATTAAATAGTTATTTTTTTTCGTGTCCGAATACATAGATAATTACTCAAGCCAGTGTCCGAATTTATAGATAAATCATCGTGCGGCCGGTGAACAACCATATTGCCGATTTTCATGAGTCACTAACTGTTTTGCTCAGACACTAAATTCATTTCAACTGTAAATAAACTTGATATGTGTTGCGCATTACGTTCATAAATTTATTTATTATTATTTTATTTTTTTCAGATTGTTTCAAGATACCGGCGAAAACGACGTGAAATTAATGATCATTCACTGATTAAAAACCTTAATAAACGATTTACTTTTCTAAAATGTTGTTTTTCTTCGTTTTAACGATTGATAGAATTCAACATATCACCGTAAGAATACGACAAGATCGTAACTGCAGCATGTTCAGGCAAAATTGTTACGACGTTTCGGTAGTCAAAGTCCGATTTTGACAGGATGGTAAATTCTTTTTCTGTCGTTTATGTACAATCATCGTCGGTTGAATTGAAAAAAAGAGATATTAATGTGGAGAGCTAAACAAAATCTTCGCAAGAGATAAGAAGTAATTTGTCAGTTAGAATAAAATCACAGCATCGGTCAGTTACGACAGTTTTTCTCTGATCTGCTTCACATAAATCATCGCGTAATATTGCCCGCAAATTAAAAGTAAATGGGGTGGTCTACCTGAGAGAAAAAATCCTTTTTTATTAAATTATATCCGTAATGTTTGAAGAGTATTCAGACAGACGATTACCAATGTAAATTCTTTAAGAAAGGTTGTTGTCTGCTGTGACCAATTTAGTTGAGAATGTAAGAGAGGTCATTGAATTAAGAAGGAAGTCAAGTTGAATCAAAAGAAAACAGAATGGAAGATCAAAGGCCTGAACGGCCTCAAATGCAATCAGGACTGTATATTAACAATTTGTATGATAGTTGAAGTCATTCTCTGATTTGTCCGTTAAGTTTTCCTTATTATGAAATCACATTTGAAGACTTCTACCTTTCCCCCCCCCCGACAGGTTCCCAACCATGTTTTCTGACCCATAAGTGACTTGATCAACAGGGTAATTGTCAAATTTGGACAAAATATACAAAGGATAGTTTAAGGAGCATCACCCTCCAATTCATTAATTCATGAGCAAGAAAAAAAATTTTCAGGTCATTGTCAGGTTCCTAGAAGCAAAGAGCAAATTCGGACAAATCCTAGATTACAGTCAGTATCCTGACTGCAATAAAAAACTTGGGAAAAAGTTAAAAATTGCCAATACATGAACATTTGCAGTATCTCAGGTGAGCATTATAATCCAGGGCCTTCATGGCCCTCTTCTTAATTGTTTGCAACTTGCATCTTATCAAAGCTGTAGGCAGTAACTTTAGGTCAACAACCAACAATTTCTTTGTTTTGGTACATGTTACCATTCAATAATAAGTTGAACTGCCGTTTGAGATCACTTGGCGTAGACAGAAATTGGTCAATTCTAACCATGTGTTTCTGAAACAAGAACATCTCTTCCTGGTTGGTATTTTGCAGGGCACAAACATATACAATATGCATTCAAAGTTAGAGGATATTGAAGTAATTTGTGAGTAGTGAACATAACAGCATGCAACTTGGTAAGGGAATCAGTGACAAATAATAATTTTAGTACTTTGTTTCACTTCAAATTCATAGGAAATAACTGGCATGTCTGACTATGGTATAATGAGTTGTGAAGAAAAAACTGTTCAGCCTTTTAATAGCTCATTTATATCTTTTTTAAAAATACCATCTTCTAGCCTTTTATGATAGGATCAAACTCTGGTATGTCACAATTGGCAGCCAATGTCATGAAGAGGAGCTTTGATTTGGGACTCACCAAAAGTGTAATCTTCTCTGAAATCAGATACTGAATCTTAGGTGGTATTACAGGTCTTTTCATAAATTGTTCAACAACTTTTCAGTTTCATTACTGCATAGTTCACTTATTTATGTGCAAAGTTTTGAATTCTGCCACGATACGCACTAAAGCATGCATGAACCCCATTTGTTAGTAAACATAAAAAGTTATAAGCTCTATGATTATCACTTTTCTGTGATCTGATTATGTAATTATGTTGGCAAAAATAGCCATCTTCCTATCAGATAGCTTAAAAATTAACTTTAAAGTAATGTTATTGATGAATATCACTTGAAATTAGCCTCAAAGTATCCACATTTTTGAAATAAGAAAAAACATCTTTCTTAAATGAAATTTTGATAAATTCATTGACCTGATGTTTAGTCATCATGCTTGTATGTTATATAATGTGCAACTGATACACAAAACATGTGACATTAATCAAACACAAAAAGTATGAAGATAATAATATTAAGTTTGTCACAGGCTACTGCCTCTATAACTGCCTATTTTTGTTAATGACACAACTGATAATTTACGGACAGATGACCTTGAATTTCTTGCCAATCCAAAGGTCTTACCAAAAGATGTGTGTATTATGGAAGCCATGCCATTAAATATGGTAAAAAAATGGAATAATGGTGTAGTTTCCATTCACATGAATTTGACCTTTACTGGATGAAATTGACCATGGTATCTTCAGAAAAATCTTGCAAAGTGGAACTTGAAATATAAGGGTCCTTCCACAAAACATTGAGAAAGATGCAAAATTCTGAGGTTTTTTGTTGATAAAATTAGAAGCAAGATTTATTGATTGTATGGGGTTTAATACAACTTTCAAAACTACTTCAGTTATATCACTGTAGCTGAAGTACTGAACCTAGGGTTCCTGGAATTTCTAACACCAGTACTTCCACAGCAGCTGATTTTGAGCCTCCAGCTGCTCATCCCATTAGTGAGAGACTAACAACTCTGTCAATATCAGAAAGTCCATAGGTTGTGGGGATTATGGAACTTTTGGCACAAAGATTTGAGCAATTTACCACACCACTAACCGCACAATGGCTGTGACTTAAAAATTACAAGCAAACAGCCATACAAAATAGACACACAGACATGACAATAACTATTTGACAACATCTACTGATACACAGATACAAACTCAGTGTTTATTCTAGGATTTCAAAAATGTGGTGGATTTCAGCACAAAATCTACATGTTTGAGAAACGTTTGGTAATTCATGCTTTTTGCTTATAGAAAATTTATCCCACCAATGATGAAAATATGCGGATCTTTGAAAAAAAGGCGGGAGATCCCCCAATCCCTGTCTAAAATAAACACTATAAACTAAGTTCTCTTTGCAGTTTTGAAAAAAAAAATGCAAAATCAGTTAATAGGGCGTAAATTTTCATGTTTAAGTATGTGAACAGTTGTTTTTTTATTTGTAATATTTGTGGTTTATTTTCATGTTGTAGCATATATTACGGTACAAGGTGAATCTGTGTCTAGTTGAAAATGAGGAAAAATATTTAAGGTTTTCACCTAAAAAGAATCTTAAGAGCATCAAATTTTTATGTGAAACAAAGTACTAGTACATTTAAATTCAGATATTTTCACCACCAACAAAAATGATTGTTTTTTTCTCGGTTTTACAAAATAAACTATATACATATTGAATTATTTTGCAGAAAATGAAATGTGGCAAAAATATCATTTGGAATTCTGGATGATATACTGGGACAAACATGTATGTGGTTTGTTTGTGAGGTAGTGGCTCTTACCTGTCTCTTACTTTGTCTAACTCATGCAAACTTAATAAACTGAAAATAGGAATTGTTCAGGCTACACCAATGTAAAACTAATTCACTTGTAGTTTAGAGGACTTTGCATCACATATACATTATACATATGTTGAAGAATTAATCTGTGAAATTGAAATAATGAAGATCGAATATGGTATATAAATGAAAGTAAATAACATCATCATAAAAATGTTTATATATTCATTAAGAACTGTGCCATCCTAAATTCTCAAAAAAAGATCCTACTTATTATTTTCATAATCTAGAATAAAAGAGTAGATAATAATAATCAGACATGCCTTCTTAAAAATGTCATTCCACATACGGTGAGCTTAATAACACACAAAAAGGAGGTCAAAACACCAACAATACCTAGTCAATGAAAGGGAGCATAGGGCTATTTTATTAATGGTCTTACTACATTCCAAAATTAATATTTCCTATACACATAACTCCTATGAATTTTGATAAAACAAGCTTCTGGCTACTAGCCTTATATTTAAAGTTACCATATCTGTCCCAATAAACACTCCCTCTCTAATAAACACCCCCCCCCTCCCCTGAAATTTTGCATTTTCGGAACCCTCAGGAAAACCAACATCCACATCCAAACTTACCTTAACGGTGGTGACTAATTCCAAGCTCAAAACTAGACCCAGCCTCATCAAACTTAATCAAAACTATTCTAGAAATATCATAAACTCATTATCAAACTACGTCTAGCGTCCTTCACTATCCGGATCAATAGAGGCTGATGATGTGTCTTCATCGGAGTTTAAAATGGATTTACCTTCAGAATCTACTTACTATCAAAGACTTGGAAAACCTTTGGTACTTTATATAAGCAAATTTAGGACTTGAATCACGCTGATTGAGGGAAAAAAATAAAGGATCGAAAAAGAAAGTATTTATTACAAACAACTTCATAACGGAAACAATAATATTCGCTGTATAATTAGACCGTTCCCTGTTTATGTTGGTCAAATCTTCATAGACACTCGATTTGTAGACTGGAGACCATGTCGAAACACACGATAATGTATAGACAGGATCTCCAGTTTGGCCTGCATAGTATTCTGTATCTTTAAACGCTTGAATGATCAGCGAAAATACGTCGATCTAGATAAAATTTGTTTGTTTTAAAACTCATGGCTGGAACATCGGGCATTTTTGTGCTTTATTTGTACCTAAACATTAACAGAGTCAAAGAGTTATGTTATTTGCATAACAATGCAACAGTCTAAAATTTTCTTCATCTTTAAGGGCGAGTTGGTTGCCTTAAGGGCGAGTAGAAATTCAGAGCTACTAGTCCTACAGGACTAGTAGGTTTGAAGAAATATTTCAACCCCTGGAAAGTACAATTTATCTGCATCACTTTGATAAAGAGAAATCATTACTGTTTGTAAAAAGACTGAGATAGTGATTTTATAGACTAGCAGAATTAAGAAAAATTGGTACAAAATAAGAGCTCCCCCTCTGCATCTGCATTGTGCCTATCATGTTTATTAGGAGAACAGATACATTGACAAATTCAGACAAAAGGTGTACAATATAACAATAATAAAATAAATAACCTAACATATTCTTTTATCAAACTGGCACCATTACATTAAAAAGACTGCAAATAGTGCCATAGTACCATATTTCTTCTAGTAAAAGCTTGTAGAAGCTATAAATAAAAAAAAAAATATTTTTGATTTTTTACCTCGTACCCTTAGTGATAATTTTTTGTCCCAAGATTTTTTTTTAATTTTTTTTTTTCCTGTCTGATTTGAGGATTATTCCTTTAACCCATTACCAGACAGAAGAATTTTAGACTGACCCAAATTCAAAGAAGTTGCAGACAACAATTGAAAGTGAATGATATTTTGAATTTTTTCAACTTTCTGGGGAGAAAACATTGTGGAAAATGAAGAGATTGCTTGTAAAAAGCAATTTCTTCATTTTTCACAATGTTTTCTGAATATTTTTTTCTTGGGGGCGTGTGAAAGCGTCACTGAGTGCGAATGGGTTAAACAACTATGTGAATGAATATTTAGATTAAATAATCCTCAAATTGGAGAAAATCTTTGTAAAGTCATGAGGGGAGCAGTACTATTAGGGATCAAGTATTTATCGGCAAGGGTTATAATAACAGGTATGATTTTCTTATAATCATGAAATGATCAAATCTGAATTTATGTAGAACAAAATTTAGAAATAAATCATGTGAATTACCTTAATTTTGTGTTTTTTTCTTTTTCTGCTCGCTCAGCTTCCAACACTCGTAATTCTTTACCCGGTAGTATATGGCCTGTGAAAGATCCCGCTCTAGGTCTCTGTGTTAAAATACGCATGTGCTGAAAAATAAGAAAACATCAATGTACAGTTATGTAAGGTAGAATGTCACTAATACCATAGTGGCCAAGCCAGCTTATTTCTTAGCTCACATAAGCACATAGTGAGGTTTTGTGAACCTTTAACCCATTCCCACACAAGCCCTCCTTTTTACGCCCCTCAAGAAAAAAGCTGTGGAAAACATTGTGGATAATGAAGAAATTGCTTGTATCAAGCAATTTTTTCATTATCCACAGTGTTTTCTAACCAAAAAGACAAAGAAAATTTAAATTCCACCAACTTGATAATATCGTCTGCAGCTTCTTTCAATTTGGACCAGTCTAAAATTTTGTTGAGTTGGAATGGGTTAAGGCTGCCATCTGTTGTGCATTGTTTACAATTAGTGTTTACACTCTAGAGGCCACAATTATAGCTCATCCTCATGAAACTTCAAAATATTTTGTCATTGGAATAAAGCCTTTGGTAAACAAAGGGCTGTAACTCAAAGAAAAATACATAAACTGATATCAAAAAGGAACATACACTTGTACGGTTGACAGTAAGTGTGAAATTTGAATCAAATCCATCAAGTTGATAGCACTTGATAGCAACTGCTTTTGTAAAATTTGAACCAAATTCAATCAGTAATTTGAGAGAGAATGAGTGGACAAGATATTTGAACAAAGGACCATAACACCCAAGAATAAGAGGCTCAAGAGGGCCCGTGTTACTCCATTTGCTGAAATTTATTTATTATGTCCATCCATACAATATAGTTTATTTTCCATGATGTTGTTTATCCATTAAGACAAACATTTTTTGAAATTTAAAAAAGCTAGAAATTACCATCTGCAAAATCAATCAATATAAAAATGTGTATGTAATATAAACAATTCTTAGATCAGAGGTATAAGGGATTGGATCCATTTGTTTGACGATTTTACCAAATAGTAAGTCCCCTCTTATACCATAAATCAAACATATTACAACAACTACACATGGAAAATAAGCCCCGCCTATAATAGTACTGGCTTTCTTTCATTTTCCACAATGTTTTCTTCCGAAGTTTTAAAGTTTCATCAAATTAGTTCATCTTCAGCAACATTTTTCCAGTATGATCAGTTAAAACGTCTCACTATTGGTTGACCCATTCCCACACAACAAAATTCTAGGATGGTCAAATTGAAAGGAGTTACAGACAACATTTTCAAGTTGATGATATTTTGGGGTAGAAAACATCTTGGAAAATGAAGAAATGTTTTCCAAAGCTTTTATATTGAGAAGTGTTTAAAACCATCATTGTATGGGAATGGGTTAACAAATTCTCACACAAACTTGCTTTTTATCCCCCCCCCCACACACACACACAAAAAAAGCTTTGGAAAATATTGTTGAACATTAAGTGGTTGCTTGTTACAAGGAATTCTATCATTTCCCACATTGTTTTCTATCCCAAAGGACAAAGATTTTTCAAATACCTACAATCAATCAAAGCCCTGAAGGGCCTGAGAGTCGCCATAACAAACAAATTGTTTTGTATTGGCTATTGAGCATTAACCTCAGGCTGTTGGCCTTTGATCACTTGAGATTAATTTCATGCATAAAGCGGATTAAATCATGTAAATTCTGTTAATGAAGCTAGGCCTTTTTTCATTTGATTAAATGGTGGTATAACACTGTTCAAAGAACAACATATCAGTTATATCACAGCCAAGTTCACCTATTCATGTACTTCAGCCATAGTCATAGCACAGTGGTAGTACATAGGACTCCTAGTCATGGGGTCCAGGGTTTAATCCTCGGCAAAAGCAAACTTCCTGTCCGACATATGTTAGCCCACCAATGTGTGGATAGCCATAAACCTTTGTGGGATGAGCAGCATGAGACTCAGAGAATGTGGTGGTTGTACTGGTTTCAGAAATACCAGGATTCCAAGGCGCCAGCTGCTGTGTGACTATAATACTGTTAAATTGAGTTGCGTTAAACTTCATTTAATCAATCAATCATGTACTTGCTCAGTATCTCTAGTTCTATGTTGTGACTGAACGCCTTGCCAAAGGACATATCCAGGTCCTGAATATACCCACATGATTAGTAGCATGGCTATGACTCCCCATGAAGACAATTGTTAATGGTTTGAGCTTAGAATGTGACCTCTAGAGTGCATGGAAGCATGTTGAAAAAGACTTTCATTTCTTGCACTTTACTTCATTTCATACTGTAGGTTCTATGCATATAATTTATTCAACTGATTTGTGTTTAGAAAGATGAATAACATTTCTAGATTTCAAAGCATAAAATGTCTTTTAATGTTGCATAAAAGCAGTATATATCTCTTGTGGGATTTTGCTTTCTCTTGGAAAACGTGGAGGGCTAAAAAATAAGTTCTTGTTCTGTAGGGTCTTTTATTTACTATCTGTCATCTGTCTTTCATTCTATTTTTAGCCAGGTGTGGTATGAACAGATTATTCTTTATCCGTGGTCAGTCAATTCTGCAATATTTGGTGCCATTGTTTAAGAAATGTTTGTCAATCATTATTTGTCAGATTCAGATGTATAAATCCCTTTCTTAGAACAATATTTTATGCTTCCATACTGATGTTCCAGAGTAATTCAATAAGAACAACTAGCACACGTATTTTACCCCTAACATAATAATTATCATTATTCATACCCATAGAATTTCCAAAATTGTTGACCAATTTTTAATGGAATGGCTTGTTTTCAGACTCTTGACAATTTCACACCAACAAAAATTCTTAAATAGGCTACAAGATCGTCACATCACATGGGTAAAATTAAGAAGTCCTGAATAGGCTACAAGATCGGAACATCACATTGGTAAAATTAAGAAGTCCTGAACATTTTTGCTGGTGGTTCCTGATGGGTCCTGGGTGCCGAGTTAAAAAGTTATAAACTATCAAAGAAGTTGCTCTTGTAAAGAATAAGACAACTTGATAAATATTATTGTTTGTCTTTGAAAGAAACAAAAAGCAATATTTTTATGTTATTACTTTTATGTGTGTGTGATTACGGTATTCACTGACCTTTTTCAACGCCGATGACAATCTAAACTTGATGCACTGGAAACGACGGCTCCGTTTTTAAAGGCAGAACTGTAGCCTCGCTAATCGTTAAGACAGCTATTCATATCGGTGTTTGTTCTATGATATTTTCCTTATTATTTCTCGATTGAAGAAACATCATTTCAAGACTATTAAAATGAATAAACGTCGATAAAATATGGAAAGTACAAAATGAACTTAAAATCGCCTCCATTCTTGTTGTTGTCGTCGACCATCCAATGTTCGCCCAAACGGATTGTTATTTACCGCGGGAAACCCCGGGACACCTGATATATAGAATTATTGCCACATATTAAGTTGAGTGTAGGGAATTATAATGAAATACCTCTCCTGTTATACTCAAAATTTCATTTTGATTTATATGGGCGCTGTCCTTAATTAGCATTACATGGAACCAGCCAAACCGGCCTATCGTCAAATCGGCCCCTGGCCAAACAGGCCCAATAAAATCAAACCGGCCTCTCCATTAAAAAGCGTTAAAACGGCCCCAAGATCGTCAAACAGGGTCCAATTGTTCTGCATATGCTTGAACGCAAATGTATGAAATAAATGTTTGTAACGATACACAATTCACCTGCCAGTAATACCCGAAAGGGGAGTTGGGCAGTATATGTAGATAGATAGATTAAAGTTTCCGAACTTCTATTCATATTTTTATGATGTAATTAAATTTTGTTGTTGCAGAAATCAAAACCTACGTATGAAAAATCGATTTTTTCGTCATTACAAGAATGCTTGTAACGCTATTCATTTACGAAATACGAATAAATAAAAAATATGATAATTGTTGATAAGGCTTTTTCAATAAACTGTATGCTACTTTGAAACATGCCTATGAACGGCCTTTCAGCATATTGATTTTCGACAATTTTACATTATTCGATGAACTTTCAAACTTGTGGAATCATCAAGCAGTTATATACAGATGCTTTATAAATTCTTTATGAAGTATATGACAGCCGATAAGCTCATTTGGTATAGCACTTGACTTCTAACCGCACCATAATGGGCTCGAGCCCTTGCTTGACCAAACCAGCAAACTGATTGTCTTTTGGGTAAGACGTTAAATTGAGACCCCGAGTGACGTTGATTTACATCCACGGTAGCGACGATAGATGAACGAAAGTACCCTTTATGTAATGCAAATTTTAAATATATTTGGACAAATTAAATTACCGGTGTCCGTCCGCCTGACCAGTTTAACAGTTAAGTACACTACATGTCCGGGAACTAGATTTTGTTCAGGAGTTTTAAGAAAAGTCATTTTAAAAGAAGAAACATTCCACAACCTTACTGCTTGAATTATGAAAAACCTTTTCAATATTAACAGGTTATAACACTGGATCTGTATTCAATACGTTGTCTAGCCACATCGTGTACCCCGGGAATTGGTTTCATCTCTCGTCCGGGACACATAATTCATTGGAACAATTTGTGATTGCACCAGGGGGATAATTCAAGTGATTTGAATTAAAAAATCTGAGTTATTGACTGTGTATATAACCATACCCCGGACGGATGCGTACTTTAAATAATGTTTGACTGACCCGGGATGAATTTAAAAGATATATCCGAAGGTCAAAATTATTTTAATTGCATATCGAGTAAACAGAGACAAATTCAGTTTGAATAGATTATAATTATGATTTCAGAAGATCCATGAGCATCCTGGGTAATTCAACTTTGATATATTCAAAGATAAGCAATGACGGTAATTTTAGTATAAAGTGCATATTGACTTCTTTGACAATTTCACCTACGCTCGGACTCCCCATAAGCAAGAAAATATATTCTTGAAAATATATCCTTGAATTCCCGTAGTATTTTCATATATAAACATTTATGAATATTTATTGTAATGCTCCGGGACCTTAATTTCATTTTATTCAATTCTTAAGAATAAGAAGATGCATTCAGATCCATAAAAAGTCTATTACATCGTCGAATTTTTATCAAATACGTCATACCTACAGTTTGACAAAATATTGTTGCGTTCTTAATTAGTCAATTATAGATGGAAGTTTATGGAATTTTTTCTACTCCACACATCGTCATATATCAACCCGGTGGACTGATAATCGAATATGAAGTCCCAGTGTAATAACTTATATTTGTACAAGAAAGGAATTCCTATGTTTTGTAAAGAAATTGATATATGTGAAGTCTGAGAACATCTTTGTCATGCATTAGAAGCCAAAGTAAAAGCAGAAAACACTGTAACAATTTCGCCCCAAAAGAACATTGAGCGTAAAAGAAAAATAGTGGAAATAACTTTTCTAAAATTATACGAATGCATAACCCTTTCTCCAATTTTATTAGGATAAGAGAATCAGTGACAAGAAAGACAAACGTGTTTTATATGGTGTCTCATCTCATCATACAATCTAATATCAGTGAGTAAATCCAATGACGATTGGTCACTTATCCCATTTTCCGCCGATCGCTTCTTTTCTGAAATCACATGGGAACACAGGTACCTCAGGACTCTTTCTGCTTCATTCTGACGGCAATATTTACTCAATGTTGACATAGCTATTTATCTTTTCGCTGTACTGAACGTGTGCATTACCTCAGGACTCTTTCGGCTTTATTGCGACGGAAATATTAGTTCAAAGTGCTCTCGTTCAAATTGAGAGCTTGACAGCGACAATTGTTTGTTTTATCAAACATTTACTTAATGTGGCCTAGATTGTTTCATTCAAGATGATTTTTACAACCTTGTGAACTTACTTACCATTTTTCAATTATCAACCCGGTACTTGGACAATTAAGACTATGTTTGGTTTGTTTTCTTTTCTCGCTATACATATATTTTTTTCGTTCATTTAAATGTAATCTCAAAGCAACGACGATGCCATATCAAGCTCCGCAAAATAAAGTAATACCTATAGATTTCATATATATGTATTCCAAGCGATCAGTTCGTATCTGAATTTCCCCAATACTTTGAAATTAAACTATTCACAACTGGATTCATTG
Source organism: Fragum fragum (assembly GCA_946902895.1). Lineage (NCBI taxonomy): Eukaryota > Metazoa > Mollusca > Bivalvia > Cardiida > Cardiidae > Fragum > Fragum fragum. Next base: position 22,665,094 of record OX336370.1, on the reverse strand, counting down.
CCCCTATTCTGTGCAATCAATATCAATCATCCCCAAAGTAATTCCTTTGAAGCTTTACAAATGCTTACAATTTCGTCGGTAAATGTTGTTGTTGTTTTTTTTTTCACCCGGAGACAACGCCTTCAGTACATTGAGATTCTTTCTATTTTACTTACGGAAAAAATAAATCAAACTGGCTATCGAAATTTCTCACATTAAGAACGTATACGTTACCCTGGGCCTCCCTCGGTTTGCTTACAACGGCCATGGTAACTCTATGAGCCCAGTGGTAAAAGAATTGTTAAGATTGATAACATCAACCCGGGGCGTTTTTTCCCATTTATGACCCGTGAATGTCCTACTCATTTGTAAACAGGAAATATGGTTAGATTAAGAAATAAACATTCTCAATTCAAATAAAAAATAGAATTATATGAAAATATTATTACATATGCCAGGCATCTCAGGGTGTCCTGGTTTACAGTCAAAACGACCGACAGTCAAAACGGCCCAAACTTGTATTTGCATTTGGTCCAAAATCAGAAATTCTTCATAAAAGTTTATATTTGGATAATTTTTCGAGATCTACTTTTTGAAAATTTCCTTTTGATCCGTTTTGACTATCACTTTCGGGTCATTCCGACAAAATTACGGGCTTCTTTGGCATTTGGTCATTTTGACTTCGGGCCGTTTTGGTGTCCTGGGGTGTCCCTGGGTAAATAGTAACACAGTCCCTAACTACGCGGATGATTTATTTTACCTCCGCGAAATGATGAATAGAAATGGTTTACACATTCAATTTTGATTTAAAATGAATTTTAACATCTACTTTATTTGAAAATGCAAAACGATTATGACGTAATGCAAAATACATAGGGAAGTATGGTCTTTTCATAAGAACTGTCGACCTCAATTTTAGTACGTACTTTGGCTTTTTCCGCGTTATAAATAGTTCGCGTTTAAAACTAAAAAAATGACAAAGTTAACGATTGTTTTGATTCAAAACTGTTAAAAATACCAACATCAATCTTCTAAATTTATCTTAATTGTTCTTATTCATCACATCAAGATACAATGGCAGAGTTATAACATAGGCATTCAGGGGTGGAAATTGGTTCGGGACTTTGTTTAAGAAATATCGTGCGATAGCAATGAGTCGCTCCCGAAGCTTTCAGCTTCAGCGACTCAAAAATTGCTGTCAGCAACTTCTTTCTGACTTAGGACAAGTCCAATGTTTTGTAATGTGGTAATGGGTTTAATATTTTTTTCTCATCATCAACTAACTGTGGGAGTACATTGACAACAAGAATGTAAGATACACCGTAAAAATTCTGATATACGCCCGGGCCAGATAACAAAGAGAAAAAATTTACCACAAAATTACTTTTTCTCGCTTTATTCCAAAAATTAAACCCAATCCTAAGACTTAACACGAGCCATAAATTGCACTTTAAGGCAATGATGTAAATACAATAAGGTAGCCTTGTTTAACTGCAAGGGTTAGAGCAGGTGATCAAAGGGGCTGACGCCAGGTGTTCAGCTATTTAGGGTCGAGTTTCTCGAGTTGGCAGGCGACATATTCTATTTAAGAACATAAAAAATCTGTCAAATTTCTGTCAATTTTATTAAATGTATTTTTTGGAGGAGTAAATCCAACCATTTCAAAATTTAAGCATTAAAAATAGACATAGAAAAAATAATTTACGGTTTTTGTTTTGCAAAGAAATTAAAAAACAAAATGAGAGTAATAATGAAAACGCCGTCTTTTTGATGGACTGAACTCCCAAGTTTTTCATAACTTTGGCAAATATTCTTGTTTTGTGTTTAATGTGAAGTGGTGGGTTTCTCAAAAAGAATGGTTTGGTAGATTATGTATAATTCTATATTCCCATTGTTTCGGGTTTTTTTCTGTTTCAAGTTATTTGGCAAAATAACGCAAATAGAAAAACATGGATCCATGATGAATTATTTCTGTCAAACAAGCAACATTGGCACAAACAGTCGGTTTCAGTGATGTTCGCAAAATTGAAGTGGTAGTACAGCGGTTACCTCCCTCTGAATAGTTGTAAAAGGAACATCGATTAAATCCGAACATAACCGGATGAAAAAAAGCGCATGGCCGACACGAACAAAACTCACGAGGGGCGAGTTATCTTCTGTAAGTATATGTCTGTCAAACTCTTTTAATGTTCACAACCAACGACGTTAGCAACTTTAATTGTAAATAAGAGCTTGTGTATGTTTTAAAGCACCAGTAACTGAATGAAATCGAAAAATATGGAGAAAACTGTCGATTGAAACTTGTACGCAGCTTGCAATGCCGGTTTATATACGAAGCTGTTGCAAACGGTCTGCCGTCAAAATGTGGCAATAGCAACAATTTGATCCGTCAGGAAATGACATTAGCAATACAATCAAAGCTGAATAAATCGGTATATGTTAAGTTCTTTGCAAGTACAGCAACTGTCATAGCAAACGTTTTTCTTTTTTTTTACTCTTATGAAACGTTCCTAGATAAAATAGACAGAAATCTTTAAAATTTCAACTTTCTGAAGTTGTGAACATAAAAGATTCTGTCAAATATTCGGTCAAATAATGACGTTGGCATCATGAAATTTAAAATCCAATTAATTATTGAAGTATAACTGCTATAATTTTTATTTGTATTTTTTTACCTCTTGTGATATCCCTCTTACCATGTATATTAAAAAAATTGCATTTTTTCCCATAATTTTTTTTTCAAAAAATGGGAGTATGTTTGACGGAATTTTTATGTTCTTAAACGGAATTTGTCATGCGTGTCTTGTGAGAAGTTAGTAGCCAGAAGTTATACCCTTGTCATTCTGTACATAATTTTTGAGGACATACTCTCTGGGATCGAGTACAACAAGAGGGCTGTTGGCCCTGGGGTGCTCACATGAGATAAAGGCTATTTTTCTTTCAACAGTCTAATTTCATGTTAAGGTTAGGATTAAGATACAAGTTGGCCACACTTACATATAAAGACTATGTACCTGGTGATCCAAAAGTCTAAATTAAAAATTCCAAGGCTTAAGGGCAAATTTTTCTTTTTCCTCCCTCTGGATCCATGGGTTATAAATTCAGAAATAAGAAAGAAGTCTGTGAAGTGACGCTTCATGCCCATAACCCCCCCCCCCCCCGGCTCCATCCATTGGGATCCGAGGATCATGATTTAAGCTATTTTGCAAGAGAACAGTATACTGATGCTTCATGCAAAATTTCAAGGCTCCATGCCTTCCAGTCAGAAGGAGAAGATTTTTAAAGATTATATAAAATTTCAGTTTTTAACGATTTTCAATTCTTTTATCTATTTCTAAAGGGGACCACCTAAGGAACATTTTTGCCAAATTTGGCTTAAATTGGCGCGGTAGTTTGGGAGGAAATGTTATTTAAAGAAATTGTTGACGCACGTCGGACGCCAGGCAGACGCTGGACAAAAGGTTTTCACAATAGCTCACTTGAGCATTTTGTGTTCAGTCGGACGCCGGACAGACACCTGAAGAAAGGTGATCACAATAGCTCACTTGAGCATTTTGTGCTCAGATGAGCTAAAAGCTATGAAGAATTTTTGATGCAACAGGTAAGCTCTACTTTAAAATTAAAATGCAAACCTGCATTGCGTTGATATGGGAGGTTTACCATCTATGACAGACATTTTCTCTATTTTGAACAAATTGAGTGGAACAATGTTAATCCCTAGGAATTTGCGGATGCCACATCATACTTCTAAAAATTTTACGTTTGAATTACTAATGTATACATCGCTGCTTTAGTATCCGGATATTGAACAGTTATCATTTAAAGTATGATAACAATTTAGACCTTTTCACTTGTCGGAAATCCGACCAAGTGAATAAAAGCAAATTTATAAGAAAATATTTTGATTTAAATTTCATGTTGTTTTGCAATTTATTTTAGTTTAAACACCTCGCGGCTTTAATTATGAAATAACTAGATTTGTCGCAAAGCAGACTAATACCCCCCAACAGCACTTGTTCATATACAAGTGCTATCCACCAAAGGGCTGTAACAAAAAATGGACTTTTTAATTAAAGGGCCATAAATCAGTAAAAAATTAATGGACCATAACCAAAATAGGATATGGACATGTCTGACTTATACCGAGTCTTTCTGAGAAATTTGAATCAAATCCATCTTATGGTTGCTGAGAAACTGAGTGGAAACGATTTTTCACCAAAGGGCTATACCTCCGTCAAAAATCAATGGACCGTACCCAAAATAAAATATGTACATCTCTGCTTGATACTGATTATATCAGTGGAGTTCGAATAAAATTCGTCCAATAGTTTCAGAGAAATTGAGTAGACACGAAAAAGCAATAGAAATGTAACAAAAAATGGACTTTTTAATTAAAGGGCCATAAAGCAGTCAAAAATCAATGAATCATAACCAAAATTGAATATGCACATGTCTGACTTATACAGAGTCTTTCTGTGAAATTTGAATCAAATCCGTCCAATAGTTGCTGAAAATTGAGTGGACATGATTTTTCACTAAAGGACCATAACTCCGTCAAAAATCAATGGACCGTAACCAAAATAAAATATGCATATCTCTGCTTGATACTGATTAAATCAACTAAGTTTGAATCAAATCCGTCTAATAGTTGCCGAGAAAAGGAGCGGAAACAAAAGAGTTACAGAGAGACAGACGGACTGACTGACCAACCGGCAAGGTGACTCTTATATACTCCCAAAAATGTTTGGGGGGGGGGGGGGTGTAAAAAAACTTGTGGAAATTTAACAGGGGGAACATTTGTTTAAAATTTTGTTAAATTCTAACCAACAATTTCTGAGATGATTTTGAAAGGAAAAGTTTATGGTATGCACAATGCATTGACCCATTGACAGACCTATGGCAGATTCACAGATACAATGCCATGGCAACAGACCTGCTGACCTTAGGCAAGTGGACAAAAGAGGACAAAAATGAAAAGCAAATTATTTGAAGTCCTATTACCCAACTGAATTAAAGCATCTTGTTGATCAGGTAAAATTGTTCTGCATAGATACTTTTTTGTCACCTTACTAAGTTGTATACTAAGATGTCAACTAATTTGTATCTATATTGATTCCTGAAGTACCATTCTGTCCTAAGAGAAAATCACCATTATCCAAAATGGGGCAAATATGGAAGGACTCTAGGGAAGGTTATAAGGACCTTAAAGTGTTTTCCAGACTGGCAAGATCTATATCTAGTCATTGTTATCTAATTATCAGTATGTAAGAAATCTGATCAACAGTAGAGGTGGTCTCCAAGGGAACAATTTAGCTAGACAATCTGCTTGTATCATCAGTGAGTAGGGCAACCAAAAAACTATCAACACCAACATTTGCATCGTTCCAATTCTTCAAAAATAAAAGAAACATTATCAATGGAGACAATTCCCTATCAAAAATTTCAAAGGACCAGTTTGTCAATTTCGAAAATTTGAGTAACGGGCAAAGAGCTAGGAAGAAATAAGAAATCATTGAGAAATAGCATTCATTGAGTATACTGCTGCTTTCAAAAATTCTGTTATCCACACTAATTTTTACCAAAGCATGATTTGAAAATAGGTGACCTGAATTAACTTAACCATTGTCATGCTAAATAAAATCCCTTTTTATAATTGAATTTAAATCAAAGGCCTGAAAGCAATGGAATCACTGGTTGTGGATTAATATTTCTTTCAAAATTAGCTTTATACACAATTCTGGCTTGCAAGGTATAAGCAGGTGGTGTAGACCAAGATCATAATACACATATGTGCAGGTAATTGTTGTAAATTATACCTCCTGCCAGAACAGAAATATTCCGGGTTTTGCCAGAAAAGGGCTAAGTGCAATGAAAATTCCTTTTACTTGTAATCACCTATCTTAAGCACCATACCAAAATTGAGAAGGCCTTGATTTGTGATTGCTGCCATTTTAACATGTAATGTTGGATACTAAATCAAGTTGAATTATACTAAGTAGATATTGAACTGACCTGAATTAAGGAACCTAAGCATAAGATCCCTAGCTGATGCAAAAAGCAGCAAAAGTTCACTTCAGTGCTACGTATGGACGTAATCTAAGTCATACGAAGCAGCTACCATGCCAACATGAACTGAGTAGGCAAAATACAGGAGCCAAAATTTTCATAATGAACAAAACAAGTTTCAAATCTCTGTGATTTAATGGACAAAACAAGTTTAAAGTCTGTCATTTATAGTTGCTGAGAAAAGTGTTATAAGAAATGTTTGTTGTGGACAGACACTTATGTGCAGGCTGATCTTAGTCTATACCTCCTGCTTGTACTACTTTTCCCGCCAGAGTTGCTTATGAAATTGATTTCTAAAAAAATATTGAATTTTGAACAAGTTCGATCAGTGCTTTCAGCCCTTTGATTTGACAGCAATTCAGTAAGGTAATTTATACAGCATGACAAGGGTTAAAAAGTGCTGTCAGTGTAAAGAAGACCTTGAACGTAATCTTAGTGCTTGTATAATATCAAATCTACTTTAGCAATTTATGATACTAAAGGATCATTAACATTTAAAAGTAATAATTATTTTCTCCTCTTTTTAAGACTAATTTTGACCCAAAACGACTATAAATGAATAAAATAGATTTATAGGCCCAACTTTAATTCCTTTAAGGGCATCTTAATCTAATATTAATCCCAAGATCACCTACAAACATTCTCTGAAACTTGATTAGAAAATCTATACTGAATGTGTCTGCTTCTTTGAAATTTTGAGGAAAATGAGAAAAGAATTACATTCTGAATTTCCAAATTCTGTTATTTTGACTTAAAGTTCTATATAAAATGTAACCTCATTGTGATAGAAAGCATTTTTTCCTGTTTATTCCTACTCTATTATACTTTTAAGAGCAACTACATTACAATTTTTTAATGAATGTCAAAGGACAACTTTACTGAGTCTGCAAACATTCTTTGAATGTATCCTTTTAAGGGTCATCAAATGTTTTTCCTGTGAAATGCAGCTTGTTTCTACTAGTTTTCACTATACACCATATACTTTTTCTCCAATCAAAGATTTTACAGGAATATGATAAAGTCACCCAAGGATAATTCAAGTAAATTGCAAACAAAATCCATCCATAAGTTTCAGAGGAGAAACTTTCAAATTGAAATTAGCCCCACCCGATCAAAAGTCTTTGAAAGAATCTGATAAGCGGTAACCCAAGGATCATTCCTGCAAATTTGGTTGAAATCCATGGACCATTCCTGCAAATTTGGTTGAAATTCATCCACTAATTTCTGAGAATATCACTATACACAATATATATAATATAGCCCCACCTATAAAAGCCATGGTTTTTATCCAGTCAAAGTTCTTTGAGCGAATCTGATAAAGGGAAACCCAAGGATAATTCCTGTGACATTGGGTTGAAAGCTGTGCTGTACTTTCATTGGAAAAGTTCACAGATCCACGCATGGATGCTCATATGGACACATGCATGATGGACACAATGCCATGGATAATGGCTCCCTAAGGATTGTAGCCAGTGGAGCTAAAACTGTGCAAATCCATTTAGAAATCTGACCAAAAGTGAAGGAGTTATTATTATATAAGGGTGACCTCAAATTCACCTAAATAAATACATATACTAATGATGAGAAAAATTGCACAAGTTCATTGTGACAGTCATAATCATTTAAACCCTTGTCAAACTGAACCTGGAATATTCCTGTTTTCAGCAGGAGGTGTAGACAAAAATCAGTCTGCAAATATGTGCAGACTGATCTTAGTCTACACCACTTGTGTGCCACTTTTATCTAGAGTTGTTCATTAGACATATTTTCAAAATAAATATTAGCCCGTGATCAGTACTTTCAGCCCTTTGAATAAAATGCTTTTTTTTATTAAGAGGTTTTCATTAAACATGACAAGGGTTAAATTTTGAACACACACCAAACTGTCACTGTGACTAGGATATGTCTTGCTCATTGCAAGCAGCTAGTGCTCACAAAAAGTCATCATGGAAAACTATCATGGAAAACAGGAAGTTGCTAGTTACAAGCGATTTTATTTATCCTAGCAGTATTTTTAAAACTGTAAGGTTTCATAGGATGATCTTATTTTAATTTTTAATTACAACCACTTTCAAATGTTGTTTTTTTTCAAACTTTGAGGGTTTTTTAATAAATCACAGTTTTTCATCTCTTACCATCAGAAGATGACTTAGCTCAAGTTCTGATAGGAATCTACATTATGATCATAATTTCAACTGGTAAAGTATGAATATTTATGATTATTTCATTCCCAAGAAAACTCCTTTAGTATTAAAGTCACATGATTATAATAATTTGAAGCTAGTTGTTCAACATCTGAGAGAACCAGTAATTTTTTCCAGCAATTAGAACAAGGGTCCCTTCCAGCATGCAAACAAATATCTACTGAGTTAGCTGTAAATTATTGATGAAGATGGTTCTTCTGGTGACAGGATAACAGTAAATGACTGAAAAAATTTCCCTGCTATGGTAACAGGACAGGACTCAGCAGAGAGACAAGATGGGACACAAAGTAACAAGAAAAAGGTGTGGACAGGACAGAGATCCATGTAAATAGGGAAAAGGAACACATATATATACTGTGGCAGGACTTTGATTACAGGAAAGGGAGGTCCATGGTTACAGGACAGAAGAATCTTGAATTAGGAGACTTGTTTTGACAGGACACAGAAGAGCCCATGGTTACAATACATAAGGATCATTCTGTGTTGACAAGACATGGAGATTGGTGACATAAAAAAAAGGGGGACCCATAGTTATAGGATTGCCCATATAGACAGGACAGAAAGATCTCTGGTGAAAAGTCACAAAGACCAGTATGGACCATTCAGCAGGGGCTTAAAGGTGAAAGAACAATAATAAGAAGCAAAATCAAAATCATGGAGACAGGTCAGAAGGGTAGGTGACAAGACAGGTAGTACCAAGGAGAAAGTACAGGAAGGTCCTGATGGTGACAGGAAAAAGGGTACAAAGAAGACTGGGCAGGAGGATCCTGAAGGTGACTTGACAAGGAGGCCTTTTGATGGTGGCAAGCCATTAAGGACCAATGAGAAAAAATAGAAAAGTCCCTATAAAGACAGAATAGGGGGGATCTATGGTAACAGACAGGTGTTACCATAGAGACAGGACAGAAGAGTCCTGAAGATGACAGAACAATGGGAGGTGGGGGTGACTATGGTAACAGGCCAGAAAGTACCAAGAGGATAGGACAGGGGGGTCCTGATGGTGACAGACCACTGATGACATTGGACAACATTTTTCTGACCAAAATATATCCAGAAAGTTACATATATCATTTAGCTGACACCCCCCTTCCCCCCCCCACACACACACACACTTAAGAATATATATCTTCCCCCCTTTCTGTTAAAAATCCCCTCTTCTCCTTGGTAAAATTCTTATAACCCATTAGGAAATAACTAATTTATAGACTGGTCCAAATTGAAAAAAGATGTAGATAACAATTTTCAATAAATTATTATTATCTTTCCATGTATAAAACCTTATTAGAAATGAAGACATTGCATATTATAAGCAATTTCTTCATTTTCCTATTTGTTTTCTTAAGCTATTTTCTTGAGGTGTGTAATGAAGTGAGATTGAGTTTGAATAGCTTGAATACCAAAATATTCAAACTAGTAAGATGAGTTAAAAAAAAAAAGTTTAGGTAACAGAAAACCTTTTGAGAAGCAATTTTTCTTTTCTTGCAATGTTTCATTTTACTATTTACTATGACTGTTGAAATGTTGTCACTTATTCATTTTGAGTTTAGACCAGTCTAAAAGTTTGTCATCTGGTAATTGGTTAAATCAATAATTTAAGTTAATGTACAATTTGCATGTCAAGATATAGGGCACTATTTTACCCTATGGTTTATTGTCAAAGTTATCTAGGGTTTCCAATCTTATTGTCAAATCCAGTATATAGGATATACTAGACAATCAAAGACTTATTCAGCTTATACCTAATAGCAATAAATTATATTCTGTATTAACCCATTACCCAACAACAAAATTTTAGACTGGTCAAAATTTAGAGAAGTTACAGTTAATAATTCTAAGCTGTCAAAGTTCTTTGTCGTTTTTATAGAAACCATTGTGGAAAATGAGGGAATTATAACAAGCAATTCTTCATTTCCACAATGTTTTCACAAGTTTTTAGCTAGCAAAGCGTCAGCTTTGATAGCTTAAGTTAACAGACAAAATTTTGAGGTCTTCACAAAGTTCAACGAGTGCAAACTGCCACTGAGACTTAACCACCAAATCCATTGAATGCCTACGCCACAAAGAGTAGTTCTTATGTATTTCAGGAAAATTGCAAACTCTATTCAAATTGTAGAGAAGTCTGTCAAAAGCATGCTATTTAACCCATTCCCACTCAACTCTGCTTTTTAAGCATCTCAATTAATTTCTTCAATGTCAACAATTTTTTCTACCAAACAAGGGAAAGATTTTCTAAATTCAACCATGCTTTGCTAGCTTACAGTACTTTCAGTACTTTGATTCCCTTAAGCGGCGTCAAAAAGATTAATATTACAGAACTAGTTTACACAGACAATAAAATTTCATATAGGGACTAGATAAATAACCCATTACCAGACAACAAGATTTGAGACTGGTCAAAATTAAAAAAATAAAAAAATTATGTTGATACATTCCTCTTTAACCCATTACCAGATGACAAATTTTAAACTGGTCAAAATTCAAAGGAGATGACGATTTAAAGTTGATGAAATCTTAGATTCTTTCAACTTTCTGTGTAGAAAGCATTGTGTAGAATGAAGAAATTGCCTGTTACAAGCAATTTCTTCACTTTACACAATGTTTTCCAAATTGTTTTTCTTGAGGGGCATCCAAACATGTCACTGTGTGAAAATGAGTTAGGAGTTGAAAACAAGGTGAATAAGGAAGAAATTGCTTGTAACAAGAATTCCTTCATTTTCCAAAGCTTTATTTTAGAAGGGTGTAAAAAAATGGAATCGTGTGTAAATGAGATAATTCTAGGGGGTTTATCAGTCTAGTATCTGATGGCTAGCTGTCACCATTCATTGTAATGAATAATAGTCACAAGTTTAATTTTCAATTAATTTAATTTCTAGTTTCATCTTTCAAAAACAAGCGTTCTGATTGGTCAAAAAAAAAAAATTCATAACTCCATGAAAAAAATTTTGAGCATGCAGCGATTTTGTATGCTTCCGCACAAAATAGTCCCATACAAAAGGTATAATCATTTGTAAAGCTTTTGGTTTTTTTCGCTCGATGCTATTAAATTATAAGAAATGAAGAGAATACTTTTTGTTTTCCTGGAGTTATGAACCGAAAAACCTAATCACAAATTGTATGAATCCGCTTCGTGTATTCATACGGTGTGATAAGTTTTTCGGTTCATACCTCCATGAAAACAAAAAATATTCTCTTCATCTCTTAATTGTGACGTTTAACCAACACAATCTAATATTGAAGTAAATCTGAAAAAGCCTCAGGGAGAAGGACGGCTAGCCGTCACTGGCAAGAAAAAATTGTGACGGCTAATCATAACAATTATTGGAATTCTGAAAGTTTTAGACACTTTGTAAAACTGTGAAAAGCTTTAAGAGAAAAACCATGATGGCTTACAGGACATGGAGGTATATTCTTGCTATGAATTGAATACCCCTTTTACCAAAAGGAAAATGTATTTATTAAGATTCAGAGCATTTTCTTATCACCTTATGAAGGAGTGTTGATCATTGTTTCAGCTGATAAATCATGTCTGGCAATGAAATAATGCATGATTTAGATTTCAGTTGTAAGGATTTTCATAAGCTTCACATTGGTGTCAAAAGAAACGTAATCAGGGTGTTTGAGAGGATAAAATCCAATCATTTGGGAAAAAATGCATTGTGACAATTTACCATCAATTGTTAAAATCAGAGGTGACGGTTAGTCATCAGATACTGAACTGTTTATCAACAGTATTTCCCTTATATCAAGAAAAAAATTGCCCGTAACCAATACCTTCATGTGGTTTTTACAGCACTCAACTACAGCCACCAGGTCCCACCTACCAGTAGTATGTTAAAGTATCATTTGTCAGTTGTTAGCAGCAAATGACACATGCCAGAAAAGAATGTCACATGACAAAGTTTTTTTTTGTTTAATCTTAAATTTAGGAAAGAAATTTAGCATACCTAGACATCATCTTTCTTTGAGTAGGATGTTTCCTATTTTGAATACATGTTTTTCAAGTGAACATGCACTTTAATTTTGTTAACTGCATCTTCTTTATAATGGACCAGTCTAAAATTTTGTTGTATTGAGTGAAAACTACAATAAAATTCGCATAATGTTCTCAATTATCAAACTATAATACCTATAACTAAGGGAATAAAGGATTGTAAAATGGAGTTAATAAATCATTCAGGTATTTTAAAGTAATTGATGTTGTCCTGCCACAAAAGATATATTTTTATGCAAATTGGCTATTATGGACTTTTGTAGGCTGAAATATTTACACAAATTTTTAATGAAGACAGTTACATCATTAAAGATTAGTTATACTTTGACCCTTTCATGTAAATGTAAAAACCTGGAGTTTTAAGTCACTGTGATTTGAGAAAACATTGTGAAAAAAGAAAAAAATTGCTTGTGACAAGCAATTCCACCTTTTCCCACAATATTTTCAACCATTTGGATGGTTTATATTCAAATATCATTTAAATTGATATACACATGTATAGTCATTGTCGGCCTTAACCTCATTCAATTATGATCAGTCTAAAATTTCAAAAAATGGGATAGGGTAAACAGAATACATGTATTTTAAATCACTTAATCCTACATCAACAAGACCAACTAGAGGGGTTATACCTCAGAACAAAAATTATGTTATAAATGTCCAAAGAGGCTTGTCTGTGACATTTAACAAGAGAACCACCTACAGATATTTGATGCTCTGCTGCTGAGAGCTGGATAGTGGATGAAAAATAAAAGTCAACAATAGCACCACAAGGTGCCAACGCTCAGCTGCAGGACCTTAGTCACTTAAGTAAACATATTTCAATATAATATCTCAGGTTGGTGAAGCACTAGTTGAAAGAGCCATAGTCACAAGTAATAGACATGCAATACTTCAGGTTTTCTCTGAACAGCTAACCTAACTAAAGAGCCATAGTCACAGAATACGCCACTACATTAAGGTCCCTTTTCCTATGGCGCAGCCTAGAATAGTTCAAACCAGCTAATGTGCAAAAGGTTAGGTAACTAGGAACATTCTGTAAAAATTTCATACACATCAGTTGAGAAATGGAGGAGTTGCGTAACAAGAAATTTTGTATCAAGCCCCCTATTTCTGTGACACAGCCTAAAATGGCAAAAAACATGTAAGATCAGGCGACTAGGAACATTCTATAAAAATTACATTAAATTCCTCCTTAAATGAAGCAGAAGATGTTATAAGATGTGGGCCTACTGACAGACAAACAACCAGATGGATGTTGGGATGGAGGGACAGAAAAAAAGACATCAATATACGTCCTCCTTCGGAAACATACAAAAATCAGGGAGAATTCTTACAAAAAACGAATTTGAATTTTCCTCTCTTGATTGAAAAGGTTACCCTTTTGATAGTTAACATACATTCCAAGTTTCAACAGAATCAGGGAAAAAGACCGGCAATTCTAACTTAGGGGCCCACACTGTCAAAATTCAATATTTAACATTAGGAGTATGGGCATTTTCTCCAAAAATCTAGGGGCCCAGCCCAAAATCTAGGGGCCATGGGAAACTGGGCCCCTGTTAGTCTTTTTCCCTGAGAATGTTTTAGTAATGCTAGATATGTAACAAATTGTAAAAGTTTTTGCAAACTGATGACAATAGCCATAATAAGGGTGCAGACAGGCTATGACAATATCAGTTTTTTTCCACAAACAGCCAAGATAATATAAAGGCCATAAATTAGCAAGTATCAAACATGGTAAAACTTTTACCAATGTTTGAACTATTTCAAAGATGTCAACCTCGTTCATTTAAATCAAACTAGAAATAAAATCAATTGTAAATTACTTGTATGGTGAAAGCATTTGTTGCTCAAAGAAACTGTATGATATGACAAGCTATCAGCGGCACAGCCACCGTTCTCAGAAGTAATCCTATGAACATTATTGCTTACACAATGTCAAGATAATGTCGACATCACATAAAAATAATTCAATGACACAGGATAATGTCATGATTATCCTGTCCTTTTGGTTTCAAACTATTTGTAAAATGAGCAAATAACACAATAATCTAGAATTAAAGCACGTAGTAAGAGACTTAAGAAATCACTCATAACAAGAGAGTGTATAGAAAACCACCATTTTCCCATCAATACTAAGTTTTAAAAGGTACGAAAACAGACTAACTGTGAATGCATGAATATACTTGTATTTTATCAGTGGGAGACTAAAAACCTGCAACCACAGCCCAATTTAGATGTAGTTCAGCTCCGCCAATCAACTGATATGACATAACATAAAAAATGATATACCAATCAAATCATTCTTTTAGACCTGAATTGAATTTTGAATTCCAAATTACATAACACACCTTTGTTAGTTTTACTACTGGAACATTGTAACTACAACTTATTCAACCAATGAATTGGTGGATGATCAAATTGAAAGAAGTTGCAGAAGACAATTTAAAGTTTAAATTTAAATTTTACATTTTTAGCTAGCAAAGCGTCAGCTTTGATAGCTTAAGTTAACAGACAAAATTTTGAGGTTGTCTCAGAGTTCAACAAGTGCAAACTGCCACTGGAGGCTTAATGACTAAATCCATTGAATGCCTACGCCATAAAAAGTAGTTCTTGTTGCAAACTCACCCACTGCATTTTATCGCTTCATGAATAAATTTTATTCAAATTGTAGACAACTCCTTTAAAAGCATTCTATTTTACCCAATCCCAATCAATCCCTTTGGAAGCATCTCAAAAAAGTAGCTTTGAAAACATTGTGGACAATGAAGAAATTGCTTGTAACAAGCAATTTCTTCATTGTCCACACTGTTTTCTACTCGTTTTCTTAATTCCGCTAATCATGATAACCATTGACAAAGAAGATTATATAATATGCTTTGTTAGCTTACAGTTCTTTTAGAACTTTGATTTCTACTTTCTAATGACTACAGGACTGTGTGGTATGACTTGATAGAGACACTACAAGGTTAACAACCCCTATTGCTATTTTGTGCACAGCATGTTTTTTTATGTGTTATCGGTTTAGCTTTGATTTTCAATCATCTGCTTGAAAAACTTTGCATAAGACTCTATGGATATGAGATCTGATTACTTTGATATGATTGTGATCTTTGTTTAACTCATTACCAGAAGGCAAAAAATTTAGACTGGTCCAAATTGAAAGGTGTTGCAGACGACAATTTAAAGTTTATGAAATTTAAGATTTGTTCACTTTTCTGGGTAGAAAACATTGTGTAAAATGAAGAAATTGCTTATTACAAGCAATTTCTTCATTTTACACAATGTTTTCCTAATTATTTTTTCTTGAGGGGCGTCAAAAAGCGTAACTGTGTTGGAAAGGGTTAAATGTTTCAATGGGATAAAGTTATGTATTCCTGCTGATTCTCTTACCTGATCATCTACAACTGAGTTGTCCTTACACAGTGCACAGCACCAGCCCCTGTCTTGCATGTAAGCAACAACCACAAAAACAGGCATGAAACCAAGAGTAATCCATGCTTCTAATGGTGTGATTACATTAGGAGAGCTTATTCGGACTACGATTAACATCCAAACATAAGCAATCATAGACCATGCACTTGTTATCATAAATACTCCAAATTCACGAATCTTCTTAGGTTCATCCACTGTGACTATACAGACTGATGTTATTATGAGAAGGTTAAATGCAGCGCTCCCAATGATGGTAAAAGTACCGAGAGAGTCTTCTTTACTTTGGTCCTGTCCAAGGTTGAAAGCAGCTTCAACAGTGGCCAAGATGATTTCTGGCGCACTACTGCCAAGTGCCATCAAAGTTAAATTAGCAACAGTCTCGTTCCATATTCGCACCCGAAATTTCACAACCTCATTCTTCTCTGGATCCCACTTTGACACCTCTCTTTCTCTACTTGTCATTGCTTCTATACTATTCATGAATAAGTCTGAAGCAATAGCTATTCCTATAAAAAAGTAGAACATGCAAACCAGGTACAAAAATCCTCTAACAGCCTCATGCCATAAGTTTTCAGCTGGAAGCAGTAGCCAACTTTCACATCTTGTTGCTGTTGGGCTGGATAAAAACTCCACCACAAAACCTTTGCTATAATTTGTATAATGATAATAAACCATGGTTGTAATTGTAATAAAGTTCTTAGACTAAACATCGGCTGTTTATATCACTTAACATCATACATGCAAACTTCTAAGAATAGCTGTAAAATCCAACATAATGACCTAAAGATTCCGCAGGCTCTAAAAGAATCCTTTAATCTGAGCAACCATTTACAAAGTAATCAGTATGCAGAGTGGATTTTGTTGGAATATTGGTAAAACAAGCTAGAGTACTGTGAGGTCTTACAAGTCATGCTAATTGTTCTCCATGAATATGAAAATACTATTAGGTAATCTTCCTGATCCTTTGAACTCTGACTGAAATAATATCCGAACAAGCTCAACATGAAAATATTCAGTTAAATGCTAATAAAATTCCAGGTGTAATGTATAAGCACTAGAGTATTGTTCTCACAGATGTAACCTGTAGCTAACAGAAAAGCTTCTGTTTTTTCCAGGTAAACTAGTGTTGAATGATGGAACATTTCATCACAGTTTAAAAAGAACATGTTTCATAAAATAGTATTGCATGATTTAATTAATAGCTGACCCAGTCTAACTAATTATCCAACATCTTCTTGGCTATTAATTAAAACAGTACAAACAATTAAAGGGGAACTTGGTCGACTTTATTAAATGAATTGAGTCTGTGTGTGACATTTTACACAGTCAAATAACAATGTGACAAACATCTTACCACACAATCCTTTGGTTTAGTGTCTTTTCAATAAAAACCAAACAAGTTTGTAGAACAATTGTATTCATTTGAGTAATAAAAAGGCATTTTGTGAAAAATTTATTTTACAGTCTAGCAACCAAGGAGACAGCTGAGTGAGGCAATAATGTGATTTCAGTAAATGCTCTCAATTTGGGGATGGGACACCAAATTATTCCATTACCACATAATGACACTTTCTGAAACCCCGAAGAAATACAATCAAGGAAAACTTTGTGAGAAAAGAAGAAATTGGTTGAAAAAACAATAACAATTTCTCTTTTTTTGACGCTTTTCAAGCCTATTTGGCAATTATTTTATTGATTTTATTGCATCTGCAACACTTTTTCAATTTGGACAAGTCTAAAATTTTCTTGTCTGGTTATGGGTTACTGTCATCTTACAAGCTATCTCTTTTACTCTTTGAAATCTGACCAATGTAATATGTATTTATGCACCCCAATTTTTAATAAAATGAATGGTTTCCAATGAACAAAATGTTACCACCTTGTCAGAAAAGAGAGTAGATGTTACAAGTCATTACAACTAAAGCTAAGCATGTCAGTCAATGTTAACCATCATGTTATTGGCTGATGGGAAACTTTTATCAACAGTTAGATGATATATTTAGCAGAATCCTAGGGTGTGTTCTTCGTGCAACTAATTTGGGGAAGTTCAATCAAAATTCTACTTACCTGTTCATAAGATAAGACAAAAAGAGTATAAAAAAATTAATTATTCCCTTCGTAGATTGCTAATCGATTAACACTTGTCACTCTGAACCCGGATTACTCCTGTTTTGGCAGGAGGTATAGATATATATATGTGCAGTCTGATTTTAGTCTACACCACCTGCTTGTCCCTTTAGAGCCAAAGTTGTTTATTAGTTAAATTTCTAAAACAGATACTAACATAAAATTGGTACTCCGCCTTTTTCAGCCCCTTGATTTAAATGGAATTCTATAGAGGATTTTTATTTGTTTGTTTGGGTTTAATACCACTTTTAACAATTTTTCAGTCATATTGCGGCGGCTGAAGCAACTTAAAAAAAGAATCCTGGTATATCTGGCACCAGAAGCACCATTACATCTTTTCCTAGCCTCAAGCTGCTCATCCCACTTAGGTTTACGAATATCCACCCAGAGGATTTTTATTCAGAATGACAGGGGCTATACTTTCATCTAGAATTTAGTCTATTCTAAGAGTTATATCATGGGAGCTGGTCTAACTTTGGTTCCTGTTGCTTCCAATAATAGTACAACCACAATATTCAGCTGGCAGATGGTCACTCAAAATCGAAATATCTAATGATCAATCAAATAATTCATTCAGACCAGACATGAATTTTGACTGACAACATTTTATGTCAAGCATTTTTATTAGTATTTTGACTTAAATGCAGTAACCACAGCTTATCTAAGCTGTAAATATGAAGTCTAGGTTGCCAACTAACTATTTGCTATTCATTTTTATGTTCCTGTGCATGAATTATTCAAAGTAGCATTGTTTGAAACCTCAGTCAAACTGCCTTGGTGGAGGTCAGTGGGCTGGCTTGTGATCCATCAACTATAGCCAACAGCTTCTCATCATGCTAAACAGATCACATATTCATTTGTGGGATCCTAATGAAACTACGGAAGTGAAGGAGACCAGATCTGGGTAGTAATTCTGATTTCAAGGTCATGCTGAATAAAACTCTTATCTGAATTTGCAATGAAATCAAAGGCCTGAAAGCTCTAGTCAAGAATCAAAAATTATTTTGCAAATTAATTTCATAGACAATAAATAGGCTAAGATCAGACTACACTTATGTGGGTTAAATAAAGCTATATTTACAACATTCTAATGGCTTGCAAACAATTTCCTGAGCTAGATATTCACTAGTGAACCTTGGATCGAGACTATCATTCTGTACTTTTACGGCTACTAGCATAAACAATTAAGTTAAAAGTACACATATAGATAAAATAACAAAGCAGGATTATATTTTAACCCTCTCCTGTACAAAGCTGTAATTTTACATTGCTGTGATTTTATACTTGAGAAAACATTGTGGATAAAGAAGAAATTGCTTGTAACAAGCAATTTCTCCTTTTCTCACAATATTTTCGACCAGAAAGGAAGGTTTCATTTTGCATCCAATTTTCAACCTCTTTCAATTTGGACCAGTCTAAAATTTAAAAAAACAAAACAGGAAACAGTTAATCATAAAGAGATTGGTTGTATGGGGTTTTAAAGTTCTACTAAACAATTAAGTTTGTATAGAATCAGGGCCTTAAATCTCATCAGAATGTGCGAGAAGTGAGGAATCAAACCTAGGAATCCCTGAAACTGAAGTCTAGTGTGTTACCACTTGATCAAATCTGGTCTCTCAATCGTTAAGAGAAGACAATCTACAAACAACAGAAAATGTGGGCATTTTGGATAGTTTTACTTTTTAGGTTGGTTTTTTTTTTTTTTTAGGAAAAAACTGGTATTTCAAATTAATCAACCGAAAACAAGTTTTCTCACATTTCTGCTCATTTCCACACATGCTCAAAAACTTGAAGTGAAAATCTATGTGATCGTCTCCATCTTGTTTCATCGCTGATGAAGAAAATAACTTACTTGCTGAATGCCAACAGCCTCCTTTTAGGAAAATGGTTCAAACTTAATATATCGATAGTAAATTGTCTAATGAATTGTCAAAATGAGAGAAATAATTCCCTCGTGTTTCAAGATAGAATCTAGGTCAGTGGTTAGTGGAGTTAGCAAATACATGTAAACTGTCTGTTAGTGTTGGGCCGAGCAAATTTACACCCCCTATACGCAGTATATGTAACAAGTTACAACCCTGATATAGTCGCAATTCAAGCGCCTATTTAACACCATCAATTAAAACAGCTTTTACCTCAAATTTGACTAAATCTTTGAAACGGACATGTAGTACTTCAATTGTTCATAATAATATGCTCAAGGAAAAAGAATTGTATTTGAGCTTTGAATTCTTTACCTTTTATCATTTAACCTTTTACCACACAACCACAAATCTTCACGCCCTGATGAAATAATATTAAAAAACATTGTGATTAAATTAAAATAGCATTTCGGTAAACAGTAAGGGGTCATGATCGATTGAATAGGGTTTAATGCAACTTTTAATAGCATTTCAGTTATATTGGGGTGGCTGGAGCACCTAACCATGGATTCCTGGTAGTTCACACACCAGTACTACGACTACATCCTTATCGAGCCTCTAGCTGCTCCTCCTACTTAAGTGTACGATTTACTTACTCATATTGATGATACATGCTGACATTATTGAGCACGGTTACTGACTGATGAGCCAGCAAAACCACTCTCAGGACTTTCAGTCCTTTGATTTTGTTTGTTCCTTATATTCACTCATACACATATCAAACTGATATGGATTTACAACTGTCAATGAGATTCTTGAAGCGACAAATATCATTTCAAATATTCATCAAAGCTCTCTTGTTTGTTTCATACCAAAGGATCACTCATGACTTTACTATTAGTTGCATTCATGTTTGATCAATATTCTGGCAAAAGGAGTAGATAATGCACTCTATATACACTTATCCAGTCTGTCTGTAGTCACAAATGATTCCTCAAATTGCTTGCATTCCAAATCTATCAGATAAGCAACATACTTGAGCCATTATTGTCATATTGTATCACTATAATACAACCAAGTGAGAA
Source organism: Fragum fragum (assembly GCA_946902895.1). NCBI lineage: Eukaryota > Metazoa > Mollusca > Bivalvia > Cardiida > Cardiidae > Fragum > Fragum fragum. The sequence continues at coordinate 22,644,345 of OX336370.1, read as the reverse complement.
CTTTGGCAATTTATGCATGGCAAGAATATCTCTTTTTAACCTTTTTAACTTACACCCCTGAAAATTCTTTTGGGAGGGGGTATTTAAATTTTAGATATTTCATTAATAGATATTTCATTAATAGATATAAGCATCCTGTGCTCAAAAGGTATAAAATCCCTGAATAGTTCCCCTTTAATTGATTGTCAAAAACAATAATCCAAAAATATCAATTACACAACAAAATATTTAAGTGTTCAATAGAACCTATTAAGATCAATCTTATATACCAGTATCATGTGAGACAATAAAAAAGTTATGTCTCAAGAAATCTCTTGATAAAGAAGTAAACGTTATCTATTGAGGAAATACTTTTTACAGAGCACAATTTCTTTCAGTTCAAGTCCTAGATAATTATTATTGAGAAGAGTTGGATATAATTTAGATCTGCAGATAATCTTTACAACTGATAGTTATCAGCTAAAAGAATACAAATGTGCACTCTATTGACTAACTTCAATGGCCAGGGTTAAATATCCGTTGTCTTTAAAAAAGGCAAGCAATTTGATCAAAGTCATTCAACTCTTGACTCTTTAGCACACTGAAAATTCAAATTTATCTCTGAAGTAAAACTATAAATTACCATAACAGGCCATTAAAGCTACATAAATATGAAACTTACAGGGACTTTGATTTTTTATTGTACAGTGGTGTCGTGTCAGGAGCGGCGATCACCGCGCCAATATAATTCCTAAAAAAGCGCCTACCCACTGGTTAAAATTACCACTTCTGTAAATGAAATATCTCAAGTGTTTATTGGAGAGGCGAAAAAGGCAGATAGCTCAGGACATTTGTATCAGTTTCCAAGGAGATCGGTACAAACCCGCTAAGGACTGCATCCCTCCAATAAATTGTGAAAGTGTGGCATATACATTACACTTGGCAGATAAAAACTGCCATCAAAGACAAGTTTGCCTATTTTTGAATAGTTAAATAGCTGTGGTAGATGAGAAGTACTTTTTAAAGAAACAGTGGCAAATTTTACAAATAATAATTATGATTACACAGAAATAACTTTAATTTAGGTTCAATGTAACAATTTTGATACAGAGAGAGACAGTCAGATAGAGAGAGACACACACACACACAGATAGAGACAGAAAGATAAAGAGACAGAGACTGACTTTTATCGCTAAAAGGCTATTTGAAATATAATCATTGCCATTCTACCATAGTGCACAAATTATAGCTACCAATCATTTTTATCATTCATATAACATATAAACATTTTGGTGACCTGTCATGTAAAAAGGTACCATCAAGGAAATCTGCAAAAAATCTTGAAACAATAAATAGGATCCAGTACAGTCAAATCAGTGATCACATTTTTAAAGTAATTAACCCTTGTCATGCTGAACCCGGAATATTCCGGTTTGGGCAGGAGGTATAGACAAAGATCAGCCTGCACATAAGTGCAGTCTGATCAAGAAATTGATTTCTAGAAGAAATTTTGATTTTTGAATGACAGGTTATATCAGTGTTTTCAGCCCTTTGATTTTACAACAATTCCGTAAGGTAATTAAACAGCATGACAAGGGTAAAATAGGAAGATAAAAGGGTCATTTTAGATTCAGAAAATCTTCAAATAATTATAGTAATGAGAAACAAGAGCACCGCCTACGGGTGCCTGTGCTCGGCTGTTGGGTGCTGGATTGTGGATAAAAAATCTAAGTTGAAAAAGGGGCATAATTAACAAAATGTATCTAGAGTTATCCCCCTTGATAATATAGGTTCCTCTTTTGATAGTGAACATGTGTGCAAAGTTTCAAGTGAATGCCTTCAGTAGAACCAGAGATATCACAAAATGTAAAAGTTTTCGTAAAAAATCAAAGTCGATAAAGGGGCATTATACCCACAAAATGCATCTAGAGTTACCCCCTTGATAATATAACTTCCTCTTTTGATAGTGAACATGTGTGCCAAGTATCAAGTGAATGCCTTCAGTAGAACCAGAGATATCACAAAATGTCAAAGTTTTTGCATGACTATGACAACAACAACAACGACTACACAGAGGCTATCACAATACCTTGGTTTTTCTCCGAAAACAGCCGCACTAAAAAATCCAGTCCTTGTCAGATGCACATGGTAGTCCGCACAGTCTCAGACCAGGTCGATAATTTCTGTCTTCAAAGATGTCTGTTTTTCTATTGTTTTTTATTATTTATTTTTCTATGCATCACAATATTAATTAGCTTAAAAAGATAAAACATGTGAAAAAGTACATAAGTATTTCTTGCATTTCTTCTTTTCAAACAATGTTTCTAAATTTCATCTGATAAAATATTGTCATTTACTAAGTTTCAAAATCGTTTTTACCTGCTACTACTACGGTGCACAACCTTGAGAGTCAGTACTATGATAGAATGTACAATTTACGTATAGTACATGAAATGGCCATGCGAAAACACACAAGAGGTAGAAAGAAAATGCTCGTGATCTTGACGTTGAAAATATATGCAAAACACGTAGGATGAATCCCTCAAAACTATTGCTAACAGGTCAGATTATCCGTTTCACCCATTCTCACATGATAAAATTATGGACTAGTCCAAATTCAAATAAGTTAAAAACGACAATTTTTAGTTGATGAAATCTTCAATATCTTTGTCTTTTAGGGTAGAAAACATTGTGGATAATGAAGAAATTGCTTGTAACAAGCAATTTCTTCATTCTCACCAATGTTTTCCAAAGCTCTCATATTGTGGGGCGTTTAAAAGCGTCATTGTGTGGGAATGGGTTAAAAGTAATGGAAATGGCACCATTCATCTGTCAAATTCTAAAAATGTTTGTTGTGTTTCACTCTCCCTGTTCGAAATGTTGAAAAAAACAAGTGATGTGCCTGTTGTATCATGAGCATATATTGTGTTAAATTTCATAACTGAACAAGAGGGATATGATTGCCCTTTTGTTCACCTGGGATACAGCAAATGTCCAGGTATTGGGTCCCCCCCCCCTATTTTTTTTCTCTTGTTTTTCTTTTTGTTCATATCGACTTCCTTCTGAATTCATTGATCTCTCATAAAGTCTCAATTAAAGTCTGGCACAGTATTTATGTAGAACTAGTGCCTATTAGGGTGTTTTCAGCAAGCTTTCCTTGCAAAACACAGAGCTACTCACAGCAAGGGCGGATTTAAATCACATCATCATAACCTGAAATATTTTGGTAGAGAACCATGCAGTCATGCGACATACAAAATTTGAAGCTTGTAGGCCTAATGCTTAAAGAGAAGGTTTTTTTTAAAGAAACTCCTTTTGGTTTCCAAACCAACTAAAGTTATAAATGGGTTAAGGTTCTTTGAAGTTTTTTTGAAGGCCATCAGAACAACCTGTAAAGTTCCATTGAAATCTGATAGGTGGTGTAGGAGAAGAAGATTTTTGAAGATTTGTTCACATACAGGCAATTGCAATACCTCCCAAGAGCACTTTATGATCAGTCGAGTTATTAACTCATTACCAGACGACAAAATTTTAGACCCATCCAAATCCAAAAAAGTTGCAGACGACAATTTTAAGTTGATGAAATCTTCCGATTTTTTGTCTTTTAGGGTAGAAAACATTGTGGATGATGAAGAAATTGCTTGTCACAAGCAATTTCTTCATTAACCACAATGTTTTCCAAAGCTTACATATTGAGGGGCTTTAAAGCATCATTGTGTTGGAATGGGTTAAGCAAATAATCAATACTTAAAGGACTAGTCCAGCCCAGATATGCATTTTTTACTTTTTGCATTTCCTATTTCATTATCCCTTTTTGTTTACTAATCTGCTATTCCGATGGCGATGTGAAAGCGGATTTTGTGTTAATCAGCACAGGTGTGCAAACGGAAAAATCCAATTAGCGAGCTCCAAATCGATTCGGATGATAACCCCGTGTGACGTCACGATCTGTACCGACGCTTTACTCTTACTGTGTTTACATGTATGTATAGGAAGTTTTCTGGCATAAAAATCACTCATAAAAGTGAATAAGAGTTAATCATGCAAAAAGGAACGAAAGAGGGTACTAGTAAACTTGCTGGTGGCATGCGTTGCGTCGCTGCAAATTGTGGAAATAGATATATAGACGGGGTTTCTTTGCACGCTTTTCCGAAAGATGCTGTGCGGAGAAAACAGTGGACAGATTTCTTAAAAGTGAAACGGGTATGGGTCAACGAATTATTCTGTGCTTTGTTCGGATCATTTTGAAAGAGATAGCTTTCCTTTTAAATATTTTTTTGAAAAAGAACACATGGGTATTGCTCCAAAGCTGGTTCAACTGAACAAGGATGCTATTCCGTTATTATTTACAATTTTTACTACCTTAAAGGACAAAGCTTTTTTTCAAATTCATCATGTAAAATTATCGTCTGCAAATTTTTTGAACTTAGACCAATCCGCGGTTTTGTCATGTGATAATGGGTTAATCGTGACCCAAAATCAATGATTAACAATGTTTTCTACCTTGAAAGACTTTCTTTTAAATTTCACCAAGTAAAAAAAGTCGTCTGCAAATTCTTTGAACTTAGACCAGTCCATAATTTTGTCGTGTAATAATGGGTTGATGGTAACCCAAATATTACGGGTCCTCTCATAACTGATTATTCTAAAATATATTATTGCAAACACCCTTGTTTCCATTGGAAGTAAACATTTTATGAAAAGAAGACACAGGCTTTGCAAGAAATATCTGCCTTTTCCATATTGTTTTATTCTGCGGGATTTTTGATTTGAAAAAAAGAGAAAAAATCTTATATAACCTTTTTGGTCAGTAAGTGGAACCATGTTATGACATATTGGTTGACTACTCAAAATCGAAATACTGCGTTACAGACGAAAATCCAAGCTTGCACAAATTAAAAAATGTGGTGCTAGACAGGATAGGAAACATTGATAGAAAAGACGAAATTGCTACCTAGTTATTGCTTTTCTTTTTTATTTTCTTATATATTGATAAATATTTTGACAATGCGTAAAAATGCGGGATCGTATTTTAATGGTTAACTATCGTGAAAAATTCTAATTCGAAGGGACTATAATTTTTAAAGCTACAGCAAGCCCTCTTCGAAAAGGCATTTTGTGTCTGAGGAGGGGTGGCGTAGACGACGACCACTGGCCATATTTCATTAAAAGAAAGAAAAAAGAAAGAACATTTCCACGAAAGGTAATATGCCGTACATCAAGGTATAAAATCAGGTGCGAACGTAATCTGGTTCGAAGAAGGAGATTGACTCGAAAATCGATTTTCTTACGTAACGTACGATAAGTCTTTTTTCTGCAACAAATATACAATCTATACTTTATTTAAATAAGTTAAATTCAACCAATTACCATTTGTTACTGGGGAGTCTCCTTTCGTCACTCGTCGATTCGTCACCCGGCATGGATGTTTCATGGTCCGACGTTTCGGACAAGTACGATTCGAATTGATAAGGTTGGATAGATTCGTAACTGTCTGCCTGTTGTCCACATTCTAAGTCTAAAGATTCGGCATCGGATCCGAATGGTGAGGACCCACATGAAAGTGAAAGATCGCAACTTGTGTCCGATTTACTGTCTTCATTCGCCATTCCCCCAGTGTGTAAATAAAGCACCTCTACAGAGGCTGACGTCATCGGATTATCGGAGAATAACAAGTTGCGATAGCGGAAGTGTACATCTCGACAGGTAAAAATCGAGACTTTACACAGCAATTACTGCAAAACTACAAATATTTGAATGGTGCGATAAAGTGTAGTGTCCTATATAAACATCGCTTTGTTTAAATTTAAAGAAAACAGAAAAAAATTTTCTGGGCTGGACTAGTACTTTAACTCAAGAAAAGTTGGATCTCATAAATATGACTTGATCCCTGTACAGAAAAATAGAATTCTTACAGTGTAAGTTCATCTGTTTGACATATAACTGCCATTAATCCAATTTCAACTCATCCCTTAGCACTTTTTTTACATCACTCAAGAAAATCTTTGTGGAATTGTAATAAATTTTTCTTTATTTGCCACATTGTATCCTATGACGTAATTGTTGTCTGCAACTTCTTTTAAATTGGACTAGGCTAAATTTTGTCATCTGGAAATGGGTTAACTAATGATATTGTGATAGAATTTCTTGAATTTTTAATAATGTACAGGCAGATCTGGATACAATTCATTTCTTTTTCCAATTTTTAGCAGAAACCACCCGACTTACATTCCTGAAAATAATTTGGATCAGGTTTGCGAGGATATGTCATTAAAAGGAATCCTTCCTTATTTCTACACATGCCTTATCATCCATTCAATGAGCTCTGCCCAAAGGACCCTAAGATCATGATTTTGGCAATTTTTAAAAGGTCCATTTTATATATCAAGATTAGAAGCCTTCTATTCGTAAGAAAATTTGCAGAGATTCGTTTAAATAGTTCTCTTATGCTTCCATAGTTACCACAGATTTAAATGATTCTTATTTTTTTGTTTTATAGCAAGTTTAATAGGGAGATTCCTCCAAAGTTTGGGTAAAATAGGCCAAAAATTATGGAGGTGATGTTATTTAAAGAAATCCTTCTTTATTTCTACATGCTAAATCCTGACCCTCTTCCCCAGGGGCCCCACGTCAGGTGAAACAAGGGTCATGAACTTATTTCAAAAAAATATTTCAATAACTATCTTTTTTTAAAGACTTCATTTCTTTTAGCAATTTTTAAAGAGACTAGGGAATGTTCCATTGAATTGGCCTAGTGAATGGAATGTCACTATATTTCAATAGGGACTTGGTAACAGTAATGAACATACATACATGATGAGCCAAAAGTGTGTGCTGTAATTAGAAAAAGTTAATTATTAACTCTTTTTTCAGAATTATGGAACTGAATGGCACCATATTTACAGGTAGGTAACAATGTTTTTCTCATGTCACAGATTTTAATTATTTCTATTTCCTCTCTTAAACTATTTGAATACAATATGGCGAAAAGTAGTTTTGCAAAAATCTGAGGTCGCTTATCAAAACAAGAGGACCATGATGGTACTAAATCGCTCCCTTGAGTATGATGGTTCATGGCTTTATGATATAAACAAAATGGCAAAGCCCTCGGTCTAATTATTTTGGAGAAGATGTTTACAGATTTCTCTTTTAATCCTAGGTACATGTATATTGATGATCCCACCATATAGCACTAATTTCCTGAATATGGTAATGCTTTGAAGTATAGACATCAATATATACCAAGTAAAAAAGCTGTAAGCCTAATGGTTTAGGAGAAGAAGGTTTTCAAAGATATCATTATTTATTCCTTACTAAAATTAGGGATTGCACAGAAAAGGGCTAATTTTTTAAGTAATTTGGTAGAGGGTCAATGGCTGATGATATGTACCAAATATCAATCTCTAGGCTTTATGTATTGGGAGAAGAAGATTTTCAAAGATTTCCTTCTTTATTCCTTTATAAAATCAGGAATCGCACAGAAAAGGGCTAATTTTCAGAGTATGATATTTCTTTGAAGTATTTTGGTAGACGGTCAATATATTATGATATGTACAGAATATCAAAGCTCTAGGCCTTATGGTTTGGGAGAAGAAGATTTTTAAAGTTTTCCTTCTTTAATTCTATGTAAAATCAGGGATCGCCCAGAAAAGGGTTAATTTTTAGAAAAGGGTAATTCTTTGAAGTATTTTGGTAAAGGGTCAATAGATGATGATTTGTACTAAATATCAAAGCTCTAGGCCTTAAGGTTTGGGAGAAGAATATTTTAAAAGATTTCCTTTTTTCTTTCTATGTAAAATCAGGGATCGCCCAGAAAAGGGCTAATTTTCAGAATGCATTAATTCTTTGAAGTATTTTGGTAGAGGATCAATAGATGATGATATATACCAAATATCAAAGCTCTAGGCCTTATGGTTTGGGAGAAGAAGATTTTTAAAGATTTCCTTCTTTATTTCTATGTAAAATCAGGGATCATTAAGAAAAGGGCTAATTTTCAGAATACAGTAATTCTTTGAAGTATTTTGGTAGAGGGTCAAAAGATGATGATGTATACCAAATATCAAAGCTCTAGGCCTTATGGTTTGGGACAAGAAGATTTTTAAAGATTACCTTCTTTATTTCTATGTAAAATCAGGCATTGCCAAGAAGCGAGCTAATTTTCAGAATAAGGTAATTCTTTGAAGTATTTTTGAAGAGGGTCAATAGATGATGATATGTACAAAATATCAAAGCTCTAGGCCTTATGGTTTGGGAGAAGAAGATTTTTAAAGATTTCCTTCTTTCTTTCTATGTAAAATCAGGGATCGCCCAGAAAGGGCTAATTTTCAGAATACGTTTATTCTTTGAAGTATTTTGGTAGAGGGTCAAGAGATGATGATATATACCAAATATCAAAGCTCTAGGCCTTACCGTTTGGGAGGAGAAGATTTTTTAAGTTTTTTCACTCCGTTGCCATGGCAACCAGAGTTCTTCGTGGATTTCAATTCTTTGAAATATTTTGAAAGAACATGACCTAAGGATCATTTCTGTGAAGTTTTGTTGAAATTCCATGGTTAGTTTAGGAGGAAAAGATTTTTTTGTAATTGTGAACGGAGGGATGGACGGACAGACGGACGCATGCACGGACGGACGATGACCGATCACAATAGCTCCCCCAGAGCACTTCCTGCTCAGGGGAGGTTAAAAAAGCAGGGTATTTCCTTCATAGCCTACGTAGGCTATTAATCTATTTTCAGATTAATCCGAGACCGTTGCGAAGGTTATATGATCATTCATGTGGTGCCAATAACTGTTGTAACCTTGAATATAGTTTAAATTACATCACATCAACGTCATCGTTACGTCATCAGGAGTAATGTTCGCTAGCCGGTCTTTATTTCTATAAAGATCAGTGCAAAACTGTTGTAAGCATTATAACGAATATAAACACTTACCGTAGTTTTGCGCTTACCCTTTCGTGTGACATGAATTAGGACGTTGGCTGTTTGGCTAGTATTTTTGTGACCTTCAGTTGACTTTGGGTCATATACAATAAGGTCATTCGATGTTGACAGCCAAATTCCGTGATATTTAAAAATAACCTGGAATTCCGCTGAATGAACCTTTCTGATATAGCCACAAAACGCCACTATAGGCCTTTTAGATTACAACCAAGACAATATCTGACCCAACTTAAAGTATTAAATGTTCGTTTGAGTGTCACTCGGCACTTTGTATTTTTTTCTTTTCTAAGTTTGTGAAACATTGGTACCTCCCTTTAATAGGAACTATTGAAGTATCTGTATTCCTGTATAAACATTTTCAGAATATTGGTGCAAAACTGAGTAAAATTGTGGCCTATAGAATGCATATGTACATAGTCATAAAGGTCCCTTTTCCTGTGGCAATGGATAAAATCTCAGCATATTCTATAGGGATATTCCTTACAGCTACACAAACCATTGCAGCAATTTGAGAAGGATTGGGTAAGAAAAAAAAAATCTGCAGCATTATAACACTGAATATGAGGAGCATTCAAGTACAAGGACCTATTTAAATGTGTAGAAACGGGCAAAACAGACCTCTTATAAACATATCAATTGAGGCCTATGTAGATACAGCTTATGACCACTTAGCAATGACAGTAAGATTTTTTTCTCTCTTTTTTTTTATAGAATTCATGCTGTCATTCAATATCTTGGCCTAAAAGGCTTAATTGCCAAAGGGAATTCATGAGGACATGGTAGTATAACACATTCTCAGGGCGGCCACCAACAGTTACTGTCATCTTAAAGACACCATCAATAAAATCGATTGTATGCAGCTGCAAATTACACAGCTGTACATTGCTTCACAAGAATGTATCTCTAGGAACAAGCCTGGTTTCTGCAAGATGGGTCCCAAAGCTTCAGGGTGTTGACCAAAAATGAGCTTGATGGCTTGATGCAACATGTCCAAGGAAAACTTCAAGTAGTTTGTAACTGTTGATGATACATGGGTTTGACACATTGAGCCTGAGACAAAACAACAGTCAAAACAGTGGAAACACCTAGGATCACTGCACCCTGTGAAAGGCCAATGACATCAGTTGGGACCAAGGGTACAACAATCTAAAAAGAATTCAGCAAGTGCTGTTTTTGCACTGGTGATGACGGCAGACAAGCTGTTGACACATTTTTTAACTTCTTAAATAAATGCAAATAAATAGAGAAAGGTGATTTATGCTCCAGATTTATTGTCACTGCTACAAAGTAAAAAATATTTTACTTCCGGCACTCATACCCACTCAGTTCACGAACGGTCAGACAGGCTTAAGTACAAATACATGTACCCACTATATATTTTTAAAGACATAACAAGAGTACCTGAGTACCTGCTTTGTTAAACAACTGAATGATTTTACCCATTACAAGATGAAAAGGATTTGCAGAAGAAATTTTCAAACTGATGAAATTTTAAAAAGATTGCTGTCTTTTGGGGGTAAAAAAAATTGTGGTATATAAAAAAGTTGCCTGTGACAAGCAATTTATTCAATTCCCACAGGATTTCGATTACCTTTTTCCTTGAGAGGCATTTAAAAGCAACATTGTGAGAGAATGTGTCAAATATTTTTCTCTGGAAATTGAAGAGTCACACCAAAATCAGAAACTGGGACAGTTCTCTTAAACAGTATCATGAAGGAAGAGCAAATGTAAGGCTATTAAGATGCTTTTTTGGTTTGTTTGTTTCAAATTGATATGAAATCTCTTGAGGGGATGTTTTCTGTCAATATATATGATGTAGCAACTAGTAAATAATGATCTAATGACAATAGTCTGTTCTCTCATTAACAATTGCCAATCAAACTGCTTTCTTACTGGATGATTTGTATGCAGATGTCATGCACAATACAATTGAAAGTCATTATAGGCTGAATTTTGATTAACTATTGTCATGCTGAACCCGGAATATTCCTGTTTTGTCATGAGGTATAGAGAAAGATCGGGATGCTCATAATGTGCAGTCTGATCTTGGTCAACACTGTCTGTTTGTCCCTTTTCAGCCAGAGTTGTTCGTAAAATCAATTTTCAAGAGAAATACTGACTCATATAAGTCTTTCCAGTGTTTTCAGTCCTTTGATTTTAGTTCAATTATGAAAAGGGATTTTATCTAGCATGATAATTTTTCTGACATGCACAACTAGCCATCACAAAGATTCAATGTGGTAAGTTTCCGTTCATTCAAATGGAAAATGTAGGAGGAGTTGTGCCAACAAAAAATTGTCAAAATGACATACAGACAGGTGGACAACTGGGGTTAAGTTAGTATAAAAATGAGTTCTTCAAGGCATACGTCATATTACTTTCACACATTTCTCATCTTGATATAGACTTACTATGTTTTCAAGTTTTCAAGATATTTTTTGTCATTTTATGGATTATCAAAATAGTTTTACGATTTCCACTCTCTCTTTTTTTATCTACCAATTTACTGTAGACATATTTGTGTATAAGAATTCAGACAGATTTTTCTGTAATTTATTAATTTTTCATTCTTTCCTTAATTATGTCTAACTCTTAAGTACTTATATAGTTAACCCATTCCCACACAATTTAGCCTTGAACGTGTTATGCTACTCTAGAAAATAGTTCAGGAAAACAATATGGGAAATCAAGAAATTTCATGTTACTAGCCATTTCTGCATTTTGCACATGTTTTCTACCAAGAATGACTGAGATACTAGGAATTTCAAAGACTTGATTTTTTTTGTCTACAACTTCTTTGAATTTGGTCTAGCCAAAATTTGGGAATGAGTTAAAATAAGGAGAGTTCAATAGTACAACAAGAGGGCCGTTGGCCCTGGGGCGCTCACCTGAGATAAAGGCTCCTTTTCTTTCAACAGTCTAATTTCATGTTAAAGTACTAGTCCAGCCCAGAAAAAAATTTTCTGTTTTCTTTAAATTTAAACAAAGCGATGTTTATATAGGACACTACACTTTATCGCATCATTCAAATATTTGTAGTTTTGCAGTAATTGCTGTGTAAAGTCTCGATTTTTACCTGTCGAGATGTACACTTCCGCTATCGCCACTGTTAGTCTCCGATAATCCGATGACGTCAGCCTCTGTAGAGGTGCTTTATTTACAAATTGGGGAATGGCGAATGAAGACAGTAAATCGGACACAAGTTGCGATCTTTCACTTTCATGTTGGTCCTCACCATTCGGATCCGATGCCGAATTTTTAGATTTAGAATATGGACAACAGGCAGACATTTACGAATCTATCCAACCTTATCAATTCGAACCGTACTTGTCCAATAAATCGGACCATGAAACATCCATGCCGGATGACGAATCAACGAGTGACGAAAGGAGACTTCTCAGTAAACGAATTGTAATTGATTGAATTTAGCTAATTCATTCAAATAAAAACAGAGTATAGATTGTATATTTGTTGCGGAAAAAAGACTTATCGTACATACCTAAGAAAATCGATTTTCGTGTCAATTTCCTTTTTCGAACCAGATTACGTTCGCACCTGATTCTATACCTTGATGTACGGCATATTACCTATCGTGGAAATTTTCAGAGTTTTCTTTTAATGAAATATGGCCAGTGGTCGTCTACGCCACCCGTCCTCAGATACAAAATGCCTTTTCGAAGAGGGCTTGCTGTTACTTTAAAATTATAGTCCCTTCGAAATAGAATGTTTCACGATAGTTAACCATTAAAATACGATCCCGCATTTTTACGCATTGTCAAAATATTTATCAATATATAAGAAAATAAAAAAGAAAAGCAGAAATGACTTGGTAGCAATTTCGTCTTAACTCTCAATGTTTTCTATCCTGTCTGGCACCACAAACTTTAATTTGTGCAAGCTTCGATTTTCGTCTGAAACGCAGTATTTCGATTATGACTAGTCAACCAATATGGCATAACATGGTTCCACTTACTGACCAAAAAGATATTAAGATTTGTTTCCTTTTTTCCAAATCAAAAATCCCGTAGAATAAAGCAATATGGAAAAGGGAGAGATTTCTTGCAAAGCCCGTGTCTTCTTTTCATAAAATGTTTACTTCCAATGGAAACAAGGGTGTTTGCAATAATATATTTTAGAATAATCAGTTATGAGAGGACCCGTAATATTTGGGTTACCATCAACCCATTATCACACGACAAAATTATGGACTGGTCTAAGTTAAAAGAATTTGCAGACGACTATTTTTACTTGGTGAAATTCAAAAGAATGTCTTTCTAGGTAGAAAACATTGTTGATCATTGATTTGGGGTTACGATTAACCCATTATCACATGACAAAAACGCGGACTGGTCTAAGTTCAAAATTTTTACAGACGATTATTTTTACTTGATGAATTTAAAAAGCTTTGTCCTTTAAGGTAGAAAACATTGTAAATAATAACGGAACAGCATCCTTGTTAAGTTGAACCGGCTTTGGAGTAATACCCATGTGTTCATTTAAACAAAAACAAAAAAAATATTTTAAAGGAAAGCAATCTCTTTCAAAATGATCGGAACAAAGCTAAGAATAATTCGTTGGTCCAGCCCATACCGGTTTCACTTTTACGAAATCTGTCCACTGTTTTCTCCCTACAGTATCTTTCCGAAAAGCGTGAATAGAAACCCCGTCTATATATCTGTTTCCATAATTTGCAGAGACGCAACGCATGCCGCCAGCAATTTTACTAGCACCCTCTTTCATTCCTTTATGCATGATTAACTCTTATTCACTTTATGAGTGATTTTTATGCAAGAAAACTTCATATTCATACATGTAAACACAGTAAGAGTAAAGCGTCGTTACAGATCGTAAGGCCACACGGGGTTATCATCCGAATCGATTTGGAGCTCGCTAATTGGATTTTTCCGTTTGCACACCAGTGCTGATTAACACAAAATCAGCTTTCACATCGCCATCGGAATAGCAGATTAGTAAACAAAAAAGGATAATGGAATAGGAAATGCAAAAAGTAAAAAATGCATATCTGGGCTGGACTAGTCCTTTAAAGTTAGGATTATGAAACAAGTGGGCCACAATTACATATAAAAACTATGAACCTGGGGATCAAAAAGTCTAAATTACAAATTCCAAGGCTTGAGTGCTGATTTGAAAGAAGAAAAAAACTATTTCCATGGGTTATAATTTCAGAAATAAGAAAGAAATCTGTGAACTGATGCTTCATGCCTACACCCCCCCCCCCTCCCCCCTGGGTCCGCCCCTGGAGACCCGAGGATCATGATTTTAGCTATTTTGTAAGAGATCAATATACTGATGCTACATGCAAAATATCAAGGCTCTACGCCTTCTGGGTCAGGAGGAGAAGATTCATAAAGATTATTTTGAAATTTCACTTTTGATGCCAGTTTTTAACGGATTTCAATTCTTTTGGCTGATTTTAACGGGGACCTCCTAAGGAACATTTCTGCAAAATTTGGTTCAAATTGGCTCTGTGAATTGGGAGGATATGTCATTTAAAAAATCTTTCTCTATTTCTATATAAACCCCCCCCTGGGGCTCCGCCCCTGGGGACCCAAGGATCATGATTTTCGCTATTTTGAAAGAGGTCAATATACTGATGCTTCATGCAAAATATCAAGGCTCTATAACTTCTGGGTCAGGAGAAGATTTTTAAAGATTATTTTAAAATTTCACTTTTGTTGCTATGGCAACAAGAGTTTTTAACGGATTTCAATTCTTTTAGCTATTTTTGAAGGGGACCATGTAAGCAACATTTCTGCCAAATTTGGTTCAAATCGTCCCCGTGGTTTGAAACGAGATGTCATTTAAAAAATCGTTCTTTATTTGTATATAAACCCCATCCTCCCTGGGGCTCCGCCCCTGGGGACCCAAGGATCATGATTTTAGCTATATTGAAAGAGGTCAATATACTAATGCTTCATGCAAAATATCAAGGCTCTACGCCTTCTTGGTCAGGAGGAGAAGATTTTTAAAGATTATTTTAAAATTCCACTTTTGTTACCATGGCAACCAGAGTTTCTAACAGATTTCAATTCTTTTAGCTATTTTTGAAGGGGACAACCTAGGGAACATTTCTGCCAAATTTGGTTCAAATCGGCCCAGTGGTTTGAGAGAAGATGTCATTTAAAAAATCTTTCTTTATTTCTATATAAACCCCACCCCCCTGGGGCTCCGCCCCTTGGGACCCGAGAATCATGATTTTAGTTATTTTGAAAGAGGTCAATATACTGATGCTTCATGCAAAATATCAAGGCTCTACGCCTTCTGGGTCAGGAGGAGAAGATTTTCAAAGATTATTTTAAAATTTCACTTTTGTTGCCATGGCAACCAGTGTTTTTAACAGATTTCAATTCTTTTAGCTATTTTTGAAGGGGACCACCTAGGGAATATGGCCAAGTGGTTTAGGAGATGTCTTTTAAAGAAATTGTTGATGGACGACACACGACGGACGACAGACAGACGCCGGACAAAAGGGGATCACAATAGCTCACTTGGGCACAAAGTGCTCAGGTGAGCTAAAAAAGTGAACTTGTTTAATGGTTCATGAAGTCTTCTAGGCTAAAAAAAAAAAAAAAAATTCATATTCCACCTACCTGTACTACCAGACTCAAATTCAAAGAAGTTACAGTTGACGAATTTACAGCCAACAAATTTCAATTCTTTTAATTCTAAGAATGCTATGATTTATTGGGTAGAAAACTTTGTGGAACATTAAGAAATACCTTGTAATAAGCTATTTCTGTATTTTACACAATGTTTTCAAATGCTATTTTTTTAGGGATGTAAAAAAAAAATGGGATGGTGTTGGGATGGAACTAACCCATTTCAATACAATGATATTTTTTGACACTCCGACAGAAAAACAATTGGGACAATATTGTGTAAAATGAAGAAATTGCTTGCAATATTTTCTACCAAAAAAAGTTGAAAAAATCTAAAATTTCACAAATTTTAAGTTATTGGCTACATCTTCTTTCAACTTAGACCAGTCTTAAATTTTGTCATCTTAGAATGGGTTAAAGCAATATTGCACAGCAGGTGATAAGATAAAATTGTAAATTATAAGTTTCAAAATGGAAAATTAAATAGAATAACTTTTATTGAATTTCTTATAAGGACCTAAAACCCAGTAAAAAAAACAAGAAAATGCTTGAAGTTCCACAATTCCACTATTTCAAAAATGATTTTACAGAACTCTGCCCTAATATAAATCCTGGGGTGTTTCGTAACAAGCAATTTCATCTTTTCCCACAATATTTCCTATTTTATAGGATCACTCTTTGAATAGCACTCACTTTATATTGCCGTCTGCTACCCCTTGAATTTGGGCAAGTCCAAAATTTTGAAAAACAGTAAAGGGTTGATTCAATACCAAAATAAGGCTATATGTATCCATATAATTTCAAATCTGTCAAAGGCATTTTCTCATAACCCTTTTTTTCTCAAAACCCAAAAATGTTTTTCCACTCTAACCTAGCATTCTTTTTATATCAGGAACTCTTGGTAAAACCAGTTGAAAATCTAGTGACAAGAGCTGGTCACAGTCATGTGATAAATGCCCCCAAAGGACAGGGTCAAGCATGTGGCACTTTGATTTGTTTTGTAAACACAACAACATGCATTTGTTATCTATACATCAGGACTTTTAATAAATGAAATTTTAATACATGTAATAATTTCCATAAATACAAAATGAAATCGAGAAATGCATTATGGACAGATTTTTCTGAGGTCAAAAGTAGGTCAAAGGTCAAGGTCACTGGGTCAAGGTCATGTAAAGTGGTCCACCCAATTAAACATCTGTCCAAATATGGAAGCAATCCATTGAAGAATAAGAGAGTAAATACAATTTAACCATTCCTAATGCAATTTAACCATTCTGGACGCCCTTTTGACCCCAGATTGTGACCTTGACCCAGGGAAAAAGACCAGCAGGGGCCCAGTCGCTCATGGCCCCTAGATTTTTGGCTGGGCCCCTAGACCTTTTGAGAAAATGCCTATACCTCTAATGTTAAATATTGAATTTTGGCAGGCTGGGCCCCTAGGTTGAAATAAATAATCTTTTTCCCTGTTGACCATTGAGATAGGAACCTGTTTTTTTCTCGTGACACGTTGTCTGAAGGTGGTTAGCATTTGTATGAAAGAAATTTGTACCTGCATGCATGATTATAGAAGTTACAGAGCAGACACGGCAAAAAGTACAGATTTTTTAACTTTGACCCCCAGATTGTGACCTTGACCTTTGAGGTAGGAACCTGGGTCTTTTTCGCAACACGTCGTCTGAAGGTGGTGAACATTTGTATGGAAGGAATTTGTACCTGTGTGCATGATTATAGAAGTAACACGGCGGACACGGCAAAAAGTCCCCATTTTTGACCTTTGACCCCAGATTGTGACATTGATCTTTGAGATAGGAACCTGGGTCTTTTTAGCAACACATCGTCTTATAGCGGTGAACATTTCTGCAAAGTTATATTGAAATCCACTATTGCATGTAGAAGTTACAGAGCGGACATGAAAGCGGGACGGATGGACAGATGGACAGACTGACTGACGGACGGGCGGACGGAGAGTTCAATTACTATATGCCTCCCTTTTGGTGCATAAAAATCTTAAATCTGTTGTAATGCACCTATAAAGGCATGGAAACTTTGTGCAAAGGAGAAAATGTCTGCATCATTTTTGATAAAGTATCAACCTAAAAGTTTGTCATCTGGTAAGGCGTTATCGTTTTTAATGGCCATAATCTCCTTCGTAACCCATTACCACCCAATGACACTTTCTGACGCCCTGAAGAAATACAATCATGGAAAACTTTGTGGAAAAAGGAGAAATTGCTTGTATGAAGTAATTTCTCCTTTTTAATAATATTTTCAAGCCTATTTGGCACTTATTTTCCAATTATAGCACAAGTTAAAATGTATTCTGCAACTTCTTTAACTTTAGACTAGTCTAAAATGTTGTAGTCTGGTAATGGCTTAAAGACTTTTTTCCCCCTGATTTTCAAAAAAAAATCTTTTGGGTAACCCATCCCTCCCCTAAAAAAGTTGTCAACAGCACTTCTCTTTAAGGCTTAACCCATTTCCACATAACCCCTTGTTTTGGCCACCCAGAAGTTTTATATAGTAATACAATTTCTCCATTTCTCAGATGGTTCTCTATGCTACATTGTACCTATATTTCAATTCAATTCAAAATCACATTGAAATGTTGTCTGCAACTGCTTTAAATATGGATATATCCAAAATTTTGTCCTTTCAAACAAGAGAGACAACTCAAAATTATTGGTATATAGTTACTTTCAGGATACTTTCCCTTCTCTCCAATTTTCTTTGTACACAGAGGTTAATGTTAGTGATTACTTAATAACGTCTTCTATAAGGATAGGATAATTCCATTAATAATGTCATCTACATGTAAATAAGAATGTTATTTCAAAATGTTAAAAATCTAACATTGAAAGAAAAAGAAATAGATGAACCAACAAAATCTTCGTCTTTGGAATAGAAAACATTGTATATAATGAGGAAATTGCTTGTTACAATAGAATACCTGTAGCTTGTAATAATAGAATAGCTGTAGAATAGCAGCCCAGCATATCTCTCTTTCTCTCTTTGTCTCTCTCTCACTCTGGACACTATAAAGCGTCTATTTATATTTACATGATACCTATAGGATACCTGTAGGATGGTTGTGGGCTTATGGGTAAGGACTTGTGTCTTTTTTCAGCCCCTCATCTTTTGGACTTTGTTTGGTACTGTAATCACTCTGGTAGTAACTTGTACAAAATCTAAAGGGTGTTGGCACACAGATAACTTGTAAAACATCAAGCAAAACATTGTATTGAATGTCTCCTTGCCAGTGACAATCAAGATTGACCTTAAAACTGTTTACAGTATCAGACTGGATAACTTTCTGTGGAAATGCACTCCATAAATTAATGACTCTTTTTGAGAACTAGTTTTGGCTGAATGTTGAGTTACACCTTTGTTTAGCCAGCTTTAGATTGATCAATTTAAGGTCCCAATCCTTTGCCCAAGCAGAAACTGAATCTAGGCCATTTTGTAGAATCCGAGAGTTTGATGATTTTGTATACAACTTGGTATCATCAGCGAAAATCTTGATACAAGAAGTAACTTTATCTGTTAAATCATTCAAAAAGATAATAAATAGCACGCACCCAAGTACACTTCCCTGCGAAACTCAACTTTCAACTCTTTGCCAGATAGATGAACAGTCTTCAGTGCTTACACATTGTGGACGGTTGAGCAGAAAGCTCTTAATCATTATAAAATGTTCCCTTTTATGCCAAAAGATGATGCTTTGTTAATTAGCCTAGTATGTGGAGCTTTGTCAAACATTATTGCCAAGTCTAATTACACAGTCTCCTAGGCTGTACCATCTACAACAAAACTAGTCCAATCTTCCATGAAGCTCAACAGCTGATGTGCACATTTAAGATTTGATCTGAAGCCAAATTGCTCATCAGAAAGTAGATTGTTAGTGTCCAAGTGGTCAATAATATGCTTACATACAATTTTTTCCAGCATTTTACACACAACAGAAGTAAGACTAACAGGTCTATAATTACTGGGTTCCGTTTTAGATCCTTTTCAAAGACTGGCAAATTTCTCGCAGATTTCCATGCCAATGATAGTGTTCCCATAGAGAGAGATTCATTAAAAATTAAAGTTAATGGCTCTACAAAATGTTATCCATCTTTTTGAGAATATAAGGATGAATATCATCTGGTTCCATGGATTTGGAAGGGTCTCAAGTATATATATAATATCTCAAGCCTTCGGCGCTTTCAGCGTTTGTATTTTGTAAGGAGAGTCTACAAGGACATCCCTCCATTTTACGCCCCTCAAAAAAAAAAAATTGAAAACATTTTGAAAATAAAGGAATTGCTGTACAGACAATAGAATTCAAAATTTCATCAACTAAAAATTGTTGAAGAATGGTTCTGTTATATGACAACAAAATTCATTCATTACTGAACTTTCTTGGCTTTACCAGTGCAGACCTAGGGATCATTATAAATGTCTTGCATAAGGACATACCCATTTAACAAGTAGCATACCAGGATTCAAACCAATGATCTTAACCCTTTCCCGTTCTTTGAAATATTAGACCAGTCTAAATTCAAAAAAGTTATAGACCACAATTTCAATGTGATGAAATCTTTAAAATCTTTGTCTTTGGCTGTAGAAAACATTGTGGATAACGAATGCATTGCTTGTAACAAGCAATTTCTTCATTTTGAACAATGTTATCCAAAACTTTCATATTGAGGGGGGTTTAAAAGTTTCATTGTGTGGGAATGGGTTAAGGTCCTATCAGATTATAAGTCCCCCCCTCCCCCCCTCCTCCCAACCCCTTTGGAATAATAAAATCATTTCTTCAAAATAAAGATAACATGGTTGTGGGTCAAGACAGACTTCCAGTCCTGTTCTTTGAAGAAGGGTTTCTATAATGATAGTGCTAAAGAATCTTGATTCTCATCAAGCATAAAAATGCCATTTATAACTTCATACACCAACAGATTCATTGATCTCTGTTTGTCTAATGATCAACCAAACAAAAATCACAGCTATAGCAACACCAGTTAGATAAGGGCCTCAGAATAATAAATCAATGTACAATCAATGGTCTTCATAACTGCTAATAAACTTCTTAGATAAGAAAAACTTGATCACCTGTCTACCCAATCTTTCATTTTTTGTGAAAAGTTGAACAATTCCAAAGAACAATTAGAGGTAAACTTAAAGACACTGATGGAAATAATTTCAAGAAAAAAATGCATTATTACACAAATTTACTTTTAGCAACAGTTATGTAAAAGTTCACTACTTGAGCCCTCTTAAGGCAAAAGGTAAACCCATTCTCACACATACATTTTAACATACTGAAGAATATACTTTAAGAAAACATCGTGAGACAAAAAATATGTCTACATGAAAATTCCCGCATAATTGCTGATTTTAAGATGTGACCTTGTTCTTGGAAGTATCCAATGGAACTTTACACATCGCACTAGTACTCTTAGAGGGGAACAACTGTCCCAAGTTAATTTGAACTTAGATTTGATAGCTCAGTGTAAAAACATCATAAGTGTCGATACAAAGTATAGACACTTATGATGTTTTTGCACTTAGCCACTGATATATGAATGTATAAAATATGCTCCAGACAAATATTGGACACACACACACACACAAATACACAGACAGACGCCCATTGCCATCACATGGCAGAGGCATAAAAAAGGAAAATTGCTTGAAACAATGTCACACAATGTTTTCTACCCCAAAAGATAAGAGAATTTCAAAATTTCATTAGCTAAATATTGTCATCTGCAACTTCTTTGAATTTCGACCAGTCTAATTTTTTTGTCTAATAATGATTAATAGATTCACAGTTTTTACAGATATGTCAATTAAGTTTATATTATACCTTAAATATAGAATGTAGAAATCAAGCTTCATACAGCCCATTCTTCATTGACAAAATTTGCCCTGAAAAATGTACTTGTCCGCAAGTAGAAAAGCCCATGTTGGACAAATCAGGCATGAGAATTCTCAGCCCTTCCAAGCATACTTTTAAGATGAAATAAGGACAATCAGAAGGACAAGTTTCAATAACTGCTTCAGTGATTTGCATTTGGGAATAATAAAGTCTAAGATAATGTGTTCAAGAACACAAAATGTGTGATAATCAAGTAGCTAGAAATTGTCTGGGGGAAAAAACTAATTCCTTAAGGTAATTATTTTACTGATGTTTGATTGTTTTGTATATAAAGTCTTATTTAAGTTTAAAAACAAAATCTTATTCTGATAAGATGACTGTTAATGTGATAAACCATTTTTTCATTGACTTTCTTATTCAACCCACTAAGACATTAGCATGGATAGAGACAGATAATTTCAACTTATGGGCCCAGACTGCAAAATTCAATATCTAACATTAGGAATATGAGCATTTTTCCCAAAGATTCAGCAGGCCCCTGTCTGCCTTTTTCCCTGCACAGTGTTTACAAGTCTGCCTAGAAATCAAGGTAAGAGTAGTGAAGTTTCTTATTCAGTGCATTTCATGGTACGAATTTTTTTTTTTGTCACAATCATTTTTTCTCGCAGTTTTGTACCCTATAAAATTATTGTATGTACAGCAACTTTGAACAGTAATTTAGATAAAATGTCTGAGAAGAAGTTTATACTTACATCATCCTGTTCTTGGTCTACCTTGGACTTTTTACACCAAAACCCATTATCTGTACAGTAGGCTAGGAGCACAAATAAAGGCATGGACAGGAGGGTGACCCATGCCTCCCAGGGCGCTATCACATCCGGAGAGCTATATTTCACCACTATTAACATCCACACATATGCCCATAAGGAAGCGGCAGAAGTAAATGCAAATACACCAAATTCACGTATATATTTTATTTGGTTATTTGAGACAGACACAATACAGACCGCTGTTATAATGAGCAAATTAAATGCAGCACTTCCTATGATGGTAAAAGTACCCAGAGAATCTTCCACATTATCACTTCCGAGGTTCATCATGGTCTCAATGGTTGCAAGCAAAATTTCTGGTGCACTGCTCCCTAAGGCCATGAGAGTCAGGTTGGCCACTGTTTCATTCCAAACCAACACTTCTCTTTCCACTTTCTCATTTTTATCCTTATCCCACTTTACTATGGTTCTTTTCTTGCTTGTTATCACTTCTATTGCACTCATAAATATATCTGATGCTATTGCTATTCCTACGAAGAAGTAAGCAATGGCTAGGATGTAGAGGAATCCTCTCAGTATGGGATTCCATAGATTTTCTGCTGGTAGAAGAATCCAGCTTTCACAGCGGTCTGTTTCGTTGTCATCTAGAATTTCAACTACATAACCTTTGTAGTAATCGTTCCGAACAGTGACACTCATCTCTTGTTGTCATTAGTGAGATCTAGACGTCATTCTCTTCTGAAATAAAAAAGAAGTTCCTTGTACATCAAAAAAAGGAATAAATAATTCCTCATTGAAACAGCCGAACTTCTTAAACCCATTCCAACACAATCCTGCTTTTGATGCCCCTCAAATACACATCGTTGGAAAACATTATGGGAAATGAAGAAATTGCTGGTAATAAGCAATTTCTTCATTATCCACAATGTTTTCTACCCTAAACGTTCAAGATGTCTGAGGATATATAAAATTCCATCAACTTGAAATTATCATCTGCATTGCCATTCATTTTGGACCAGCAAAACTTCTGTCATCTTGAAAAGGGTAAATTAAGAGCAAAAGTTTGAACCAGATATCATACAACTATCTAAAAGTGTTGTCATAAGACCCCCAACAAGTGATGGTACAGACTATGCTTCAAAAAAAGACTGACTCAAGTATGACAGCCTCAAGAATTTGTTTTATCCTAATGGCCTAGAAAACATGTATTTTTTATGTTTCATCCAAACTGAGCAAAGTTGTAGCTCATAGAGAATAATTGCCTAAACAGTTAACTTGTTGATGTTCCATGTTAATGAAAGATAGATGATGGATATCAAAGGTAAACAAAAGCTCACCATAAGCACATTGTGCTCAGGGAAACTAGCTTTAATTGAGCATAAGGACATAGAATGTCATAGAAAGTATTTTAAAATCTTATAGGAAGGATAAATTTAATTCAAATGATGAAAATAAACTAGAAATTGGTCAGTTGTGACCCTCAGTTGTGACCTTGAACTTTGGAGTATCCAGAGTATCCAATAGAACTTTACGCCCGACACCAGTACTCATCAAGAGCAACATTTGTGTACATGTTGTCATGTGTCATCACCAAATAGCATGGCTCTTATATTCTTGACTTCAAACTCTAC
Organism: Fragum fragum; assembly: GCA_946902895.1. Lineage (NCBI taxonomy): Eukaryota > Metazoa > Mollusca > Bivalvia > Cardiida > Cardiidae > Fragum > Fragum fragum. The sequence goes on along the minus strand of OX336370.1, from coordinate 22,620,537 downwards.
CCAATTATATACCTTCAAAGTCAAAACACATTAAGGGTATATAACATAGTAGTATAACCCATTCCCACACAAACAAATTTAAGACTGGTCCAAATTGAAAGAAGCTGCAGATAACATTTTCAAGTTAGTGGAATTTTCTCTTTCTTTGTTGTTGTCTTTTGGGACCAAAAAAAAAAACATAGTGGAAAATGAATAAATTGCTTCATACAAGCAATTTCTTCATTTTCCACTTTGTTTTTCAGAGCATTTTCTTGAGGGGTGAAAAAGGAGTAATTGTGTGGGAATGGGTTAAACATATTTGAGTATTTATGACAAAATGTAACTGTTTTTATGTGTACTCAGTAAGTATCAACAATACAGGGTTTAGAGCAGTATTGTTAGAGATACTTATATCTAAACTCCAAATTACCCTCTTTTGATGAAAGTGTTTGGTTTTAACCCTTGTCATGCTGAACACGGAATATTCTGGTTTTGGCGGGAAGTGTAGACAAAAATCAGCCTGCACATAAGTGCAGTCTGATCTTAGTTTACACCTACTGTTTGTCTCCTTCAGCCCAGAGTTGTTTATGAATTTAATTTTCAAAATAAATTTTCACACTTAACTAGTGTTCCAAATGCTCTCAGGCCTTTGATTTTAATGCAAATTCAGATACGGATTTTATTCAGCATGACAAGGATTAATTATTATATATTTTTTGTTGCCATGAAATAATTGTAGATCATACCATCATAGCAAGGATTGATATCACATTTCTTTCTTGCTTTCAGTCATCTAATTAGCCTTTGTGTTTTTATAGAAACAAAATCTATTAGATTTCTAATCACACCAGACAAGTATGTTGTCAAGGCAACACAATGAAAAAAAGTTCCAAATCACACTACAAAGAATAAAGAATCTAAATTTCCAGAATTATCTCCACCAGAAATCTCATTTTTGTGTAAATTATTGCGGTGTCCAAGTCCAAGGCCACAGACTGTAATACAAACTAATCTTATAGAACTAATCCCATAGTAGTTTTAATCCACTGTAATCAGTCTAACTTTCCATTAACACTCTCCAAGTATAGTCTTTAGCTGTGAAATTCTAATTCTCAACCATTTCCCTCAAACAGAAAAAGCAATGCATAATAAATTTTAACTCATTGAACACTTTTGTGCACAATTCATACATTTAGCAACCATGTGACAGGCTTTGACAATAATCATCGGGTATTGTCTGCTATGAGTTATTGCTCATTCACCCTTGTCATACTGAACCAAGTTTATTGCAGGTTGTATGAACAAAGATCAGCCAGTACAAATATGCAATCTGATCTTAGTCTTCACCACCTGTTTGTGACTTCAAGTCAGAGTTGTTGATAAAATAATAAATCTGAAAAAGAAATATTGACCGGCAACCACTATAGTCTCATTGCTATTTGCTTAGTCAAGAAATTCAGAGACGGTCCCTTATAAAATTAGTGGTACCAAGGAATCAAATAAATAAGTGAACTCCAATATGACACAACAGAAAGATTCATCTAAAATCTAGGCCCAACTGTTGGTTGCTGCTATGCAATGTATTTCTCAAAAACAGTTTTTCCCCTCATAAGAGCTCTATCCCTAAGACAGCCATCTCAAGAAAGCCAAAAATCAAATTGACTCACAGAAGGAAATTTAACCCTTTCCTGGTTTTCCTTTAAATTTTAGACTGGTCCAAATTCAAATAGGTTACAGATGACAAGCAATTTCTTCTTTTCCCACAATATTTTCTCGAGTATAAGATTACAGCCATGTAAAACCTGGGTTTGTACATAAAAGGGTTAATACAATGAGCATACATAATTCTACAATTTCATAATTTTTCTTTTGTTTTCTCTCAATTATTCAGTGATTATTTCCTTTAAGTAAAGGATGATATCAGGAAAAAAAAAGAATTTTTCCAATTGGTAAATATGGCTAAGAAAAAAACAGGAGGGCCAAGATGGTCCTAAATCACTAACCAATTTTTTGTGTGAAGTCAAACGATTTGATCCACTTTCAGGTCATTTAGCAGAAAATATGATTAAAGTGTCAACAAGGTATTTCAACAAGGTATTTCTAGGAATTGATCTGTAGTATTTGACTGCATGTGATTTAAAACAAATAAGATCTTAACCCTTGTCATGCTGTATAAATTACTTTATCGAAATGCTGTCAAATCAAAGGGCTGAAAGCCCTGATAGAACTTGTTGATCAAAAATCAATATTTCTTGAAGAAATCAATTTCATAAACAACTCTGGCAGGAAAGGTACAAGCAGGAGGTGTAGACTAAGATCACCCTGCACATAAGTGCAGTCTGATCTTAGTCTGCTCCTCCTGCTAAAACCGGAATATTCCGGGATCAGCATGACAAGGGTTAATTCACTTTTTTGGAATCCTCTAAGATTTTATCAAGACAATAATTCTGACGAATTTGACCCCAAGTAACCCAATTTTGATCTCGTCCAAGATTTCATTAATACAAAACTAGAACTAGTAATAGGAGTTGACTACATACCGCAGCTAGCGCCTTGTTTTTGAAAAAAGTGTCTAATTTCAAGGTGACATAGTTCTCTCCAAGGGGGAGTTGAGACTTCAAAATTGTATTTTACAAAACTTCAACATTGGATCAATGTTTGTATAAAGTTGGTCCTTTTGAAGCAAAATTACAGGAAGAGTTTGCGACACAAAATTACTTGAATCAGCCTTATTTATGAAAAAGGAGTCTAAAGTCAAGGGGATATAGTTTTACTGCTGCAGGATGTTGAGACTTCACACAAGAGGGCCAGAATGGCCCTAGCATCACTCACCTGACTAATTTAAGATGACTTAAAAAAAAAAAACTTGAAAGGGCACAGGCATGGTTGACCTTGAGCTGTGACATTTTAGATTTAATAGTCAAAAACAGCCCCACCCTGCCACGCCCATATTTTCAAACAACTTTTGAAAAGGGTCACCCAAGATACACTCATGCAAAGTTTGGTTGAAATTGGCCAAAAGGTTACTGAGAAGAAGATGTTTAAAGTTTTCAAAGTCAAAAACTGCCCGCCCAGCCACACCAATATTTGGGTGTTAATCAAATTTTTGGGTACATCTTTTGAAAAGGGTCACCCAAGGAACATTCATGCCAACTTTGGTTGAAATTGGCCCAATGGTTACTGAGGAGAAGATTTTTAAAGATTTCAAAGTCAAAAACTGCCCTGCCCTGCCATGCTCATATTTTGGTGTTAATCAAAATTTAGCAAACAACTTTTGAAAAGGGTCACCCAAGGACAAGTTTGGATGAAATCAGCCTTATGGTTACTGAGGAGAAGATGTTTAAAGATTTCAAAGTCAAAAACTGCCCCTTCCATGCCCATATTTTGGCATTAATCAAAAATTCAAAAACATCTTTTGAAAAAGGTCACTCATCAAATCTACATGCTAAGTTTGTTTGAAATTGGCCCATTAGTTACCGAGGAGAAGATTTTCAAAGATTTTGGAGTAAAAACTACCCGCCATGCCATGCCCATAATTGGACATCAATCAAAATTTCTCAAACAGCTTTTGAGAATGGACACCCAAGATAAATTCATGCCAACTTTGGTTAAAATTGGCCCAATGGTTATTGAGGAAATTATGTTTAAAGATTTCGGTGTCAAAAACTGCCCCGCCCATAATTGGGTGTCAATCAAATTTTTTGCAAACAACTTTTGAAAAGGGTCACTCAAGGAACATTCATGCCAAGTTTGGTTGAAAGTGGCCCAATGGTTACCGAGGAGAAGTTGTTTTAAGACTTTAAGAATCTGCCCGCCCTGCCAAGCCCATATTTGGGCATCAATCAAAAAATTTTCGAACAGCTTTTGAGAAGGGTCATCAAAGGAACATTCATGCCAAGTTTGGTTGAAATTAGCCCAATTGATACTGAGGAGAAGATGCTTAAAGATTCCATGTCAAAAACTGCTCCACCCTGCCACGCCCATATTTGGGCTTGATTCAAATTGAGCGAACAACTTTTGAAAAGGGTTACCCAAGATACATTCATGCCAAGTTTGGTTGAAATTGGTCTAATGGTTAATGAGGAGATGTTTAAAGATTTCAAAGTCAAAAACTGCCCCTCCCTGCAACGCCCATATTTGGGTGTTAATCAAAATTTTGCGAACAACTTTTGAAAAGGGTCGCCCAAGGAACATTCCTGCCTAGTCTGGTTGAAATCAGCCCAGTGGTTGCCTAGGAGATGATGTTTAATGTTTTCAAAGTAAAAAAGTGCCCCGGCCTGCCAGGCCAATATTTGGGGGTCAATCATAATTCTGTGACCAACTTTTGAGAAGGGTCACCCAAGGAACATTCCTGCCTAGTTTGGTTGAAATCTGCACAATGGTTACTGAGGAGAAGATGTTTAAAGAATAAAATGTTCTGGGTGGAAAACAAGCAATATCTTTATTTTACACAATGTTTCCTCGAAAGTTGAAAAATCTTAGATTTCAGAAACTTTAAATTGTTGTCTGCAACTCCTTTGAATTTGGACTACCGGTATGTCTAAAAATTTGGCATCTGGTAATGGGTGAACTGATTATGAATGCTTTTTGTATAACCAAAAAAAATCCTCATGTTTTCAGTGTCCAAAAGTATCACTTTCTTGGATTGGGTTAATTCAAATGGGAATAAAGTGTAAACTATTTCTTTGATATAGTTGGTTTGCTTTACTTCCAAAATCTATTGCCAGAATGTAATGTAATACAAATTATTATGATGAAAAGGAAAATGGGCTTGTCAATGTAATAGATGGACTGTTTAATAATTTGGTATATCGTGATCAATTTATTGAAAATCTTCAATTTGTTCAACTCTGAATCTTAGAATATCAATATCAGCAGAAGATTATATGGAAATCTAATACTATTGAGCAATTTGTAGGAGACAAATAAACAACTATTTTCCTTCAAAGATTTCGATCTTGATCAATACAAAGTGCTTTCTGAGAAACAAACTATTACAGAATCTACATTTTTTGCTGTAGGAAACTGTTCCCCCATTCACACTTATTTAACCTTTTCCTGTTTTTCAAAATTTTAGACTTGTCCAATTTGAAAGAAATTGCAGACAACAACTAAAAGTGAGTGTAATTTGAAAAGTAACCAATCTAAAGGGTAGAAAATATTGTGGGAAAAGAAGAAATTGCTTGTTACAAGCAATTTCTTCTTTTCCCACAATGTTTTCTAATGTACAAAATTACAGGGACATAAAAACTGGGATTGACCTGGAAAGGGTTAAAGATTAAGATCCTGAAATATGCTGAAAATGTTATTCAAGAGAAAGCGGCTTGTAACAAGCCAGATGAAAAAGGTATTAACATTCTTTTTACAAAAGTTCACTGTATACCATATAATGACATACGCAATGAAAATAAAAGCCATGTTTTCAACCAATCATAAATCAATTGATGGAATCTGGAAAAGAATCATTCCTGTGAAATTTGGTTAAAATCTTTCAACTTGTTTCTTTAGCAGATGATTTTCAAAGCTTTCAACATATATGGAAATCCATATATAGCCCAACCTATTAAAGCCATGTTCATAATCCCATCAAAATTCTTTGAAGAAAACTGATTAAAGGTTAATTAAGAAACATTTCTGTAAAATTTTGTTGAAATCAATCAATTGCTTTAGATCCTGATTTGCCTCTACATAGTCATAAATCTTTAACATAGGAGGAAACTGATTCAGACAACAGTGCCAAGATCACTCACCTGAATATTCAATTGAACAAAGATCCATGAAAACTTCAAAGCAGGTCTTATATGTGAAGGAACAGGTTACATAAAAAAAATCATATCAAGTAGGTTGTGTTGATCAAATTGTCATAAAAACCTCTTTTTCCTACATCTTCTAACAGACCTTTAAGGCCATTTTCAATAAGATTTGAAGTTTTACCTTGAGATTAAGTTTCATCAAGAATGAGCCCCTTTTCCTGTTTTTTCCATAACAGCAGGAATCATCCTTCAGTCCTAACACTCATTCTGGTCAAGTTTCATCAAGATTGAGCCAGAATAGTGACCACTAGAGTGTAAACAAAGAAATTGATAATACGACCATGTTTTCATTGTTTTCCAATGGAACTGTCATTTTGATTAAGTTTCATCAAGAATTATTGAACTCAAAATTACAGAACATAGAGTGTAAACAAAGACATTGTCATTGAGGTCCCTTTTTTCCATATTTTCAAATTAGAACATATTACAACATTCAAATTTTTACTAGGGGTCATCCTGACAGCCTAACAATATATCTGACCTAGTTTTAATAAGATTGAGCCAAAACTGTAGCCTCTGGAGGGTAAACAAAGAAATTATTAATACGGCTCCTTTTCCAGCAGAACCATCCCCTTTTCAATAGGGCTCATCCTTATGACTTGTCACCTTACAATTATTCTTGGTAAGTTTCATCAAGATTGAGCCTAAATTACAGCCCTTAGAGTGTTAACAAAGACATGGTCATTTAGGCCTCTTTTCCATGTTTTCCAATAGGATCTTTCCATTTCAATAGGGTTCATCCTTATGAAATAACATTTATTTTGACCAAGTTTCATTAACCTTTGTCATGCTGAGCCCAGAATATTCCTTCTTTGACAGGAGGTATAGACTAGATCAGCCTACACATGTGTGCAATTGGATCTTAGGCTACACCACCTGTTTCACTAGTTTATGTCAGAGTTATTTATAAAATCATTTACCAAAACAAATATTGATCGACAAGTAGGGCAGGACAATGCTTTCAGCCCTTTGATTTTAATGCAGTTCTAAACAAAAAATAGTATTCAGCATGCCAAGGGTTAAGATTGAGGCAAAATTGTGGCCTCTAGAGTGTAAACATTTAAATTAAACAAGTTTTGAAAAGGGTCGCCTAATGATCGTTCCTTCCAAGTTTGAGTTTGGTACAAATGGACTTATTGGTTTAGGAGGAGAAGATTTTTAAAGAAATACCTCATGATTTCTCTATGTCTTATAAGCCTGTCCTGTCACACACACCTTTTAAAATGTCCTTTTCAATTTTTGAAAAGAGTCATCCAAGGAAAGTTCCTGGCATATATGGTCAAGACTGGTCAAGCAGTTTTGGAGAAGATTTTCTAAGAATAATTTCATGATTTGTATAAGTTTGTATCTGTATAAGCCTTAAGCCCTGAAAAGGGACACCCAAGGAACATTCTTGCATGGTTTGTCTAAATTGGCTCAGTGGTTTAGGATGAGAAGATTTTTAAAGAACAGTTCCATTATTTCTCAAATGTCTTATCTGCCACACCCTCATTTCTTCACGGATAAAATTTTCTAGGACAAGTTTAAAATTTGATTGATTGATTGAATGGGGTTTAACAGTATTTCTGGACAAGTTTTAAAAAGGGTTACCCAAGGAACATCCTCGCAAAATTTGGTCGAAATTGGCCTGGTGGTTTAGGGGGAGATGATTTTTAAAGAATAATTTCATGGAGGTATGATTTGCCCGGACCTGCCACATCCCTAATTTTTGGGGAATCGAAATTTCAAGTTTTCAAAAGGGTCACCAAAGGAATATTCCTGCCAAACTTTGTTAAAATTGATCCAATGGTTACAGAGGAGGAGATTTTTAAAGAATTGTTGACATATTCTGACACATGAAGAATGATGTACGACACATAGCGGACACAGGGTGATCATAAAAGCTCATTTTAGAATATTGATTTATCCGGCCCTTGTTTTGTGTGTGCATGTGTCTGCATATGTGCCTGTTTTATGGTTGGTGGGGGTTTTTTGGGGGGTTTTTTACGGGGGATGGGTGGGTGGGGGTTCCTGGGAATCGAAACTTTTATCATTTAAAATCATCTTTCATTTTGAAATTCCTGCAATATTTCATTTGCACAGTGTCAATAGTTTATTTCAACTATCTCCATTAGGTTCAACTAAACATACTCCTTAATTCAATCGCCATGATATTAGCCTTAAAAATTACTTCTGTTGTCTATATTTTGTTAGAGTTTTACATGTTCTTCAATGGATATGTGAATTCTCTGTTATAGTTTGTCTATTTTACAGTTGACACTGAAACTATCTGACAAATTATTGAATACCCTTCATGTTTTATTACTGCAGTAAAGATATTTGTCTAATATTCAGGCAAAATTATGACAAATTTAATAGCAGGAAACATTTCACTATATACAACTTGAAAGGTCAGTTTTGACATGGAACTCTTGATTTTGACTGACCTTTAGAGTATTTATTGAGATGGACAGACAGACAGAGAAGGTGATACAAATATGCGGCCATCTTTGGCTGTGTGTAAAATTAGATCATAGGGTTAAGAGATATAGGCAAGGTTAATGTTTGTTATGTTACCTGCATCTACACCTAGGACTAAACCAAGCATGACAGGGTGATGACAACAATGACTTTAGGCCCTGAAAAACAGCCAAGCTTACAGAGAAGGGCAAACCAGTGATGTGCCAAGAATTAAAATTTACTAGCTTACTTCAATATTTTTTATCACAGTTCCCTAGGAACATGGTATTAATGCAAGATCTTGGGTATATTTATGAAACTATAACACTGGATCAGTACCATGAAAGAAACCTGCTATAAAAGCTGATCCTACATTTAACACAAAAACTTCTTCCACTCTGTCCATAGCACATTGACTTAATCCATTCCAACACAATGACAGTTTTTGTGGAAAACAATTGAGAAACCATTGTGTAAAATGAAGAAAGCAATTTCTTCATTTTACACAATGTTTTCTAACCTGAAAGTTGACAAAATCTCATATTTTATAAACCTTAAATTGTCATCTGCAACTCCTTCAAATTTGGGCCAGGTGCCTTGCTCAATGATTTATTAACAGCAATTGGTAACTTTCATGCCTATTCTTTGTTTATAATAAGGTAGATTCTTCCCGTATTCATAAGTTGATGTTGAATGGGGTTTTACACCATTTTCAACAATCTTTCAGTTACATCCCTGTGGCTGAAGCACCTAACAATGGATTCCTGGTATTTCTCACACCAGTAACCGCCATCACATCCCTTCCTAGCCTCCAGCTGCTATCCCAGATAGGTCTATGATTATCGACCCATTGGTTGGAGACAAATAGTTGGAAAGGATGAGTGCCGTCGTTGGGGACCCATATTCATAAGCAAAAGTATGATAATCACTTTTCTCTAATACTTGTTTAATTATATTGTCAAATTCAATTTGAACGATAATCTTGGCAGCCTCAAAATTTGTTCCTCAGATTCATTGTTTGAGCTCCTAAAAATTGTACAGGGCAGAAAATTGATATACTTGGTTGGTTTTCACATATGCAAATTAATACTGTTTATGACACCTTACTGTTTAATCCATTACCACACAAGAAAATCTTAGACTGGTTCAAGTTGAAAGAAGTCACAGACAACAATTTCAATAATGTCTTTTTGGGCAGAAAACAATAATGGATCCAATAGAAATTGCTCGTCACAAGCAAATTCTTCATTATCTACATTGTTTTACCAGTCGTTTTTCTTAGGGGGCATCAAAAAGCCTCACTCTGTGGGAATGGGTTAACTATAATATATGTCATAATATCCTGACAGTAGGACAAACATAACTAGTCATTGTTGCAAAGCAGACTAATACCCCCCAACAGCGCTTGTCCATACACCAAAAAAATTGACTTTTTAATTAAAGGGCCATAAATCAGTCAAAAATCAATGGACCCTAACCAAAATAGGATATGCACATGTCTGACTTATATCGCGTCTTTCTGTGAAATTTGAATCATATCCATCCAATGGTTGCTGAGAAATTAAGCGGACACGAATTTTCATCAAAAGGCCATAACTCGGTCAAAAATCAATGGACCATAACCAAAATGGATTACGCACATCTCTGCTTGATACTGATTATATCAGTAAAGTCTGAATAAAATCCGTCCAATGGTTGCGGAAAAATTAAGCAGACACAAAAATGCTACAGACAGACAGACGGACCAACTGATTGATCGACCAACAAGCTGACTCCTATATACACCCCCAAATATAATTTTGGGGAGTATAATTATGGTGACTAAATGTTCATTGAAATCTTTTTGCAGAGCTTAATAGAGACAGCTCTAGAGTGCACACAATTTATACAAGCTAACATAGTCAACATGAAAGTGTATCATAGTGTAGCAGCAACCACCTATGACGTAGGCGATATAATTATGTTTTGTGTAAAAGGTAATACACAAATCTCAAAGGGTAGGACAAATAGTTCAGCATATCTCGTCTTGGAAATAACTTAAGCTTGAACAAAATCAAAAGAATCGAATTGTTTCCCTTTTCAGTTTGATTTTTTACTTGAGTTTCAATATTTTTTATGATAATAATATTTTAGGGCATTCTTTGTTTGTCCTTCCTTTTTCGCAAAGGTAACATTTCTGATATCAGTAGCAAATCTCTTAACCATTTCCAAAACAATAACACTATTAGACCCCCCCCCCCAAGAAAAAATATGTAAAATGAAGAAATGTTGCAACAAAGAATCTCTTCATTTTACACAATGTTTTCTACTCAGAAAGTTGAAAAGATCTAAAATTGTATAAGAATTAAATTGTTTTCTTCAACTCCTTTCAACTCAGGTCAGTCTAAAATTTTGTTCTCCAGTTATGGGCAAAATAATTGCTGCTATATGAGGCAAAAAGTTGTAATGATTTGTGGGACAGCTGAAGAAAAATCTTGCAATTTTATTAGGTAAAAGATTTACCTAGTTTAATTCACTGTGTTTCCTACTTGTTCTAAAAAGTCCCCTTGAAATTAAAGTAAGGGGACATCTTTGCCCCCCTCCCATTTTGGCCCATGAACAATACTATAAATAGGTTTTGAATATTCACAATTTTAGTATAACTTAACCTCATAACCCTTAATGGCCTAACAAGCAACAGCATTGATTACTCCTGATTACTTTTTTGTCTTCTACCCTGTTTGATGCTTATCTCTAAATTAACCATAAAGCTAGGTGACAAAGTTTTAGAATTCACCAAATTGAGAGAAGATGCTGACAACAATTTCAAGTTGATGAAATTTCAAATGTCTTTTAGCTTTCAGGGTTGAAAACATTGATAAAAAAAATTCTTGTTTCAAGCAATTTCTTTATTTTGCCCTATATATTTTTTAATGAGGCATAAGAAGTCAGATTGTCTGGGAATAGGTTAGCATATCGCAATGTTGTCTGATGACAATTTTTGATTTAGGCTGTCTATGCAGTTACACAATAATCTCTAGCTTAACTGAGTTTCTTTCATTTAATGGCCATTAAACAGCTGACTAATTGCTGCTGTCTATTATCAAATTGATTCATTCAGTTAAGAGCTTCAATTTTAATATCCAACAGTCACTTAAAACTATTTTGTCTTCAGGCAATTAATTTTTCCTAACGTCTCAGTAGAATATTTCATTAAAATAGTGAAGAAGAGATTTGCTTTGTTTTACTCTACAAACAAATAACTCAAACAGAAACTGCAAACTACTGTTGGATAGTGGGCACAGCTGCTTACATAGGTCATTTCAGCACAGTATAGTACCAGTCCATAAGATGGAAAGTGGAATCATCAGTTACAAGGGTAAATAAGCCTAATGGTATTTTCAACAAATGACCTATCACTGACTGCTAACTGGGATAGGATATTTGGACTGAAATATCAGACTTATTTTGTGAAATTTATTATCAGTAAAGTGAATTGGCTGGTTGGCAACCATTATAGATTGCATTTGATTGACAGCTGTTTTAACCTTCAATTTCACACATACATGAGTGAAGACATTGAGAAACCAGGACATCTAAAATAGTCTTAATTGAATATTCCTAGATCATCTTAACCCATCCCCAAACAATGACGCTTTTTGATGCCCCTCAAGAAAAAATGCTTGGAAAAACATTGTGGGAAATGAAAAAATAGATTGTGACTATCAATTTCTTCATTATCCAAAATGTTTTCTAGCCTAAAATATAAAGATTTAAATCATCAATTAAAAAATTGGCATCTGCAACTTCTTTGAATTTGGGCCAGTCTACGATTTTGTCATCTGGCAATGGGTTAAGAAACTTTGAGTCAGTAGCATTCTACAATGAAGACTCTGATCAGATTGAGCAGACCCACAGGTTGATCTAAATCTTAAGTTGGCCTAAATGTGAAATAGCTTGAAATGTCATCAGGCTCAAATGCAATCCCCTCAAAAGTCTGCCATTATAAAATAACCAAGATGAATCTGACAGATATTTGACAAGTCAGTAATTAAACAGAAATCTTTATGATGGAGGATATCCTAGCCAAAACCATCAAACTCTCTGATTTGTTTCCTTGTTTTTATTTGCAAGAGAACAAACATCATATTGCCTTTCCCTAGGATCATTCAAAAGGCTCTATCTTTTAGCTCAACTCATTCCCACAGAATCCCACTTTTTCACAACCCTGAAGGAAACACTGTTCACTGAAAATAATGTAGAAAACAAAGAAATTGCTTGTTTCAAGCCATTTCTTCATTTTCCACATGATTTTCTTCCTAAAACTCAAGAAATATTCCAATTCTATAAATGTGAAATTTTCATCTGCAAATAATCTTTGAATCAAGACTAGTCTAAATTGATGTTATTTTGTAACGAAATAATGAAGTGGAAGTTTAGCATAAATCACAAATGTACCTGTATCTGATGAGTTATTTTCTGAAATTGACAAAAGAATGTGACTGACCTACCACATTTTCTTTCAGAATTTACTGAGGGAGCAGTCTTATATTGTCTAAAAAAAATTGACTAGAAAATTTTCAGGAACATGTCCAGGCAACATAATATTTGACCTACACCTGTGACCTTGACCTTGGAGCTATTGGAAATGTGTTTTATATGGAACATATACTCATGCTGGAAAGAACAAGACTAGTGTCCAAAATGTTTTTGAAACCAATCTACAAGTGTAGCAGAAATGCTCTGTACCTGTTCTGCTCTGGACATTCTAAATTTGAACATACAACTAGATCTGTAGCCTCGAATCTTGGAGTTATCTGAAAATTCGTTTCAAATGGTTTATCTACAATCCAAGAAGAACAATTATATCCATCTATAAATATAGGAGGTATGGTCTGGACTAATTTGGATAAACTTATGCATATAAACCGATTTGTTTCAGACAATGTCTCTCTCACAACATTTAGTGGGCTCAACAAAAATCAGTTGTTAATTTAAGGAGAATTGATTTAGAGTCACATCTTAACCCTTTCATGTTTTTAAAACTTGTACAAATTCAAGGGGTTTGCAGACAAAAATTTAAAGTGGAATTGATTCGAAAAATAAACATTCAACAAGGTAGAAAATATTGTAGAAAAAGAAGGAATTGCTTGTGATAAGCAATTATTTCTGTTTCTACAATGTTTTCTCAACAATAAGATCACAGGAACGTAAAAACAAAGGATTAACCCATTCCAACTCAAGCCCTCCTTTTTACGCCCCTCAATTAAAGAGCTTTTGAAAACATTGTGGAAAATGAAGAAATTGCTTGTATCAAGCAATTTCTTCATTATCCACAATGTTTTCTATCCAAAAAGGCGAAAAAATTAAAAAATCCATCAACTTGAAATTGTCGTCTGCAGCTTCTTTCAATTTGGACCAGTCTAAAATTTTCCTGTGTTGGAATGGATTAAACAGGAAAGAGTGAACTTAATGCTTGTCTTAGTGAATAAAATTATTAGTAGGTTAGTGTGGACACACAAAGTTAGCTTACTGATCAGCTTTGTCTTCACGACCTATCAAAGGAGGATTATTCTAGGACTTAACCCATTCCCACACAAGCCCTCCTTTTTACACTCCACAAGAAAAAAGCTTTGGAAAACATTGTGGAAAATGAAGAAATTGCTTGTATCCAGCAATTTCTTCATTATCCACAATGTTTTCTTTCCAAAAAGACAAAGAAAATTTAAATTCCACCAACTTGAAAATATCGTCTATTGCTGCTTCTTTCAATTTGGACCAGTCTAAAATTTTGTTGAGTTGGAATGGGTTAAGTAAAAACAAACTAATTCTTTTCAGCTTCGGCTTCTGAACTGTAACAAAGTTTTTTGGTTTTGATATTTAAAAGGGTTTATAGATTTTTCTATTTAATATCATGAAGTTTGTTTTTAACAACTGACCAATACAAACAATATGCTTGGTAATAAACAGGCAACGGTATTTGCTTCTTTTAAATCAAACAAAAGCTTAGAGCAGTATCCAATAAAATATTTATTTTATAAACGCTAGTTTAATCAATTGTTGAGCTATCATGAATACCCAGTATATTTGCAATTCACAAAGAAAAGCTGTTCATAATAATGATAGCCCCTGATTTTTTTGTAATGGGTAAAGTGAAAAATTAGAGAGATCTTACCATATGCTTAACCAGCTGTTTCTAATATCTTATAAAAAATATAATTTTTGATATCTTGTACACCCATTCTAAAGCAAAATGAAGAAATATGGCAAGATGTCCCTCACTACTTGATATAAGTAGCTTATATTGGCAACCCAAATTTATATTCAAACTCATTAACCCATTACCACATTACCAGATGGCAAAATTTAAGACTGGCCCAAATTGAAAGAAGTTGCAGACAACAATTTTACCCTTTCCTGGTTTTTGAAATTTTAGACTGGTCCAAGGATGCAGATGACAATGAAAATTGGATGCAATTCCAAATAAAACCATCCTATGTGGAAGAAAACACTGTGGGGAAAGGAGAAATTGCTTATTATAAGCAATTTCTCCTTTTTCCACAATGTTTTCTCAAGTACAAAATTACAGTGACGTAAAATCTCGGGTTTATCCAGGAAAGGGTTAAAGGAAAGGAAATTTTGGATTTTCTATCAACTTTCTGGGTAGAAAACATTGTGGAAAATGAAGAAATTGCTTGTAACAAGCAATTTCTTCATTTTCCACAATGTTTTTTTTTAAGCTTTTTCTCTTTGGGGTGTCTAAAAACATCACTGAGTGGGAATGGGTTAACCATTAACTGTAAAGCTGGTGTTACAGATAGTCAAGACTCGATCAGCTACAAGCTGTAGTTACCAGGTTTAGGTCGCCCAGAGACGATACATGTTAACCCTTGTCATGCTGAACCCGGAATATTCTGGTTAGGGCAATAGGTGTAGACTAAGATCAGACTGCACTTATGTGCAGGCTGATCTTAGTCTACACCTCCTGCTTGTACTTTTCTCCGCCAGAGTTGCTTATGAAGTTGATTTCAAATAAAATACAACAAGTTCTATCAGTGCTTTTAGCCCTTTGATTTGACAGTAATTCAGTAAGGTAATTTATACAGCATGACAAGGGTTAAGTTTACCTGTTGAGAACTATTTTTGGGGGAAAAAATTCTGATTTGGATCTTAAAAACTCTAAATGAGATTTTAACAACATTAAATAATACTTGTAAGCAAGGAATTGGGAAACAGCCTTATAGTATTGGTAGAAGAAATAAAAAGCTATCATAAATCAAGACAGACTGTTGAGAGAGCAACCTGCAGAATCAATCATTTCAAGTTGAATGAGGACTCCCACAAAAGTTCTTGAATTATTCATCAATTTCTGTATTAATTCGCATCTTACTATAATTTACTGGTTACTGCTGGACATCCTACAGTCTATATTATGATTTATTGTCCGAATATTTGAGTAAAACAATATTTAGAATTTTCCTGGTAATTTAACCCTTTATTGTGTTGAACATTTAAGACCTGTCCAAATTCAAAAGTTTTGCAGATAACAATTTAAAGTCAATTTAATTTGAAATATAATCAGTCAGTAGGGTAAAACATATTGTGGTAACAGAAGAACGGCTTGTTTCATGCAATTTCTTCTTTTTCCACAATGTTTTCTTAAGTGTAAGAGCATGGGGACACAAGACCAATGGATTGAAAAAGAAAGGGGTTAGAAAGAAGAACAATTAATGACTAGGCTTTATGAAAACAATTACAGTTATGAAAACAAAATGTTTTCATTCCATTCTCACACAATTCTTCGTTTTTTACATCCCTTAAGGATAAAGCATAAAACTTTGTAAAACAAAGTAGAAAAAGAACAATTTACTTGTTACTAGCATTTTCTACCTAAAGACAAAAAATGAAATTCATTGTTATCTCCACTGGATAAAATGCTTTTTGGGTCTAAACTAAAAAAAAGGACTCAAAGTATTAAAATCTTAACCCTTGTCATGCTAAATAAAACACTTATCTTAATTTGAATTAAAATAAAAGGCCTGAAAGTATTTGTAGCACTAGTAGAATGTCAAAAATTATTTTGATAATTAATTCTATAAACAACTCTGAGATGAAGGAGACAAACAGGAGGTGTAGACTAAGATCAGGCTGCACTTATGTGCAGGCTGATCTTTGTCTATACCTCCTGCCAAAACAGGAATATTCCAGGCTCAGCATGACTAGGGTTAATTCAATAATCAACTCTTTTCGCATGAATGGGCAAACAGGTGATGTAGACAAAGATCAGACTGAACATATGTGCAAGCTGATCAGTGTGTATATCTCCTGCCAACAGGAATATTCCAGACTCATGACAAAGGTTAATAGAACTACAGTAGATATCTGAATAGAATAAGATTATCTCTGAATCAAATACTACTAGACCTTCGACTGCTCAATGTCACAGAAAAACATTTTTAAACCAAAGGTAAATAACTCATAAAAAAGTAAATGGGCAGTGAACAAAATAGAAATGCATATCATTGCTTGATACTCAGTGCATAAGAGAATTTTGAATCAAATCCAGTTGTTAAAGAGAAAATGACTGCAGATACGATTTTTAAACAAAGGCCCATGACTCTGAAAAAAATTAATAGAAAGTACCCAAAATAGAAAGTGCCAATCTTTGCTGGATTCTGATTATTTGTATTAAATTTGAATCAAATCCAAACAGTAGCTTAGGAGAACAAGAGCAGTCAGAGACGGACTATGCCCTGGATATAGCCCTGTCACAAAAAGTATAAAATAAACAGGGAAAGGGATCCAGATGGACCATCAGACGCAGGTATATGCTCGCTCTATTCCAGACATGCTAAATTTTAACATACATCCTTGAGCTGTGACCTTGACCTTGGAGCTTTATGTCAAATGGCACGTTTCCTCATGAAAGAGAACAAAGTAATGGTACATTTACTTATAATAGAGAACAAAGTAATTTCAAATTAGATTTATGATTTTAGGAGCTATGCTCTAGACATGCTTGATTACAATAATTGACCTTGAGCTATGACCTTGACCTTAGAACTAAGTTTTTTTGTGTGTTTTTTTTCTTTTCAAATTGTACATCTACTCATGACTGAGAACAATTATGCCAAGTTGTATTGAAATCCATCTATAAATTGAAGGAGCTATGCTCGGGACAAGCTTAATTTTAACATTAAACCTTGAGCTGTGACCTTAACCTTCCAGCTTTATGAACTTTTTTTTTTTTAAATGGCACATCTACTCATGGTAGAGAATAATTTTGAATTCCATCCATAATAAGAGGAGCTATACTCTGGACATGTTTATTTCAATGTTTGACTTTGAGCTGTGACCTTGATCTTGGAGCTTTTCCATTTTTTCCCCCCAAATAGCACATCTTATCATGACTGAGAACAATTGTGCAGTTATTTTGAAATCAATCCATAATTAAAGGAGCTATACACCGGACAGACTTTATTTCAATGTTTGACCTTGAGCTGTGACCTTGACGTTGAAGATATCTGAAGATTTTTTTTTTCAAATTGAACATTTACTTATTATAGAGAACACAATTTTGTAAAGTTATTTAGACATCCATCCATAATTGAAGGAGCTTTACC
This sequence comes from Fragum fragum, assembly GCA_946902895.1. Classification (NCBI taxonomy): domain Eukaryota; kingdom Metazoa; phylum Mollusca; class Bivalvia; order Cardiida; family Cardiidae; genus Fragum; species Fragum fragum. Next base: position 22,602,704 of record OX336370.1, on the reverse strand, counting down.
CCGGAAATGCTTAATTTTAACATTTGACCTTGAGCTGTGACCTTGACCTTGGAGCTATCTCATTGTCTTTTTCAAAATGGTACTCATACTCATGATGGAGAACAATTTAATTTGAACAGTTAATTTGATTAAAGGATCTTTTCTGTGGACAAGGTCAATTTTAACCTTGACCTTGAGCTTTGAACGACATTAGAGCTATCCAAAAACCGTGAAAAAAACTGTCAGCGCAATATCATACAGAATTCATAAGGGGAGTTTCATACAATTTGGAGATATTGGGGTGGATGGACAGACGGAAAACAGAAGGATGGATGAACAGACGAAGCGGCGGCTATATGCTCGCCAAAATCCTCTTGATGGCAACCTGGTAATAGCAATTCACTGCTTAATTGAAAATCAAATTTAGATTAGATTTATTGAACAAACTGCTCCTTTTAATATCAACTTCTAGTTAATTTTAAAAAAACAACTGTTGCAATTAACACAATTCCGCTGTACCATTTTTGATGCAAAATCTAAAATAATGGGCTGATTTGCCAACTATGAACCTTTTATCATCAATTGAAAGTTCTATTATAAAGATTAAACTGATTTGAAAACAACAAAGAACATTTGGCCCATTACCACTCAATGAGGCTTTCTGATGCCCTGAAGGAAAAAGATCATGAACAACTTTTTGGAAAAAGGAGAAATTGCTTGTCACAAGGAATTTCCTCTTTTTATTACAAAGTTTTCTACCCTATTTGTAACTTATTTTCCAATTTTGATACAATCTGTAATATTGTCTGCAACTTCTTTCAATGTGGGCCCATCTAAAATTTTGACATCTGGTGAAAGGTTAAATTGAAGACTAGAGGGAATGAGTTTGAACGCCCAAATTGAGTGTGAATGGCCATAAATATGAAATGTTTTGTAATATATTTCTGATCCTGCTTTTTCATTTTTCAAGTTTTATCTTATCGAAATCATAAAGGTCTGCAATTGAGCGTTATTTTTTGTGCAAACAATTCTATTGATCTTATCCATAAATAAAGCCTCAATTTTTTCCTGGCTAATTTCAGCTAGTTGTTGTTGTATTGTGTGCATTGTTGAGAGGTGGAGTGCCAGCTTCCCGATCAAGGAGTCCCAAGTTTGAATTGTTGGAGCAGCTATCGATCATGGTTCTGTCATTGGCCCAAATGTGTGTTGCAAGTACTGGTGTATTCTCCATGAAGCAGAACCGAGAGGGATTAATCTAAGTTGGAGCTCCAAAATACCCCAGGAAAAAAGCTTTGGGAAACACGGTGGAAAATAAAGAAATTGCTTGTTACAAGCAGTTTCTTCATTGTCTTCAATGTTTTCTACCCTAATGACATTAGTAACTATCAAGCTGACATTAGAAGATGTTTACATGAAATATAAACTTAACAAAATGAAATACCCTTACGTGACAGTTCAATTGGAAATACTTCCTGTCTATGTCTAGAACCAAATTAGTTGGCAATGTGAACTACTTATTTCTGATTTCATAACAAACAAACAATATAGCTGAGGTTGAGCTAAGTTACAAACTACTTGAGGGTGTGCACATGCATCAGCAAAAGTTGTCCATGTCCAATGTTTTGAAAAAAAAATATCTGGAGAAAAACATTATGAAAAAAGGTCCAGTTGATACTATAAATTTCACAATGGACACAATTGCTGTTACAATTATTAAGAAATGAATTTTTAAATTCACTAGGCTAATAGTACCTGTTTCTGTCCAGTTTTTGTCAGGAGACTTAACAATTGGTGGATAGCCGGTTCCACCAATTGACTCCCCTGGTCACACCAAATGAAAATCTGACAGGTTACACTTCCATATTAAATGACTTTATTTAGAATTCTAGACACGCTTAAGGGCCTGTATCGCTCCACAGGCCTGATTGTACCAATTAGGAAAATGGTGTTTCCAAGAATTCAATATAAGTCAAATCATATTCACAATGTGTGGCAAATAAATCTTGTCAATGAAATCTTTTACTATTTCAAACTTTTCAATGTTTTACAAAAGTCAGTTAATTTACTAAGTCAGAAGAAAAAGGTATTAACAAATTTTTAAAAGATTTCACTGTATACCATATATGGACATAAGTCACGACAATAAAAGCCATCTTTACAACCAATCAAAATTAATTGATGGAATCTGAAAAACAGTCACCAGAGGATCAGTCCAGTGAAATTTTTTGAAATCCACCATCTGGTTTCCGAGAAAAAGATTTTCAAAGCTTTTAACATATATGGAATTTAGTTCTGCCATTAAAGCTATACTTTTCATCCGATCAAAATTCTTTGAAGAAACCTGATAAAGGGTCACCCAACAATCATTTCTGTGAAATTTGGTTGAACTCTGTTCAAGATTTTTTAAAGTAAAAGTTTACAGATGGACGCTCGCATGGAAGTACTACAGACACAACGCCATGACAACTGCCGTGGTTGAATGGCAGGTCTTAGATGAAACAAATAGCCATATATACAGTTATACTTGATTTTAGCTGCGCCTCTCATAATTGACAGTTCAAATCATGCAATACACAGACAGATTATGGTAAACACACACATGCTAGTTACTTCAGACAGCCTGTCCAGACACCAACATGACGTCATCCAACATTCCCAGTTTGTCTAGCAAGTAAACTGACAGATTCTTTAGTCATATTGAGTCATTTGATCATCAGGTAGAATGGCAAAAGAAAAGAATAGGTAATAGGGGTAACCAGGAACCCTTAGCGAGTTTACGGGAATAGCCAAATTGCATCCCCCCCATTTCACCCCCTCATTAACAAGTTGTGTGAAATGCATGTATTATAACAACTAGACTATCACTGAAGGTGATTAATAACTCAAATGGCTCCAAGTCAGACAAAAAAAATTGTCACTGGAAAAGAGCTTTATTTTTGAAGGGCCACAGCTCAGTTGATCATAACCAGAATAAAATGTGAGCCAACCATAATCGTCAAGCTTACTCCTACAAATTTTTAAATTGTTGCAAACTGAAAGCATTTAGTTGCAGACCACAATTTTAAGTTGATGAAGTTCTGAAAAATTACAAATTAATGTGAAAAATTCTGAAAAATTTTAGGTTTTTGGTAAGAAAACATTGTGAATTATGAAGAAATTGCTTGTTAAAAGAAATTTCTTCATTTTTTTCAAAAAGTTTTCAAAAAAAATCTGTAGGGGCGTCAAAAAAAGGGATTGTTGGGGTATGGGTTCAAGAAATAAGACAAGGGTATAAAGACGAAATAATAGGGTCAAAGTTAAGTGTTGAAGTAAGTCTGTGTGAGGGTACATAAATATAAAACAGGATTTGCGTCATTCATCGCTTCAATAGCTACAGGCCTATTGTCGAAGGTAGCTGTCTATTTGAACTCTTTAAGGGATTAAAGTATAACCGTTTAAGTCAAATTATAATATATGCAAGTATGATAATAATCACTGCTTGAGTGCTAGGCTGTACTTAGTGTCTATACAATGTATATAAACATGGAACAGTCTCCTTCCCAGTCAAATATGTTCTTTATTTTTAGTTAGTTTACCAGTATTTAAGGAAGATTTGAAAGTACAGTAAATTAATACTGATTTAATAGTACAATCATACTCCATCTTAGAGTTCAGTCCCTTTTCTCTCTATCCAATACAAAAAGCCCTGATGAGCCTTGATGCTTAACCCAAACCCACATTTTTTTTTTCTTCCCTTTAACCCATTCCCACACGATAAAAGTCAAGACCAGTCCAAATTCCAAAAAGTTGCAGAAGACAATTATAAGCTGATGAGAACTTTAAAATATTTGTCTTTTCGGGTAGAAAACATTGTGGATAATGAAAAAATTGCCAATAAAAAGCAATTTCTTCATTTTCCCAAATGTTTGCCAAAGCTTTCAAAATGGGGGGCATTTTAAAGTGTCATTGTGTGGGAATGGATTAAGAGCACAGATCTTGTAAAATTATTGTAACAAGCAATTTCTGCATTTTCCATAACCCTTTCTATCCTGGAACACAATGATTTTCAAAATGCCATGAACTTAAAACTATTATCTGATATTTCTTTCAATTTAGACCAGTGTCAAGTTTTGCTGTCCAATAATAGGTAAATCAACATCAGTTTGGTTAAAGAAAAAAAAAGAGAAAGAATTTTGGGCAGTATTGAATGAATAAATGAAATAATGCAGGTTTGACGTCACAAAAACAGTTCATTACAGCATGTTAAAAAGATATAAAACTCAAATTAATGAAAATTCAAGGAATGACTTTACTATGAAATTATTATAATTGATTGAATATATTTTGAATAAATCAATGTGAGCATGCAGGTACATTACATTGGCTCCCTTCAGAGTTCCAAGTAACTACCAGGGCTATCCAGAAACTGTCCACTCATTGGTTTGACCATTTGTGTAGCAAGGACTATTAAAGAAAACAAGAAATGATTTTTAGAGGGTGACATATTGGTTTTATCATGTGCGTCCATTTCACATTTTTTTACTTCTAGTGATTTTCCCTAGAACCATGAAATTTTATTTATTTCATGCCACAGGGAAGTACCCTAATGTCAAGGTAACACAAGCTGTTGAAGACGGGTTATGTTCCCCGAATAAGGCTTTGTCACAAAACTGTATTCCATTATTTGACAAAAAACTTCTTATTGAATGCAACTATAGTTTAAGAGTTCAGTTCACAAGAAATTTGGAAGTTTGACAAACATTGAAGGAATCTGTTTGGCTTCATAGGCCTGATTCTGGTAAAATTCAATACTATCATAAGGTAAAGGGTTAAACATTATACCTTGACCATCAAAGTTATCAATGAAAAATGTCTAAATACAAAAAATGAAGACTCTAACTTGAGAAGTCTTACAGAAACAATAGACTGATTTATTTTAGTGTAGGAAATATTCAAAATGTAAAGCTACATGGCATTAAGCCCCCTTTTAGCATGGTAAGGTTCATGGAATCAAAAATTGAAATAAACATTAACTAGAGTATTTTATAAAAAACATTTATGTAAAGTAACAAGAAATTTTGGCAATTGATAAAGGAGGTATATTTGAAAATTAATGACCTTGACAATTTTACCTTGACCTATGACCTTGATTTTGGTATCTGCTGAAAAGTCTTGTCACAAGTAATAAACATTTGAAAGATGAAGACTGTATCACTTACCATTTTAAATTATGGACAATGTTAAAGTTTATTTTTCCAAATTTATACCTTGAGAAATGACCTTGACCTTGACAGATGACCTCGAACTTAATTCCAACAGAAAGGTCATGTCATAAGCTATGCACATGTGAAATATGATGGCTATATCACTTACCATTGCAAACTTATGAACAAGGTAAAAGTTAAGATTTTCAAACTTTGACCTTCAGAAATGACCTTGACCTTTACAGATGACCTCGAACTTAATTCCAACAGAAAGGTCATGTCATAAGAAATGCTCATGTGAAATATGAAGGCTATATCACTTACCATTGCAAACTTATGAACAATGTCAAAGGTTTTTTTTTTTTTTTTTTTATTTTGACCTTGAGAAACGACCTTGAACTTAACAGATGACCTTGAACTTAATACCAACAGAAAGGTTTTGTCATAAGCAATGCACATGTGAAATATGAAGGCTATATCTCTTATTAATCAAAAGTTATGGCCAATGTAAGTTTGTTGTGTAGAAATGGAGAGCTTACATAAAGCTAAGAAACATTAAGCCCCCTTTTCCATGGCGCATTTGCCTTCTGCAAATTTCAAATAGTTCAGGTCAAGGGCATCTGATTTGCTACTCAAATATGAAATTTCATTAAATTCTGACCTTTAGACTAGGAGAAGTTTGAGAAAAACTATATTTTACCCTAAGTCCCCTTTTTCCGTGACGATGCCTCAAATTAAAAAAAAAAACAGGAAAAGTACATCAGCATTATATCATAATTATAGAGTTCACATGGTAAGTTTCATTTGATTTGGGCCAAGGGAAATTGCTCTTGACGGACAGGACAACAGACGGACGGACAGACAGACAAAGCGGTGGCTATATGCTCTCCCTTCGGGGAGCATAATAAGGCTATACTTCTTTGATAATTGTTTCCGTACTCCAACTTGGACGCCATTTGGTCTGGGATTGTACAGTTGATGCTCGATTGACCTAAGAAGGTTCCCTATGGGTTATTTTTCCCCTGCCTGAAACACCTTCCTTCAGGTCCAAAAGATTGATTTGATTGGTCAGTTTATTCTTTGACAGATGGGCTTGGTCAATTTTGACTGCTCATTATTTGAGGCAAGCAATATTAGATAGCCAGGCAAGTGTGTTTTCAAGACCACAGCCCTACATTAGAGCCTTGGGCATTTTTGTAATCATTATTAAGAAATGAACTCACCAGCCATGCTCATCAATATCAATTAGCTTTAAACAAAACAAACACAATGGAGGGAAATAGGAAATTGGACTAAATTGATGAGAAATGTTTTATGTACATAGTCCTAATTCTTCTTTCTAACCATGGGAAAATACAATTATCATTGTAAGAGCACTGACCTTAGTCATAAATCTAGCGTCATTAGGATCTAATAAATCATTTACAAATTAAAACTTCTATCAAATAAGTCTTAAAGTTAAATTTTGCACAAGCCTATTTACTGTCAAATAAATCAATTAGGTTTCCACATACCATTAGAATCAATCATCAGCTTCATTAGTTTCTTTAAAAAAAACACAAAAAAAACCACAAGTGTCTACCTATCTTCAGAGCCCATAATGAGACCTGATCGGACTAGGCACAAATCTGCAGGCTGCTTTGAGACATTAGTTAACCCTTTACTGTATTGCACAATTTTATACCTGTCCAAATTCAAAGGTTTTGCAGACAGCAATTTAGAGTAGACTTTATTTGGGAAAAAAATCATTTAGTAGGGTAGAAAATATTGTGGAAAAAAGAAATTGCATGCAAAAGGACGTAAAAACCAGGGATTGAAGAGGAGTGGATTGAAATACATCTGGCTGTATATATCATAGGAAGTCTCATATCATTATCCATTTTGTATACAATTAGTTCGAAAATTATTTGTATATTACCTTTAAAAAAGAATTCTTATTCCTTAATATGCAGATTTTGTTGAATTCTTTATTTCAAAATAATTGAAAGAAGGAGAAATCTGTCAAGAATCATATTGACCAATTGAAAACATACAAAATGCATTTTGTTAAACAAGATTTCTATATAACCAACCCAACCCCGGGGCTCCGCCCCTTGAGACCCGAGGATCATGATTTTAGCTATTTTGAAAGAGGTTAATATACTGATGCTTCATGCAAAATATCAAGGATCTATGCCCTCTGGGTCAGTAGGAGAAGATTTTTAAGGATTTTTTTAAAATTTCACTTTTGTTGCCATGGCAACCAGAGTTTTTAACGGATTTCAATTCTTTTAGCTATTTTTGAAGGGGACCACCTAAGGAACATTTCTGCCAAATTTGGTTCAAATTGGCCCAGTGGTTTGGGAGGAGATGTCGTTTAAAAAATCGTTCTTTATTTCTATATAACCCACCCCACCCCAGGGCTCCTCCCCTTGAGACCCGAGGATCATGATTTTAGCTATTTTGAAAGAAGTCAATATACTGATGCTTCATGCAAAATATCAAGGCTCTACGCCTTCTGGGTCAGGAGGAGAAGATTTTTAAAGATTTTTTTAAAATTTCACTTTTGTTGCCATGGCAACCAGAGTTTTTAACGGATTTCAATTCTTTTAGCTATTTTTGAAGGGGACCACCTAAGGAACATTTCTGCCAAATTTGGTTCAAATTGGCCAAGTGGTTTGGGAGGAGATGTCGTTTAAAGAAATTGTTGACGGAAGACGCACGACGCACGGACGACGGACAAAAGGCGATCACAATAGCTCACTTGAGCACTACGAGCTCAGGTGAGCTTAAAAGCAGGCAAATTTAGTAGAACTCTGTGGGGCATGACTAGCCATTCAAATGTTGGTTTTAGAAAAGTTATTTCAAAGGTTTAAGGATAATGCTGAATTAAATGTCTATACACAGTTACATTTAGAACAGTATTATGCTTCAAAACCTCTCTGATTATCATATCAAAAATGTAAATAAAAGTTGGTCATTTACAACAAATATTTTAACAAAATTGTGTCACATCTTACTAAATTTAGTCCAAAGTATTTGACTAAAGTAAGAAAAATAAAAATTGCCTTCTAGGTAATGAGTTTTGAAATGTGACCTTCACTTTTGACCTCTTAACAAGGAAGATATAATTACCTAATTGTCAACCATGTCTGTGTCCTTGAGAGTAACACAACAGACATCTTGAATGACTTTTACTCAATTTGGAAAAAGTGCAAGGTGAATTTTGTTACTTGTTGTTATTTTGTCAGCTTTACCTTAGGATCATAGAGAGAAACTTTTTGAATGACACCAGCTCAACTATACAATGTGATTCTAAGATCCATCCGAAGATGTGCTCCTGGCAAGATTAATTTTGTCACCTTTAGCTTTGACCTTGACCTTGGGTGCATGTTACCAAACATTTTGCATGACACTAACAGCAACAGCTGTGCAAAATAATTTTGAAATCCATCAATAAATTAAGAAGATATTCATCACAAAAGGAAAATTTGTCACTTGACCTTCAGCTGTGACCTTGACCTTCAGACAAAATAGGCAATATTCAATTTCATGGATTTTTTATTGTATTTAAATGAGTGCAGGCTCACCAGGAACACCTGCCCAAGGATTCCTGGTATTTCTCAAACCAGTACTACAACATTCTTTCTGAGCCTCCAGCTACTCTTCCCAATTAATCAACTATTAACCAATTCGAACACAAATAATCATATTAAATGATAGAAAGAGGGGTAATCTACTTCTATAGAAAAAGTTCCAAATCTAGTCAGCCTGACAATTTGCGCTCCTTATGTTAACTCTAATACATACTGATGCATAAAATGCTAGTGGCCTGGTACAAAAAAATCTCCAAATATTTAAGCAAATTGAAAAATTGCACATACATATAGACAGGGTTCATACAGACAAGGCCAAGTAAAATTCAAGCACTTTTCAAGCACTTTTCAAGGACAAATCTTACCATTTTCATGAACTTATTATTGAGCAATACAAAAGTGCCAAAGATCGGTAATTAGTTTACCCGCCGGCCAATCAAGTGCTAATCCGCACCTGACCCTTATTTGCAGTTAGCAATCGTTTGAACTTGACCCAACTTCAGGTATCGAGTTTGGTAAACTATTTGTAATGGAGGATCGGCTTGACCCAACTTCAGGTATCGAGTTTGGTAAACTATTTGTAATGGAAGATCAGCTTGACTTACACACGTTTTAAGTCTTATCAAAATGGGCATCTAATACTGCGCCAATTTAAATTGCCGTTACTCGTGAAACAAATTTCTTTTACTTTAATATCGGATGCGTATATAAATAGAGACGTGAACAGACTTCTGTTGCCGTTCGAATAAAGTCGGAATAGCTCAGAACAGCGCTTTTATGAAATTATTTGTCACAAGTGAGCTCGTTAGACCGAATTTGAAATTTGTAAAAAAAAATCACGTCATTAATATATGTTATATAGTTTTCATTCATGATAAGAAACGTAGCTGATATAATTCAAACAATATGTTGAAATCCTCAGAATGCAGATAATTTGAATATAAACGAAAACAACTGCATAATAATATCACTAGTTCTGTCAATAAAGTTAAAGAAACAACGAATCATGATCTTACTTCAGGGGTGGAAACCGTCCGAATAATAATCGCAAATCAACTACAATTTATAAATGACTGAGACTTGTGCACAAATTCTACCCTGGAAGAATAGTGCAACACGTGGGCAACCCACTCGAGTTTGTCTCGTCGGTCTTTTTGATGTACGTCACGACCCTGCAATCCCAAAGAGTAGAATGGACTGACCCGACATTTTTGTGACGTCGGCTGTGTTTTTCCATCAACAAAGGCTCGTGTTGAGAGAAAATCGCTATGACTGTGTTAGATATACAGAGCTTTGGATAACTAGCTCACGAAAAAGTACATCATTACTAAAATTAAATCGGCAGGGGAGGTGGCATTGTCCCGAACTGATTTAAATTTCCAAATTTTCGGAGCCCTGGATAGGAAGGATCTAGGATGGTTACTTTCTTCATAATTGGGTTTTATTTTTCGTACGAACCGGGTGTATTGGGGGAAAAAGATGTTCGTGTTTTCTGTCAATTCTACGTGATTCACGTACATTTCTACTTTTTCGGTCACGCTGCGTAGTGCGGCAACCATTTCGCAAGGGAAGCCGGCAACTCAAATTACGATTTCGTGCCATATGCATTCGGCCTGTACCCACATAATGGCGCATTGGCCGATCTTTTCTTTTTTATTCAGACGTGCCGAAATTCTTCTTAAATGCTCACTTTTGATTTAGAAACCAAATCTAACTGTCTGGAATACCTGAATAAGTGAAATTCAAGTGCTTTTCAAGGCCAATGGCTAATTTTCAAGTGCTTTTCAAGGAAAATTAAGTTTTCAAGGGCTTTTCAAGACAGCCCTTCATTTTCAAGTACTTTTCAAGCCTGTGCGAACCCTGATAGAAATTCTACATTTAATCCTTGTAATGCTGAACCTGGAATATTCTTGTTTTTGTAGGAGGTATAGATGATGATCAGATTGCACATATCGGCAGACTGATCTTACTCTGCATCACATGTTTCACCCTAGAGTTATTTATACAATAAATTTTCAAATGATTACTAGTGCTTTCAGTGCTATCAGCCCTTTGATTTAAAAGCAATTTTCAGAAATGTTATTCTGCATGACAAGAGCTAAGAATGATAATTTCCTAGAAAGCAAGGTTTATTTTACCATGAGTGGAAGTGGACAAAGTAATATCATAATTGAGGCACAGAGAGTCATAAAGTACAAATAAAATAGAGAGACTGTAAGAAAGGAAGGACAAGAGGCCAATAAAATAGTTATAACTTTGTACTACTGGACTCATGAAATGGAATAGACTTAATTCTACAAATACTTATCCTTGCTAAACTTATCTGGAGTTGATATATCGAACCATTCCCAGAAAATGACGCTTTTTGACATCACTGAAGAAAAACTTTATTTGGAAAACATTTCTTGTTATAAGCAATTTTTTCATTTTCAACAATGTTTTCTGTCCTGAAATTTGAAAAATCTATAATTTCATCAATTTTGTCGTCTGGTAGAGGGTTAGGTAATAGGCCCTAGAAAGACCATAAAGTGCAATAATTTCCTATACTTTCTGTTCATGTAGGTACTTACCCAAAGCTTCCTAAATTTTAAACTGATCCAAATCTAAACTAGAGCTGTCGCCCTCAAGGGCTGACGAGAATACCCCCCACACCGCTAAAAAGGCTTTTCTATGAAGGAGTGGAATTTGAAGCTGTTTAATCACAAGCATGTCATGGTGAACATTGCCAACCCTCCACCTCTTTCTGATTTTATGTTTGTTGCTAGAAATGACTGATTAGGAAAGGTTGGTCAATATGAGCCTATGTTAAAGAAAACTGTGTGAGGAGATGATGACACAAAATTATATCCACGAAAAGTCAATATGAGCCTATGTTAAATTTTTTACCCCCGGGGGGCGGGGTCAAATTTGACCTCAGAAAATAAACCGTTCGATATTTTGTAAAGGTCAACAAGATGATGTTACTTACCAAATTTGGTAACTCCCCTTATGGTTACTGAGTTTTGCAATTTTAAATTTTGACTACTCCTCCCCCCCCCCCCATTAAAAAGTTCAAAATGGCATAACTCTGAAACTAACGACTGGATCAAAATGAAAATTGCAGGTGCACAACTTCATATGATAGGAAACAACCTGATAAAATTTCAGCAAAATTGGTCAAAAAATGTGGGAGGAGAAGAGGACACAAAATTATGTCCACGGACGGACAGACGGACGGATGGACAACCTGATTCCAGTATACCCCCCCATAACTTTGTTGTGGGGGGTATAAAAAGTTACAGAGGACAAATTATACTTGATGAAATTTTGAATCCCTTTGTCTTCTGGGGTGAAAAACATTGTGGATAATGAAGAAATTGCCTTGTGGGGCATAAAAAGGTAGGACTGTGTGAAAATGGGTTAAGTCAATCCAATACAGTGATGCCTTTTGATGCCCCTAAAGAAAAAAGCCTTGGAAAACATTGTGGAAAGAAAAAATTGCTTGTTACAAGCATTTTCTTCATTTTCCCCAATGTATTCTAACAAGAAAGTTGAAAAAAAAAATCTAGAATTTCATAAATTGTAAATTGTCATCTGCAACTCCTTTAAATTTGGACAAGTCTAAAATTTTGCTATCTGGTAATGGGATAAGACAATCAGAGAATATTAAAAATGCCCTGAGTCACTGTCCAGACTTCACTTCATACTCATGTGAAATGGCTGAAAGTGTCATTCATAGGATCATTTACAATTTTAGCCCATTCCCTCACAATCATGCTGTTTGAAGGCTCAAAGAAAGAGAGTCTGGGAAAACTTTGTGGAAATTGACCTAAGAGGGCCTGTATCGCTCCACTGGCTTTAACATCGCCAGATTTTCACCTATAGAACAATTTACTTTCTTACACTCATTTTACCTCAAATTATTACGCAGATGACCTTTTACACTTTTAAACATTGTTCTCTCCCTTGTTCTAATTGGTTACACTCCTGTCTATTTTCCACTAATTTGGTAGTACCAGGGTTAACTTTTGACTAAGCCTAGCCCTGCCATGCATTTATTTGTTTGCCAATCAAAATTTCTACATAAGTTAAAGTAAAGGGTCAGCAAGCAACTATTCATGCAAAGTTTAATATAAATGGTCAAGGAGGATAAATTCATAAAGTAAAAATAAGCCCCGCCCAGCCTTGCCCATATATGAAGGGCCAATCATATTTTTAAATCAATTTAAATAAAAGGTCACCCAAGAAATATACATGCCAAATTCCATTGAAATTGAACCATTGGTTTAGGATAAGGAGATTCTTTAAGATTTTAAAGTAAATATATTTCTCCCATAACTTGAAAATTTTGGTTTTGTTTAATCTGAATTCCAACAAATTATAGCAGACTAATTTTAGCTACAGTGTTTTTCATAACTTATTGTCAGTTTATCAAAATGATTTTGTTAGGTATTTGGAATATACATATCTGTAAGAGAAGTCATAAGAAATAATTCTATAACTTCATACGATGCATTTATCTCCCTTTGATCAATGTTCTAGAAAATGTACCTATTCAGATAAACTTAAACAATATTTACATCTCTTTGCATTTACATGTTTAAAAGTGATAAATTAATATTTCTACTAAATAAAGCTCACTCTGACTGAAAACAGCATTTTGAGGTCTCTATACAACTGCCACCGTCATAGTGCAGTTGGTAGCGCGTCGGACTGTCAATCTAGAGGTCCTGGGTTCAATCCCCGACAGTGGCACTAATCCTTTCTATTTGTCTTTCACCAATGGGTCGATAATCGTAGTCCTATGTGAGATAGCAGCTGAGGCCTAGGAAAGGATTTAATGGTAGTACTGGTGTGAGAAATACCAGGATTCCATTGTTAGGTGCTCTAACCGCCGCGATATAACTGAAAGATTGTTGAAAACGGCGTAAAACCCCATTCAAACAAAATCTCTTTACAACTATTTTGTGATGATTTACGTGGTCTGACCCGAATTCTACCAAAATATTTAATTACCCCTAATCCGCATACCCTTTACCAACAATACCAACATTTAGGTGATTGCAACAACTAAACTATTCTTAACACATTTTCAGGAACATTTTAAGTAAAGGTCATCCATGGAACATTCATACCAAGATTCATTGAAATAGGTCCTATCAATAGGGAGGAGAAGATTTTATAAGTTTACAAGTTGAAAATTGGCCACGCCTTGTGACGCCTATATTTAAGGGCCAATCAAAATTTCATGAACAATTTGAGTAAAGGGTCACCTAAGGAATATTGATACCAAGTTTTATTGAAAATTGGTAAAATGAGTTGGAAGTAAAAATTTTTAGATTAAAGAGGTAAAAAAAGCCCCGCCCTGCCATGCCTAAATTTAGGGTGCAATCAAAATTTCATGAACAATTCAAGTAAAGGGTCACCCAAGGAACATTCTTGCCAAGTATTGTTGAGATTGGTGAAATGGTTTGGGAGGCAAAGATTTTTAAAGATTTTATAGTGAAAATAAGCCCTGCCCTGCCACACCCATATTTGGGGGTCAAACAAAATTTCTTGAATAATTTAAGTAGAGGGTCATTCAAGGAACATTCATGCCAAGTTTCAATGAAATCAGCCAAGTTGTTTGAGAGGAGAATGTTTTAAGAGATTTTAAAGTGAAATAAGCCCCACCCTGCCACGCCCATATTTGGGGGTCAAACAAAATTTCTTGAACAATTTAAGTAGAGGGTCACTCAAGGAATATTTTTGCCAAGTTTCATTTAAATCGGCCAAATGGTTTGAGACGAGCAGATTTTTGATGATTTTGTTTTATTGCTTGTTACAAACAGCATAAATCTTACAGATATGGAACTTAAAAGCCTGATCAATTTTTGTGTGAAACTACTCTGTGGCCTCTGTGATGTATTTCAGTTTCAAACCTCATTGAAAACAAAAAGTATTCAATTCCTGAATATTATAATGTAGATTTTTTATTAAGTAGGTGAGGGGGGGGGGGGCTTTTTTGTTGTTTTGTTTTCAAAATGAGTGGTTAAATTTGCAAATAATGCATTTCAAGTCCAAGCCCTTTCCTAAAAAAACATTTGGAAGCACATCTAGAATATGCAACCAATATATCAATTATGATGTGACTGAAAACTTATCCAAAGCCTGTATTTAAATCAGGGTACAGACAAAAATAAATGATATGATTGTAATTGTTGTCTCAAAAAGAAATTATTAACCTCTACATGATGTATGATGTTTAAGATTTTTAAGAGGGCAAACCTAACAGAAGATTATAGAAGAAAAGCTACACAATGAAATTGTTGTATACAAGCAGTGTACAACAAAGTTCAATAAAACCAAATTCTCCCATTACATTTTTTCTTTAATCTATGCAATCCTATTGAATATAATCAGATTATGTTTTATATCTAATACAATGGACAGGGAATCTAGGGTATTCAATAGCTACAATCCAATGTTTTCATTCAGAGCTTCAAATAGGGAGAAGGGCTTCATAAAGTCAAAATGCAGACAGTAATATTTGTCTATCAAACATCTTGAGAAAATTCTTACAAGAAATTGTCCCAGACAAGAAAATATTGATGCTCAGCAACAATGTGCAAGCATCAATGTGCAGACATACATTAGCTTCCGAGAGGAAAGCTTGTGTCTTTGTTATATAATTTTGCTATTGTTTTATTTGATCAATAAATTTGTAAAGAACCAAATATATCATGGAAAACCTATGGAAAAGCAACAACAGACCACCAAGAATATAAGTTAGTAGTGTAGGTACGGTGAAATGGGCTGCATTTGAAACAATAAGCCATACAAACTCTAATTTATTGTATGTTGCAGATATTTTTCATCAAACCAAATTGTAAGTAATCTTGAAAGTAATAAGCTGAAGAAATATGACATTCATTCTTCTAAGAAACTCATGCCAAGATGAATATGAAGACATTTGAATGAAATCTGACATCTGCAACAAAAGAAGTATCTCTGTCATTCTATCTTAACCCATTGCCAGACAACAACATTTTAGACAGGTCCAATTTGAAAAGAGTTGCACACTTTCACATTATTTTCTGAAATCAAATACTCTTCTGCATCTACTAAAAATAAAAGAACATTTAGGATTTTAACCCTTGTCATGCTGAATAGAATCTTTTTTTCAGAATTGCATTACAATCAAATGACTGATGGCATTATACTGGTCTGGTTGTAATGGTCAATAAGAAAGAGCAAATAGGTAGTGCGAACTTAAAGATCAAACTGCACATATGTGTAGGCTGATCTTTGTCTAAGCCTCCACACAAAGCAGGAATATTCCAGGATCAGCATGGCAAGGGTTAATATGACAGTCAATAAAAGCTGAAAATCTTAGGATTTGAACATGATAGTCTACACTGCTTTTTACTTTAAACAATGTTTTTCAATTGATCAAAGATTCTTTGAGAAATCTAGAGGGGTTACATACAGACCTATACCGGTACTGCCGCTGACTTTACCAAAGCCGATAGGTAGATCCCAAACAACTGCATCATAGATTGGCTGATGGGCATTTAATGACATATACCAAAACATCGAATCTGATTGGCTGGTCGATTGTTTGTAAACAATATGGTGGAAGGGGGACGCCAACTTCTTCATACACTTTACAAGAAAACGATGACATTCCAAGGTTTTCTCACACATAAACGATTGTTTGTGTAAAAAAATGTTTTAACTTTAAAGATTAAGTACTTTAAAATTACACAAATAAGATTAATTATCGTATTGAATGAAAATCACGCAGTGTGTCCAAATTTGTCAACAAAACTAGCTGCTCAAGGCATAAGCCTTGTTTTCAGTTTTAGAAAGGCAAAATTTCTAACGGGCCAGGCTTTCCGTGTATGTACCAAAAATCGATGTATACCTGTCAGCTTAAAGTCGACAGTGGTACCAGTCTACCTACAGACCATAATTATCCTCCAAAGTAGATCAGTCTCAGAAGAGTATGTACAATTCATCCACTGCATGCTGACAAGTCCATCATAAGCCAAGTTTTTCATTGGTGCAAATTCTTCCATAATTCTGATACAGTTTCATAACACTCATCTTTAATCAAATTCTATTATTCAAAAATACTAGTAGAAACAATCAAATATCAAATTAAATTGGTTGACTTCTAGTGAGCACTGGCAGTGAGAGACCAGAGACTCAGATAGTGAGTACTGAACATCAGACCCTATGATGTTGGTTTTCAATGGTGAGGTTTTGCTAACAACAAAGGGTTTAGAGGAAATTATCACTCTGTCACCATTCTGCCAGTTTTTTAACAATGTTTACCAACAAGTCCACAATTTTTATCAATGTAAATAATAAACAATCTATCATATTGGCCGAGAAAATACTACAAGGTCCATTGAAAGATGCCTTTAAGATTTTATTCTACGTCAAGACTATTATTTACCCTGAACCTTGGAATATTCATTTTATGGCAGGATAAAGGCAAAGATCAGTCTAATCTTAGCCTACATGACCCGTTTGTTCCCTTTAAAGCTACAGTTATTCATGAAATTTTCAAACAAACTATTGAGCCAGAACTAGTGCTTTCAGTGCTTTTAGCCCTTTGATTTTAATATAATTTTAGAGATGACTTTATTCAGCATGACAAAAGTTGAATTTATTTTTGGTAATGGTGCCAAAACCCCTATACCTAATGACCTCATACTTACAGGGAAGTTGATTATGTGGAAGCTGCCTGAATTAAAAGTTCTTGTAACTTTCTTACATCTTAACCTGGAAAAAAAGAAAATGATATCATTCCTTGTTTAATCCATTACAACATGACAAAATTTTAGACTAGTCTGAACTGAAAGATGTTGAAGATGACATTTTCAATTTTTCCATTGATAGAATTTCTTCGTCTTTATGGGTGGAGAACAGTGTGGGTAATGAAAAAATAGCTTGTGACAAGCAATTCCTTCATTTTCTAAATTATTTTCCACATACCCACTTTCCCTAGGGGAGTAAAAAAGTAGTATTGTGTGAGTATGGGTTAAAAACTACTGTTAAAATGTCACATGTGACTTTTGACCATAATGGCCTCTTTGTTTGTTATGGTGATCCATGCTAGTTGAATTCGTCTTAAGACTCTTTGGATTATGTCATGTTATTTGTTTGCATAACAAAGAAGATAAAATAAAATGATGTTTAGCTATTTGTTGCATCATTTAGTAATTTTCACAAATGTTATGAGAAAATATTGAAATGTTTAGGTCACCTCAAAATATTCATACAAATGAATTGCTTCTCTTGCAAAAAAGCACTGATTCAGTGACTACAAAAAGAGGTGCTAATCCTCCCCCATTAAGAAAATGAACATGAATAATTTACAGTGTTCCTGGTCAGGCAAGTTTTTTCCTTGAAAATTTAGGAGATGGCATAGTTCAAGACCATTTCAAATTAAGATTAGAATAACATCATTGCTCAACAGATTGAATAGATTTCCAGGGTTTTCCATGACCCTCTCCTTCTTTGAATTCGGACCCCCATTTTTCAGAAATGACCCCCAAATAGCTAGACAGCCTTCTTTATCTTATTTGATAGGGGTCATAATGTGGCAAAATGACCCCCTGTTTTGAAAGTCGAGGGAAACCCCTGGATTTCAATAAGAGAAGAACTGTAGCAGAATGGCTAAAGCATAGCAGTTTCCATTTAAAAAAAATACATTGTATTTTAGACTTAACCAAATTATAGTCTTGTTACTTATTGCTAACTGTTAAGTTTTGATATGTTATTAAAAAGCGCTGTTTCAGGTGCACTAGTGTCACACAATGTTTTCTATTATGAAGATATTAATTTTCTCATTCACAGTTAATATGTCATCAGCAATTTTCTACAGTTAATGGTTCAGTCTAAAATTGAAACCAGGTAAACGGAAAGAAGGGGGTTTCATAATTTGTCATAAAACTCTAATATTTGAAACTGCTGCTACATTCGGTAACCATAGATATAGGGAATGACCAGAATAATTACTTTCACCTGAGGTAAGCTGAAGTCATTGTCCTTTTGATCAATATAGTCAATATAGCAGACTACTGCACACCTTGTCATAGGGGGGTGGTAAAGGTGTGATATTGTGTTGCAGTTTGAGATATTAGTTTCCCAAACTGGTTAATCCTTGGTATTAACTGGTACATAACTAACAGTGAGTACAAGTCAATTGTTAATCAATCATTCCAAGACATGGGTAAGGCTGAGTTATTATAATTTCATAATCTACTTGGCACATAAAAAAATATTAAAAAGAAAAATAAATCAAATACATCTTAGGTCCATATAACCTCCAGACACCAATTCTCTTCTGATACCAATTGTGCAGTTCAGTTCCTTGTCTTCAAAGAAAATTGATCACTTTTTTAAAAAAGATATTTAATAAGACCTAGAAACCATTTTTTTTACCCAAAGTAAGCCAATGTCAAACTATTACAAAACTTCTATAGAATTTTTTTTTAAATGAATATCAGGAGGTTTTAGCAAAAATATGGCCGCTAAAGTTGCAACAAGGTATGTCAAAGATTTGACTTACTTCTTGGCTCCAAGTGACCCAAAATCATACTTGTCAAACTTCATAAAGAAAAACATTCCTACCAAATGTAGAGGCACTTGAGCATAAAATGGAGCCTCCCGATTTCAGACAAGGTTATGATTTCTAAAATTGGACCAAATGACCTACTTCAATTTTACCCAACTTTGCCAAATATCAAACTTGTTTAAGATATTGAGACAAATATTTGACCAAATATAAAGACATTCAAGCCAAAAATGTACCACAAAGAGCGCACAGAAAATATTATTTTTTATATGACCTAGAGACCCATTTGATTGCATATGATCAATGTTAGATTTATTTGACATATCATTAAGACCGACAATCTGACCAAGTTTAAA
The DNA here is from genome assembly GCA_946902895.1 of Fragum fragum. Lineage (NCBI taxonomy): Eukaryota > Metazoa > Mollusca > Bivalvia > Cardiida > Cardiidae > Fragum > Fragum fragum. Next base: position 22,583,062 of record OX336370.1, on the reverse strand, counting down.
GACATACAGGATATCAACACATGAAGGAAACAGACACAAAAGCTTACTTTTAGCACTTTGTGCTCAAATGAGCTAAACAAATTTTATCTTGAATTCTGATGTATAAAAAACTGTACAAAACACAAAGACTTGCTTCTAGAGTGTTTTGGTTCAATTTATAAACAGAAAAAAATGAAGGACTATCACATTCACAGAAGAAAAAGTAAAATTAATGAAAGGCTGCCCAAGCTAAACACATCACTTGATTGATAGACAATTAACCCTTGTCATGCTGAATAAAATCTTTATATGAATTTACATAAAATCAAAGGCCTGAAAGCACTGGAAACACGAGCTAAGGGTGATTAACTTTATTATGATGATTTTATAAACAACTCTTGTTTGAAGCAGACAAATAGGAGGTGTAGACAAAGATCAGATTGCACTTATTTGCAGGCTGATCTTTGTTTATACGTCCTGCCAAAACAGGAATAATCTAGGTTTAGTGTGAAAAGGGTTAAGTTTTGCATTAACAACGCTTTCAGGATTTACATTTCATGCATTCAATTTGCGCAGTATTGAAAATCTTGAACAAAGAGTAATGCACACATCAGATTCTCAGAGGTGAAAGAGTGTTTGATTCGGTAGTCTACCATACTCTATATATCTGCTGTAGCATAGGAGAGATTACATGTATTGGCTTGACTCCATTTTTCTCATTTAGACAAAGTTTAAGAGAATTCATCCTAAATATCTTAGGATTAGATAGAGGTTAAAATTAGCACTTGCTCACTCGCAAAATGCGAGTAAAAATCGGAAATTGCGAGTTCAAAAACACGCATTTTTGCCAGATGTAAAATATCGTTGTATACAGTCATGATCAGCAAATCTTACAAAAACTGAAAATTACATGCACTGGTTTTAGGAAAGACGCTTGCCGTCAACAGTTTTGTTTATAATGCAAGCTTCTAAAAATCTAAAGTGATTTAACTGATTTCACATAGATTTCACTGCAAATAAAAATCATTCATGGAGAAAGTAATAACATTTTTTGGCCAAATGGCATCTAAAAAGGCCCAGTCTGCCTCCAAGGAATATCATAACCAGTCATAAGATGCAAATAATTATTTGTCGACGAAATCCGCTAAAAGAAGACTTTGTATTAAATTATAACTTAAAGCTTTATTTTGCTAGTACCAACTTGCATTAAGTTTTAAACCACTTCCTCCTTGTTATTTATGATATCAAAGCAGGCTGTGAGGATACGGCGAGTTAGTTATTTTCTAAATCAGCAATGAAACACGATGGAGGCAATCACGTAAAATTTCACAGCAAGTTTTATGAACATATGTTGAAATGCATGAAATTTACATCCAATGTTTGGATTGATTTTAAATAGTGGTAAAAATACCACTAAAGTGAGTGGATAAGACTTTTCATCAAGGGCCTTAATTAAAAGTAAATGGACCACAACCAAATTACAATGTGCACATCTCTAATTGCTACTGATCCTATCTATGAAGTTTGATTTATTAATCCATGCAGTAGATGAAGAGAAAATGAGAGGACAAGACATTTCTTCAAAGGGTCATAACTCTATTGTAAATGGACCACAATCAAATTACAATGTGCACATCTCTACATGATACTAAGTTTAACTATGAAGTTTGAATCATTAATCCATGCAGTAGTCGAAGACAAAAATGAGCAGACAAGGAAAAAGCTAGACAACCAACAGACTGAGCAACAAACAGACCAACCAACAAGCTGACTCCTATATACAAAATTTTCGGAGTTTATAATTACTAATTTGATTAGTCAATTGTTTTTTTTATTTACACTAGCCATTGGTCACTTAGTAATGTCTTTATCACAACCATCTGGCTAGGCACGAGCAAAGGGACTAACGAAATTCTGTCAAAAAAATGTTGGAAAAATACATAGCATTATGGTATGGGTCAGCTAGAAATAGTATTTTAAAAAAGATAGAATGAGCAGGAACATTTTAGATATGATACACTCAAGAAATCTAACAAATCTGATTGTTACTAGATACTGAACGTATATGTATGCTTATAGACACTACATTTATTTCCTTGCTGAACCCATTCCCATTTATTCCTCCTTGTTAATACTCCTCAATGAAAAATCTTTGAAAAACGTTTAGTAAATCAAAAATATTTGAGCAAGCATTTTCTCCATTATGCATTGTGTTTTCGATCCTTTATGTCAAAGAATCCTTAACTTTAAACTGTTATCGGCAACTTCTTTCAAATTGGACCAGATTAAAACTTTGTTGCCTGGTAAATGGATAAACACTTTACTATAAATCTATGACATTAACAAAACATCTTTAACAAGACAATTGTAAAATTGGCCAGGTATTACAAGAAAGATTAATGCTGTATATACAAAATATCAACTGACCAATCAAAAATTCATTTAATGTTTAACTCAGACCCTCGAATCAAAAACTTTCATTTTTGACTTGCCAAGCCCAGCTAGCTCAGTTGGAATAGCACTGTATTCACAATTCCCGGGGTAACAAGTTCGAAATCTGGCTCAACAAACAATCTTTCTGAGATTTTATAAAAGTCATTGTGCCATGTGACAAATATTGGCCAAATGGTAAGTTAAGTGTACCTAAGTAGAATGGGCAGCAGGTGACTCAGAAAGATTGTTGTGGCTGCATTGATGTCTGAAATCACAGGCCACTATGATTAATTGCTCCAGCAGTATGAATTAAGACCTGTTATAAGTGCTGAGAAATCCCAAACGATCAAATGATCTTTTGTGACTTTAAACATCATAGGTACAAACAAGAGTGGCAAATTGTAACAAGATACGCCTGTCATACTACAACTTGTGAAAGTTGGAGCATAATTATCATAATGAGTAGCTTAAGTACAAAGAGAACAAAGTTTAGATTTTTTTCTTTAATAAGGCCCCTTCCTCGTGATACTTGACAGATCTGAACTAATTTTGAAAGGAGGGCTCATTCAGTGAAAGTTTAAAGAGAATCTAATGAAAACTGCATGGACTTCATTGTGTTAACAGGAAAAATTAAAGGATAGAAAGATAAATGCACGGACATGAAACACACCATCGCTTTAATCAGTCAGTAGAGCTACACAAGAGGGCCATTGACACTGGTGCTTTCCTAACCATACTAAATATATAATAGGCTGAGTCTGTACCTTGGGATCTGCAATGAATACCACTGTCACATTTAAAGAAAGTATTCACGGCAGAATTATGGTTCTTCTGCACTGTATTTCCCCTTGATAAAATATATCATTTCATGAGAATTATAATAACAGCTACTATACTTTCAGACATATGCTCCAGACAAACTTCAACTCAGAAAAACAACAAAGGTTAATGATTACAACTGTCAAGTTTCCAGTCAATCCGACATAAGGTGTCAAAGTTATGCACCGTATCTGTATCGGACCACAGGCATGAATATACTGATTCAGCAAATTTTTTCATGAATTCATTATAAACTGAATATAAGGAAAATAAATATAAATCATTGAAATCTAGAGAACCATTTCAAACTTTTCAATGTTTTTACAAAAGTCAAGTCAAGTTATGTAAAATTCATTATGTAACATTTTCACAGAATACCATATATGGACATAACCCACCACCATAATAGCCATGTTTTTCAATCAATCAAATATATATGAAGGAATCTGACAAACAGCCATCTGGTTATCATTCCCGTGAAATTCGATTGAAATAAATCAACAGGTTTCTGAAAAATTTTCAGTGTATACCATAAATGTAAATAAGTCCTGCCCATTAAAGCCATATTTTTCATTTAATAAAAATTCTTTTTTTAAAATCTGATAAAAGGTCACCCAAGGATCCATTCATTCTAATTTAGTTGAAATCCACCCACAAATTTGAAATCCACCCACTTGTTTCTGAGAAGAAGAATTTTAAAGATTTTACCATATATGGAAATTAGCCCCACCCAGTAAAGCCACATTTTTCATCCCATCAAAATAATTTGAAGCAATTCAATAAACGTTCACCAAACGACTATCCAATGGTTTCTGGGAAGAACATTTTCAAAGCTTTTACCATATAAGGAAATTAGCCCCACCTATTAAGGCCATGCTTTTCATCAAATCAAAATTCTTTGAAGGAATCTGATCAAGATTCACCCAAGGATCATTTCTGTGAAATTTGGTTGAAACCAATCCACCGGTTTCTGAGAAGAAGACTCTCAAGCTTTAACCATATATAGAAATTAGCCCCGCCCATTAAAGCCATGTTTTTCATCCGATCAAAGTTGTTTGAAGGAATCTCATAGAGGGTCACCAAAGGATTATTTGTGAAATTTGGTTGAAATCTGTTCAGTACTTTCTGAGGAGAAGATTTTCAAAGTAAAAGTTTACGGACAAACGGGCGATGGGATGGATGCATGCTTGATGGACACAACGCCATGACAATAGCTCTCAGGCTTTCAGCCAATGGATCTTATAATGGACACTGCCCACCTGCCTGTATAACAAGGGTGATCTGAATAAGAGCAAAATGTTTAGGTTTTGTGTAAAGATGACCTTCAACAATGACCTGGATCTTGATGGATGACCTAGACTTAAAAGCAAATTATTGCCTATCAATGCAAGGAATCACTATCTCATTATGAGATATTTATCTAAAGCAGTATTTGAAAAACAGCAAAATATTAAGTTTTTGTGTTAGGTTGAGCTTTATCTTGATTAATGGCCTTGACCTTACAACCAACAGATGCAATCACAGAGCAGTGCATTACATCCAATCTTGTCAGTGAAACCTTTTGAGTGCCTGTATCACTCCACAAGGCCTGAATGTACTGATTAAGCAAATGGTGTTTTCAGGAATTCAATATAAGCTGAATCATCTTTGCCATGTCTGGCAAATAAAACTAGTCACTGATATATTTGAAATAGTTCTAAAGAAGCATTTCAAACTTTTCATTCAAGTTAAGTAAAATTCATTTACTAAACCAGATAAAAAAGACATCAACAAAATTTTCACTGTTTACCATAATTATAAGCCATGATCATATCAATAATAAAAAAGACATTTTTTTCAATGGATCAAAATTATATGAAGGAATTCGACATAAAGTCAACTCAGATAATTCCTATAAAACTTGGTTGAAATCAATTGACAGGTTTATGAGAAGCCTTTCAAAGTTCCAGTATAAACCATATATGGAAATTACATCTCCCCCAAAAAGCCATGTTTTTCATCTGTTCAAAATTCTGTATCTGATAAGAGTCACCAAAGGTTCATTCCTGTGAATTTGGTTGAAATCCATCAACTACTTTTCAAGATAGAGATTTTCAAAGCTTTCACCATATATGGAAATTAGCCCTGCCAATTTAAAAGTCATCTTTTTCATACAATCAAGCTTCTTTGAGGGAATCTGATAAAGGGGCACACAAGGACCATTCATATAAAATTTGGTTGAATTCTGTTCATTTCTTTCTAAGAGGAAGATTCTAAAAGCTTTCACTTTATTTGGAAATCTTAAGCCTCACCCATTAACACATTCCCACACAATGACGCATTTTGATGTCCCTCAAGAAAAATAATTGAGAAAACATTGTGTAAAATGAAGCAATTGCTTGAATCAAGAAATTTTTTCATTTCCCACAATATTTTCTTTCCAAAAAGTTGAAAAAATTCTAAAATTTCATAATCTTTAAGATGTCATCTGCAACTTCTTTCAATTTGGACTGGTCTAAAATTATGTTGTGAAGGAAAACAGATTAAAGCCATATTTCTCATCCAATCAAAAAACTTTGAAGGAATCTGATGAAGGGTCGTCTAAGGATATTTCTTTGAAATTTGATTGAATTCTTTCTGAGGAAAAAATTTTCAAAGTAAAAGTTTAGGGACAGACAGAAGGAAAGTTACATGACAGACACCACACCATGACAATAGCTGGCTAACTCTCAGCCGGTAGAGCTAACAATATGGTAATTTTAAGCAATTTTACTTGTGAATCATTGTTAAATAATGAAGTAAACAAATATCCTTTAACTAAAGAAAAGATTATTTGTTCTGATTGCTCATCTCTAATGGCTCATAAATGTAAGAAATCATATGCTATAAATCAATTACCTAAGCCCCTAGCAATATTTGTATAATATAAATTCATTAACCCATTTCAAATGAATGAATTCTAGCCAGTCAAAACTTTAACTCAATTGGAACACCATTTGTGTCTATAACTTGTAAATGAGTTTCATTTCAGGAATGAAACATGAGAAAAGATTGATTGATTGATATGGGGTTTAGCACCACTTTAAAAAGTATTTCAGTCATATCACAGTGGCTGGAGTACTTATCCATGGATTTCTGGAATTTTTTAACCAGTACTACCACTATATCCTTTCCAGGCCTCCAGCTGCTCATCCCACTTAGGTTTACAATTACCAACCCCATGATAGGGGAAAAATATCAGAAGGGATACTTGCAAAGACCGAAGATAGAACCTGGGACCCATAAATAGAAGACCAACAATGCTTCCACCTGCACTATGGCCACGGCCGATACATGAGAAAAGGAGGAATTGCTTATTACAAGCACTTATTTTTTCACAATATTTCCCTCAATTTCTCTCTTCAGAGACATTGCTTAAAGGCATTGTTTGGTACTTCAACTTGGCTAAACTTTCTTCATTCCCTCAAATATGGATATGACAAAAAAATTGAAAAACCTAAATCCTTAAACCCATTACCAGACAACAAAATTTTAGAATGGTCCAAATTTGAATGAGTTGCAAACAACAACTTGTAGTTGATAAAATTTTGAAAAATCTTTGTTTTTTAGGGTAGAAATGAAGAAATTGCTTTGGCCAGAGGTTAGCTAAAGAACAATACTTAAACTCAAATTGAAAAAAAAGTTGCAAACATCAATTTGCAGTTGATAAAATTTTCAAATTCTTTGCGTTTTAGAAAACATCGAGCAAGCAATTTCTTCATTTTCCGCAATGTTTTCAAAGGCTTCTTTCCTGAAGGGTGTCAAAACACAAAGTGGGAGTGGGTGAAGTCTGTGTGTGCTGGTCTATCTGTTCTTCTTTGGGTCAGTCCACTAGTTATCTGTCAACAGTAAACATGATGGAATGGGTACTGCAAATCACTGTGATTTTGGTGATCTGTGTCTTGAAAGTCAAGGTTGCACTTCAGTGATTCAATATTACTGTGGTGACTGCTTTGTAACTTTATGATATCCTTGTGACTATCAAAGTTTATGAGAATGCATAGGCATCATCAGGAAGCCTGTGGTAATGAGTTAAGTTAAAACTAGAATGGTTGTCCATATGCAACTACTAATGAACAGGAAAAAAGACTGATAATTTCAATTTAGGGGCCCTGGGCTGCCAAATATTCCATATTTATTATTAGGAGTATGGACATTTCTCCACAAAGTCGGGGGCCCAGCCCAAAAGTTAGGGGCCATGGGCGACTGGGCCCCTATTAATCTTTTTCCCTGTGTTCTGAACATACATAAAAAATTAGATTGCGTAGGAATAGGTTACTGAACCAACTTAGGAAAGGGACCAGACAATAAACCACATAGCAACACAGTGTTTGTCTAATGTCAAACAACTTTAAAATTGTTTTTAGCACTAAGTTTACTACTGACCTTAAAATCGGCTTTTATGACCTTGTTTGATAACAACCTTATTGGTTTAATTTCACAGGTTGAATGACTCAGTTTTCTTCCCACAACCTTCCAAGTATGAGAGTGAACTGATTTTACTGCATCTGTACATCTGTCTGTGTATCCATCTATCTGTCCATCTGTCTTGCTAGACTTAACCCCTTCCCACATGAGAGAATCTTAGACTGGCCCAAATTCAAAAGGTTGCAGATGACCTCTTTAAAATCTCTTTGAAATCTTTAAAATCTTTGTCTTTTTGGGCAGAAAACATTGTCAATAATGAAGAAATTGCTTGTGACAAGCAATTTCTTAATTTTCCACAATACTTTCAAAAGTTTTCATGTTGAGATGCGTTTTAGAGCGTCACTGTGTGGGAATGGGTTAAAGCAATACTGTCCTAATGATATCCTAAACGTTATCCATCTTCCATGGTACAGGAAACCACTGTGTTGTATATACTTATTCAGTGATCTAACAAGGTTTTGGAAAGGGGATAATGTCCCCATGGTTTTAAAACACTGTGGGAACATTTTACTTAATTTATGACCACACTAACAATCTAGCTACCAGGGCTTGAAACCAAGGGAACAGTGTCCATATGGTCTTAAAAAACTGGGGACATTTGTCATGTTTTAGAAACAATGGTGCCAAAATGCTGCCTTGTCAAATCACTGCTTGTTTGAGTTATAGGATTAATGGATGACAATATTTGCCTTTAAGTAGCTACACCAATCAATGGATGACTGCCCTCCAATTCCCAAATAATCCAGCTTTTTTAAGCCCCTCCTGAAAAATTCATGAAAACGATGTTAAAAATGAAGAAATTGCTTGTAATCTGCATCTTCCACAATGTCTTCCACCCAGACGGACACAGATACTTGAATTAGATTTGACTGCTTTCAAAAAATATAGTGGAAAATCAAGAAATTGCTTGGAAAAAAACAGTTTCTTCCTTTCCCACAATTTTGTCTGACCCATTAAGAGACAAAGGTTTTTAAAATTTCAATTAGCGAAAATTATTGTCTGCAACTCCTTTGAATTGAACCTGTCTAGAATTTTGTTGTGTGATAATGGGATAGCTACCTCAGGTAATTATGAATATTTGCTGGTTGTCCAAGAAGCATTGGGTCAGTTTCTATAGTGTCCAAAGTAATGACTGATTATACTCTCTAGATGTACAGGCTGATCTGAGTCTTTACCTTGGGCACATGTAAAATGTGGAAATTTCATGAACTTGCTCATTTTCTGCTGTTTCTATCAAGATTTGCCAATTCAAAAATTTAAAAATCTTGATCTAAAGAATTAGCCTCTTGATTAAACTTTTTGGAATGTTGCTGGGGGCTATGACTGATTAGTTAAATTCCAAATCATAAAATTTCATCAGAAAAGCTTTTTTCTCTTACAATCCCACTTTTCTACAACCCTAAAGAAAAGAGGTAAAGAAAACAATGTGGAAAATGAAGAAATTGTTCATTACAAGCAAATTATTCCTTTTTACATCGTTTTCTACCCAGATAGACAGAGGCATTAAATATTCTATAAACTTGAAATTGCAATTGTTTAAAATTTTGACAGTCTAAAACATTGTGAGAAGAGGAGAAATTGATTGTAACAAGCAATTTCTCAATTCCTTCTAAATTGTTTTGTTTGCTGTAAGTCACTTTTTTTCAATTCCAACCATTTGAAATGTTATCTACACGTTTCCAGTCTAATTTATGTTGTCTTATATGGGTATTAATCTATCATTTGTGAAGTAGGCTGTTATATAGGCAGATGAAGTAACAGTACTATTTTCAACTTATATCATCTTATATGAAAACAGGTTAAATAAATCCATACATAAGTAACTTAACCAATTTACAAATTCTCCTTTCTTCACAATGTTTTCTACCCTATAAATAATTTACAATTTAATTCCAATCACTTTGGAATGATATCAATATCTTTCTCAATTTTTTACCAGGTTGAAATTTTGTTGTCTGATAATGGGTAAATCCAAAATTTGTGAATTAGATCATAGGCAGATTAAGTAACACATGTCTGAACTTACATCTTCTTACATAACTGTATGCAGGATATACATCATTATTGGCCATAATTATCCATACACTAGTAACTAAATCCATTTGAAAATGAACTTATCAGAGTATGAACCCTCTACTGCTCAATCCCTTCTTTTTACTTTCCAAATATTTTATAATTGTGAAAATATTGTGTAAAAAGAAGAAATTGCTTGTAACAAGCAATTTCTTCTTTTTTCCACAATACTTTCTATTCTACTGAATAGTTATTTTTCAAAAAAAATCCAAATTAAATTTTCCTCTGCTAAACCTTTGTATTTGGACAGGTCTAAAATTTTGCAAAACAGGAAAGGGTTAAACCCTATCCAACAAATAAATCCATGAATTGAGTAATATAGAACAATCATCCATTCACTCAAGCAAATCAACTTTACAATTAATACTGCAGCCTCTAAACTCTGATCACCCTTTCCTATATATGAGCTTAGCGGATATTCATACTTGTGAGAACCAATTGTTATGGTAAATCAATACGTTATTACAAAACTACAGATAGAGAAGAGTGTATTAGGCCTACGAAACCATAAAATTATTAAACTTTTTAGTTTTGGATTGTCCATTTGATGTACTTTTCAAGCCTATTTTCTAACAACAACCCCTTAACAATAAAAAAAGAAATAGCCCAACTTTAATTGTGATTGAAAATATTTCAAAAGGTCAATAATTCTGACATTGGCTTTTCTTGATCTGTTGTTTATTGTTGTTTTACTTATGATACTCCCATTAATTTCAATAGTCATAAATTAACAAGGCACATTAAGACCATTTATACTTTTTTTTATAACTAAGAATATTATAATGATCATTTAGATCTTGATATTTATTTTCATCAAGTCTTAGCAATATAATTTCATCCGATTGAAAGATCGATTGATTGATTGAATGGAGTTAAAGCCATTTTTAACAGTATTTCAGTCGTATCGAGGCAGCTGACGCACCTAACAATGGAATTTTTTGTATTTTTCACACCAGTACTTCCACTACATCCTTTCCTAGCCTCCAGTTGCTATCCCACATAGGTTTATTATTATCCACCAATTGGTGAGAGACAAATGTGGGAAATGATATGTGCCGCCGCCGGGGATCGGACCAAGTAATTTCGTCTGTACAGAGACTGATCACTGTATTCAGATGTGAATGGGGGGACTTTGTAAAAATAGATGAACGGTGTTTTATCATAAAAAGTCTATGGTTACCTGAAATATCTGCTACTTTAACCAATTACCAAGTGAAAATTTTTAGAAATATGCAATTTGATAAGTTCCAGATATGTTGTTGGAAAAAAATTGTTAGAAAATTGCTTTTTTAACCCTTTCCTGGATAAACCCGAGATATTTCGTCACTGTTGTTATATACTTGAGTAAAACATTGTGGAAAAAGGAGAAATTGCTTATAATAAGCAATTTCTCCTTTTCCCGCAGTGTTTTCTACCACATAGGGTGGGTTTATTTGGAATTGCATCCAATCTTCATTGTCGTCTGCATCCTCTTTCAATTTGGACCAGTCTAAAATTTCAAAAACTAGAGTTAAGAAATTCACTCTTTGTAATCAAATGTATTTTCAGAACAAAAAAATATGGAAATACCGTGTTAATGATTTAATTTGATCATGCCAAAATAACAAGCATAAACTTATCATGATATTCCAGAGCTCACAGGAACACAGTGTTTCCCCACTACAATAATAGTTAAAAGGGGAATTAGTTATAAACCACTCTTCATGGTTATCAATAACTCAAAAGATACCATCTTAATTGTCATACAAAAAGCCGTCAGCTGTCAATATAAAAAGTATTAAAATGGGAAAATAATTCAAGAGTTTTAGGCCTTTAACCCTAGTCATGCTGAACCCGGAATATTACTATTGTAACAAGCAATTTCTTGAGATGCTTAAAAAGCAAAATTGAGTTGGAATGGGTCAGATAGCATGCTTTTGAAAACGGTCACTACAATTTAAATAGAGTTTGTAATATTCTTAAAATAAAAGAACTACTTTTTATGGTGTAGGCATTCAATGGATATAGTAGTTAAGCCTCTAGTGGAAGTTTGTACTCATTGAACTCTGAGACGACCTCAAAATTTGTCTGTTCACTTAAGCTATCAAAGCTGACGCTTTGCTAGCTAAAAAAATGTTGAAGGTTTTGCATAATTACAAAGACACAGGCAACCCATGGCTTCAGCATTTGTAACCTCCAAACTAAAAATTAATATGCAGTTAGCACAGTTGGTAGAATGACTTATAAATTCATCTAAAAACAAAAGGGCCTTTTGCCCTAGAGCGCTCACCTGAGTCAAAGACTGTAGAGGTAAAAATGCTCAAGTGAACTTATTTTAGCCAAAATGACCCATTATCAAAACTTGTCTGAGTAATCAAGAACAAACATTCTTACAAAATTTTAAGGTAGTTGTACAAGAACAGTAGAAAGTAATTTTCAAATATTTCTTTATATTTGAAGTAGATTTTGACCCAATGTGACCCAATATTGAACATTGACAGAGATAAAGATTTATTTTAAATATCCAAGTCAAATGAGCCAAATAATGAGGCCTCTAGATGAACTCTAAAGTTTTTCTAAAATTTGACCTGATTTTTTACCAAAAGTGACCCGAATTTGAAAATAGTTAATATATGTTGAAAACAGATATTCTGATAAAATATCAAATCAATGAAGCCAAAAATAAAGCCTCCTGAGTGCACACAAGGTTATATCTGCGATTTGACCTTGTGACCTAGTTTTTTACCCCATGTGACCCAAATTAAAACTTGGGTAAGATATTATGGGGCTAAACATTCTGACCAAATATCAATTTATTTGGGGCATAGATGTACCCTGTAGTTTGCACATGAGGTTATTTCTAAGATTTGACCTAGTGACCTAGTTTGTTACCTGCTATACATGACCCAAGAAGTTGCCCCATTGTTTATGAACCATGCAGATCAAAGGTCAAGATCACAAATTAAATTAAGAGATGAAGATAATATTTTTTGTTTTCATGGAGGTATGAACCGAAAAACCTAATCACACTGTATGAATACGCGAAGCGGATTCATACATTGTGTGATTAGGTTTTTCGGTTCATACCTCCATGAAAACAAAAAATATTATCTTCATTTCTTATAATTTAATAGAATCGGGCGAAAAATGCAACAACTTAACAAATTTTGATACCTTTTTGTAGTGAACTATTTTGTGCGGAAGCATTCAAAATGGCTGCGTACTCAAAATTTTGTTCATGGAGGTATGAATTAAATTTTTCGACCAGTCAGATCGCTCGTTTTTGATAGACGAAACTAACAATTAAATCATTTTTGTTTTAAAAACTTCTAGTACTCTAACTCAAAAGCTGTTTTGCGTAGGATCTTGCAACTGTATTAACCCTTTCCAGTTTTTGGAAATTTTAGACCTGTCCAAATTCAAAGATTTTGCACACGATATTTTAAAGTTAATTTAAATTGAATAATAACCATTCAATAGGGTAGAAAACATTGTGGAAAAAGAAGAAATTGCTTGTTACAAGCAATTTCTTCTTTTACCACAATGTTTTCTCAAGTATAAAATAACAGCAACGTGAAATCCCGTATTTGTACAGGAAAGGGTTAAAACATTATCCATGACCTTACTAGGGTGGAGGTGCACCAGTTTTAGGATCATATAATTCACATGTTATTAGGGCATAATTTAACTTAATCCATTCCCACACAATGACGCTTTTAGACGCCCTCAAGAAAAAAAGCTTTAGAAAACATTGTGAAAATTGAAGAAATTGCTTGTTACAAGCAATTTCTTCATTTTCTACAATGTTATCTACACAGAAAGTTGAAAAAATCCAAAATTTCATTAACTTTAAATTGTCATCTGCAACAGTAAGACTAAAGAAAGATGCTTACTAAATAGAATTAATCAAAGTCACCAGTTTGGGGCCAATATTTATTTGAGAAATGTACAAATGTGCAGTCTGATCTTAGTCTTTACCTCCTGCCAAAAGTGGAATATTCAATATTCAGCGTAAAATGAAAAAATTATAACAGCACCTCTCTCTGTAGGACAGGGTTTAAATTAAGAAGCTATGTAGGAGGTACAAAATGACATTTACGATGCCTCAGTTGATATAATTAATTAAAAATTCAAAGTCATAAAATTCTCGGGCAATAAGGCTTGCACACACATCAAATAGCTATCTCTTAAAGCCAGCAGTTTGATTCACATGAATAATTGAATACTGTTGCCTTTTTACAGAGGTAGTGGTTATGACAGACAACATTTTATCTTAACCCTAGTCATGCTGAACCTGGAATATGCCTGCTTTGGCAGGAGATTTTGACAAAGATCAGCCTGCACATATGTGCAGCCTTATCTTAGTCTATACCACCTGCTTGTCCCTTTTAAGCCAGAATTGGTTACAAGATAAACTTTCAATATGAATAATGATCTCTATCATATATGCCTGCATATGAATATTTTTAGTAATACATTGTTCCTGTCGATTTTTTCATAGTTACGGTGTTCAATCATGTACATTCTTAAAGAGTTATTCTTTAAAAGTTTTAGAAAAGATGAGGGTCTTGTATTTCAGCTATAGTTATGGTATTTTGTTCACCAATCAGTTAATGAACAATTTGTAGATTGATAAAGCAAAAATATGACTAGCAGCTTCTCTGAACCGATAAGTTTCCGAATCTCGCTTAGTTCAATTTGCTTTATGCCAGTTCATTGTCACGTAATTTCATGTGACTGTGACATTAACGTAATCTTTTTCAGTGTTTGCAAAAGGCTGACTGAAGTAAATCTGGATATCTCAGAACTTAGCAACTAGCTATCTGATAACAGAATATTTTATGCTGCCAATAGAAAAAAAAAGAAATTTATTTTTGCTTTCTTTTTGGTTTAGCTTTTCATACCGGGCTATTAACTTATTCTGAAATAATTGATACAGGGATCTGTATACAATTTTAACCAAGATTTTTAGTTTCCTTTTGTGAGAAATCCTTTAACAAGTTTTTGACTAATGAGCAACAGTCAGACTTACATATATAGCAATATTTCATAAAACCAATTTACAGAGATTGTGTCTGATTAGCCCTTTACCAGACCTAGGCTAGTCTTACCTGGTATTTTTAAAGTAAGCAGACGAAATTTAACTTAGTCAACAAAAAACTGATTTCATAGTGCAGAAAATTAATACTTCTTCTGGCAAAACAAACGACCAAAGAAAAATGTTATGAAGAAAGCTCTCTCCCTCCTACCAACCTAAGTTTTTGGAAAATATAGGGCCATACAGTCCTGATAAAAGTGGTGTTAACCCTTTCCTGTACAATCCCTGGTTTTTACGTCCCTGTGATTTTATACTTGAGAAAACATTGTGGGAAAAGAAGAAATCGCTTGTAACAAGCAATTTCTTCTTTTTCCACATTATTTTCTACCCTACTGAATGGTTATTTTACAAAATAAATCCACTTTTATTTTTTTTCTGCAAAACCTTTGAATTTGGACTGGTCTAAATTTGCGTAAAACAGGAAAGGGCTTAAACCCAATTCAATCAATCAAATGAAAATTAATTTCTCAGACATCTCTGGCTTAAAAGGAACAATCAGGAGATGACTACATTCAAAATGAGCCTATGTGCCTTCAGGAATATTCTTGGTTCAACAGAACAAGGGTAAAGACAGCCAAAGTTGTGGCTGTTCAGAGGGTAGACAATGAAATTGTCATGAATTTGCCTTTTCCTTTGTTTCCAAACAGAATGGCCTCAAAGAGGCTCCAGATGACAGTTTTTGGTTGATGAATCAAAGTCTCGGTCTTTATTGGCATTCAGCACTGTGGATAATGGAGAAATTGCATGTAACATTATTTGCAAGTTTCAATAAGATTGAGCAAAAATTGTTGCCTCTAGAGTGAAAACACAGTGACCTATACACACAGCAGATGACAGACAACTCAAGGATCGAAAAAAGCTCACTTAAAGTTTTTGTACCCAGGTGAGCTACAAAGCCATTTGTACCATTTGGCCATCATGCCCTCTCAAACATGTAATAACATTACCCAAAATTGCTTCTTTTTTCACAGTCGTTTTCTAATATGTTATCTATACAAAGAGAGGCTAAGAAGGGTTTATTTAAATGATCAAGTTGGTGACAAGTGAAGACAGTGGGCTATTGTGTATGATAATTGAACATGTATAACAATCAAGATGGTCCTGTTTTATCACATCAATGAACTATTCATGGTCACACCGGGTCATTTCACACTAACCTGCATCCATATCAGTCAATTACAGCATGTAACACCCATTCCCACACAATCCCTCCTTTTTACACGCCTCAAGAATAAAGCTTGTGAAAACATTGAGAAAATGAAGAAATGGCATGTTACAGCAATTTCTTCCTTATCCACAATATTTTTTATCCAAAAGACAAAAAAATAAAATTCCATCAACTTGAAATCATCGACTGTAGCCTCTTTCAAAATTTGGACAAGTCCAAAATTTTGTTGTGTTGGATTGGGTTAATGCTTATTGAGTTTTAATACACACTTTTTAACACCCTTTTAAACAATCTTTCAGTTATTTGATACAAAGTTCACTTGTTCATATCATAATTATGCTTCCTAAAAGTACAGCTCTAGTTCTAGACAGGGGCTCTGATATGCTTTACCTAAGAGCATACCTACCTAACAAGATGCAGTGCTAGATGAGACTACTTCAAATTCTCTCAAATAGTGAGTCTGTTGACTCTACCAGCCTGCCACACCAAGAGATGAATATGAAAGTATTTTAAATGAATTTGAATATCAAACATTCATTAAAGAGATAAAGAAAATATTTTTTGTTTTAATGGATGTATGAAACAAAAACACTAATCATACTGTATGTGGATTCATACATAAGTGTGATTAGATTTTTCGTTTCATACCGCCATGAAAACAATTTTTTTTCATTTCTTATAATTCAATAGCATCAAGTGAAAAAAAAACAACATTTTACAAATTTTGATAATTTTTTGTATGGAACTATTTTGTGCCAAAGCATACAAAATAGCCGCATGTTCAAAATTTTGTTCATTGGCGTCTTAATTTCTTTTTCCCTACTATTCAGAACTCCTGTTTAGGATAAACGAAACTAAAAATTGAATTATTCACAAGATAATCAACAGGAGCAGTGTGCTTTTTTCACATCATGCATGTTGTAGAATGGAGTATTGTAATAACACTGGAGCAATACGCCCAGACATGACTGGATTCTGACAACTCCAAGTGCTCGGAGCATGTGAATCAAGTCTGCCCCATTAGAGTAAAGGGACATAACTCTACCAAAATATATCTCTTAATTTCAATATCTGACCACCTTCTATTTAAAAGACGGTGGCGGCACATATCCTTTCTGACATTTGTCTCTCACCAATGGGTGGATAATCGTAAACATAAGTGTGATAGCAGCTAGGAAAATGTGTAGTGGTAGTACTGATGTGAGAAATACCAGGAATCCATTGTAAGGTGCTCAAGCTGCAGCGGTATGACTGAAATACTGTTTAAAGTGCCGTTAAACCCAATTCAATCAATCGACCAATCTATCTACAAGAGGTCCTAAATTGCTCTCCTGAATAACAATCACAAATAGGATGGTCCTACATTGATCACCTGAATATCAATCACAGATAGTGACATAGTGGGCCAAATGAAAATGAAAGAGTGTGTCTGGGCAGCTATAATACAATACTCAAACAAAATGAATAATGTCTTTCTGTTAAATAGTTTGGCTGAGAAAACAAGAGGCCTTATTGGTCACCTGAGTCCATAGAGCACAAAAAAATAAAAGTCCACCAGATTATGCTACATACTGAATATCAAAGCTCTAAGCCTTTTAGTTTTGGAGAAGAAGATTTTTAAAAGTTTTCACTAAACAAGCCTAAGTTAAACTTTGGACATCTTGGAACGAGCTAATTCTGACCCTGGGGCCATAATTTATACAATCTTGATGGAGGTCCACCAGGTGATACTACATACAAAATATTAAAGCTCTAGGACCTCCTGTTTGGGAGAAGAAGAGTTTTCAATTTTCACTATGTAATCCCTATGTAAAATTCGTGACATCCTGAAATGCGCTAATTTTAATCCTGATGCAATAATTTGTACAATCTTGATAGAGGTCCACAAGAGGACGCTGTATACCAAATATCAAAGTTCTAGGCCCACCTGTTTGAGAGAAGAAGATTTTTACAAATTTCACTATATAAACCTATGTTGAATTTGTGACATCCGGGAAGCGCCTAATTTTAATCCTGAGGCAATTTTTTTTTAAATCTTGATAGAAATCCACCATATGATGCTGTATACCAAATATCAAAATTCTAGGCCATCCTGTTTGGGAGAAGATTTTTAAAAATTCACTATATAAGCCCTTTGTAAAAACTTGTGACATCTGGGAATGGGCTAATTCTGTCTCTGGAGCCATGATTTATACAATCTTGATAGAGGTCCACAAGAGGACGCTGTATACCAAATATCAAAGTTCTAGGCCCACCTGTTTGAGAGAAGAAGATTTTTACAAATTTCACTATATAAACCTATGTTGAATTTGTGACATCCGGGAAGCGCCTAATTTTAATCCTGAGGCAATTTTTTTTTAAATCTTGATAGAAATCCACCATATGATGCTGTATACCAAATATCAAAATCCTAGGCCATCCTGTTTGGGAGAAGATTTTTAAAAATTCACTATATAAGCCCTTTGTAAAAACTTGTGACATCTGGGAATGGGCTAATTCTGTCTCTGGAGCCATGATTTATACAATCTTGATAGAAATTCACCAGATGATGCTACATACCAAATATAAAAGCTCTAGGCCCTCTAGTTTGGGAGAAGAAGATTTTTGAATTTTTCACTATATATGCCTGTGTTAAACTTGTGACGTCCGGAAACGGCCTCATTTTGACCCTGGGGTTAAAATTTATACAATATTGATAGAGGTCCACTAGATAATGCCACATACCAAATATCAGAGCTGTAGGTCTTTTGGTTTGGTACAAAAAGATTTTCAAAGTTATCACTATGTCAGCTTATGTACCCCCCCCCCCCTCCCTTGCACGGCCAATTTTTGACAGATTTTATTTTCTTGTACAAACTTGATAGTCCTTGCCCTAAAGACTCTAAATACCAAATGTGAATCCAATCTGATAGCCGGTTCATGACAAGAAGAATTTTTAAAGATGTACCCTTTTTGGCCCTTTATGATGCCCCAAGGCGAGATGACTCCATGATGTGTACAAATCTGAGGCACCTTCCCATATGGATGCTTCCTGCCAGGTTTAATTGAAATCCATCAAGGGTTCTTAAGAAGAAGTCAAAAATGTCAAAAGTTAACACACAACGCACAACAGACAAAACAAGATGGCAATAAGTGACCATAACGTTTGGTCAGGTGACCTAAAAATATGTAAGATTTCTTTCTTGGTTCTGTAAAAAATAAGGTAAGGCCCAGTTTAGCCAAAATTATAAGGCCAGTGGGGGCTTTATGCAACAACTTCACTAAGAGCCAACCAAAGCAGAGCGAAAATGAAACCTCAGGGGCATTGTGGTCGCTGTCATCGTTGGGATGTCATGGGTTCGATCACCAGCGGCGGCGGCACATATCTTTTCATACAATTGTCTCTCACCAATGGGTGGATAATCGTAAACCTAAGTGGGATAGCAGCTGGAGGCTAGGAAAGGATGATTTGGTAGTGCTGGTGTGAGAAATACCAGAAATCCCTTGTTATGTGCTCCAGAGGTTGCAATATGACTGAAATACTGTTAAAAGTGGCTTAATGAACCCCATTCAATCAATCAATCAGAGGCATTGTTTGAACAAATTTAGGAATGGGCCAACAAGTGATGCCATCTTCATAATATCGAACCTCTATGCTGTATGATTATCATAATATTAAATACATCCTTTTTTGTTTCTATGTAAAATGGGTGCTCCTGGGAAAATCCCAAATAAAATTCAAGTGGTATCATTTTAACAACTTAAGTAGAGGGCCCACAGTTTGCAAAAAGCAAAACATAAAGCGCCTAAGTCATCTGGGTCAAATCTAGCTTTGCTTCAATTCAATTTCAAAGGCATCCCTAATTTGATTACACAGGGATTCCTCCAGATAAACAGGGATCCATCCTTGATATAAATTAACTCATTCCCACACGATTCAGCACTTTTTAGGCTCCACTTGAAAAAAATGTTTTAGAAAACAGTAGAAAATGAAGAAATTGCTTGCTTTGAAAACATTTAGAAATTGATTTTTACAGATTATCTTATTAGTTTCTAAATACAAAGTGTCAACATTTCTGTTGCCATGGCATCCAGAGTTTTAATAGAATTGGATTTTTTAAACAACTTTTGAAGAGCTTCACTCAAGGAACATCTTTGCAAATTTCCACTTGATTGGCTTATTTGTTTAGGAATTCTAAAAACAAATTTTAAAAGATTGTGGACAGATTTCTAGATGATGACTGAAAACATTTATAATACAGAATCCTTTTTTCATGTCTTTTACCTGTTTTTTAAATTTTCATTTTTTGTAAAGAGCTACACCATGTGACTTCTTGAACATCTTGAGCAGTCTGTATTCAAAATTGTCAGTTTGCTGTCTTTCATAGCTTTATGAATGCTGAGCAAACCTACAGTCAGAGTTCTAGACTGAAGGAAGTAGTAAAAATCTAAAACGGTTATTTCTACAACCAAGCCTATATTGTATGTCCAAATTTGAATTTACTTGATATCCATTATCAAACAACAAATTTTAGACTAGTCCAAATTAAAAGAAGTTGCAGATGACAATTCAAAATTAATAGAACTTTCAATCTATTCACCTTTCAGGTTAGAAAATATTGTATTCAATGAAGCAATTTCTTCATTCAACACAATGTTTTCTTAATTGTTTTAATTAAAGGGCATCAAAAAGATTTTTGAAGTTGTTTTTTTAAATTTCACTTTTTTCGCCATAGCCACTAGGCTTTTCTTTATGTGAAGACAAACTACTTAAAGAATATTTCTGTCAAATTTGGTTCAAATTTGCCTGTTAGTTTGAGAGGAGATATCTTTTTAAAATTCTTTCATTATTTCTATATTAACCCTATGCCCCTGGGTTCCACCCTCGGGGACTCTAGGGTAATGATTTTATCAATTTGGCAAGAGGTTAATATATTGAATATCACGGCTTTGGGCATTCTAGTTCAGGAGGAGAAGACATTTTTATTTAAAACTTCAGCCGATTTCAATTCTTGAACCTATTTTTAAAGCAGGCCACCTAAGGAATAATTCTGCCAAATTTGGTTCAAATTTGTCCACTGGTTTGGGAGGATATGTAGTTTGAAGAAATTGTTGACAGCAACACACAGTGCATGACTGCCAAACGTCAGACAAAAGGTGATCACAATAACTCATGTGAGCACTTATTGCTCAGGTGAGTTGAATATAAGCCAAACCAGCAAAGGCCATACTGCAATCTATCCAAAAATGTAAAAGTTATAGTTCATAGAAATCTTTGACCTTGTGCTTTGATCGTCATGTTTGGTCAAGCTAAACAGATCAATCAATTGACACATCTATCCACCAGTCAGAATATTTATGTAAATTTTGTTGGTATGTTTGAAATCTATCAATACAGGTAGGAAATATGCTCCCAAAAAAGCTCTATTTCCACAATTGATCTAGGGCTTAGACCTTTACGACCTTTACATTGAAATTTAGTACCAAAGGATTTATTTCAAAGAGTACATCTGCTCATGACAGAGATCAATTATGTCGAGGGTTTTTTTTTAAAGTCAACCGAATATGTAGAATTTATGCGCTTGACTAGTTCTTTTACTATGACCTTAAACTGTGACCTTCAAGCTACCTTTTTTTTTTCAAGTGGTACATCTTCTCATGGTTGAGAAAAACTGTGCCAATTTGACAGATGTGCACAAATGTTTCACAGGACATCATTCTGTGTGAGATGACAAATGTCTTGCTCGTCATAAGTGGACTAAAAATTCAGGATCATACCATGATGAAATCTGAGTATAATTATGTGCACTACTTTACCTAAGAATAGGAATAGTTAAAATATCCATGGAATAAGCCATACAAACAAACCACCTCTTAAAAGCAAACTAATATGCCTGACAAAAGTTACTGTTTAAATACCTGGCTTACAAAAATTAATTTCAATCCATATTTGAAATTACATTGTAAATATGATTTTCAAAGAGGATCAATGAATAACAGTGGAACATACAGAAGTTACTATTCAAACACTATAGAATTTTGTCAAACTTTTCTTCATAATACAACAAACAGAATCTTGGCAAGAAAGCAGGTCTGAATGGACCATGAATACCATTGTTAGAGGCAAACAGACTTCAATGATTGTATATATAAGGGGGTCAAAGAACTCCTTATACTTTTTTATGACTCAGAAATTTAGCAGGTAAAACTTCACCTTATGTATAACCTAGTCATACCTATATAAGTTTGAGCAGAAAACAGAATAAAAAAAATACATTCAATCTTATGTTAAGTGACTGATTGCTTGCTTGCATTACACACTCACCATCCCAACTGACTCCAAAAGGATGTTCAAGTTCAATATTAAACAATGTTTTTTTGTGTGTTTTTTAACTTATGCCCAGAACCCTGTAACAAAAAAAAGTAAAATTGTTGGTTTGCGACTTAAATGTCATAATTGCAGCTTCAAATAGCTATAGTTACAAAGTTTATATCACCAAACAAAACAAAAATGCTTCACATAAATTTCGGCCAATGTCAGGGTTCAAAGTTCACTTACGGTCTAAATGAATGATTTGATTGGTCGATTGATTTTTTGATTGACAGCTACAATCAGTTAATTAAAATAAAGCTTTTATGAAAAAATGTTCAAGTTCAAGAGGAGATAATTCTTCTGTTCTTCAAGAAGGGCAAGGTGACACTTCAAAATTGCTTCTTGTAAATCTTAATATGTTGTCTAGTATTAATTAAGTTTTAATGCAATTGAAAGATCAAATTTGTCAAAGAATCAACCAACCAATCAAATCATTCTTTTAGACCAGAAGTGAATCTTAAACTCCAAAATTTGCTGACATTTATGTGAAGTAATACTTTGGTTCGGAGACTCTTTAGTTGCCAGCCAACCATTTTACTTTTTTGTTTTATGCTACTAGCAATAACCTTGCAAAATCCCACCATTTAAATTCGAAACTTAGTTTCATGCCAGAGATTAGTGGGAGGGGCCAGTGATTTGTTAATTGAAGCAAAAATGAAGGAGGAATTCGTGATACAAAACTGATTGTATTTTGTGGACAAATGGGCACACAGATGGACAGGCAGGCTAATTCCAATATACCCCTGATTATAGCTGACTCAAAGCAAGAAAATTTTACTCTAATCGGTTTAGGCTTTTTATCCCCAAACAAAAGCACAGGCTATATAAAAAATACTCCGGACAAGCACAATTTTAGTGTTTGACCTTGAGCTGTGACCTTGAACTTGAAGCTATCGAAATAATTCTTTCATATGGCACATCTACTCATGATATGGAATAATTTTGCCAAGTTATTTTGAAATCCATTCATAATTGTAGGAGAAATGCTCCGGACAAGCACAATTTTAGTGTTTGACCTTGAGCTGTGACCTTGAACTTGAAGCTATCCAAAAAAGTCTTTCAAAAAGGACATCTACTCTTGATGGAGAATAAATGTGCCAATCTATTTTGAAATCCATCCATAATTGAAGGAGAAATGCTCCGGACAAGCACAATTTTAGTGTTTGACCTTGAGCTTTGACCTTCAACATGAAGCTATCCAAAATATTCTTTCAAACGGCACATCTTCTCATGATGGAGAATAATTTTGTTAAGTTATATTGAAATCTAACCATAATTGTAGGACAAATGCTCCGGACAAGCACAATTTTAGTGTTTGACCTTGAGCTGTGACCTTGAACTTGAAGCTATCCACAATTTTTTTCAAACAGCACATCTACTAATGATGGAGAATAGTTGTGCCAAGTTATTTTGAAATCTAACCATAAATGTAGGAGTAAATGTCCAGACAAAATCGGGCGGACTGACTAATGGACTAACGCACTAAGGCACATACACCGACTTGTTATAGTGACAACTATGTCTTGCTCACCGCAAGCAGGCTCCATAAAAAGTGTTTCTGACTTGTTTTGCCATTTTGTTTATCTCAATTCACATACAACTAAGTTAACAAACTAAAACCATGCCAACTGTAAGAAAGATCTTAGAAGAAATCTCTGCAAATTGATGTATTTCTGTTTAAATGAATTCAAATTGGACAAAAAAGCATTTTGGCACTTAACTGTAGACTTTGTGTCTTTCTGCCAGCTCAACTGTCAAGTTTGCTATAGGAGATCCTACAAAAATTATAGGCAATTTGTTTTTCAATTCACTATCAAAGTTTTTATCCATCAAGAAAAGGAACAAGATTTGTATCAATTCTATTCCCTAAATATTACAATTAATGGCTAATGGTATAACCTGAATTTTCAAATATTTTGAATCGAAACATAATGGCAGTAAATGCTTCTCACAAAGCAAACTAAATCAGCTGTCAAATAAAATAAATCTTAGTTAATGAAGTTTATTCGGGTACAACAGTGTAATAGTTTAAGTTAATGTTATTCATAATTGTACATGCTCTGTTTTTTTTTCCTGTTTTTCTTTTTCTCATGTGGAAAGATATAACTTGTCATGAACCCATATGGATATCATTTGAATGTATCGGGATAGCTAATTGCTAATTCCCAAATCCCCATTATCCACTCAATGCATACAAACAAAAATAAATACATGCCAACATTCTAAGTAACAAGACATTTTAACCTTGGACATTTTAACCGATAGATACATGCACCCACCAGTATTTAACCTATTACCAAACAGCAAAATTTTAGACCGATCCAAATTTAAAGGGGTTAAAAACAACAATTCAAAGATCAGAAATTTTGGATTTTTGTTCAATTTTGGGGTAAAAAAAAGTGTGGATAATGAAATAATTGCTTGTAACAAGCAATTTCATTTTCCACACTGTTTTCCAAAGCTATTTTTCTTTCGGATGACTAAAAGCGTCATTGAGTGGGAATGGGTTAATCCATTTAATTTTATTTACAGGCCTTGTTTTGATGCCCCATGATTTAGACTAATATATTAAACAAACAGAACAAATTGCAAAAAGTAATTTCATCCTCTCTCACAATGTTTATCAAAATATTTTTTCATATTGTTCAATTTACCTTACTACTGAGAACTCTTGTTAGTTGGCAATTCAGGCTGTATCCAATAAAAAAAATGATCTAACAGAATTCTGCTTTAACTCATTCCAAAACAGTGACGCTTTTGGACGCCCCCCCCCTCAGAAAAATAATCGGGAAAACATTGTGTAAAATGAAGAAATTGCTTATTTATAACAAGCAATTTCTTCAATTTACACAATGTTTTCCATCCAGAAAGTTGAAAAAATCTAGAATTTCATGTACTTTATATTGTCGTCTGCAACTCCTTTCAATTTGGACCAGTCTAGAATTTTGCAAAGTGGGAACGGGTTAAAGGGGAAATAGTTGTTATTTCACATGTTTAATGTTGTTTGCACATTAACCCATTACCGGTGACCAAAATTTTAGACTGGTCCAATTTGAAAGGAGTTGCAGACAACAAGTTAACAATTATGAAATTTCAGATTTTTTCAACTTTCTGGGTAGAAAACATTGTGGAAAATGAAGAAATTACCTGTTACAAGCAATTTCTTCAATTTACACAATGTTTTCCCAATTATTTTTATTGGAGGGCATCAGAAAGTGTCATTGTGTGGGAATGAGTTAACACATTGCTTTTAAGTATTGTATTGTTAATAACAAGTTGTAGTTAAGAGGATTCCACTGGTTAATTTTACTTAATTGAAAGTTTAGTAAGCGTTTGGGTTCATGCCCTGATGGCTCTTTTAACCTGTTAAGAGACAGCAAAATTTTAGACTGGTCCAAATTGAGAGGAATTTATGAAAATTTAGATTTTTTCAAATTTCTGTGTAGAAAATATTGTGGAAAAGAAGAAATTGCATGTTACAAACAGTTTCTTCATTTTACACCATGTTTTCTCAATTGTTTTTCTGGAGGGGCGTCCAAAAGCATCATTGTGTGGGAATGGGTTAAGTGTGATGTCTAGCATATTCATTTCAGAATTCTTAGCATAATTCTGGCAGTAAGTTGGTACACAGAAAGATAGGGGTTAATAACACCAACATGCCAGTCAAATTAGATGTACTACATGTTTTACAGAAAATTGATCTTACTATCTTGTTTACTTGAGAGGTTATCTTATTCTAGACTGATATAGTACAGATTAGTTATATGGAATTTTGATGAGTCCATTACCCAACTTCATTTAACTTGACTTTTTACCCTTCTTGTATAATCATTTGAAGCATCCCTGCTGGCAATCAAAATATCAATTGACCAATAGCTGGCCCTGCTAACTTTCTCCTTTTGCCACGCCCATCAACTCCTACAGGAAGTACTACCTCGATTTTTAATTGCATTATTTTGAAAAATCTATGGTAAGTAGCATAAAACAAAAAGATGGAATATTTGGGTGGCGACCTAAACATCGTAACTACAGCTTGAAAAAGCTGTAGTCATGACATTCAACCTGCCAAATCAACAAAAAAGCTTAACAATAATGACTGCCAATGTCGGAGTCCAGGCTGAATGAATTGAATGGGTAATATATTCCTAGATTGACAGTCGCAATTGGTCAATTATACAGTTAGATCAAAAGTTGGATGTGAAGCATTTTACTTTTATTGGCTTTGCAAGTTAAATGTTGTAACTTTAGCTTATTATACCAACCATTGCATTTTTGTAAGCTATCCATGAATTTTGTAAAAAAATGCCAAATATGTAAATAAACAATTATATATACCAAATATCAAGACTCCAGACCTAATGGTTTGGGAGAAGAAAATTGATAAGATTTCCTTTTTTATTCCCATGTAAATCTGACACTGCACTAAAATAGGGCTAATTTTAGAGTGGAGTCATTTTTAGGTAATTTGGTAAAGGGTCATTAGAATTAAGGCCTTACAATTTTGGAGAAGATTTTCAAAGATATTCTTCTTTTTTCTTCAATAAAATCAGGAGTCCCCCAGCAAAGGGCTAATTTTCAGAGTATGGTAATTCTTTGAAATATTTTGGTCAAGGGTGAATAGGTATTAATGTATCAAGAATTTAGGCCTCATGATTTGGGAAAAAAATTTCCTTCTTCATTCCTAATTAAAATCAGGAATTGCATAGAAAAGGGCTAATTTCCAGACTATGCTACTTGTAATAAGAGGTTTCCTATTTTCCAATAAGTTTTCTTTCCTGAAGACAATGCTGATTCTTTTAAATAATTCTGTAGAAGGTCATAAAGAGTGGATATATACAGATTATCAAAGTTCTATGCTTTTTTTTTTTTTTTTTTTTTTGGGGGGGGGGGGGGAGATTTCCTTCTTTTTTTTCCTTTGTTAAATCAGGGGATGTACAGAAAAAGGCTTATTTCAGAGTACAGTACATGTAATTCTTTGAAGTATTTTGATAGAGTGTAAATATGCATTGATACATACCAAAAATGAAAACTCTAGGCCTAATAGTTTGGGAGTAGAAGATTTTCAAACATTTCCTTCTTTATTCATATGAAAAACAGGGCTAATTTTCAGAGTAAAGTAATTCTTTAAAGTATTTTGGTAGAGGATCAATAGGCAATTTGATACATACCGAATATCAAATCTCTACGCCTTTTGATTTTTGGAGAAGAAGATTTTCAAATATTTCCTTCTTTATTACTGTGTAAATTCAGGCTTCACACAGAAAAGGGCTAGTTTTAAGAGTATGAAAATTCTTTGAAGTATTTCCATAGATAGTCAATATACAATGATATATACCAAATGTCAAAGCTCTACGCCTTGTGGTTTGTGAGAAGATTTTTTCAAGTTTTTTCACTTGGTTGCAATGGAAACCATTTTTTTTTCATGGATTTCAATTTTTGAAGTAGTTTGAAAAAGCATGACCTTAAGATTATTTCTGTAAATTTTGGCTCAGTTTAGGAGGAGTAGATTTTTTTGCAATTGAGAACAGATGGACGTAAAGATGGACAGATGGATGGATGACCTCTGGACAATGACTATTCACAACAGTGTGTAAAATAAGAAGAAATTATTTTGTTAATCAAGCAGTTTCTTCATGAAAATGTTGTCTGGTAATGGGTAAAAGATCAGGCCTGTACTTCCGAATACAGAAAGTGACCTATACATAGAAATTGAGGCGACCAGTCATATCAGCTAAGAATTCTGTTGCTAAAAATGGGACTCTGTAAAATTCAAATGGGACCAAACTTTTGCATTGGCACTTGGTCTCCAGAAAAATTACATTATAACAGAACAAGGTGCCAAATTGTCACAAGATACGCCGGTCACACTGCTTAATATTAACTGGGGGTTTGAATAGAACTGAGGTTATTTTGAATGAATATTTTTTGTCAAACAAAGTATAAAAAAACAGCAAAGGGCAATAACTCAAAATAGAAGCTAGGTAGAGTTATGGTTCTTATTTCATGATTCTAGCTATTATACTTTTAGAGATATACTCCGGACAAGATTCAAGTATGATAAACAACAAGGGCAATAACTCAAAAAATAGGCCAGGTAGAGTTATGGTTCTTGTGCACTGCACTCCCCCTTGGTGAGATCTATACACCCATGAAGTTTCATGATCCTAGCTATTATACTTTTAGAGATATACTCCGGACATGATTCAAAAATGAAAAACAAAAAAGGGCAATAACTCAAAAAATAGGCTAGGTAGAGTTATGGTTCTTGTACACTGCACTCCGACTTGGTGAGCTCTATCCATCCAATAATTTCATGATTCTAGCTATTATACTTTTAGAGATATACTCCGGACAAGATTCAAGTATGTAAAACAACAAAGGGCAATAACTCAAAATATACGCTAGGTAGAATTATGGTTCTTGTACACTGCACTCAGACTTGGTGAGCTCTATCCATCCAATAAATTTCATGATTCTAGCTATAATACTTTTAGAGATATACTCCGGACAAGATTCAAGTATGATAAACAACAAAGGGCAATAACTCAAAAAATAGGCCAGGTAGAGTTATGGTTCATGTACACTGCACTCCTACTTGGTGAGATCTATACACCCATGAAGTTTCATAATCCTAGCTATAATACTTTTAGAGATATACTCCGGACAAGATTCAAGTATGAAAAACAACAAAGGGCAATAACTTAAAAAAAGGCTAGGTAGAGTTATGGTTCTTGTACACTGCACTCCCCCTTGGTGAGCTCTATCCATCCAATAATTTCATGATTCAAGCTATCATACTTTTAGAAATATACTCCGAACAATATTCAAGTATGAAAAACAAAAAAGGGGAAATAACTCAAAATATACACTAGGTAGAGTTATGACTCTTGTACACTGCACTTCGACTTGGTGAGCTCTATCCATCCAATAAAATTCATGGTTCTAGCTATTATACTTTTAGAGATATACTCCGGACAAGATTCAAAAATGAAAAACAATAAAGGGCAATAACTCAAAAAATAGGCCAGGTAGAGTTATGGTTCTTGTGCACTGCACTCCTCCTTGGTGAGATCTATACACCCATGAAGTTTCATAATCCTAGCTATTAAATTTTTAGAGATATACTCCGGACAAGATTCAAAAATGAAAAACAAAAAAGGGCAATAACTCAAAAAATAGGCCAGGTAGAGTTATGGTTCTTGTACACTGCACTCCTACTTGGTGAGCTCTAACTATCCAATAAATTTCATGATTCTAGCTATTATACTTTTAGAGATATACTCCGGACAAGATTCAAGTATGATAAACAACAAGGGCAATAACTCAAAAAATAGGCCAGGTAGAGTTATGGTTCTTGTGCACTGCACTCCCCCTTGGTAAGTTCTATACACCCATGAAGTTTCATAATCCTAGCTATTATACTCCTAGAGATATACTCCGGACAAGATTCAAAAATGAAAAAACAAAAAAGGGCAATAACTCAAAAAATAGGCTAGGTAGATTTATGGTTCTTGTACACTGCACTCCGACTTGGTGAGCTCTATCCATCCAATAATTTCATGATTCTTGCTATTATACTTTTAGAGATATACTCCAAACAATATTCAAGTATGAAAAACAACAAAGGGCAATAACTCAAAATATACGCTAGGTAGAATTATGGTTCTTGTACACTGCACTCAGACTTGGTGAGCTCTATCCATCCAATAAATTTCATGATTCTAGCTATAATACTTTTAGAGATATACTCCGGACAAGATTCAATTATGATAAACAACAAAGGGCAATAACTCAAAAATAGGCCAGGTAGAATTATGGTTCATGTACACTGCACTCCTACTTGGTGAGATCTATACACCCATGAAGTTTCATGATCCTAGCTATAATACTTTTAGACATATACTCCGGACAAGATCCAAGTATGAAAAACAACAAAGGGCAATAACTCAAAAAATAGGCTAGGTAGAGTTATGGTTCTTGTTCACTGCACTCCCCCTTGGTGAGCTCTATCCATCCAATAATTTCATGATTCTAGCTATTATACTTTTAGAGATATACTCTGAACAATATTCAAGTATGAAAAACAACAAAGGGAAATAACTGAAAATATACACTAGGTAGAGTTTATGGTTCTTGTACACTGCACTTCGACTTGGTGAGCTCTATCCATCCAATAAATTTCATGGTTCTAGCTATTATACTTTTAGAGATATACTCCGGACAAGATTCAAGTATGAAAAACAATAAAGGGCAATAACTCAAAAAATAGGCCAGGTAGAGTTATAGTTCTTGTGCACTGCACTCCACCTTGGTGAGATCTATACACCCATGAAGTTTCATAATCCTAGCTATTATACTTTTAGAGATATACTCCGGACAAGATTCAAAAATGAAAAACAACAAAGGGCAATAACTCAAAAAATAGGCTAGGTAGAGTTATGGTTCTTGTACACTGCACTCCTACTTGGTGAGATCTATCAATCCATGGAATTTCATGATCCTAGCTATAATACTTTTAGAGATATACTCCGGACAAGATTCAAGTATGAAAAACAACAAAGGGAAATAACTCAAAAAATAGGCCAGGTAGAGTTATGGCTCTTTTGCACTGCACTCCCCCTTGGTGAGATTTATACACTTATGAAGTTTCATGATCCTAGCTATAATACTTTTAGAGATATACTCTAGACAAGATTCAAAAATGCAAAACAACAAAGGGCAATAACTCAAAAAATAGGCCAGGTAGAGTTATGATAATTGTGCACTGCACTCCCCCTTGGTGAGATCTATACACCCATGAAGTTTCATGATCCTAGCTATAATATTTTTAGAGATATACTCCGGACAAGATTCAAAAATGAAAAACAACAAAGGGCAATAACTCAAAAAATAGGCCAGGTAGAGTTATGGTTCTTGTACACTGCACTCCTACTTGGTGAGCTCTAACTATCCAATAAATTTCATGATTCTAGCTATTATACTTTTAGAGATATACTCCGGACAAGATTCAAGTATGATAAACAACAAGGGCAATAACTCAAAAAATAGGCCAGGTAGAGTTATGGTTCTTGTGCACTGCACTCCCCCTTGGTAAGTTCGACCGGACGCCTTGACACCATGGGTGATCCCATAATAAGTCCCGTCTTCGACGGGCGTATAAAAACTGAGCAATTTAAGGCTAAAGATTCTGTTGAAGTTTTCTTATACAGGTCAAAGGTCAAACTTATGGTGACTTGGTACTTGGTATCAGATGAGCTTAAGTTTCACTTGATGAGTTTATGTATAATACATGCTGGTTTCAACTGTAACAATTCAGAAAATATATAGCAAGAATGTTCTTTAAGTGGTCCCCTTTGAAATTGATAAAATAATTGAAATCCGTTTAAAACTTTGGTTGCCATGGCAACAAAGTAAAATTTAATAAAATCATCTCCTCCTGATCCAAATAGCGTAAAGATTTGAAACTTTGCATGAATCTAAAATCACTACCCTTGGGTCCCAAGGCCGGAGCCAAAGGAGAGGCAGGAAACTAGATGGTTGTCCATGGACAGCTGCTGTCGAGCCCGCAAAGTTTTGACCATCAACTTGACCTTGAGCATCAATCTCTCATAACAGAGAATAATTGTGTCAAATATCTTTTTTTAAATCAATTCTTAAATGTGGACAATATTTTTGAAATTAACTTGAAATCCATTCATAATTGTAGGCATCATGCTCCGGACAAGCACAGTTTTAATGTTTGACCTTTAGCCTTGACCTTGAACTTGAAGCTATCCAAAAAATTCTTTCAAATGGCACATTTACTGATGATGGAGAATAATAGTGCCCATTTTGAAATACATCCAGTTTTGTAGGAGAAATGCTCTTGACAATCACAATGTTAGTGTTTGACCTTGAGCTGTGACCTTGACATTAGAACTACCCCAAAAATTCTTTCAAATGGCACATCTAATCATAATTAAGAATAATTGTGCCAAATTATTTTGAAATCCATCCATTAATGTAGGAGTAATTGTCCAGACAAATTCTGACAGACCGACTAACAGACTAATGCACTAACTCATACACGGACTTGTCATAGTGACAACTTTGTCTTGCTCACCACAAGCGGGCTCTACAATAAAGGATTTTTAAAAACAACAACTTGTTTCAAACTGTTCATGAGGTGGCCCTTTGTAAAAACTCTGGTTGCAAATGACATCTTTAAAAATCATCTCCTCCAAACCCAGAAGCCATAGAGATATGGTGAAAACTCTTGTTGCTATGGCAACGAAAGTGATATCAAAAATAAAACTTTTAAGAAATCATATTCACCTGACCAAGGAGGTGTAGAGTCTCGATAATTTGCATGAAGCATTATTACATTGACCTCGCATACAAAATACCACCTTTACATCACTAAGGGTTTAGAAAAAACTCCAGAAGACTGAAATTTCCTGGTAATTTTAAAGTCCACCATCCATATTATCCTCAGAAATCAATGGACTGGCACAAAACTTAAATTTGTTCTGTAACTCATTTATGAAGACTCACATACCAACAATCAGCTTAATATCTTCAAGGACTATGATAAAAAGTCCTGAAAACTGAAAATTCCTGGTAATTTTCTAATTCCAGCATCATTATCTTCCTCAAAAAACAATGGACTGGGACCAAACTTACACTTGTTCTGTACATAATTGAAAGAGACTCACATACAAAAAATCAGCTGGATATCTCTTAGGGTTTAGAAAAAAAAAGTCCGGAAAACTGAAATTTCCTGGTAATGTTATAAGACCAGCATCTGTATCTTCCTCAAAAATCAATGGACCCAAACCAAACTTGAACTTGTTCTGTAACTCTTTGATGCAGACTCAAAAACAAAAAATCAGGTTAATATCTCCAAGGGTTGAGAAAAAATGTCTGGAAAACTGAAATTTCTCGGTAATTTTCCTAGTCCAGCATCCATATCTTACATAAAAATCAATGGATGGGAACCAAACTAAAACTTATTCTGTAACTCATTGATGCGGACTCACATACCAAAAACCAGCTTAATATCTCCAAGGATTTTGAAACAAGAGGACCATGATGGTCCTAAATCACTCCCCTGAGTATGATGGTTCATGGATTTATGATATATACAAAGTAGTAATTACTTTGGAGAAAATGTTTAAGGATTTTCTCTTTTAATCCTAGGTATATTGATGATCCCACCATATTACCCTA
The DNA here is from genome assembly GCA_946902895.1 of Fragum fragum. NCBI lineage: Eukaryota > Metazoa > Mollusca > Bivalvia > Cardiida > Cardiidae > Fragum > Fragum fragum. Next base: position 22,549,507 of record OX336370.1, on the reverse strand, counting down.
ATTCCCTGAATAAGGCAATGCTTTGAAGTAAAGACATCAATACATTCCAAATATAAAAGCTCTTGATCTAATGGTTTAGGAGAAGAAGGTTTTCAAATATAAATCATTCTTTATTCCTATCAAAAATTAGGGACTGCACAGAAAAGGGCTAATTTTCAGAATACAGTAATTCTGTGAAGTATTTTGGTAGAGAGTCAATAGCTGATGATACATACCAAATATAAAAGCTCTAGGCCTAATAATTTGTGAGAAGAAGACTTTGAAAGATTTCCTTCTTTATTCCTTTGTAAAACCAAGGATCACACAGACAAGGGCTAATTCTCAGAATACAGTAATTCTTTGAAGTATTTTGGAGGAGGGTCAATAGATGATTATATGTACCAAATATAAGAGCAGTAGGCCTTATAGTTTGTGAGAAGAAGATTTTCAAAGATTTACTTCATAATCCGTTGAGGGTCAATAGGTGATGATATGTACCAAATTTCAAAGCTCTAGGCCTTATGTTAAGGAGGAGGAGATTTTTTGATAATTGTTTACGGACAGACAGACGGACAGATGGACAATTACCAATCACAATAGCTCACCTTGAGCACAACGTGCTCAGGTGAGCTAAAAAAGTCCCAAAAACTGAAATTTCCTGATAATTTTCTAAGTCGAGCATCCGTATCTTCCTCAACAGTCAATGGTCTTGAACCAAACTTGAACTTGTTTTGTAACTCATTGACACGGACTCACATACCAAAAATCAGCTTAATATCTCTGAGGGTTTAGGAAAAAAGTTTGGAAAACTGATATGTCCGGACTGACAGACGGAAGGAGTGCAAACCAATAGTCCCCTTCTGCTTTGCTGGTAGGGGACTAATAAAGAAGGATCATTAAAAACAATTACTAAAAGAATTGAAATCAGTTGAAAGCTTATGCTGCCATGGCAACCCAAGTTCAATTTGAAAAAAAGTCTCAAAAGATCCAATTGGTATTAAGCGGTGAAGAAAAAGAGTCTTATCTCAGGTGAAGGCCAAATAGCCTTTTTGTGTGTGTAAGTACCGGTAAGTCTAGGGTCAAGGTCACATGATCAAAGCACTTTGTGTCAAGTGATTGAGCCTATCACTTATCCAATATATGGATGAAGTATGATGGCCCATGACGTGAGCTTTCAGAAATTCTAAGCAAAGTTAGTTTTGGGTTAGATGTTGTTAATAGAGGTCAAAGTTAGTTAACAGGGTCTAGGTACTCAATGTCAGTTGGAAGCTCATCACCTAATGATTGTAAAGTAATGCCTGATTACAACATCTTGGACATGTGTCTCTTACTTTTTCTTGCTGAATGATTCATTTTGTTTCTTTTCAAGATGTCTGTAAGTCACTCACAGGAAAACATTGTTGATTACATTGTTTATTCAGTGTGAAATTGCAATGATTTGTAATTGCCTAAATGCTATTGGTTTCTGTTTTTCTACATTATCTTTTAGCTTGATAAATGTCATGTAATCCAGCTGATTTATATAAAGAATGTGGCGGACAAAATGATGTTGTTTTTAAACTGTGACCTTGAGCTTGGACGAATCACAAAAAAGATGAAACTAGCACTTACCCAGTAGAACAACTGTGCCAAGTTATTTTCAAATCTATCCATAAAGTAGAAGTTATGCTCCGAACAAAGTTAATTTCATTGTTTGACCTTCAACTGTGACCTTGACCTTGGGTGCATCACAACAAACATTTCGCATGGCACAAGCACTCATCAAAATGAATAACTGTGGCAAGTTATTTTCAAATCCATCCATAAATGTAGAATTTATGCTCCAGACAATGTCAGTTTTATCTTTTCACCTTCAACTGTGACCTTGACCTTACATTTTGCATGACACTAGCACTCATCAAGAAGAACAACTGTGCTAAGTTATTTTTAAATCCATCCAAAAATATAGAAGTTTGCTTTGGACAAGGTCAATTTGTTGTTTCACCTTTACTGTGACCTTGACCTTGGATGTATCACAACAACTGACAGGCTTTCATCTACAACAACAAAGTATCTTTAACCTAAGAACTTAGCATTGACCTTTAGCCAACATTTAGAAAACAACTTGAACCTTGCCCATGTTTTATATTGCTTGGATGTCTCTGAAGAGCTATTCAATGGGTCAGTGCAAACAGTTGTAACTTTCAATATGTTTATCTGCTATTACAACTGTTTTGCGCTGACCCCTTGTATTACCCTACCAACAGTGTAAGCATTCCAACTGGTTGATTTTTTTTTGTAGATTATCTGTTATAATATTCTTGCTATATAGTGCTCTATTGTTTGTGCCATGGTCTTCAAATTTCACATGTGTATGTCCATCAATTAAACCTTTACATCTGTATCAAGTTCAATGTCATCTGTTGCAACCAACATCATTTTTATTTTGTTTGACATATATAACTGCTCAGTGCTAGTTCATATAAATTCATATATCACAGTTAATGTAACTTTTCAAGGTCAAATATATGCAAAAATAAAAAATATAAACAATTACTTTTAAATGAAATGTCAAACAGGGCCTTTGTATTTGGAGTGAAAATTCCTTCCTCCTGGTGCCAAGCTAAACTTCATTCTCAAGTTCAAGGTTCAAGGTCATTTTTATGAAAAATTGCACAGAACTTTTTTAAGTTTTGCTGTCAACAGGTGAAGTATCTTTAACTATATTCTGAGTTTTGGTAAATATTTAAAGTATTCTCTATGGGTGTCCAGTTGAAATGATTGAAATGAATTGAGTCCCAGGAGCTCATGTCTAATCAGGATTTTTGGACGAGAACTTGCCATTCTACAAGCAAATTGGTTTACCTCTTTGTTCTAATGACAAGCCAATTCTGACCAAAATAGGAACAGTTATATGGTGATTAATCATTTATGTCATCCAAGACGAACTTGGCTTCCAAAGGGAAATAGAAAATAACAAAAAAGGAATCTTCACTACAATCTTGCTAGATCATTTTTGTTATCAAAGATTTTGTCCCGAATAATTAGTATTTCTGAAATCTGCAAATATGTTTCAACCCATTACCAGACGGCAAAATTTTAGACTTGTCCTAATTTAAAGGAGTTGCAGACGACAATTTATAGTTGATGAAGATTAGATTTTTTTAACCTTCTGAGTAGAAAACATTGTGTAACATGAAGCAATTTCTTGTTACGACCAATTTCTTCATTTAATATAATGTTCTCCCAATTGTTTTTCTTGAGGGGCATCTAAAAGCATCACTGTGTGAATGGGTTAAGTCATTTTGACAAAATGAATGTGGTAAATTACTCCTTTTCATTATTATCTTTCAATTACTTAACAACAAAGTTCACATATTCATTTGCTTCCTGAGTATATATATCACCAGTATAAGGCTGGGCCCGTCACTAGCCTAGACTCAAATCTGCCCCTTAAATTTCTTTTAGATTATCACTCAAAATGTAAGTCTGAGAGTAAGGGCTAATGTAAATATTACTAAATGCCATAGAAATAGAAAACATGAAACACATTTACAAAATAAACTACAAATCAAAGGGGTCAGTGGCTTTTGAATGAGCAGTGATATGGAAAAGGTACCGAATTGCTCAAGTTGAAACTATATAAGGAGATAGACATCAACACAATGAAATTCATGTTAGTATCTGGTCTTTTAACAGCAAAAAAAGAATATGTTGATAAAAATGAATATACTTAATGTCAAAATGATGAAAATATTGTTCATCCTCATGCATTTGCTATCATCTAGCTTTTAATTTCAAATTTCATTATTTTTAAGTAATTTATGTAAAAATAATTGATAAATTGCTGCATGATTATTCAAGAAAATACATCTAATGAAAATTTTGCAAAGTTATCTTGTCTTTTCAAAGAGGGCCATTTGCCCTAAAGCCCTTGTCCAAGTCAATGACTATAGAAGTAAAATAGCACAAGTGACCTTATTTAAGTCAAAAATGACCATTATCAAATCTTGTCTAAGAAATCAACCTTGCCACGTAGTATTTGATCCCACATGACCAAATATCAAATTTGATAAAGATTTTTATGAAGACAAAAATATGAATAAATAATTATCTAGTCAATTGAGTAAAATTAAGGGCTTCTAGAGTAAAAAACAAGGTTTTTCTCCAATTTTACCTACTTTTTTTACCCAAAATGACCCAAATTTGAACATGGTTGAGATATTTCTAAAACAGACATTTTAATCAAATATCAAACAAACCAGGCCTAAAATATTGCCTCTGGAGTGTAAAGGTATTTCTAAATTTTTGCCTAGTGACCTAGTTTTTGATCCAATGTCAACCAAAGTCTAACTTGGCCAAAGTATCAAGGACGCAAACATTCTGACAAAATTTCAATTCAACTGAGCTAAAATAGGGTCTCCAAAGTAAAAACAATATATTTCTAAGATTTGACCTAGTGACCTAGTTTTTGACCCCATGAGACCAAAATTTGAACTTGGCTGACATATAATCGAAACTAACATTCTGACCAAATATCATTTAAATTTAGCCAAAAATGGAACCTTTAGAGTGGAAACAAGGTACTTCTAAGATTTGACCTAGTGACCTAGTTTTTGACCCAATGAGACCCAAAGTTGAATTTGCCAGAGCTATTATACTTTCAGAGATATGCCCCAGACAAAATGTAAGTCTTTAAAATAACAAAGGGCAATAACTCCAAAATTATGCAAGCAAGAGTTGTGGTTCTTGTGCACTGCAATTCTCCTCAATGAGGTCTATCCATCTATGAAGTTTCAACATGATAGCTATGATACTTTCAGAGATATGCCCCTGACAATTTTGGGACGGACAGAAGGATGGAAGCACGGATGGACAGACAAAGGCAAATCTATATGCCCCTCCCCCCATTAAGTGGTGGGGGCATAAAAATTGTGGCATCTAGGATGCACACAAGATGTTGAAACACGACGGAAACCTGACACAGCTAGATCACAAAAGGTCACTTTGACCACTTTGTGGTCAGGTGAGTTAAAAAGACGATAAATTTCTTTAAACTATAAATCTTAAAAAGAACAAATGCTGTAAAATGATGATCATATATGAATTTACCTCTAATTTGTACAATGAAAAATTCCTCTAAGACACTTATAATGATTAGAAAACTGAGTTCCAACACTTTCTCTAATTATCCCCAATTTTGTAAATGGATGGATAATTCTGGCTTGTAAGTAATCATTACAGTAAAACACTTTCACATGATTATTGTAACAACGATAATTGATGGTTCTTTCTGGAGAAGTTATGTGTACATTCACAGATATCGTGATGGATTGGTAAATCCCTAATGTCCATAGAGCTAGAAACTTTTAGCAGTAGGCTCCAATATGAGCAATTTTTTAGAAGACATATAGCTATTATCCATAATTTTGTTATACAATCCTACATCTTTGTGACAGGGAATTTTTAGAGAAAAAGAGAAGATATCACTCTAACAAGTTCATGATTGAAGATGTTTCTTCCTTATAAGAGAAAGACAAACTCAAGTCTTGGTCCATTAAACTTTATCGACAAGTTGTTTCAATTTCATTGATTTCTATCCTTTTCTTTCTCTTAGAGCATCTTTCATTTTATTTCATATTCATGTGGTTCTAAATAATAATGATAACTCTGTAATGCTTTCCAGTGAATTATCAGATAACTTGTGGATTGTCACTTGATAATTTCACAGATAAACCAGTGAAATTAGTGACACGATATATTTAACCTTTCTTTCGTTCATTTCCCACTACTGAACATGATCTGGACTAAATACACCGATGAAGTCATTAGGTTGCCATGTAAATAATACAAAATGGCAATCTTGAAAAGATTTTCAAACAAGAGGACCATGATGGTCCTAAATCGCTCCCCTGAGTATGATAGTTCATGGATTAATGATATATACAATATAGCAAAGCCCTCTGTCTAATTATTTTGGAAAAGATGTTTAAGGATTTTCTCTTTTAATCCTAGGTATATTGATGATCCCACCATATAACCCTTATTTCCTGAATAAGGCAAAGCTTTGAAGTAAAGACATCAATACATACCAAATATGAAAGCTCTTGGCCTAATGGTTTAGGAGAAGAAGGATTTCAAAAGATATCATTCTTTATTCCTATCAAAAAGAAGGGATCGAACAGAAAAGGGCTAATTTTCAGAATACAGTAATTCTTTGAAGTATTTTGGTTGAGGGTCAATAGCTGATGATGTGTACCAAATATCAGAGCTCTAGGCTTAATGGTTTGGGAGAAGAAGATTTTCAAAGATTTCCTTCTTTATTCCTTTGTAAAATCAGGGATCGCAAAGAAAAGGACTAATTTTCAGAATTCGGTTATTCTTTGAAGTATTTTGGTAGAGGGTCAAAAGGTGATGCTATGTACAAAATAACAAAGCTCTAGGCCTAATGGTTTGGGAGAAGAAGATTTTCAGAGATTTCCTCCTCTATTCCTTTGTAAAATCAGGGATCGCACAGAAAAGGGTTAATTTTAAGAGTACAGTAATTCTTTGAAGTATTTTGGTAGAGGGTCAATAGGTGATAATACATACCAAATATCAAAGCTCTAGACCTTATGGTTTAGGAGGAGAAGATTTTTTAAGATTTCCTTTGTAAAATCTGGGATCGCACATAAAAGGGTTAATTTAGAGAGTACAGTAATTCTTTGAAGTATTTTGGTAGAGGGTCAATAGGTGATGATACATACCAACTACAAAAGCTCTAGGCCTTATGGTTTGGGAGAAGAAAATTTTCAAAGATTTCCTTCTATATTCCTTTGTAAAATCAGGGATTGCACAGAAAAAGGCTTATTATCAGAATACATTTATTCTTTAAAGTATTCTGGTAGAGGGTCAATACGTGATGATACATACCAAATATAAAAGCTATAGTCCTAATGGTTTGGGAAAAGAAGATTTTTAAAGATTTCCTTTTTTATTTCTTTGTGAAATCAGGGATTGCACAGAAAAGGGCTAATTTTCAGAGTATGATAATTCTTTGAAGTATTTTGGTACAGGGTCAATAGATCATGATATGTACCAAATATCAAAGCTCTAGACCTTATGGTTTAGGAGGAGAAGATTTTTTAAGATTTCCTTTGTAAAATCTGGGATCGCACATAAAAGGCTTAATTTAGAGAGTACAGTAATTCTTTGAAGTATTTTGGTAGAGGGTCAATAGGTGATGATATGTACCAAATATCAAAGTTCTGATGGTTTAGGAGGAGAAGATTTTTCAATAATTGTTTACAGATTGACAGACGGACAGACGCCGGACAATTACCGATCACAATAGCTCACCTTGAGCACATTGTGCTCAGGTGAGCTAGAAATAAAAAAAACAAGAGGGCCAGAATGGCCTTGACTAATCTAAGATGACTGAAAAAAAAAACTTAGAGAACACAGCCTGTTTGACCTTGAGCTATGAGATTACAGATTTCAAAGTAAAAAACAGGCCCGCCCTGCCATGCCCATATTTGGGCGTCAATCAAATTTTTCGGGAACAACTTTTGAAAAGGGTCACTCAAGGAACATTCATGCCAAGATTGGTTGAAATTGGCCAAATGGTTACTGAGGAGAAGATGATTAATGATTTCAAAGTCAAAAAGTGCTCACCCTGCCACACCAATATTTGGACGTCAATCAAAATTCTGCAAACAACTTTTGAAAAGGGTCACACAAAGAACATTCATGCTAAATTTGATTTAAATTGGCCCAATGGATACTGAGGAGAAGATGTTTAAAGATTTTGAAGTAGAAAACTGCCCAACTCCCTATATTTGGGTGTCAATCAAATTTTTCCCGAACAACTTTTGAAAAGGGTTATGTGACCTAAAAACATTTTATTTCTTTTTGTATTAATTCATTCCCAGACGATAAAATGTTACACCGGCCCAAATTCAAAGAAGATGCAGACAGCAAGTTTAAGTTGATAAAATTTCAGATTTTTTCAACTTTCTGGGAAGAAAACATGGTGGAAAATGAAGAAATTGCTTTTGATAAGCAATTTCTTCATTTTCCACAATGGTTTCCCAATTATTTTTCATGAGGGGCGTCTAGAAGCGTCACTGTGTGGGAATGGTTTGAGAAATAGAATTATTTTTTCTTGTATTCAGTGTGATTAGGATTTTTGGTTCATACCTCCATGAACAAAAAATATTCTCTTTAACTTCAAAATAATTTGAACTGCTATGCAAACAAAAGCCTAAAAATTGATTTGAAATTAGTTTCACATGAAAAATAAGAGTACCGCATGTAGATGTCAGCTCTTTGCAGTTCAAAAACTTGATATTGTGTAAAACTTCTATGTAAAACAAGCATTCTGAAGTACCCATCCCGTACTGGCTTTATATATATCCCTCTTTTGGGTGGTAAAGGGATTACTACCCCTTCAAAATTACAGTTGTATCAGATTTTGTGAGCAAGTACTTAAACACACACACATACACACAAACATAAACAAGAGGGCCATTGGCCTTGGGCGCTCCCCTAAGATAAAGGCACTTTTTCTTTCAACAGTCTAATTTCATGTTAAGATTATGAGAAAAGTGGGTCATACTGACAGATATAGAGTATGGACCTGGGGATCCAAAAGACCAAATTACAAATTCTAAGGCTTGGGGCAAATTTGAAAGAAGGAATTAACTTTTTTCTCCCTCTGGATCCATGGGTTATAATTTCAGAAAAAAGAAAGAATTCTGTGATCTGACGCTTCATGCCTATATCCCCCTCACAGGAATCCACCCCTGGGGACCCGAGGATCATGATTTTACCTATTTTGAAAGAGGTCAATATACTGATGCTTCATTCAAAATATTGAGGGTCCTCGCCTTCTGGGTCAGGAGAAGAAGATTCTTAAAGATTTTTTAAAATTTCACTTTTGTTGCCATGGCAACCAGAGTTTTCACACTGACTGATGTTGACAATGGGAGGGGATTAAAAAACAAGAGGGCCGTTGGCCCTGGGGCGCTCACCTGGGATAAAGGCTCTTTTTCTTTCAACAGTCTAATTTCATGTTAAGGTTAGGATAATGACACAAGTGGGCCACAATTACATATAATGACTATGAACCTGGGGATCCAAAATTTCTAAATTACAAATTCCAAGGCTTAGGGCTGATTTGAGAGAAGGAAAAAACTTTTTCCATGGGTTATAATTTCAGAAATAAGAAAGAAGTCTGTGAATTGATGCTTCATGCCTATTACCCCCCCTCACCCCGGGTCCGCCCCTGGAGACCCGAGGATCATGATTTTAGCTAAGAAATCAATATACTGATGCTTCATGCAAAAAATCAAGGCTCTACGCCTTCTGGATCAGGAGAAGATTCTTAAAGATTATTTTGAAATTTCACTTTTGTTGCCATGGCAACCAGAGTTTTAAACAGATTTCAATTCTTTAAGCTGATTTGAAGGGTAACCACCTAAGGAACATTTCTGCCAAATTTGGTTCAAATTGCCCCAGTGGTTTGGGAGGAGATGTTATTTAAAATTCATTCTTTATTTCTATATAACCCCCATGATTTTAGCTATTTTGAAAGAGGTCAATATACTGATGCTTCATGCAAAATCAAGGCTCTACGCCTTCTGGGTCTGGAGGAGAAGATTTAAAAGATTATTTTAAATTTCACTTTTGTTGCCATGGCAACCAGAACTTTTAACAAATTTCAATTCTTTTAGCTATTTTTGAGGGGGCCACCTAAGGAACATTTCTGCCAAATTTGGTTCAAATTTGCCCAGTGGTTTGGGAGGAGATGTCATTTAAAAAAGATTATTTTATTTTAAAATTTCACTTTTGTTGCCATGGCAACCAGAGTTTTTAACGGATTTCAATTCTTTTAGCTATTTTTGAAGGGGACCACCTAAGGAACATTTCTGCAAAATTTGGTTCAAATTGGCCCAGTGGTTTGGGAGGAGATGTCGTTTAAAGAAATTGTTGATGGACGACGCACGGACGCCGGACAAAAGGGGATCACAATAGCTCACTTTGTGCTCAGGTGAGCTTAAAAGTCTGAAAACCCTTAGAAGTAGAGTTACGGTTCTTTTGCATGTTATTGTGATCATTAAGTTACATGATACTTGCTTTTATGCTTTCATAGATATGTCCCGTACAAAATTAAAGTCTGAAAAACATCAAAGGGCAAAAACTCAAAAAAATTAGTATGGTAGAGTTATGGTTCTTGTCAATTGCACTTCCCCTTGTTATGCTATGGACAAAATTTAAGTCTGAAAAACAACAAAAGGCAATAACTCAAAATATAAGAACAGGCAATGAATACAACTGCCAAGTTTCAAGTAAATCAGAGTTATGCCTCAGATAAAGAACTTGATGCAGCTCAACCGGAGGCCTAGTGATCCTATAATATATTATGTCCTGTCTTTTCAACAGGTGTATAGTTATTGAAATACAAGTAAGTATTTTTCAACAGAATCAGGAACCGATATCTCTGTGCTTGATTCTCTGCAGTTCTCAATTGTAGGATAAAGCTATTCAATGTTGGCATAAAAGTACAATAAACCAAATGATGTTTAGGATGTAGTTTCAACAGTTGGATTTTGACCTAGATTGTATGTAATCATCACTGTACAGCACCTGTAACATTCTCGGGTACCCTCTGTTTAATGTTTCTCACACAATGACGCTTTTGAAAGAGAATTGTGAACATTTAGGATTAACCCTTGTCATGCTGTATAAAAACTCTTTCGAAATGGCATTAAAATCAAAGGGCTGAAAGCACTGGTAGCAGTCTTGTAGTTCAATTATCAATATTTCTTTTTAAACTAGAGCTGTCGCCCTCAAGGGCTGACGAGAATACCCCCCACACCGCTAAAAAGGCTTTTCTATGAAGGAGTGGAATTTGAAGCTGTTTAATCACATGCATGTCATGGTGGATGAACATTGCCAACCCTCCACCTCTTTCTGATTTTGTGTTTGTTGCTAGAGTTGACTGATTAGGAAAGGTTGGTCAATATGAGCCTATGTTAAAGAAAACTGTGTGAGGAGATGATGACACAAAATTATATCCACGAAAAGTCAATATGAGCCTATGTTAAATTTTTGACCCCGGGGGGGCGGGGTCAAATTTGACCTCAGGAAATAAACCGTTCGATATTTTGTAAAGGTCAACAAGAAGATGTTACTTACCAAATTTGGTAACTCCCCTTATGGTTACTGAGTTTTGCAATTTTAAATTTTGACTACTCCCCCCCCCCCATTAAAAAGTTCAAAATGGCATAACTCTGAAATTAACGACTGGATCAAGATGAAAATTGCAGGTGCACAACTTCATATGATAGGAAACAACCTGATAAAATTTCAGCAAAATTGGTCAAAAAATGTGGGAGGAGAAGAGGACACAAAATTATGTCCACGGACGGACAGACAGACGGACGGATGGACAGACGGACGGATGGATGGACAGACGGACGGACAGACGCATGGACAACCTGATTCCAGTATACCCCCCCCATAACTTCGTTGTGGGGGGTATAATTAATTTCATAAATATATCTCTCAGGAAAAGTACAAACAGGAGGTGTATACTAAGATCAGACTGCACTTATGATATTTGTCTATACCTTCTGCCAAAACCGGAATATTCTGGTTTTAGCATGACAAGGGTTAATAATAAATTCATTACAAGCTGCTATATCAGAAATATCTACATTCATGCCAATCATAATGGATTTTCATCTCTTGGTGTAACATTTTGTGACTAGAATAACTAATATTGAACTCTGCTATAATAATTTTGCCCCATCAATCAGTATGGTGACAGATTATAGATTGATACTGTGACATGATTAACATATATGAAAGGCAGATTACCCATAGATTCTTTATTTATGCAGGGAGTGAAGAAAAGCACTCAATGAAATAAACTGAATATCCATATTGAACACAAGAAAAATAGGTTTCTTTAACACAAAAATTAAAAAGTATTTTGCAAAAGAAAATATAATGTTTGTGAAATTTTGAGATTTTTCCAACTTTCTGTAAATAAAACATTGTGGAAAATGAAGAAAATGCAAGCAGATTCTTCATTTTAAACAATATTTTCTCAATTGTGTTCATTGAGGTGCATCAAAAAGCATAACTGGGTGGAAATGGGTTAAAGGTTGTGGGTTTTGCGAGTCTTAGACTCACAAATAAGTAGTATGGAATTTCTAAATTAACTAATGTGAGTCCCATGGACGCTCTGAAGCTCACCTAAATATTTAAGAATTGGAGTCAGTTCTAGAGGCTTTGATTCTTTTCTTAATTTAAGCTCTGGGAGGTAATTGCTGTCCATTACTTCATTTACTTGTAACTACACTACAGCTTCAGTATGCATATAACATGTGATGATAGTTTAAAAAAAAAGAATGAAAAACACATTGAATGTTCAACCAGGGACTCATAATATTTTAATAATTACCTAAAGGACATGGTTTATTGATTCCTTGGAACCCCTAATAGTTGATGTTGGACAAAAAGTTGAGATGTTTAAAAAAAAGTAACAACTATGGTGTTGTCAAAAGCAGAATAATCTAATCTTAGTTTTGTGTATAAAAATCCCTACACTTTGATTAGCTGTCAATTCTGTTCATGCCTCATTTAAAAACTAACAAGATGTGTTTGTGAAACTCTATGCCCCAGTAACGGCCTTTTTTAACAGTCTGACCTTGATAATTGACCATCATCTTGATAGATGATCTTAACCTGAAAACCACCTAATGCCTATCAATGCAAGGAACCAATGTTCAAAATATAAGCCAGGTATCTTAAACAATTTTTGAAAAACATAAAGATGTAAAGTTTTTGATTTGAATTGACCTTGATAATGAACTTGACCTGACCTTACTACTAACTGATGCCTATCAATGCAAGGAACCTATTTCCAAAATATGAGCCAAGCTTCTTGAACAGTGTTTGAATAACAGTAGTGTAAAGTTATTGAATTGAAATTTGATGAGTGATCTTGACCTTGAAATTTCTGGTTTAAACCTTACAACCAACCAATTCCTATCCATGCAAGAAGCCTATGCCCCAAACATGAGCCATGTATCTTATTTGGTGTTTGAATAAAAGTAAAATGTTAAAATCTGCATTAAGTCAACCTTGATAAGTGACCTTAAGTTTGATGATCTTGACCTTACAACTGAGTGATGCCTATCAATAAAAAGAACCTATGTCCAGTGAGCGACACTAACAGTGTCCCAGGATCCCAAGGACTCCAAATATTGGCCAAGGACTCCAAAGTCTAATTTCTTGGTGTTCCCTTGGGACTTTTATTCCTCCGGCACAAGAATGCCCATTTTTCAAACAATTTGTGCTTGACTATACCTGCCGTTTTTCTCTTTTGCATTTTTTTTCTTTTTTTATCCTTATAGCAATAATGTGGTGTTTTGTTTACTTTAGATTTTTATTTGTCTTGTTTACCATAGTCCACAGTCATCCAATTTTAAGAAGATTTTTAAAGTAAAAGTTTACGGATGCACAGACACAGGCACACTGAGATGGATGCACAACAGACACAAAACCATGACAGTAGCCAGTGAAGCTAAAAACAACTACTTCACACAATAAAATCCACATAATCATGTGGATTGAACTTTAGTTATCACATTTTTTTCTTCCTAAACAGAAGGATAGGAGTAAGGACAAAGTTGAGGTATGGTAGAGGTTTTATAAAAATCAAGTATAAAAGAATTTTATACAGTTTATATACAGGCTATTGAACAGGCCTTCAGAAAAAGATAACTCTAATTAGCCGCTTATGTCGTTATATTGTGAAATTAGCAAATCCTCTAGTGGCATTACCTATTTTAATGTAAATTAGCACCAAGCTGAATGGAAATATTGGGAAATATCTACTAAACAAATTTCTGTAACAGTTATTATTTTGAGGATAATATTGAAGAAGTTAATTTGTTCACAGCTTATTAGTGCCATATTAAAACACAAAAAAATCCGGTTGTTTTTAATAGGGCAATGTTTTTTCCGCTAGATTCATTCCCTTGACATCAATTTAATCAAATTGGTCTGTAAAAATTCCTCTCATTAGAATTAGAAAAGAGGTGACAATGTTTAAAATGGGACTTCATATAAAATATCAACTAAATTGATGTAATCAATTTTGCTCAAGGTACCCCCTCTATTAAAGAACCACTTTCCTTAACCAATAATTTATTCCCACACAACGACGCTTTCTGATGCCCCTCATGAAAAGCGATTGGGAAAGCATTGTGTAAAATAAAGAAATTGCTTGCAGCAAACAATTTCTTCATTTTACACAATGTTTTCTACCCTGAAAGTTGAAAGAATCTAAAATTCCACATACTTTCAGTTGTCATCTGCAACCCATTTGAATTTGGACCAGTCTAAAGTTTTGTCATCTGGTAATGGGTGACCATAATCAGAAAATTCACTTTACAAAAGCAAAAGGGATGTATTTGCTTTAAAACCTAACTTAATCGGAACTCAATAGTATCTTCTCACTGAGATGATTCTAATGAGTTCTAATAACATAAGTTTTTAATTCTGCAATCGTTGAGGGGTCACAAATCAAATTGTTCCTTCAAATTTTTCACATGAGAATGTATTAAACAACCATTCCCATTACCCATTTCCACACAATGCCACTTTTTTATGCCCCTTTTTTAAAGAGTTTGGGAAAACATTGTGGATAATGAAGAAATTTCTTATAACAATCAATTTCTTTATTTCCCAAATGTTTTCTTTCTCAATACACCAAGATTTTTAGAATTTCATCAACTTGAAGCATTTGTATTTTATTTCAATTCTTTTGAGTGGTAATAGGGTATTCCGGTAAGTTACCCCCTTACATTGTTACTTGAAACAGATTCACTGAATACAAATAATAAACCCATCATCGCTCAATAATGCTGTCATTCTAAGCACCATTTTTTAATCATTATTATTCTTTGCAACCTTTTCAGTTTGGATCTTTCTAAAATTTACTCATCTGGTTTAGCTAAAAACAAACCTATCACTATGAAACCCAAAGATTTCTTACACCTCTAAACCAGATTTGTTCCTTGAAGATTGATTGTGAGAAAAGCCAAAATTGATAGTTACTTTTGTGAGACAATGGTAAAACAATATGTCCCTGACCTTTTAAAGCATAAAAAATTCACTTTGAAAAAAGTTAAAGGAAATGAAGAAAATGAAGATTAATCCTTGTTGTGCTGAATACATTTTTTACAGAATTACATTAAAATCAAAGGACTGAAAGCACTGATAGTACATTTTGTTTGATCATCATTGCTTCTTTAGAAATTTAATTCCATAAACCATTCTTGTTTGAAATGGACAGACAGGAGGAAAAGACAAAGATCAGACTGCATTTATGTGCAGGCTGATCTTTTCTGTATGTCCTGCCAAAACAGGAGTATTCTGGGTTCAACATGACAAGGGTTAAAGTAGGATACTTTTTTTCCCCACAATCTTTTGTAACCAGTATCTGAAACAGCCATATAGATTGACTGCCAGCTACTTCTGCATACTATGGCATGACTGTTTGGCACAGTTCCTTTTGTGGCAATGATATAATATCCTGAGTAAGAAAGCTTAACTGTGATAAGCAATCTGATTTTTTCCTTTCACATTACATTCATTTTGAGCTTTTCATTCAACTTTTTTAATCCTACCTAAGAATAAACAGCAACATAAAGTCAATAAATTTGAATGGTTAATGTATACAACAAGCAAGAATGAACATATTCATTTTTGTAAAGTTAGCAAATTGATTGTTAATGCATGTATGTTCTAATTCAAAAAATATATATGAAAATATTATAAACACTGCAACTCCACTATAACGCTACCGGGCACAGCGCTGACTCCATTATAACGCGGGGTCCGCTTGGCTCCCAAAATTTTGGAGGGGGAGGGGCATTTCGGGTTGCAGATGCTGAGATACGATGTTAATGCTGATTTGGCCGCCATTTTTTATCCCGTCTTCGGCCCGCTCGAAGAAAAAGGGTTGCACATAAAAATCGATAATTACCCGAAGCCAGGTAAGTTTTTAACACCTTACGTGGACGGTCCTGGTCAATAATGCATTACTTCAGAGGTAATTGCTTTGATTGAATGATGAGACGCGTAGTGTTTCAATTTACAAAATCAGTTTGATTGTTTGGTCTTACTGTTTGACATTGAGATGATCAATGCCGTAGGTCTTTTTATATTTTTTAATTCAATAGAGAAAAGTCACGCACCTCGGTATCCTTCAGTTACAAGCCTTGAAGGTGGTGCGATTAAAATATCAGACTATTTCACTCTCGGCGTTCTTAATTTTCTTCAGTCTGCGGTAGGACGTGTTCTTAAAGTAATGCGCGAGCGTGAAATTAGACAAATTGACTAGAGCCTACTATTTATATCACTTCATAGTTTGCTGGTATCCGGAGCTCGTAGAGGATAGTGGCTTCAAGATAAAAACGCAACAATGTGCTTTGAGAACAATGAGTCGTAGTTGCGACGTTTTCGCTAAATACAGAAAATACATGAATTTTTATTGTAAATGTCACAATATCGGAAGTATCTCATTTGAAACGGGGTAGATAATATAAGTAGATTGAAATAAAATACCGTTATTTTTCCGCATTTCTTTAAATAATTCGAAAATTCAATGCCATTCTGTATGATCAAACTCACGGCATAAAGCTTGTCGACAAGTTTGAAGTCAAGGTTTTTACGGGCACAGTTTATTTTATTCTGAGGGAGGAAAGGTGATCAAAGGTGCCGCCGCCAGATGTTCAGCTATTTATGGGAGAGTTTCCAGAGTTTGCACGTGCCAGACGCGTACCCCGTGAGAATTCTTGCTGACCGAATTTTTTTCTCTTGTCATTATGAAACCAGACATTTCGCCGTGTCGGATATTTTTCGATTATTATGACCTTCATTTTTTACGATTAAAAGTTAACCGCTACAAAGTTTAATCCAGTTTTTTATACATGCAACTGGTCGGTTTAAATTCCCGATTCGTAAATGACTAGGTTCAGATAGAATTCTTTGTCGGTTTATTGTTACCGTATTTTTAACAATGGTAAAGAAATTAGACCAAGTCCATTACCGCGAAAGACGTTAGAAGGTCGATCCACGCGACATTTTCTCAACGCTTCAGTAACCCCAGGTGTTCAACAACTCGTCGGTCTCCAAGGAGACGTCGCTATGCGGAATAGTTAGATTTTATCCCTTTTGTTTAAGGATGGAAATACTTACGTCCGTGTAAAACTAAATTCAATTAGATTAATGCCGACGACCATCATAATAATAAAACATGTCTCGGGTAAAAGTTCAAGCTTCTCAATATTGGGAGAAAGAGATTTGTTTGTTTGAATGGGGTTTTACGCCGCTTTCAACAATTTTTCAGTTATATCGCGGCGGCTGGAGCACCTAACAATGGAATCCTGGTATTTCTCAACCCAGTACTACCATTACACCCTTTCCTAGCCTCCAGCTGCTATCCCACATAGGTCTACGATTATCGACCCACTGGTGAGAGACAAATAGTCGGAAAGGATGAGTGCCGACGTCGGGGATCGAACCCGGGACCTCTAGATTGACAGTCCGACGCCCTACCAACTGCGCTATGACGGCGGCTTTGTAACCAGTATCTGAAACAGCCATATAGATTGACTGCCAGCTACTTCTGCATACTATGGCATGACTGTTTGGCACAGTTCCTTTTGTGGCAATGATATAATATCCTGAGTAAGAAAGCTTAACTGTGATAAGCAATCTGATTTTTTCCTTTCACATTACATTCATTTTGAGCTTTTCATTCAACTTTTTTAATCCTACCTAAGAATACACAGCAATTTGAATGGTTAATGTATACAACAAGCAAGAATGAATATATTCATTTTTGTAAAGTTAGCAAATTGATTGATAATGTATGTATGTTCTAATTCAAAAAATATATTATATAAGAAAATATTATATACTTGCATTTGCCTCTTTCTCTCTCTTTCTTTTTTTCCCGTATTTTTCCTGCTTTCTGTCTGACTATCCCACTCTCTATGTCCCCTTCTCTGTCCAATTCTCTCCCCTCAACCACATTCTCTCCGCTCACCCACATTCTCTTTAAATTATACTAATGTTCTCACATATGTATTTTGTACCCTTTGTCTCGTAATTCCATTCAATGTATATTGACCTCTTGTTTTCCTTAACAGGAACAGAGTGAATAAAGAATTGTATTGTATTGTATTATCTTAAGTTTGGCTCAACTTTAGCTGCCATATCGTAGCCCACTTTCTGATAACATGCTGACAAGGGCTACAACACCCCCCTTCTTTGCTCTTTGTTGCAGTGCCCAAAGTGAATCACTCCGGGCACTTTGAGGTCTAATATTGGAAGTTGTGTAAATAGAACAAACACAAGTTTGATACCAAAATGGACCTCAACCATTTATCTATCCATCTAAATAAATGTAAATCTGCAAAAAGTCGGATATTTTGTGCATTTAAGTCTCTATCTGCTACACTATCGGAAACTTAAAGTTTTTTGGCCATTTTGAATCAAATTTCAGCCATTTTTGATGTTTACAGCAAGATCTCACGAGATTTCGGGCTTCACGCCAAAACAATAGCAAATAAAAAGTTAGGTCGTCATATTTTAAAGACATAGTATTTTTTTAAAAACAGGACAGTTCTGATAGAAAACAACAAAAAAGTTTTACGAAAGTAATTCAAGAGTTAATTGAATTTGATAGAAAAATAAAGATATTGACAAATCAGTATCTTTGAAGCTAAAATTTATCAATGGTCGGTAAAAAAGGATACTATGAATTATTACGAACACCTTTTTTGACAGCATGACAATAGTAAACAATGTGACGTAATAATAGATCACATGACCAACCAAATGTCATGGCCGCCAAACTAAGGAAATATTTTATGAACTGAAAAGAAACCAGTATTAAATGATTGATACAATTGGTTTCCTTATAATTTTGATAGAATTTGTCCGTAATATTAACGTATGTAAGGAATTGTTCCGTAGAGAGTCGCTTATCACCAAACATACAATATTAGGACTTGAAACAAAGCGCAAAGAAGGTGGGAGTCGTAGCCCTTGCCAGCAGATTATCAGAAAGAGGGCTACGATATTGCAGCTAGCTCAACTTGTGAAAAAAACATTTGAAATCCCTAAAGAGGTCAAAATGATATTAGATTTGATTGTAAAACAAGATGTTTTTGTGAAACACAATGCCCCCACAACAGGACTAAATGTTTGACCTTGGTATGTGACCTTGACCTTATCACAAAAACTTGACCTTGACATGAGGAGATGCTTATTATGGAGATGTATCATCATGCCAAATATGAGCATAGTATCTTGAATAGGCTGGTAGTAATTGGCAATGTTAAGTTTTTCGGTTAAGTATTGCAGACAGACAGACAGGTGGAAAGATGGACAGACAGACAGACAGCAGTCAAACAATACACCCCCGATCTTTTGATAATTCTAGTTCTTTCTCTTAACCCATTACCACACAACAAAATTTTAGACTGGTCCAAATTGAAAGGAGTTGCTGACAACAATTTCAAGTTTATGAAATTTTTAAGATTTTTTAACTTTATTGTGTAGAAAACATTGTGTAAAATGAAGAAATTGCTTGTTATCATGAGGGGCATCCTAAAGTGTCATTGTGTGGGAATGGGTTAAAATATCAAGTGTTCTGATTAGCTAACTAATTTGTCTCACACGCCATGAAAAAACTGGAGTATATATGGCAATATTTTGTAAATTCATTGAGAATGTCTTCAGCTGGTAAAATATTTTCTAAATTTTACTAGAAATGAAGAGATTTTTTTCAATTGAGGTATGAAAGTAAAAACCTTACCACACTCTATTAACCCATCGCCTCACAATCACCCTTTCAACACCCCTTCAGGAAAAATATGGGAAAACATTGTGGAAAATGAAAAAATTGCTTGTGATAAGCAATCTCTTCATTATCCAGAATGTTTTCTACCCAGAAAGACAAAGATGTTAAAAGTTTCATCAATTTGAAAATGTTGCAACTTCTTTGAATATGGACCAGTCTAAATTTTTGTCAAGTGGGAATGGTTTAAAAAGAAAAAAAAGAGTTCCTATATCACCCACCTGATCAGGATAGCCTAAATCTCGCAAGCTCAGTGGTGTTGATACTTTATTTGTTAGAAAGGGTCTAAATTCTTTCATGTATTCATCTTATAATGACAAGACATTTCAGGACTGAACTATTCTGCCTGTGTTAAATATTGAAACCCACAATATAGGGCTTATAATCATCCCAGGGATAAAAAAACTTGAAATATCCAAGTAGAAACCATACAGTGAATCTGCTTCCAAGATTTGAAAGCTATAGACCACTTAGTTTATGAGGAAAAGTTTTTAAAGATTTCACTCTTTATTTCATTGTGAACCCTTGAATCCCAAAACATAAGAGTCAATTTTCATTGTAGAGCAATAAATTGAAGTAATTTGGTCGAGGGTCATTAGGCAATGCCAAATGCCAAATATGGAACTCTAGGCCTGGTGGTTGGGGATTTTTTTTCTTTTTTTTTTTCATTTTGCTGGCATGGCAACCAGAGTTCTTCATGGATTCCAAGATAGATCAACAGACAGATGACAGACATTGATCGATCACAATAGCTCAACCAGAGCACTTTGTGTTCAGGTGAGCTGAAAATAATAAGTATTCACTACATGATTTAATAAAGTCAGTTTAAGGTAAGGATTAAAAATCTAGTCCAAACCGAATTCAAACTAAAAGAGTTGGATTAGCATGGTTCATCAAGCAATCAGAAGGGAAAATTTTATTTATAGAAAAGATAATCTAGACTTTTAAATGGACATCATCCTGTGATAATATGGACAAATAGAGTTTTTTTTCCATGATTATGCATATCAAATACATACTTTAGAAGATATGTAAAGTTGTGACTTGCAATTTCAACCCATTACCAAGTGAAACATTTTTAGACTTATTCAAATTGGAAGGAGTTGAAGAGAACAATTTAAACTTGATAGAATTTCAAATTCCTCCATTTGTCTAGGTACAAAGCATTGTCGAAAATGCAGATTAAAACTTGTAGCATTTTTGTGGTATTTGGTTTACCCATTCCCATATAATTACCCTTTTTGACACCTCTGAGATAAAAGATTTGGGAAACATTGTGGTAAAAATGAAAAAAATAATTGTTAAATACATTTTCTTCACTAGCCACCATTTAAAATCTAAAATTTCATTAACTAAAATTTGTTGTCTGCAACATCTTTGAATTTGGATCAGTCTAAAATTTTATTGTCTGCAGATAATCAGTAAACCAGTGCACCTACCTAATATGTCTGGTGACAACTGAGAACAGTGCTTGACCAAGTATCGGTATAAGATGGAAAATCATTCAGAAAACATTGTTAGTAAAGTATAACTTCAGTTTCTTGAAATGAAAACGTTTTTTAGATTTCTTTTTTGTGCTTGTTTTAACAACAATCATGTTACACACGGGACAGTTATGTCATAACGTTTACAGAACTGGTGTCATCCTAGTCATATTTCACATTTTGCTTCACTAGAAAAGTATGAGCTGTTGTTATCTCTCCTGTTGGAAAAAAAATTGATGCTGAATCTGTAATTTGATTTCACTTTGAGTGACATTGAAAAAGATTGTGTTAATGATAATCCTAAAATCCTAGTTGTGAACTTCATTCACATAACCTTTCAGCTGATTTCCAATGAACCATATTTAGACTCATCCAAAGTAAAAGACATTGTTTGACGTAAGACATCACAGTGAATGTTGGGCAATACATGAACTTTTGAGTCATTAGAGGAAGCAAGCACAAAAAAGAAAAAAAAAGATGATGTTGGTTTCTTATAGTCATTTTTGAATGGTATTGATTAATTTGTCACTTTTAAGGGACTGGTAAAAAAGCATTGTATGAAACAAAGACATTAAGGAAACAAAGAGATTTAATACATGACTTTGTATTGTCATTTATGATAAAATGGGGCAACAGCTTGTGGCAAAATAAAGATCAGATAAGTAATCTGTAAAGACTGATCACCTATCGAAGTATTCAGTCAGTAAAAGTAACTTTAACAGCTTTCTTACTAATATATAAGACTGCCAAGTGATGTAGGCGCTTGACACCTGATCTGAAGTTGGCTGGTTCGAGTACCACCATCACCAGGGTGTGTTCATGGGCAAGACACCGAATAGCCAGCCCCAGTCTACTCAGCTGTAAAATTGGGTAGAAGTTGGTTTAAACCACTGCCTCTCTTTCATGGGTGTGAAAACATCTTGATTGAGACTGTTTGAGAGCGACTCTACAAGCTTAAAGTTTTCCATGCAAACTAAAAATAAATACATATAAACTAAGCTAAACTGATTTGGATATTTTAAATCTGTCAAAGTTACATTGACGTCATGAAATAATCCCTTTCATTTCCATAATATTTTCTCTATAAATAGTGATAGCCACTTCTGAATACAC
This sequence comes from Fragum fragum, assembly GCA_946902895.1. Lineage (NCBI taxonomy): Eukaryota > Metazoa > Mollusca > Bivalvia > Cardiida > Cardiidae > Fragum > Fragum fragum. Next base: position 22,527,022 of record OX336370.1, on the reverse strand, counting down.
TATCGATTCATTTATCCATTCCAACACAATCCTGCTTTTTTATGCCCCTCAAGAAAAAGACTAAGAAAAACATTGTAGAAAATGAAGAAATTACTTGTTACAAAATGTCTTCATAACTCACAATATTTTCTACCCCATTAACCAATTTCTACACAATCTTACATTGGAAAAATGCTTTGAAAAAATTGCTATTGAGCCCACAAAGTTTTGTAGGCATCATGTTAACCAATTTCTACACAATCTTACTTTAGAATCAAAGGACTGAAAGTCCTGAGAGCGGTTTTGCTGGTTTATCAGTAACCGCGCTCAATAATGCGAGCATTTTTCATCAATATGAGTGAGTAAATCGTACACCTACATAGGAGGAGCAGCTGGTGGCTCGATAAGGATGTAGTGGTAGTATTGGTGTGTGAACTTCCAGGAATACATGGTTAGGAGCTCCATCTACCCCGATATAATTGAAATACTATTGAAAGTTGCGTTAAACCCTATTCAATCAACCATGACCTATTACTGTTTACCAAAATCGCTATTTTGAATTAATGGCAACATTTTCTTATCAAGTGCGTGAAAATTTGTGGTTGTGTGGTAAAAGGTTAAATGATAAAAGGTAAAGAAATCAAAGCTAACTTTCAATTCTTTTTTCGTTGAGCATATTATTATCACAATTGAAGTAGATAAATGTCCATTTGAAAAGATTTAGTCGAATTCGAGAGGTAAAATGTGTTTTATGCTATGGGGTTAATAGGCGCTTGAATATAACAGGGTTGTAACGTGTTACATATACTGTGTATACGGGGTGTAAATTTGCCCAGCCCTGCTAGATCAAAACACTAACAGACACTTTACATGTATTCGCTAACTCCACTAACCACTGACCTAGATTCTATCTTGAAACGCGAGGAAATTATTTCTCTCATTTTGACAATTCATTAGACAATTTACCAAGGATATATTAAGTTTTAAACCATTTTCCTGGATATTCATGATTAAAAGGAGGCTGTTGGCATTCAGCAAGTAAGTTATTTTCTTCATCAGTGATGAAACAAGATGGAGGCGATCACCTAGATTTTCACTTCACGTTTATGAGCATGCGTGGAAATGAGCGAGAATGTGTGAGAACTTGTTTCCGGTTGATTGATATGAAATACCGGTTTTTCCTAACAAGAGGGCCAGAATGGCCCTAAAATCGCGCACCTGACTAATGTAAGATGATTCGAAGTTTTGCCAACACTTTTGAAAAGGAATATCCATTTAAGTTTAGTTGAAATTGGCCCGATGGTTACTGAGATGTTCAAAGTAAAAAAACTGCCCCGCCCATATTTGGGCGTAAATCAAAATTCTGCAAACACCTTTTGAATAAGGTCACCAAAGGAACATTCATGCCAAGTTTTGTTGAAATTGGCCCAATGATTAATGAGGAGAAGATATTTCAAGATTTCTAAATAAAAAACTGCCCCACCCTGCTTCGCCCATATTTGGGTGTCAATCAAATTTCACAAACAACTTTTGAAAAAGGTTCACCCAAGGAACATTCATGCCAAGGTTTGGATGAAATTGGCCCAATGCTTACTGAGGAGAAGATATTTAAACATTTCTAAATAAAGTAACAGCCACGCCCATATTTGGGCGTCAATCAAATTTCCTAAACACGATTTGAAAAAGGTCACCCAAGGAACATTCATGCAAGGTTTGGTTGAAATTGGCCCAAAGGTTACTGAGGATAGGATGTCTAAAGATTTCTAAGTCAAAAACTGCCACGCCCATATTTGGGCATAAATCAAAATTTCGCAAACAACTTTCAAAAGGGTCACCCAAGGAACATTCATGCCAAATTTATTTAAAATTGGCCCAATAGTTACTGAGGAGAATATGTTTAAAGATTTCAAAGTCAAAAACCGACATGCCCATATTTGGGCATGAAACAAAATTCTGCGAACAACTTTTGAAAAGGGTCACCCAAGGAACATTCATACCAAATTTGGTTGAAATTGGCCCAATAGTTACTGAGGAGAAGATGTTTAAAGATTTCAAAGTCAAAAACTGCCACGGCCTGCCACGCCAATATTTGGGCATAAATCAAAATTCCATGAACAACTTTTGAAAAGGGTCACCCAAGGGACATTCATGCCAAGTTTGGTTGAAATTGGCCCAATGGTTACTGAGGAGAAGACGTTTAAAGATTTCTAAGTCAAAAACTACCAAGCCCATATTTGGGCATAAATCAAAATTCCACGAACAACTTTTGAAAAGGGTCACCCAAGGAACATTCATGCCAAGTTTGGTTGAAATTGGCCCAATGGTTCCTGAGGAGAAGATGTTTAAAGATTTCTAAGTCAAAAACTGCCACGCCCTGCCTGAGGCCCATATTTGGGCAACAATCAAAATTCCATGAACAACTTTTGTAAAGGGTCACCCAAGGAACATTCATACCAAATTTTGTTGAAATTGGCCCAATAGTTACTGAGGAGAAGATGTTTAAAGATTTCAAAGTCAAAAACTGCCACGCCCATATATTGGGGTCAATCAAAAATCCGCAAACAACTTTTGAAAAGGGTCACCCAAGGAACATTCCCACCAAGTTTGGTTGAATTCCGCCCAGTTGTTACTGAGGAGAAGATGTTCAAAGAATTGTTGACGCCTTCCGACGCATGACGCACGACGGACAAAAGGTGATACCAAAAGCTCACCTTGAGCACGTTGTGCTCAGGTGAGCTAAAAAAAAACGCTAAAGATGCTTTAAAAAACATTGCTGTTGAGCCCACAAAGTTTTGTAGGCATCATGTTCAAGATAAGCACAATTTTAGTGTTTGACCTTGAACTTTGACATTGAACTTGAAGCTATCCAAAAAATTCTTTCAAGTGGCACACCTACTCATGACGGAGAACAATTGTGCCAAGTTATTTTGAAATTCATCCATAATTGTAGCAGAAATGCTCCAGACAAGCACAATTTTAGTGTTTGACCTTGAGCTGTGACCTTGAACTTGAAGCTATCCAAACAATTCTTTCAAATGGCACATCTACTCTTGATGGAGAACAATTGTGCCAATTTATTTTGAAATCCATCCATAATTGTAGGAGAAATGCTCCGACAAGCACAATTTTAGTGTTTGACCTAGTGTTGTGACCTTGAACTTTAAGCTATCCAAACAATTCTTTCAAATGGCACATCAACTGGTGATGGAGAATGATTGTGCAAAGTTATTTTGAAATCCATCCATAAATGTAGGAGTAATTGTCCTGACAAATTCGGATGGACAGACAGATGTACGGACGGACTAACCCACTAAGGCACATACACCGACTTGTCATAATGACACCTATGTCTCGCTCACTGCAAGCGGACTCGACAAAAAGTACAACCTAAATTTCCAGCATGTCCTGTTAGCCCATTACCCGACGGCAAAATTCTTGACTTGTCCAAATGGAAAGGAGTTGCAGAAGATAATCAAAAGTTGATGAAATGTTAGATTTTTTCAACTTTCTGGGTAGAAAATATTGTGGAAAATGAAGAATTGCAAGCAATTTTTCTTTTCCCAAAATGTCTCCTAATTGTTTTTCCAAAGTGACGTCCAAAGGTGTCATTGTGTTGGCTTGGGTTAGATAAATCTGATTTCTTCTCTAAAGCTATAAACTTTTTTGCTGTGCTGTATCCTGTATTGAGAGATTATATCTACAATGACACAAAAGCAACCAGCATCAGTGCAGCTTTTTTTCTCACAGATTTGGGAACAGGTCCAAAACCCGGGATTTGGGGGAAAATGCAATGTTTTCTAAAAAATTGGGTAAAAAATCTGCATTATGGTTTTGGACAAAAATTAATTTCTGTATATTATTTTCTTCCAAAATAAAGGCTTCATTTAATCTATTACATGACAACAACATTTTAGTCTGGTCCAAATTGAAAGAGGTTGCAGATGGCAATTTAAAGTTTTTCTAAATTTTAGATTTTTTCAACTTTTAATGTTTTCCCAATTGTTTTTTGAGGGGAGATGAAAAGCGTCATTGTATGGGAATGGGTTAAATTAAAACAGTAACATGTTTAACTATTAGTTTTTACTTTTATTATTTGGTATGATCCTTGACTTTTGTAAATTGAGAATTTTCCTGATTTGGGGAAAATCATCAATGAGTTTTGCCAAACAATCAGGCATTGACATACCACAGAAAAATTACATTGGAAGACATTGATGGGGAAAATGGAAAATAAGAAATTGTTTGTTTTCAAGTATTGTCTTTTTTGCTGGCAATTTTCCAAACCTTCTTTCATTTAACTTTGAATTATCTCCTTTCATTTACTTCAATTTGGACTATTTCTTATGTTTTGTTATTTGGTAAATGATTAACCTTTTCCAACACAATCCCTTTTTTTTTACTTCCCTATGATTTAATACTTGAGAAAACATAGTGGGAATAAATAGACAAGAGGGTCATAGTGGCCCTAAATTGCTCACCTGAGTTGAATGTCTCAAATTTTTCATTTAATTTCATTGATGACAATTGATTGGGCAAAAAATGTGGCTTCTAGAGTGCATGCAAGGTTTTTCTAAGGTAAGACCCTGTGACCTAAGTCTTTGACCCCAGTTCACCCAGTTTCAAACTCGCACAAAATTTCATAAAGACAATCATTCTTACCAAATATCATATTAATCATGAAAAAATGTGGCCTCAAGAGTGCAGGGTTTTTCTAAGATTTGACCCCATGACCTAGTTTTTGACCCAAGTTGACCCAATTTCGAACTTTTCTGAGATTTCATCAAGATAATCCTTCTGACCAATTCTCAGGTAAATTGGGCAAAAATGTGGCCTCAAGAGTGCTTACAAGGTTTTTTCTAAGTTTTGACCTGTGACCTAGTTTTTGACCCCAGTTGACCCAGTTTTGAACCCCTACAAGATTTCATCAAGATAATCCTTCTGATCAAATTTCAGGTTGATTGGGAAAAAATGTAGCCTCTCTAGTGCATACAAGGTTTTTGTAAGATTTGTACCAGTGACCTAGTTTGTGATCTAAGTTGACCCAGTTTCAAAATTGCACAAGATTTCATCAAGACAATCATTCTGACCAAATTTCAGGTCGATGGGACAAAAAATGTTGCCTCTAGAGAGCATATGAGGTTTTTCTAAGATTTGACCCAACGACCAGTTTTTGACCCCAGTTGACCCAGTTATAAACTTGTCTGAGACTTCATCAAGACAATCATTCTGATCAAATTTCAGGTTGATCAGAAAAAAATGTGGCCTCTAGAGTGCATACAAGGGTTTTCTAAGATTTGACCGAGTGACCTTGTTTTTGACCCCAGCTGACCCAATTTCGAACTTGTCCCAGATTACATCAAGGATTACATCAAGATAATCATTCTAACCTAATCTGGTCGATTGGGCAAAAAATTGCTGTCTGCAACTTTTTCAAACTGGACAAGATTTAATTTTAGAATTACAGAAAAGGCTTATAGATATATATAATCTCATCAAAATCAAGTAATTTTTTTTTTCATTTTTTCAGCTTATACCATGATATTTTATTTCCTCATATACTTTGAAAAAGAAGATAAGTTTAAAAACTGTAGAAAAATAGGTTTAGCTCATTCCCACACAGTGACGCTGTTTGACTCCCCTCAAGAAAAAAGCTTTTAAAAACATTGTGGAAAATGAAGAAATTGTGATAAACAACTTCTTCATTACCCACAGTAAGATGTCGTATCTAACCAGAAAGTTGAAAAATCCTGTAAAATGGTCTTCTGCAACTCCTTCCATTTTGGATCACTCTAAAATCTTGCCGTCTGGAAATGGGTTAAGAAAATCAATGTAATTACACTAACTACTCTGCCCATGAGGCCAAAACTTGGCTGCACACTGGAATTGGATATTTATTGAGCCATAGTCTAAATATGACCCTTGACCTTCTTCTTTGACTTTTGCCATTGGCAGAGAAGCTTGTATCTAGATCAGGTCACTTGGTCATATCAAGATAAACAAAGGCTTTGCAGAGCAGCGCATATACGCTCAAAGGGGCTTATCAGTGGAATATAATGTCTTACCATAAGTTTTTATGGTAAAATTGACCTTGAAAACTGACTTTGATAGATAAGATTAAACTTGCTATCAACAAAATGGCAAAAATACAATTGTGACTGGTCTTACCAGAGGAAAATCTTGAAAGTGTAAAAAGTTTCAACCTAGTGAGACTGCACAAATTGTGCAGGCTGAGAAGGGTTGGAACTTTCACTTTCAGAATATCTTTTGTATCTATAATGATAATCCTACATTACAATATAACAATTGTTGTCATGTGAGTTGTGGTTGACCTATGCACTATTTCAACGCTAAGATTCTTCACTGTGAAACACTGTTTGTATGAACAGCATTATGGGTCACATTGCGCACAAAAAAACACAATAATGTTAAGCAATTCCCTAAACAAAGGGGTAGATAATTAACTAATCTCTTGAACAACAAACAGTTAAAGATCTCATGTACAAGTACACATCAAGGAGAATTATTGTAGTAAATTTCAATTATTTTCAATCAACACTAGGCACAAGTTATAACCATTTGAAAAGTTGCTTACACTAGAAATATACTGTAGGAAGAGTTGTGCACATATGAAATATGGTAATTTTTTTTAAGGGCAGATAATTCAAGATAATTCTAGAACAACTAGAGTAATTTGAACTTCAAATGTCTTATGCACAGTCATCAAGTCATCATAGAGAATAATTTTGGCAAGTTTCAGTTGATTATTTTTGATACTGTAGCAAGAGTTGCGAACACAAAAAATTGCAAATGGACGATTTGGGATATAACATAATACAGCCCTTTCATTGTATAAAAATCAGACATTAGCTTTCAAATCATAGACTTAGTCAAAATTAGACCTCAACCAACTATCTTAAGAAAAGGAGCCTAAATAAATAAGGCACAAGACGCATCAGTGTAATACACATTATGAGAATCAAACCACAAAATTTGATCTCTGACCTTTGGGTGTGACCTTGAACTTAAGAATATCATCAAAAGTGCTTTCATCAAGTACAAATATTTGAAATATATTCTATTTGAACAAAACTACATGTTCAAGAGATATAGGCAGTCAAAATTTGACCTTTGACCTTCTTTTATTATAAAGTCCTTTGGATTAGGAGCCTTAATGTAGTGCAGCACACTTGCTCACTTCAAGATGTAAAAGTGAATAAAATATTTTAAGAATTGGACCATATGATCAAGAGATATAGATAGGTCAAAAAATGTTCTCTAACCTTCTGCAGGACCTTGACCTTTAGAGTAGGAGCCTGAATCAAGCACAGCACATTGTGCTCTCACCAAGATGTAAAATAATTTGAAATATCACAAGAATTTTTAGATATCACAAATTATGCTGACACTGACAACTCAATAAAAACAACAAGTTACTCAGGTTATTATGTAAGCCAAACTTTGAATTTTCTCCCAAAACAACCCAGCTAAAGAAGTCCAGGCTAAAATTTAAAAGAAGAAGATATGGACGCCTCAGTCATAATGAAAGTGCCATTCTTCCTAAAATCAGTATAATCTGTCTGACAAATGTAGTGTTAAACAAATACGTGAGGTCAGAAAAACATAACTCCTCATCTAAAAGTCAAATAGATTTGGCTTGTATAACTCATCATTACCAATATTTTCAGTTACATCTCCCTCCAAAGATCCGTTCTTAAATCTGTAACATACAACCCAGCTTTTTTTTGCACCCAACTAGAATAAAGCTTTGAAAAACACTGTGGAAAATAAAAATTACTCAAAACTACATTTTTTTTTCATTTCTAACATTGGTTTCTTCCCCCATCAAAACACAAATTAGAAGAAGAAAAAAAATCAATGGATAAAAACTGTAATCCACAGCTGCTTTCAATTTAGACCAGTCTAAAATCTAGATTTTTTTTCTTTTTTAAATTTGGTTAAATGCCCCTTTAAACAACTTTTCAGTCATATTGCGGTGACTGGAACACCTATACATGGATTGTTGGTATAATCTGGCACCAAATCTATTCTACATGTAATGGGTTAAAGGCTATTACAGAAGACTGAGTAAAATTCAACAGCTGTAATTGTAATCATGATACTACCAGTCTGTTAACTGATTCCCATACAGTGACGCTTTTTGACGCCTTTCAAGAAAACAATTGGGAATATCGTGTTAAATGAAGAAATTGCTTGCAACAAGCAATTTCTACATTTTCCACAATGTTTCATTCCCAGAGAGTTGAAAAAATCTTAAATTTCATCAATGTTAAATTTTCCTCTGCATAGCATTTCAATTTGGACCAGTTTAAAAATTTTGCCCTGTGATAATGAGGTAACAGTCAATAAAGTTTAATCAAGTATGACGATCGAATTACTGTTCTTGGAACGGAAAGTAATCTATTTTCATTTTTGTACAGAGGTTTTTATGCTCCCCGAAAATATTTCGGGGGGAGCATATAGTCGCCGGCCTGTGTGTCCAGCCGGCTGGATGTCGGAAGTCATATCTCCCCAACCCCTGGGCCTAATTGGATGAAACTTCATATATAATCTTCCTAGGAAATTTCCAAGACCCTTTTCTTGACTTTTATTATTTCAAGGCTGCGTCATGGAAAAGGGGCCTTAATGTAAAACCTAGTTTTTTGCCAATTTCTCCAAGACTAATTGTTAGAATTTCATGAAATTTCATATTTGAGTAGCAAATCAGATACCCTTGACCTCAAACTAACAGGAATTTTCGTTTAAAAAAATGCGTCATGGGAAAAGGGGCCTTAATGTTATTACCTTAATTAACTTTAACAGAGCCCATAAGTATACAATGGTAAGTGATATAGCCTTCATATTTTACATGTGCATTGCTTATGACATGGACTTTCTGTTGGTACTAATTTCAAGGTCATCTGTCAAGTTCAAGGTCATTTCTCAAGGTCAAAATTTTGAAAAGCTTAACTTTAACATTGTCTATAAGTTTACATTGGTAAGTGACACACTCTTCATATTTTACATGTGCATTGCTTATGACATGACCTTTCTGTTGGTATGAAGTTCAAGGTCATCTGTCAAGGTCAAGGTCATTTCTCAATGTCAAAATTTTGAAAATTTTAACTTTAACATCTCCCATAAGTAAACAATGGTAAGTGATATAGCCTTCATAGTTTACATGTGCATTGCTAATGACATGGACTTTCTGTTGGTACTAAGTTCAAGGTCATTGGTCATGATCAAGGTCAAATTGTCAAGGTCATTAATTTTCAAATATTCCTCCTTCACTAACTGCCAAAATTTCTTGTTACTTTACATAAATGTCGTCCATTAAAAGCCCTAGGTAATTTTTATTTCAATTTTTGACCCAATGAGCCTTACCATGCTAAAAGGGGGCTTAATGCCATGTCTTGAAATCTTATTGAAATATAGTGTTTTACACAATAATCAAAATTATCGAGCAGACTGATCCCCAATTGCCCGGCTGATATTATATCAATTTTTCGATCTTTGCAAAAAATAATCACCACCATTCAAGTAATCTAATCCGATTTGAACCTTATCAAATTCAATTGATAATCTAATCGACTTCATGAGCATATAGGCCTACCAGTATTCTTACCAAAGTTAAAAGAAAAATGCTTGAATGAGCTGGTTTTCTTGTTATTTATTTACTATGAGAATGAATACTTTCTAGCCACCCAATCTTTTTGTTATACAAATATCCGGCCATCACCTTGACAGGCCGACCTGTATTAAGCAAGCACCTGTCTTAAGCAAGCGATTTTGGCAAATCCCTTGACCACTTGCTTAAGACAGGTTCGACTGTAAATGTTAAATCTTGACTGAACGCATGTCTCATGTGTCAAACCATTACCTTAACCCATTACCAGATGGCTAAATTTTAGACTTTCTGGGTAGAAAACATTGTGGAAAATGTAGAAATTGCTTGTAACAAGCAATTTCTTCATTTTCCACAATGTTTTCCAAAGCTTTTTTCCTTTGGGTTCTTAAAGCTTCATTGAGTTAAGAAGTAACAGAGAGAGAAAATCTTGCACTAAAAAATTCTAAATCAAAAACATTCAAATCTCCACTAATATTATGTGAATATCAGAGAAATGTATATTTGAGGTGATATACATGATAGTTAAAAATTATGTGTGAAATTCAACAAAGAAGAAACAGTTGAAGAGACTTGCACACAAAAAATTAACGACCAAGTCAAAAGGGGTAAAAAATCAACTACATTTATTGTCATAGTAATGAATATTTGCTAAGGGGTTGCTAAGGTATTATGGTCACAGAAGCATGTGCATTGTTTCAGAGCAGTAGGAATGAAGATTAGACAGTTGCATGTAAAACTTTTCCCAAAATAATATGAAAATTCCACTAAATTAATGTCAAAGTACAAATCTTTGCCTCAGGGTATGAAATGATGGTCACAAAGGTATGTACAAAGTTTTCAAACACAGTTATCATAGATATAACATAGTTATGGCAGTTGGGCCTAAAACTTCAACCAAGAATTTCTAGGTCGAAAAGGGCCTCTAAATTCCACTAAAATGAATATCAGAGTATTGAATCTTTGCCTCTTGGATGATATTATGGTCACAAAGGTTTGTAAAAAAATTCAGAGCGATAGTATTTAGAAAAACAGAGATAGAAAAACAGAGATTCTAGATACATAAAACCTTTGCCAAAGCATTACGGAATATTCCTGTGTTGGCAGGAAATATAGACAAAGATCAGCCTGCATATCAGTTCATATCAGTCTACACCGCCTGTTTGCACCTTTAAAACCCGAGTTGTTTATGAGATTATTTTTCAAGGAAATATTGATCCACAACTAGTGCTTTCAGAGTTTTCAGTCCTTTGATTTTAAAGCAACTTTGAAAAGGATTTTATTAATCAACACGACATAGGTTAATATGAAGGGTCAAAATAAAATCTTCCACCAATAATTCACACTTAAATTTTGATTAGATTATGAATTAAAATTTTAAATTCATAACCTATACTATATCTCAAGTAGATCATCTTGAGTGGATAATGGACATTTAACAAACGAAGAAACTAGCCTGGATTCTAGGCTAATTTGACTTGTATTTACTTAGATTGAGTTCTGATTAGTCATAGGGTAGTATGACTGGTCAACAAACATACTGTGCCCTCTGATTGGTTTTGTGTCAACTCAAAATAACTCCCTTATGACTCTAGAGAGAATCGATTCTATGTTGTGTAATGCCACTTTCAAAAGTATTTCTCTTATATTGCAGAGGCTGGTGCACCTAATCATGACTTTCGGTTATTTCTCAAACCAGCCACTAGCTTCTCATCCAACTTAGGTACAATTCTTATAATTTACTAAATGGTAAGAAACACATGGGTAGGGAAGATTAAGAGCTTCAGTTTAAAAAATCCTTTAAGAACTTCTACCGAAGAAATCAAACTAGACTATCACTATATGTGACTAAAACCCCTCTAACAGCTCCATGTCACAGAAAAACATTTTGCCACTGGAATAGAGCCTTTTTAGCTATCACAGCATCAGCTTTGATAGCTTAAGTTAACAGACAAAATTTTGAGGTCTTCTCAGATCTCAACAAGTGCAAACTGTCACCGGAGGCTTAACCACTAAATCCATTGAATGTCTACACCACAAAAAGTAGTTCTTATGTTTTTCAGAATTTTGCAAACTCTATTCAAATTGCAGAAAACTGTTTCAATAGCATGCTATTGAAACATTCCCACTCAATCCCGCTTTTTATAGAAAAAAAAGCTTTAGAAAACATTGTTGGTAATGAAGAAATTGCTTATTACAAGCACAATGTTTTCTACCCTATAAGGGCAAGATTTTCTAAATTCCATTAATTGAAATTATCATTATGCAACTTCTTTCAATTAGAGACGCCGTCATAGCGCAGTTGGTAGCGCGTCGGACTGTCAATCTGAAGGTCCAGGGTTCGATTCTCGACAGCGGCACTCATCCTTTCTGACTATTTGTCTCTCACCAATGAGTCAATATTGTAGACCTATGTGGGATAGCAGCTGGAGGCTAGGAAAGGATGTAATGGTAGTACTGGTGTGAGAAATACCAGGATTCCATTGTTAGGTGCTCCAGCCGTCACGATATAACTGAAAGATTGTTGAAAGCGGCGTAAAACCCATTCAAACAAACAAACAAATCTTTCAATTAGAACCAGTCTAAGATTGTGTCATGTTGTTATAGGTTAACCCCTGAGTTACTTTAACCTCGTTTATTTATCGTGATAACCTTTGACAAAGAAGATTACTTAACAAAGCCATGTTTTGCCAGCTTACAGTACTTTGATTTCAACAAAGTACCAGACCCCAAATAGACTGTGACGAAAAATAACCATGCATATCTTTGGTTGATACTGAGTGCACATGTGAAATTAGAGTCAAACCCATTACCAGACGACAAAATTTAACCGTCCCAATTTGAAAGAAGTAATAGACAACATTTTCAAATTGCACTATAATTGGAAAGAAAAGCAGAAAACATTATGAGAAAAGGAGAAATTGCTAGTTACTAGCAATTTCTCCTTTTCCAAAGTTTTTTCTATGACTGTATTTCTTCAGGGCATGAGAAAGTGTCATTGTGTGATAATAGGTTAAAAGTAAATGGACCAAATTCAAACTACAATATGTACATCTCCACTTGATACCAGATCTATTAAGTCTGAATGGAATCCATTCAGTTGTAAGATTTTTCATAAGGGCCATAATTATGCTAAAGAAAATGGAACACAACTAATTTATAATATACACATCTCTACTGGATACAGAGTCTGTCTGTAAAGTTTGGATCAAATCTATGAAGTAGTTTCTGAGAAATTGAGCAGACAACGAAAAAGCTACCGATGGAATGACCAACCAACCGACCTACCAAAAGACTGACAAGCTGACTCCTATATCATTAGTAGAAGGGAAGCCTGATTTTTGTTATAAGTCAGTAGTATCAAGCTCAAAGTATGTTTATAGAATTGGTTTTCCAAAGAAATATTGACCTAAATTTGGGTGTGCCAGTACTTTCAGTCCATATGATTTTGATACAAAAATGAAAAGTTATTTTACTTAGCATGACCAGGGTTAAGAGTTGAGATTATGCAGGTTTTCAAGTAACATAATTATCCCTTAAACTGATGAATATATCCAAAACTGCTCCTAGTCCAAATCAAAGGACTAAAGGTCCTGAGAGTGCTTTTGTTGGCTTATCAGAAGCTATTTTCAACAAGAGCTGTCGGAGACGGATTATGCTCCCCGAATAAGGCTTTTGTCACAGAACTATATGCCATTATTGGACAAAAAACTTTTATTGAATGCAACTATAGTTTGAAAGTTCAGTTCACAAGAAATTTGGAAGTTTGACAAACATTGAAGGTAGATGTTTGGCTTCACAGGCCTGAATTTAGTAAAATTCAATATCATTACATGGTAAAGGGTTAAATATTTTACCTTCACTATCCAAGTTATCAATGAAAAATGTCTCCATACAAAAAATGAAGACTCTAACTTGAGTAGTCTTGCCGAAACAATAGACCGATTTATTTTAGAAAAGGATATATACAAAATGTAAAGCTACATGGCATTAAGCCCCTTTTAACATGGTAAGGCTTATTGGGTCAAAAATTGTAATAAAAATTACCTAGGGCTTTCAATGAACAACATTTATGTAATGCAACAAGAAATTTTGGCAATTAGTGAAGGAGGAATATGTGAAAATTAATGACCTTGACAATTTGACCTTGACCAATGACCTTGAACTTAGTACCAGAAAGTCCATGTCATAAGCAATACACATGTAAACTATGAAGGCTATATCACTTACCATTGTTTACTTATGGGAGATGTTAAAAGTTAAAATTTTCAAAATTTTGACATTGAGAAAAGACCTTGACCTTGACAGATGACCTTGAACCTCATACAAACAGAAAGGTCATGTCATAAGCAATGCACATGTAAATATGAAGAGTGTGTCACCTACCAATGTAAACTTATAGACAATGTTAAAGTTAAGCTTTTCAAAATTTTGACCTTGAGAAATGACCTTGAACTTGACAGATGACCTTGAAATTAGTACCAACAGAAAGTCCATGTCATAAGCAATGCACATGTAAATATGAAGGCTATATCACTTACCATTGTATACTTATGGGCTCTGTTAAAGTTAATTTTTTTTTAAATTTTGACCTTGAGAAATGACATTGACCTTGACAGATGACCTTGAACTTAATTCCAACAGAAAGGTCATGTCATTAGCAATGCACATGTGAAATATGAAGGCTATATCACTTAACATTGAAAACTTATAGACAATGTTAAAGTTAAGCTTTTCAAAATTTTGACCTTGAGAAATGAACTTGATCTTGACTGATGACATTGAACTTAGTACCAACAGAAAGTCCATGTCAAAAGCAATGCACATGTGAAATATGAAGGTTGTATCACTTAACGTTGTAAACTTATAGACAATGTTTAAGTTAAGATTTTCTAAATTTTGATCTTCAGAAATGACCTTGACCTTGAATGATGACCTTGAACTTGGTACCAACAGAAAGGGTTTGTCACAAGCAAAGCACGTGTGAAATATGAAGACTTCCTCTGTAACCAATCAAAAGTTATTGCCAATTTTAGTTTTTGCATGGAAAAAAGACAGTTAACGTAAAGGTAATAACATTAAGGCCCCTTTACCCATGACGCATTTTTTAAAATGAAAATTCCCGTTAGTTTAAGGTCAAGGGGATCTGATTTGCTACTCAAATATGAAATTTCATGAAATTCTAACAATTAGTCTTGGGACGCAGCCTTGAAATAAGAAAAATAAAAAAAAGGGTCTTGGAAATTTCCTAGGAAGATTATATATGAAGTTTCGTCCAATTAGCCCCAGGGGTTGCTGAGATATGACTTTGGACGGAAGGACAGACGCACAGGCCGGTGACTATATGCTTCCCCCAAAAAATTTTTTAGGGAGCATAATAATGATGTCAAAATGCCACCTATGTATCTCCATGATAAGAGCCAGTAATGGCACACACATACACAAAGAGCATTTACCAACAAGTTTGTTTTTTATACTGAACATATATTTCTTGCATAATGAATCACCAATGTGACAAAAAAGAATCATAAGTAGCTGGGCTCAAAGCATCAATCATAAACATAACCCCCTTCAGTAATACTTGTTGTAGAAGATTTTTACCCCAGGACCAATGACGACAGGAACTACATTTAGCAAAAACAACATGAGAACGAATCAAATTAACTGTATTTAAAATGTTGAAATGTCATCCCTTTATTACCCTGTAAAAGGATATTAAAAGCATAGAAATGATTCTCTGAAAAGTGAAGCTTATTGATGCCCCTCAAGAAAAAATATTTGGAAACACTGTGTAAAAAGAAGAAATTGCTTGAAACAAGCAATTTCTTCATTTTCAATAATGTTTTCTACCTAGAAAGTTGATAAAAAACATTGACTAAATATTGCTTACAATATCCTTTCAATTTGAACCAGTCTAAAATTTTGCTATCTGGTACAGGGTAATTGTAAGCCAAGTTTGATGTTTAACCCATTCCCACACAACATAATTTTTAGACTGGTCCAAACTTAAAGAAGCTGCAGACGACAATCTGCGGCTTATGAAATTTTGATTTTTTTCGTCTTTTTGAGCAAAAAACATTGAGGATAATGAAGAAATTGCTTGACACAAGAAATTTCTTCATTTTCCACAATGTTTTCCAAAGCTTTTTCCTTGAGAGAAGTAAAAAGGAGGGCTAGTGTGAGAATGGGTTAACACTGTATTAACTATTTTGCTTTTATCACAATATTTTCCTCTACTTTATTACATCAATGTGTGAAAGTTTGGGATATGTGGTTATTGATTAAATTTTAGAAGGACAAGGAAATCAAAACTAACATATTAAGATTCTTTTTACAATGAGTGTTTCATTATAATTAACACATGAAGTGCTACATGTAAGTTTCAAAGATACTGTTCCAATTCGAGAGGTGAAAGGGTGTTTGATTCGGTAGAGTCTATGCAGAGCTGTTACCATACTATGTATATCTGCTATAACACATGGAGAGTTCGAATGGACAAAACAAAACCACTAAAAATGTTCAATGTCATAGAAATGAACAATAAAAAGTATAAATAGTTATGATGTTTTTACGCTAAGCTAACGAGTTGCAGATGTGAACTTTTTTATTATAGACAAGAAATTTTATCAAATTAGTATCATTAGTAGCATTCAGATAGAGTAAGTTTACAATATGCACAGCTTTGATTAATATGAAAACTTCTAATGAAGTGTAAAGAAATTGATCCTGTTCGAAATTCTAATCTGACATGGCAACAAGAGCTTCACAGAGCAGTGCGTATACATCCAAAGGGGCTTGTCAGTGGAATATATTTTACCCTTAAAGTTTTCAAGATAAAAATGACCTTGAAAACTGATCTTGATAGATAAGATTAAACTTGATATGAAATGGCAGAACCCCAAAGAATACAACTGTGACTGGTCTTGTAAGAGGAAAATCTGATCCCAGCATCAAAGAAAATATGCTAAAGATCTCAAGCACCAAGTACACATCATTGAGAATTATTGTAGTAAATTTCAATCATTTTCAATCAGCACTTAAAAGCAATTCCAGGGCAGATAACTGATGAAAAACTGGAGTAATCTTAATTCTAAAGGTTTAATGCACCACTAGAGATTCATAATGCAAAGTAAAAGCTTCTATTGATTGAAACTGTAGGAGTTGGGCACTTAAGAAATATAGTGGGGTTTTTTTTGGTTTTTTTTTCAATTTTAGGGAAGACAATTCAAGAAAGGCTGGAATGATGTGAATTTCAAAGGTCTTATGCACAACTAAACATCATAGAGATACACTGTAGCAAGCTTCAGTTTGTTCCAATTGATACTGTAGGAGTTGCGCACACATTTGAAATATAGTGATTTTATCCCCCAATTCAAGGGCAGATAATTTTAGAACAACTAGATTTGATTTGAAATTCAAAAGTCTTATGCACAACTAGACATCATCGAGTTAAATTTTAGCAAGTTTCAGTTTGTTCCCAATGATACCATAGGAGGAGTTGGGCACACATGAAATATAGTGATTTTTTTTTTTCAATTCAAGGGCAGATTGTAGAATGACTAAAGTGATTTGAATTTCAAAGGTCTTGTGCAAACTAGACATTATAGAGAATCATTGTGGCACATTTTAGTTAATTCCTATTGATACTGCAAATGCAGTGTTGCACACAAAATATTGCTAAAGGACAGACAGACGGACAGACGACTTGGGCCATAACAAAATACAGCCCTGCTGGCAAATAAAAAGCATAAAAGGGCCGTTTTAGCTAAGCAGAACTGTTTTAAAAAATTTCATCTAATCCTGGTAAATATCAAGACTGTATATTAAATTCGAATGAAATTGGTCCTGTAGCTACAGATAGTTTGTAAGTCCAGATAAAAGTGTAATAGTGGTTTCAAAGATAACTAGTGCATATGAAAATTGATCAAAGGGCCATTATTCAGTAAGAAATCAGTAAAGGAGAACCATTTTACAAAATAAATAAAGTACAAAGTTTGAAAGAAATTGGTTGAGTAAAACTAGGGCAAACAAGAAACTTGAACAAAAGGCCTTCAGTTATAATTTTCTCAGTCAAAACTGCTTTGCAGATTTACTGGTTTTCTTTTCAATCATTTTGCCCCGATACTTTTTTCTCAATGATACAAAAATCTCATCAGGTAGTAATTGTCCTAGAATGATTAAGAGCTTGTGAATTTCAAAGAAAAATTTAGAATGTTGTCAAGAAGAAGAGAGAAATAATTTAATAATCAAATTTTTCTAATTAGTACAGTAACAATATCACAAAAATTTCTGGCTTTAAAACTCGTTACTCAATCTTGAAATTTAATAACATGTGATTAGTCAGCTATTCCCTGTGTAACTTTATGATACATCATCAAGTTACTAGACATTTTCTCCAAAGAGAGAAGAGATTATGAAAAGTACAAAAACTGCATTCAACTTGGTAACTTGATTCAAAGATTGCTATTCCCACTCAGTGATGCTTTTAGACGCCCCCCCCCCTTCCCCCCAAGAAAAAGAAAAAAGCTTTGGCAAACATTTTGGAAAATTTCTTCATTATCCACAATTTATTTTACACCAAAAGTAAAAAAAATCCAAAATTTCAAAATCTTGAAATTGTTGTTTTCAACTCCTTTCTATTTGGAGCAGTCTAAAATTTTGCCATCTTGTAATGGGTTAAGTTCTTGATTAAAGTGGGAGTATGAGAATTCAAAACTATTAAGTACACTGACAACAACCAATTAATTAATGGATCCTAGCTGTCAGTCAAAAGATTGACTGACCAATCAAATTGTTTATCTATCAACTCCAACAATTATTTTAAAACTAGATGGTTGTCCAAGGACATCTGCTGTTGAGCCCGCAAAGTTTTGTCCATCAATTTGACCTTTACCATCAATTGTAGTGTTTGACCTTGAGCTTTGACCTTGAACCTATCCAAAAAATTATTTCAAATGGCACATCAACTCATGATGGAGAATAATTGTGCCATGTTATTTTGAAATCAATCCATAAATGTAGCAGTAATTGTCCGGACAATCACAATTTTAGTGTTTGACCTTGAGCTGTAACCTTGACTGACAGACTAACGGACGGACTAACGCACATACACCGACTTGTCATAGTGACAACTATGTCTTGCTCACCGCAAGCGGACTTGACAAAAAATTGGTCTGCAACTCAGACATTGTACCTACAGTTATAAGCTGAAGAAAAAATTTCACAAAATGACAGTTTATCAACCGCTGGCCCGCCAAATGGCTCCATAGCCCCCCCCCCCCCATCATTGTTAACTCTGACAGGAAGTTACCCTTCGATTTTTTACGGCTTTATCTTTGCAAAATTTATGGCCATTGGCATGAAACAAAAAAGTTAAATGGTTGGTTAGTGACCAATTAGTCGTAACTACAGCTTGAATAAGCTATAGTTATGACGCTTTAGTTGCAAAAATCAACAAACAAGAGGTCCATGAGGGCCTGAGACGCTCTACTGGTTATCAAGTTTTCTGTTTAAGGAATCTAATATTTAAGGAAGTTAATTGCTTAAAGTAGATTGCATAAACAAGAGGACCATGATGGTCCTAAATCTCTTCCCTGAGTATGATGGTTCATGGCTTTTTGATATAAACAAAATAACAAAGCCCTAATAATTTTGGAGAAAATGTTTAAGGATTTCTCTTTTAATCCTAGGTATATTGATGATCACACCATATAGCACTAGTTTTTAGATTTTTCAAGATTTCCTTCTTTATTTCTTTGTGAAATCAGGGATCGCACAGAAAAGGGCCAATTTTCAAAGTACAATAATTCTTTGAAGTTTTTTGGTAGAGGGTCAATAGATCATGATATGTACCAAATATCAAAGCTCTTGGCCTTTTGGTTTAGGAGGAGAAGATTTTTAAAGATTTCCTTTGTAAAATCAGGAATTGCACAGAAAAGGGTTACTTTTAAGAGTACAGCAATTCTTTGATGTATTTTGGTAGAGGGTCAATAGGTGATGATATGTACCAAATATCAAAGCTCTTGGCCTTATGATTTAGGAGGAGAAGATTTTTTAATAACTGTTTACGGACGGACAGACTGACAGACGGAAGCTGGACAATTATCGATCACAATAGCTCACCTTTAGCACGTTGTGCTCAGGAGAGCTAAAAAAATAACGCATTGGACTTTATACCCTTTATTATTTTTAGCAACAATTCTTAAGGCCCCTTTTTTTAAACAGAACCCAATGAAAACTGTTGACTTTATTGTGGTACAAGGATTTTAAAATTAAATTTCATAAGGCTCCTTTTCTGTGATACATCAACAATCATTATTATTGTACAATCATTCTGTGAATGTTTGAAGAAAATCCAATGAAAGCTCTGGACTTGATAACAAGGATTTCTAAATGAAATTTCAAAAGGCCCCTTTTCCCATTATACTAGACAGATCTGGCCCAGTTTGAAAAGAAACAATCCCAAGGATGGTACAAACATTCTGTGAAAGTATGAAGAGATTCCGATGAAAACTTTGGACTCTACAGTGTTAACAAGGATATCTTGATAGATTTTTCACTTATTTTTCATCCCTTGCCATGCTGCACCCGGTATATTCCTGTTTTGGCAGGAGGTAAAGACAAAGATCAGACTGCACATATGTGCAGTTTGATCTTAGAATACACCACCTGCTTGTCTCTTTTGAAACCAGAGTAGTTTAAATTATAGATTTTCTAAATGAATATCAACCAATATTTAGTGATTCCAGTGTTTCAACTCTTTGATATTCAAATTCAATTCTGTAGAGGATTTTATTCAGCATGACAAGGCTTAATAAGGCTCCTTTTCCAGGGTTTCTGAAGGATCATATCCCAATTTCGAAAGGAACAGTCCTAATGATGGTACAACCATCCTTATGATGGTACAATCATTCAGAGAATTTTGTAGAGAATCCAATGAAAACTGTGGACTCTAGAGTGTTCACGAGGATTTTTTATGGATTTTTTTATGAAATTTTCATAAGGCCCTCTGGACAGATCAACAAAAGGAACGATCCTTATGATGGTACATTCATTCTGTGAAAGTTAGAAGAGAATCCGACGAAAACTTTGGACTATAGAGTGTTAATGATGATTTTTTAATACAATTTTAATTAGGCAACTTTTCCAGTGTCTCTTGAAGGATCAGATCCCATTTCGAAAGGAACAATCCTTGTGATGGTACAATCATTCTGTTAAAATTTGAAGGGAAATCAATGAAAAAGCCATCGCAATAGCTCTATTGGACTTTGGCCAGTAGAGCTTAAAAATGGTTAACAAAAATGGTGGTCAATGTCGGAGTTGAAAGCTCAGGTCTAGGCTGGCAATTCATGAATTCAATCCAATATAGGCAGTTTCAAATTGTGGTGGCTGGAGCATCTAACCATGGATTCCTGGTATTTCTCATACCAGTACTATCATTACATCCTTTCAAAGCCTCAAGCTGCTCATCCCAATTAGGTTTACGATTATCCACCTATTAAATGATTGTTTGGATTAGATGGATTGCAGCTGTCAATAAAAAAATCCATCGCTCATTTGGAACGTTAACCCTTGTCTTGCATAGATCCCGAAATAAACTTGTATATACAATAGCCGTGGCAGGTGCATAGACTAAGATCAGCCTGCACAAATGTGGAGGCTGATCTTAATCTACACTGCCTGCTTGTTCATTTAGTGTTGAGCAAATATTTGAAAACAAAGTGAATCTTAATTTGACAAAAATTCAAAGTTTTGTGAAGAAAAGGTAAATTTTCAGCAGGACAAGGGTTAATCAAGATACTGTTTGAAGTGTTTCTACCTTGTATAGATACTTAGAAGAGTATCACAATTAACCCTCGAATTGAACTAATAATTTAGCCTAAAACTTTATTCTCTGACATTCATCTTTAGTATTAATATTGGTTTGGTGACTAAAACATCATAACTACAGCTATTCAAATTAAGGGTGCCAACCAACGACATACCTTTGATTTTCTGACCTGACAACATAATTGGCTAAATAATTTCAGTTTTAACCTCAGTCTTACTTCCGTGTCAGATTCAGTGGGAATAGTCAGCAATCTGTCAATTATGGAACATCTTAACCCTTGTAATGCTGAACCCTGAATATTCCGGTTTTGGCAGGAGGTGTAGACTAAGATCAGACTGCAAGTTTGTGCAGGCTGATCTTAGTCTACACCTCCTGCTCATACTTTTCCTTCCCGAGTTGTTAATGAGGTTGATTTCTAAAAGAAATATTGATTTTTGAACAAGTTCTATCAGTGCTTTCAGACCTTTGATTTGACAGCAATTCAGTAAGGTAATTTATACAGCATGACAAAGGTTAAGATTCAATTACATGGGCATGTCACAATTTACGGTAAATCTTCAAAATAAATAAGAAAGAAAGGTAGAATTACCTTTTGACATTCATAAAATCTAGCAAAAAAAAAACATTTCTTAAATATAGATCAGCATAGCCTGAAAGGTTTCAATATTTGCATTTCTGAGATTGCACCTCTTTGATTGATTATTGATTGATCATAGCCATCAGTCTCTATTAGGACCATAAGGAATATTGGTAAAAAAAAATCATGTTCAGTATATAAAAATTATGTGAAAGGTGACCGTGTTAAATTTAAAACTAATCCCCTAAGTTAACAAACCACATTGTAAAAGACCATTACCACTGAGTGAAGAAATACAACTACTTTTTTCACTTTTTTAAAAAGAGGATTAAGAGTTTTAAACAAATACCTTTCTAAACGAAATGACTGCCTTGACTACAAAACTCTGATTGTTGCATTGTGGGTACATAAATGTCATGTGAATTTCCTTACTGCACTCGGATTTTATGTCAATGGCAATTTAACTAATATTGGAAAGAAAGGGCAATTTAATTCATCTTTTGTTATATCCGAATTATGATGTCTTTATTTATACAACCATTTTTAACCCTGCACATTTAACCAAAGATCCAACATAGGTCACTTTTCAATCAATCATAATCTCTCTCTGAAAAAAGTTTCAAATCAAAATCTGTTTGATGAACAGTACTTATTGAATGATAGTATTGATGGCTTACATACTTTGGTCGCTGAGGTCATTACAAAAATTTAAAATGAAGTACTTTTCACCCATTGATAGCTATCTGTGATGCTCAAGGTCTGACTTTCATATCAGAATTTTCATGAATAATACAGTGGCTGAATAATTTTTGGGGAAATTGAAAAGGTAGACAATTATTGGTATTTTCTTCATTACAAAAGATCTAACAGAAGCTCTCACTGTAATAATAAGTCTTAAAAGTCCCTTTTAAATTATAAGAATCAAGTTATCAGTTAGAAACTGTCTTAACCCTTTCCTGTTTTCCAAATATTAGACCTGTCCAAATTTAAAAGCTTGTAGACAAGAATTTGAAGTGGAAATTGCTTTCTTCTTTTACCACAATGTTTTCTCAATTACAATCACAGGAACCTAAAAACCAGGGATTAAACAGGATAGGGTTAATACAAATATGAAGTAAATGAGATATTATTTAACGTATTTGTATAATTTTTATATCAAAATATAAAAATATTGGTATTTCATAAAAGTTTTATGCTTTCATAATTTTTGACTGATTAAATTTCGTATTAGTATGACAAAAACAATTTTACCACCTTGTCTTTAACTAAAATACCAAAAATTAACGTCACTTAACACATCCCCACACAATGACGCTTTTATACATCCCTCAAGAAAAATGATATGAAAAAAATTGTTTAAAATGAAGAAATTGCTTGTGACAAGAATTTTTTTCATTTTCCACATATTATCTACCAAGAAAGTTGGGAAAAAATCTAAAATTTCATAAACTTTAAATTGTCCTTTGCAACTCCTGCAATTTGGACCAGTCTAAAATTTTGCTGTCTGGTAATGGGTTAAACACTTTCAATCTAAGCAACTGATTGATTCAACTTTGTATTAGATAGTTGAAAACATGGATGGAAAGGAAAAATATGTAAGGTGAGAACACATTGTCATTTCTCGGGATTTGAATACATAAGGCTGTATTAGGAGGCATATAAACCATTTCCCAAACAAATCTTTCAATTTATCAACCGTAAGATATTTATATGGGGTAAAAGGAGGAATTGCTTATAGGGAGAAATCTCTTCTTCATATTTGATTATTTTCTACTTTAGAAGATGTTGTGTTTTCAACTGAATTTCATATCTGAATGTTTACTGCAACATCTTTTAAACTAGATCAATCTCCTATCTTGTTTGGTATAAGATGAAACCATAACCACTCAATTACACATTTTGATGCACCAAAGAAGATATTGCTCTAGAAATATTGTAAAGAAGTAGACATTGCTTGTAACAAGGGATTTCTTCTTTTTTCACATTGATTTCTACCCTATATGGCTTTTATTTTTCTATTACAACACACTTTGAAATAATGTGTGCAACCCATTTCTATTCAAACAAGTCCAAAAATTTGTCATCTGGACAGGAATTAAAGTGAAAAAAAAGTTAGAAAAATTAATGAAGATAACTTATGAGGAGAAAAGTTTATATCTATCAAAAAGAAAAACTTACTTGATCACCCTGTAATACTGGATCAATTCCGCAATATCAAACTTACATTTTCATAATTATTGAAGTTTAATACCAATTGAGATTCAATACACACTTCTTACCTTTAATACAGTTGTCATTGTTGGTCACAATATCAGGTAATCCGTAGAGGCTTACAGGTCATTACAAAATATGGATTAGAAATTATATCAAGCTGTAGAAAAAAGGTTTTCTCACTTCCTTAAAACTATATTACAGCCATGTAACAGATAAAGGGTTTCTGCTCTACAGGATGTTAGGGCTAGATATTGTTTCTGTCCTTCAGCAATCAATTTAAGCCATTCCCTTACAACCCAGCTATTTTACATCTCTCAAGAAAATAGCTTTAGAAAATGATGTGGAAAATTATGACCAGTCAAAAATTTTGTCATCTGATAATAGGTTAAAAAATCTTAACATAATTCTTTTTTATTCTTTTGCTTTTCTAGAATCAATGCAACTTTTTTTTCTCTGTCCCATTTATAAGTGATACCCAACATTTGACAGAAAATAGAAAATGTTTAAATCAATTTAAATGTTGTACAAATAGGGGCATTTACTTCAATAACAAATCAAAGAAATACTGTGATAAATACAATTCAATCCAACACATTTAACCAATTTCCACACAATATCACATTTCAACAGGCTGAAAATCATTATGGGGAAAATGAATAATTACTTTAAGCAGGTGATTTCTCCATTTCTCACGATGTTTTTAGGCTTGACATAACATCATTTATTTCTTTTCATCTAATCAGGTTATGGGTTAACCCTTTCCTGTTTTGCAAAATTTTAGACCTGTCCAAATTCAAAGGTTTTGCAGACGAAAATTTAAAGTTGATTATATTTGAAAAATAACCATTTAGGGTAGAAAATATTGTGGAAAAAGAAGAAATTGCTTGATACAAGCAATTTCTACTTTTTATAATGTTTTCTCAATTACAAAATCCCAGGGATGTAAAAACCAGGGATTAACCAGGAAAGGATTAAGCTATGTGGATTTTGTAGGAATATCAAAGATTCTACGGATCTTGAGGGACAAAATTTCTCACCAGTAGGAATCCTGAAGTCTTTGTTTAAAATGGTTATCATCTATCATTCATTCAGCACAGGTCACAAGTCGCCATGAGAAGTTTTGTCTATGAAAATGAAAAGACATTTTAAAATTATTTTATGTTGACAACATAGAATAATTTTGTAATTTATTTACATTTTCTGTTCAGCATAAGCAGGGTTGTGGTCTATTCTGAAATAATTTATAGCAGGGTCTTTAAAGAATATCTATGAAGATCCTGGGATTCATTTTTGTCAGAAATTTAGTCCCTATGAGAGCGGTAGTGCCTTTAAAGATACATCAAAAATTGCGCAACAAAGATGGCAAATCAAATGGGTTGAACAGAAATGTAGCACTGAGGTAGAAAATGGTTGGTAAGTATTGTGTCCTTTCCTTCATGAATACATCATCGAGGATTTTTTTGAAAAGGGTTTATTTAGCTACATCTAATATGAAATAAAATGAACATCAACATTGCAATAGTCTTCAAGAAGCACAACCACCCAACAAGAATTACATTGCACTGTTTCCATTCATGATTTTCAGGAACCTGTGTGTTGTAGGACAGAAACACAATTTTTGAAAAGAAGATGTATATCTAATTGTAATGATAGTCTAGCTCTTCGGGGAAATCAGTGTCTGAAATTCCTTACACCATCAACTGTTTTTCATCAAAAACTGCATTTTTGGTGGACATCTATGTCCACTAATTTTACCCAGTTCTGAAAATCGAGTGGGATATTACTAGGGTGGAAGAAAAGGGGTGCTCAAATTGGTTCGATTTATTATTTTTCAAAACCTGTCCTCTCCAAACAACCTCACATTTTGAAAATGGTGTTGTACCAGGATTTTATATCATTTATGGAAAGCATAAACTCTCCTTTTATATACAAAAACACCTACAAATATCCAGCTCAGCGTAGATGCAGTTACGGTTTCAATAATGCGCTGGTTTTCAATAATGAAGTGAGTAATTTGCCTTCGGCAGTGCTCAAGTTATGTCCTTTCAGAAGAGCACCCTGCCCTCTAAATGCATAGTCCTGCCCTTTTTTCTAACTCTTGTCATGCTGAATAAATTACCTTATTAAATTGCTGTAAAATCAAAGGGCTGAAAGCACTAATAGAACTTGTTGTTAAAACTAGATGGTTGTCCCGGGACAACTGCTGTCAAGCCCGCAAAGTTTTGTAGGTATCATGCTCCAGATAAGCACAATTTTTGTATTTGACCTTGAGCTTTAACCTTGAACTTGTAGCTATCCAAAAAATTCTTTCAAATGGCACATCTACTGATGTTGGAGAAAAATTGTGCCAAGTTATTTCAAAATCCATCCATAATTGTAGGAGAAACGCTCCGGACAAGCACAATTTTAGTGTTTGACCTTGAGCTGTGACCTTGAACTTGAAGCTATCCAAAAAATTCTTTCAAATTGCACATCTACTGATGATGGAGAATAATTGTACCAAGTTACTTCAAAATCCACCCATAAATGTAGGAGTAATTGTCCAGACAAAATTGGACTGACGGACGGACTAATGAACTATCGGACTAAAGCACTAATGCACTAACGCACATACACCGACTTGTCATAGTAACTACTAACAAGGTAGACTAATGGTACTTTTACATGTTATTGTGACCATGAATTTTCATGATAATGGCTATTATACCAGTGTTTCTGCCAGGTTCAATTTTTTGAGGGTCATTTGTTACCCCTTGTCTTCATTTCTGGGTGTCATTTAGAATTCAAGAGGGTCAATTTTTTAAATGACCAAATCAAACTTTAAACAATTTTTCTGAAAGAGTTACATTATTGACAGAATGATCAAATTACTTGGAATCAAAGAAATAAACATTACAATTGACAAATCTTTACTTGTGCTGGGACTTTCATTAGATTTGGGGACAGCAAAAAAACTGCTAGTCTTTTTTTCTGTTTTGGTTCATCTTCGATAATTACATAATTTCGTCCTGTTAATAAAACCGTCCAGGATACCCAGACCATAATGTTTAGTCGAAGGATTACATGTGGTGCAGTTTAAATGTTAAATTCAACTTTACTTGAATTGTAATTCAAAATGATTGCTTCCATTCAACAAGAGCTTTGTCCACAGGACTAAGATGCCTCCACCAGTAGCTTTGATAATAGCAAAGGGCAATAACTCCAAAATTATGCAAGCATAGTTGGGGTTCTTGTGCACTGCACTTTTCCTCCATGAGGGCTATCCACCTATGAAGTTTCAAGTTGATAGCTTTTATACTTTCAGAGATATGCCCCGGACAAAATGTAAGTCTTTAAAATAACAAAGGGCCATGACTCCAAAATTAAACAAGCAAGAGTTGGGGGTCTTGTGCACTGCATTTCTCCTTGATGAGGTCTATTTACCTATGAAGTTTCAAGTTGATAACTATTATACTTTCAGAGATATGCTCCGGACAAAATGTAAGACTTTTAAATAACAAAGGGCAATAACTCCAAAAATATGCAAGCAAGAGTTTGGGTTCTTGTGAACTGCACTTCTCCTTAATGAGGTCTATCCACCTGTGAAGTTTCAAGTTGATTGCTATTATACTTTTAGAGGTATGCCCCTGACAAAATGTAAGTCTTTTAAATAACAAAGGGCAATAATTCCAAAATTATGCAAGCAAGAGTTGTGGTTCTAGTGCACTGCACTTCTCCTCAATGAGGTCTATCCACCTGTGAAGTTTCAATTTGATAGCTATTATACTTTCAGAGATATGCACCAGACAAAATGTAAGTCTTTAAAATAGCAAAGGGCAATAACTCCAAAATTATTCAAGCAAGAGTTGTGGTTCTAGTGCATTGCACTTCTCCTCAATGAGGTCTATCCATCCGTGAAGTTTCAAGTTGGTAGCTATTATACTTTCAGAGATATGCTCCGGACAAAATGTAAGTCTTTTAAATAACAAAGGGCAATAACTCCTAAAATATGCAAGCAAGAGTAGTAGTTCTTGTGCACTGCACTTCTCCTCAATGAGGTCTACCCACCTATGAAGTTTCAAGTTGATAGCTATTATACTTTCAGAGATATTCTCCAGACAAAATGCAAGTCTTTAAAATAACATAGGGCAATAACTCCAAAATTATGCAAGCAGGAGTTGGGGTTCTTGTGCACTGCACTTCTCCTCAATGAGGTCAATCCACCTGTTAAGTTTCAAGTTGATAGCTATTATACTTTCAGAGATATGCCCCGGACAAGTTCGGGACGGGAAGGAAGGAAGGAGGAAAGGACAGAAGTGTGGAAGTATGGACGGACAGACAAAGGCAAATCTATATGCCCCCCCACATTAAGTGCAAGGGGCATAAAAAAATTATAATTTCCAAAAAAGTTGGTTTTCCAGCATTTCTACCTATAATTATTCTGGGCTTGGGAAGCCAGAACAAAGAGCAATTACTAAAAAAGTAATTACGGTAGAGTTATCTTGTGCACTGTAATTCCCTTTAGTGAGCTCTAACCACACAAAAAGTTTCATGATCATAGCTATGGAACTTTCAGAGGTATGCAAATGACGAAATTAAAATGAAAAAGATCAAAGGGAAATAACTCTAAGTAAGTATGGTATAGTGATGACTTGTACATTGCACTTCCCCTTGGTGATCATAGCTACTATACTTTCCCTCTAGGGAATTGGGACACTATACTATAAATTATAGATAAGCGGACACTGGTTACATGTATTCAAAGATGTTCCTTGGATATTTATTATCATTTTGAAATAGTCTTTTTAAACTACTACTGGGTCGCAGAAAGTTTAGAAATATACAGAATCTCTCATTTGTTATTTTTATAATAATGAACTTTTTTGCCAAACTGGGGATAGTGCGCATGACACTAGAATAGAAAATGTCTTGTATTACCTGTTAAGCCAACAGGGCTAGGCGAGACATTTTGCTTTAATCAAATTATTTATATGAAAAAAAGCCATTTTCTATACCAAAATGGGCATATCACTCTTCTACCAACAGAGACATCCACCATCAGTACTTTCAGTGCTTTGATATCATAAGAGTCAGATTCCGTTGTAACAAAATTCATATCCCAACAAACCAAAAAGTTTTTCCTTAATCATCACACTCTTAAAAGTGATGTAGATTTAGTTTGCAGAAAGTGTAGTAAGAGTTAACCCATGCCTGCACAATCCTAGTTTTTTACACAGCTCAATAAAAAAAATTCGGAAAACATTGTGGAGAATGAAGAAATTACTTTTACAAGCCAGTTCTTCATTATCTACTGTGTTTTCTAACTAAAAAGATTTTTATAACTTCAACAACTAAAATTTGTCATCTGCAACTTCTCAGAATATGGATCTGTCCAAAATTGTTTTGTCTGGTAATGGGTTAATGATACATCCAACTTACTTATATTGAAGTACTTGTTTTCTGGTACAGGATGTAGACTTTTCTAATGAATGATTGGTTCATAATCATTATTCCTGGAGCTGTGAGTTGGTAATACCTAGAAACTCTGAAATTGAAACAAGAACAAGCCAGTAATTTGGTGATCTTTGAATGATAACAGTTTTCAGAGGCTGTTGACAAATTTAAGCCATTACCACATTATACATGTACCTCTATTAGACACCCTGGAAAAATATAGGTATGGAAAACTTTGTGGGAAAAGGAGAGATTACTTGTAATAATTTCCCCTTTTCTCACAATGTACCTTATTTGGCACTTATAGTCCAAGTTTTAGTTCATTTTGAAATGTCCTTCGTAATTTCTTCCAATTTTGATCACTCTAAAATTTTGTTGTCTGGTAATGGTTTAATAAACTGTAATCTAAGGGTGAGCTGACAAAGAATGACTTACCTCTGCTCTCACATAATACATGTTGAAAAGTTCATGTTTTAATTGTTTTAAATCAACAAGATTTAATCCATTCTCACACAATCCCTCTATTTTAGGCTCCTCAAGAAATAAGATTTGGAAAACATTGTGGAAAATGAAGAAATGGCTTGTCCAATCATCTTAAATTTCATAGCATGGGCTAATTGACTTGGACAAAGTTTCTTGAAGAGGTATTTAAATTCAAAAACAGAAGTCTGTGAAACACCTTTATATTACCAGTGCTCCAGATAATTTCAAGAGGCATCAGTATTGTACTGATCCAAATAATTTTAAATCAGTACTTGATATGAGGATCAGTACCAGCTTACTTTTAGTATCAAATAAAAAGAAGGAATATCAAATTTCGTTTCTTTCGTTTATTAAGTAACCTTTTAATCAAAACTGAGCACTTTAACCCAACACAGAGATGGTCAACATTTACACCATAATGTTAGAATATAGCAAGACCCCTAGAACTTTTCTATGTAGCCAATTGATCACTATCAAAGCAATTGTCCTGATTATATATTATACTAAAAGTAATTTATATAAACAGGTCAATTGCTCATCACATACTGAATTACAGTAACTGCAAATCAAAATCTGAGCTATAGCTCTGTTTGAAGAAAATTAGACAATATGACATTTTATCAATACGAGTATCTACCGTAGTAGACACCCGAACTCTTCCTTAACTTCTATGAATCGTCCAGAATCGATTTTACATTCTACTCAGCAACAAAACTTTTAATTTATTTTCATTTTGGTTTTGTATCACAAATTCCATTTAATTAAACAAGAAACCATTTCTCTTCAGAATCATCACTGATTTCTCGTTCAAAACTGATGTCCAAACCGGCGAGAACGAAACAGCTGTGAGTGAATCAATATATACGTATTACGCCCTAAACTTACCATGACTTAGAAAATGTTTCTACCCGATGGAGCAAACACTTTCCTCTATAATTTGTCTTATGATTTCTTCTGGCTTTGGGAGGGATTTGTCTGTAGACGACTGAAAAAAACTCGTCAAAGTTTTCTGTCTCGACATTTTGCGATTTAGTCAGTCAGAACGCCTGGTTTCACATCGTTCACAATATTAAATTAGAAAGAAATTCAGTGCCGGGTACTGTCCTTGTTGACAAGAATTTTCCCACGGTCTGCATTCCAATGTCACGGAAAGAGATCGGTAACTAGGGTAGGGAATAACAAAGTAACGGGGATTTTCGGCAATATCGGAAATAGCCGAGTGATTACATGAAATGCTACAAGAGTAAGTTCCTTTTTGTTTACTAATAACTGTCTGTAACTTGTACGGCAATTCGCTGAAAAATATGCGTAACCAGCCAATTTACATCCGTAAATTTCGGAAAAACGGACCTTATCTGGAGCACTGTATTACAATTCAAAGATAGACAACTCTGTTAGCAAAAAACCTGTCTTTTGCAAGAGTTGTTGTACTGTAGGCAAATATTCAAAAATTCCTGAATTGATTCTCCATGGAAATTGTCATGTTGTATAAATAATTTGCAAGCAAAAATAAATGGAGTAAATCTCTCTTCCTGTTTTAGAATGAAACCTACTAAAATACTGACAGAAATGATTTGCTGATTACAGGTCAGACTATATTTCGACAAGTTACCTGATAACTAACAAACTATGAAAAAGCATAGACATTCCTCAAAGTCCTTAAATAATAAAATTTCCACAAAACAAGAAAACTTACAGTATTTTATTAATGTTATATATTATAATACATGTCATTGTTATTATATGTACTTGTAATTTGTTGTATTTATATGCATTGTCTCGACAAATTGAAGTTATTCTGTAAACTGATTTAATGGAATCACTGGCATTGTTTGATTATATTAAGTGCAAGTGGGCCAAAAGCCTAAATGCTTAATTTTGTATTAGTTTTGGACAAGACATGTCTCGGCCAATCAAACCGTTGTTGTATAATGCATTGAATTTTTTTTTTTCATTGAATACCTCATTGACTTAGCGTGCTTAGTATAATAATCATATAATTTGTATTAACCCTTGTCATGCTGAACCTGGAATATTCCTTCTTTGGCAGGCGGTATAGACAGAGAGCAGCCTGCACATATATGTGCAGTTTGATTTTAGTCTACATCACCTGATGTTCTTTTTTAAGCCAGAGCTGTTTAGAGGATAAATTTTTAAAATAAAGGTTAACCTAGTAAGGTTTTTCTAGTACTTTTGTTCCTTCTATTTTAATGCAATTCTGTAGAGAATTTGTAATTCCACATGACAAGGATAAGGAATTCATAATCATCCCATTTCAACCAAAGAGTAAAAGTAAATATCTATAGAGTCAATGTGATTCCCTCAGATAATTTGTTACAATGATTATCTTAGAACCGGTGTGGGTGGACATATCAACATCCACCAGTGTTACCACACTTCAAAAATCCAGTAGGGTTTTACTATAGAGTAGGAAAAGTAGTACCCAATTAAGCTCAATTTATCAATTTTCTAAAGTTCATTTCTGCAAACTAGCTGTATATTTTAACCCTTGTCATGCTGAATTAAAATCTAATGCAGAATAGCTTTAGAATCAAAGGACAGGCAGTACTGGAAGATCTTTTATTGAGGGTCATTATTTCTTTTGAAAATTAATTCTTTATTAAAGGGGACAAACAGGAGGTGTAGACAAAGATCAGACTGCACTTATGTGCAGGCTGATCTTTGTCTTTACCTCCTGTTAAAACAGTAATTCATACATTGCCTTAAATGCCATTAAGTTTAAGCCATTAGCTGCTCAGCCAACTAAAAAAGCAAATGATATATGTTTCCCTTGGTAAGAGACAAATGACACATGTGGTAAAAGTAATTCTTTGCCCATGTGGGGATCATATTCATGACAGTACAATCTATAGAAAACATCATGTATTGCCCATTAAGGTAGACGGGCTAGGCTATACGGTTTGCTTTAAACAGTTTATCTATACGAAAATGTCATTTTCTACACCAAAATGAACATATCACTCTACTATGCCACAATCAGTGTTTTGATTTATTAAGATTATTTTCTATCGGCAAGGTCTCAAGATATCCTAGGGGTGTGTTAGAATTTGGCTGTAGTTTGCTTCCTAGAAGCAGCTAATTTGATCTTGGATCTATATCATTGGCCAACACAATTCGAATCTTCAGGAGTATGAGTATTTTCTTGAGAGGAATTAATCTAGGTTATAGCAACTTTGGTCCAATTCTTTTAGCCGATTTGAGAGAAGACCATCTCTTGCCACACAGTACACAAGGGTGATGATTTTAGTAATTTTAAGAGCTAAATGCACTGATACTGCATGCAAAATATTAGGACTCTAACCTTTCTGGATAAGGAAAACATTTTTCAAAAAATATATATATTTTAATTAAATTTCACTGTTGTTCCCATGGCAACCAGAGAATTTTAACAGACCTCTACTTCGAAAGAAGACCACCCAAGCAACACATCTACCAAATTAGATTCAAACTGGTCCTATAGTGTTGGATGAAATGTGGTTATTTTTCTTCAAATACGTGTACCAAATCGGTGAATCTTGCCTTCTCCCCCCCCTCCCCTCCCCCCCCCCCCAAGTCCAACAAGGACACTGCCTCTCGAAGACTCCAAGAATCCTATTGGATCTTTCAATTTCACAGTCTCCATCCAGGAGGGATTAACACCTCAATTAGTGCAAAACCTGCAGTCAGACATCTTTTTCCTTTTTTCAAACTTTTCCCATTTTTGACTTAACTGGATGTAATATTAATGAGCTTGACAAAGGTAACTAAACCCCAAATTTGGTAACACATAGAAAATTTATACTGAACTGGCACATCCAATCTTCAATGCCAACAACTTTGTTTGACATTACTTCAGTCATTGATATTAACCCTTGTCATGCTGAACCCGGAATATTCCTGTTTTGGCAGGAGGTATGGACAAAGATCAGCCTGTACATAGGTGCAGTCTTATCTTGGTCTACACCTCCTGCTTGTCCCCTTTCAGCCAGAGTTGTTTGAATAATCAATTTTCAACAGAAATATTGACCCTCATTTAGACCTTCCAGTACTGTCAGTACTTTGATTTTAAAGCAATTCTATTTAGGATTTTTAATTCAGCATGACAAGAGTTAAGATGAAAGACCTATATAACCCAAGCAACATCAAGTGCAGTCATTGCAGGTACCAATTTAAAAATTACACCGCCAAAATGTGCTAAACTATACAATCAAGTGGTTTTAACCTTAGTTTTCATTTCTGTGTGTATCAATATCTACAATATTGTTTACTTGTCTTCATTTTCATGGTTTAACACTGACATTCAGTATCTCACAACTATCATTATAGCTTCTCCAGAAGTAAATTTTTTCTTCATACCTCTTGTATCTAAGCACCATTAAGCAATTAATTGGCATCAACAGGCCAAAAAATGCCCAAAATGATTTAGTTGTTTGTTTGAATGGGGTTTAACACCACTTTTAATTTTTTTTAAGTCATATTGTTGCGGCTGGGGCACC
Organism: Fragum fragum; assembly: GCA_946902895.1. Classification (NCBI taxonomy): domain Eukaryota; kingdom Metazoa; phylum Mollusca; class Bivalvia; order Cardiida; family Cardiidae; genus Fragum; species Fragum fragum. Next base: position 22,492,388 of record OX336370.1, on the reverse strand, counting down.
TAAGAATAGATTCCTGGTATATCTCCCACCAGTACTAGAATAACCACCTTTCCTAGCCTCCAGCTGCTATCCCACATAGGTTAATGATTATCCACCAGGAGACAATTGTTGGAAAGAATATTTGCCGCCGCCGGAGCCCAAAATGAACCACGGCTGCTAACAATAGTCTCTCCAGGCACAAGCCAGTATTGAAGAGCTAAAACTAGTATACCCTGTTGCCAACTAGCACTGGATACTAAAAATAACAAATGGCCCCCACGGGCACCACAGATCACATAGAGCCTTTTAGCTCACCTGAGCACAACATACTCAAGGTGAGATTTTGTGACCATTGAATGTCGGTCGTCCGTTTCGGGTCGTGCGGCATCAACAATTTAAGTGTTTACACTCTAGAGGCCACAGTTTTGACCCAATCTTCATGGAACTTGGCCAGGATAATTGTTGGGTCATGAGGATGAGCCCTAATGATTATGGGAGGGTTCTATTTGAAAACACAGGAAAAGGGGCCTTAGTGACAATTTCTTTGTTTTCACTCTAGAGGCCACAAATATGGCTCTTCTTAATGAAACTTGGTAAGAATAATTATCAGGTCATAGAGATGAACCCTATTGATTATTAGAAGGATCTTTCCGAAAACACAGGAAAAAGGGCCTTAATGACAATTTCTTTGTTTACACTCTAGAGGCCACAATTTTGTTAATCTTCATGAAACTTGGTCAGAATAATTGTTTGATCATGAAAATGAACCCTATGGATTATTGGAGGATTCTATTGGAAAACACAGGAAAAGGGGCTTTAATGACAATTTCTTTGCTTACACTCTAGAGGCCACAATTTTGGCTCAATCTTCATGAAACTTGGTCAGAATAATTGTTAGGTCATAAGGATGAACCCTATTGATTATGGAAAGATTCTATCAGAAAACACAGGAAAAGGGGCCTTAATGACAATTTCTTTGTTTACAGTCTAGAGGCCAAAATGTATGCTAAATCTTCATGAAACTTGGCCAGAATAATCATTAGGGCATGAGGATGAAGCCTTATGATTATGGGAAGGTTCTTTTGGAAAATACAGGATAAGGGGCCTTAATGACAATTTCTTCGTATACACCCTAGAGCCCACAATTTTGGCTCAATTTTTCATGAAAATTGGCTAGAATAATTGTTTCGTCACAAGGATGAACCCAATTGATTATAGGAAGGTGGTACTTTTGGAAAAGGGGCCTTTATGACAATTTCTTTGTTTATGCTCTAGAGGTCATCAATTTGACTCAATTGTCATGTAACTTGGTCAGGATACTTGTTAGGGCATAAAGATGAACCTTATAGATTATGGGAAGGTTCTATAGGATAACCCAGTAAAATGGGTCATAATGACAATTTCTTTGTTTACAATAGAATATAGAAGTCACAGTTTTGCCTCAATCTTCATGAAACTGATTATAGTTATTTGTCTCTAGTTGCATTTTTTTAATAGCAGACAGTTCAGGTGAGCAGTCTAGGACCATCATGGTCCTCTTGTTATAGTATCATCAGCACCAACTTGCATTGCTGTGTATAAATAGCAGCTAGCTTACCCCCATCCTACATCCTTCAGTTTGTACCTACCCTTCAAAGAGTTCTAATTCGAAGGAAACTGGTCAGGGATAATATGTAGAGTGGAAGTAACTCCAAGAAGAACCACCAAGACATAAGCATGTCTTACCAGTACATACTTCATCATGACAAACCCAGGGAAGACAGGAGCATGTCTCCTGGGCCTACAAGTGATGAAGAGATGCTACCAGAAACCAGACCACCATTGATGAGCAAGGAGATATATGCTTCCTTGCAACCCATCCTGGGCAGGAACCAGCAAACCTGCTAGCCCATCATTGGAGCCCAGTCAAGCAGCAGTTGCAGCCCACCAGGCCTCTCTCCTGCCAATTTCTACCTTCTTTGTTTCTATAAAACCTTTATTAACCCATCCCCATGTCTCTACTCTACTTAGGGTAAATGGTTCTAGTAAGGGGTCAATGCACTGATGATTCATGCAAAATATCAATGCCCTAAGCCTGTTGTTTCAGCAGGAAATGATCTTTTTTTTTGTTCCTGAATCTTCTCTTACCTACTTTGAAAGAGGAACACTCATGTCAATTTGGTTCATATTGGCCCAGTAGCTTAGGAGATGTGTCATATAAAATTGTTTTGGACTTCAGTCATACAAAATCACACCATATGAATTAATTCCATGCCATATCAAATTATAGTGTGATACTGTACAATGAAAATGAAATAAACTAATTAAATATTAGCCTCATTATCAGCCATTATTGAGTTACATGATATAAATAAATCTTTAGGTTGATTGATTGAATGGGGTTTAACGCCGCTTTTAACAGTATTTCAGTCATATAGAGGCGGCTGGAGCACCTAACAATGGATTCCTGGTATTTCTCACACTAGTACTACCACTACATCCTTTCCTAGCCTCCAGCTTCTATCCCACTTAGGTTTACGATTATCCACTATTTCATTAGGATGTAATCCATTTGGGTAAAAGATACAATCATGAATTTTTTTTTGAAAACTAGGATTAGAGAAAGACTAACAGAGGACATTAAAAAGCTATTTCTTCTTCCCTAATATTGTTTGAGTTTTATTTTTGGGTTATTTTTCCGTGAATGCTGTTTAACTCTAGCAAAATTTCATGTTTAACCCATTCCCTCACAATCCAGCTTTTAAACTCCTGTAGAAAACATTGTGGAAAATGATGAAATTTCTTGACACAAGCAATTTCTTCATTATCCATGTCTTCTATCCGAGAAGACAAAGATCTTTAAAATTACATCGACTTTAAATTTTTGTCTGCAATTTCTTTGAATTTGAACCAGTCTAAAGTTGTGTTGTGTGGTAATGGTTTAGGGTTACTAGGGATATATATATGCTTGGAATCACTAATTATCCTTTGATAAAAAAAGCAAAGGAAAAAGGAAGAGGAAAAAAACAATTGCCCAAACAAAAAACATAAAAATATAGCTGTCATTTTCCAAAGGCAATTTGCCTTATTTTTTAAATATCATTTCTACACTTACAATAATAGGATGTGTCAAATAAACTCAAATGCCCCTACAACTGCAATACATGTATGTTGTAAAACTGACCATGACATAGAGCTTCAGCTCTGTGAAGTGAGGAAGGCCTTGCCAAAAGAAATATGTATGATATAGAAATATCAAAGCTGTGTCACTCACCATTTAAAGATTATTGACATTGTAATATTTTCAATTTTGAATAAATTAAATCTTTACCTTGAAAGTTGACCTTGTACCGGTACTTCATACCAATAGAACAGCCTTCTCACAAAAATCACATGTGAAATTTGAAGGTCCTATCTATAACAATTCAAAAGATATTTCTGAAGTTATCATTTTAGATATATTTTTGAATTTGAAAAGTGAGTCTGATCTTGACATCATAAACTTGGGGCCACTAAAAAAGTCTTCTGAAAATTAATTCACATTTCACATGATGAAGTCCCAAACACTTACCATTCAAAAGATATGGTTTGGGTTAAAGTTTTTTTCATGGATAAAGTTAGAACTTGATATTAGAAGATGACCTTGACCTTTTTAATAAGTACTGGTTAAATATCAAAGAAAGAACAAGTTGAAATTCACTGAAATGTTTTCTGTGAATCAGGAGCATTAGTTGATACATTAACCCTTGTCATGCTGTATAAATTACTTTACTGAACTGCTGTCAAATCAAAGGGATGAAAGCACTTGTAGACCTTGTTCAAAAATTAAATTTCTTTAAGAAATCAACTTCATAAACAACCCTGATGGGAAAAGAATTAGCAGGAGGTGTAGACTAAGATCAGCCTGCACATAAGTGCAGTCTGATCTTAGTTTACACCTCCTGCAAAAACCGGAATAATCCGGGTTCAGCATGACAAGGGTTAAGAACTATTGTACAGGAGAAATACTAAAGGATCCTGATGGAATCTCTAGCCTGAGATTGCTGGGGTCCCTTCCAATTTTAAGGAATCCTTGGGATCCTTGGACACTGTTAGTGTCAACCCCTGAGTGGTCTTTACAAAAACAAGAAATATCAAGGCTTAAAGTAATATTTGGCAGCAAAATCTCTATATTACTTTCAGAAATGGGCAAATTACTTAAATATCGACTTAAACAGTCATAACTGAAAATTACATGTACTGGTTCTGTGTTAAGACGCTTGCCATTGTCAGTTTTGGCCGTTTTCGGTTTTTTAAACAGTCATAACTGAAAATTACATGTACTGGTTCTGTGTTAAGACGCATGCCATTGTCAGTTTTGGCCGTTTTCGGCTAGTACTAACGTTCCTACTACAGAAAATGCAATCGACCAATTCAACAAATCAAGTTAGGGTTTAGAAGACGTTAAAGGTGAAATGATGTCATTTTGCTAGCTACTATACTTCAGGGTGCCCATTCACGTACTGCAGTACATAATTCATGTACAACTATGTCGGTTCATGTACAAATCTTACACCAAGACGTGCATGAATGTACAGAAAAATAAATGAACGTACAAACAAAAATGCCATTACGTGTGTGCATTTGAAATTATTAGAGTATAAAACAAGAAACCCATCATGCATATTTTTTTCCCTACCCCCCCCCCCCCAAAATTGCATGCAAAGTAGAACAAAAACGCATCGGGAGCAAGTGATTTCACTTTCATGCGACAGGAACCATGTGGTTTGTTTTCATCCATATAGAGAATGGGGAAACCAGCAGTTGGAAAAGTTCTTATAATGCGGATCCTGATGGCCTCACCAGTTTGTTTTGAAATAGGGCCAAAGTTGCGCTATTTTTCAAACTAATCACAAGATATTCACGTGTTTTTGGCAAGATTGACAAGAACTCATAATATAGAATCTGATTTTGAAATCAGTTTCTCCCGTAAGTTCCATTGTACATGTAAGTCGGACGAGACAAAATGGAGCCGTTTGTTTAATGTTGTAGTTTTGTTTTGGCTACGTAAGTTGCTGTCTGCAAAATATCGTAACAAAACCTATTATATTTCTTCACAAATGGTGACTTTTAGACACTTATAAGACCATTTGATATTTTCTGTACCAGAATTGTTTCAATACCAGAGTTTGATCTAAAAATGAGCTGACATGCCTGGTATGACCTCCTCCAAGATGACATTCCCACCCTCGTAATTAACTTGTTAGATTTGTTTAGCCATCGCTCTCATATCCCATTCAACCCTTCCAAAATCCAATAATTAAGAAAGAGTGAATTGTCAAAAACCAAGTTTTCAAAGAAACTTTATTATCTTTCCCTCTAAATTTATCTGAAACTTGCATATGACGTGTGGTACTTCTTTACTAAGTAATAGCAAACTATATAACTAAAACAATGTCTGTAATTTGGTAAAGGGTTCAGATTTGTATTGTGTACCCTGAAATCTGAAAGGAAAGGGTACACTGTACCCCCAGATTTTTCTTTGTACCCCCATTTCAAAACCTAAGGGGTACATGTACCCCCAAAATAAAAACCATGTGGGCATGCTGATACGTGTATGCTGGCAATTTACTTAAAATGGTAGAAACGTTGGTCCCTGTCGAAATGGGCCTTTATTTATAATGCAAGAATCCAGAAATCGATAGAGATTTAACTAATTTCACGGAAGATTTCACCCTAAATAGATATCATTTATGAAAAAAAAAAAAACATTCTTTGTAGAACAGCATTTAAACGGTCCAGTCTCCCTCTAAACCAGTCATCAGATGCAAATAAATCCTGCCCTATACACCGAGGCCAGTTATTCATTGACAAAATCTAGTGAACGCCCATCCTCTAGCAAAGGAAAATAGTGTCTGTCAAAACAGGAAGTAGAAGAAAAATATATTAATCTAATCACTAGGTGATTAGCAAAATAAAGACTAACATTTTCTTTGTATTTAATTATTAAGAAAAGTGTACCTTTTATTTTGCAAGTAGCAACTTGCATTTAGCAAGCTGGAAATGTAGGCACTCAAATTTTTGGCAAGTAGCAAAAAAAGTTAATTTCAACCCCTGGCCCGCGGTATACAGCTGGTATGCTGAGTTCTAGAGGTAGAAGGCAAATTACTCCATTTATGATTGAAAGACTGCGTGTTATAGAAACTGTCACTGCATCTACGCTTAGCAGGCTATTCATATATGTTTTCATATTTAAGAGGAGTCTTTATGGGTTCTATGAACTAAATAGAATCCTAGTATTACGCCATTTTCAAAGTGTACAGTTGTTTTGGGGAGATAGGTTTTGAAAAATAATAAATCAAACCTAACAGGGCACTACTTCTCTTCTAACCTAGTAACATCCTACATGGTAGCACTGATGGATGCCTTCCGAGTCTTCAAAAACAGTTTCTAGGCACTTGATTTTATTTTGCTGCATAAAATAGTTTTTAATCTCATTACCAGACAACAAGAATTTTAGACTGGCCCAAATTGAAACCTTGCAGACGGAAATTTAAAGTTTATGAAATTTAGGATTCTTTCAACTCTCTGGGTAGAAAGCATTGTGGAAAATGAAGAAATTGCTTATAACAAGCAATTTCTTCATTTTCCACGTTTTCCAGAGTTCTTTTCCCTTGGGGGCGTCTAAAAGCGTCACTGAGTGGGAATGGGTTAAATGAGCAGTATTGTCAAAACTCAATTATCATGCATACTTACATTATCGTGCATGTTCCCCTAAGGAGCCTCTGTGAACTTTGGTGACCTTATTTTTTCACAGAATGTTAAACTTTCGGCACCCCAATCCAATGCTGCAAGAATCGCCTATACCATATAGCACTTAACATAAACCCAACAAGATGCAAAATTAACCCCCAAATAAAACATTTCACAAACTTGGGGAGCAGGGGATAGAATTAGCATGAGTTTACATAACTCTAAATTTGACTTTTTATTAAATAAATCTACGAGATTAATTGTTTAAAATCAAAGATGGTTGACAAAAATTGAAACAATAATTTCGCTCCCTTTTGGTTGTCATGGATACTCTCTTTTGTAAGATGCATGATAACTGCAGTAGCAATCCAAAATTTCTGAAGGGTCAACAGGGTAACTTTCAGGATAAATTCCATGTAGAAGTTTAGAATAGAACTGGATAAAATTTGACTGAAAGATAAATCAAATGTCTATAAGGTATGTAAAAACTATTCTGTCAGGTAAAAAACATTTTTTGATTGATACTGAACCCTGGTTTGGTTATATGCACAATAATTGGGGTGAAGAGTACATCATCAAATGAAAATCTCATCAAAAATAGGGGTGCACAAAAAAAAAAACAGGTTTATATTTTGGAAATTAGCACAGTACTATTGTAGAGAGGGAATTAATGGGTTTATCTATCCAAATACTGCAAATTAGTAGTTTTAAAACGTAGGAACACAATTTTTACACAAACAGAGTTGAATTTAGTTTGGCTAAGGATGGCGGACCTACAAAATCTAGATACACGTGGACAAAAAAGGATAAGTACGGAATAAAACTCAAATATAGTCATACATTTAGCTTGTATAATAATCCTTTTCAATCCCACAAAACATCTATATATGCATCTCTTTTTATCGGAATCTATTTCATGCCAGTTTATGATTTTTCAAAATAATCCGCTTTCCGTTCTTTTACGTAATATTTGATGACGTAGGACATAGAGTGATCCGAATATCGAGCGTTTCCAGGCCCGGTCTAAAGCGGTAGCATACAGCCAACTCGGCCTTAAGTAATAGAATAGAATTTATGGACCAATCAAGGACCTCACGGGCATAAAAAGTACAAACAGCACAATAATAGTTTAAACATAGACGCTCACACATGAATACACACATAATTTCTCTCATACATGCTCATTAACATTATGAAATCAATTATTCATATAATATAGATGAGAATAATGATGGTTGAAGAATGTTGGTGGCATGATAGTTTGTTATTTGCTTACTTTATAAAATCGCTTTCCTTTTAAAGAAAAAAAATGTATATAATAACCTAATGCAGAGAAAAAAATGGTTAAATCTTCTCATATTAATAAGCAGTTAGCTGCTATCACATTACTTAAAACTTTGAAATTATCATTTATCCTATTTATTCTGTTGTATAATAATGCTCTTTCGTTTGAATAAAAGGGGCACTGGCTTGAAAAATGGAATTATTTTTCCACATCACCTTTGTCACAGAATTTATAAATACGCTCTTCCCATGGTGACCGTTTAATTTTTGTGTACTTTCCAGTTTCTATGAAAAGATTATGAGCACTTATTGTTTATTTACATATTGCTTTTCTGAAACAAAAAAAAAATGTCGAGTTTTAATTATGCTTCTTTGCAAAATCCCTGTCTGATATTAAAGTATATGCCGAGTTTCCCTTCTTTTAGCTTCACATTTCTTTGCTCATTCCAAAAGACTTGATACCCTTTAATCAATTTCGATTTCACAATATTTTGTCAACAATAGCATGGCATTAGGAGAATGTGGACGGCTGTTTCTCTATACAACATACTATGTACTACTAATCAAGTACTGGTGTCATATTTTACAAATGTCTGATTATCGTTTCCCTAAAAATGGTTATGTATGTTAAAACATCATGATAAAACAACACGATGATTCTGGTCGTATAAACTGGGTGACTTACATAAAAGATTTGTTATTCCATATGGCCTCGGTTTCATCTGGTTATCACAAACTATAGGAGTCCTAGATAGATTTATAAGCGTATTTGAACAGAGAATTAAGGATTATATATAGGATATATATCAGTAACAAATGCTAAATTAACAAAATTTATTAGAGTTATATCGAACAATAACCCAATAGAAATATAAAAAAGTCTAACTTTATTTACCCCTCATTGAGAAACAGAAAATCTTTTGGTTTAAAGTAACGGGTTATCCTTAAACATCTCTCTTAATCTTAATCTCTTTGATGAAAAGTTAGGTGAAATGTTCATAAACGTGGATAAAATTGATAACTTCACACTCTAAAAGTTTATGTTGAAATAATTTTCCAAGAAGTGTCTTTTCTAATTCTATTCTGTCATTCCTGGTACCTCACTTTCTTCATATATTTACATATTATGTAAAATGTTTATGTGTAATGGGCCGGAGGCCTAAATCATCAATAAAAGAGTTATAGATATAAGTTATGATTCTGTCGAATTCCTACACGTTGTGATACTGAGACCTAGCAAATGAAGAACATATAGTGCAGATATATATAAGGCTTGAATACCTTGAAAATGAAGTCCTCTTCCTAAGTTGTACGATTCTTTAAGTAAACCATCTGATATGTTTTCTAATATGAATAAATATATTATGATAGATATTACAATGGAAACATAAATAGGATAACGTCCAATCTCAGAGAGTACAGCCAAATTTGATCCTATTTACTCCTAAAATGTATTTCATTTGAAACATGTCAGCAACATTGTTCTTGTAACTTTCACCAAATAAAAACTTGCTGGGCTTTTTAGAAGCCGCGTTATTTGTTTGGAACGATCCCCAGATTTCTGAACGATAAAAGTATAGGTTTTATAAGGTTATATTGTAAAAATGTAATAGAATAGAATCGAATTTGTTATATTTTCTTTACATTATATATAATCAACCACAGATAAAATTTCCCAACTGTTTAGCGAAAAAAATCAATTTGTTGAGAAATTAGCGTTTAAATTTCAGGAAACAAAACACATTTCTCTAAGCTTTCCGACGATATGAACTTGCCAGAAACACATGCTTTAAAATGAAGAGCCTTCTTTTAAAAAAACTATATTCTAAAATCAGAATTCGGCTAGCCGGCTAATTAAGAATTTAATAATGATGTACCCTATAGACAGACCAAACGTCAGATGCACGGATCAGCATGGATAAAAACAACAGAAGATATATCTACAATCATTTGGCGGCAACGTTATTCACGAGCGATTCCATTTTCAAATATAAAGTTGGAAACGGCTTTTATAAAATTCACAAACTGTGTGTCTTAGCTTTCCGTGAGATATGTGAAAATGGTTGTTGTACCATTATTGAAAAGAAAATTGCTATTCCTGTCTTTCTCCTATTTTGTCTCAATATCTTTATTTTTCGAATTTAAATTGATGTGCTCTTATTTCGAAAGAACAAAGGCTTTTTCTTGTATCTTTATCAAGTATAATGTTTAGATGTGGTTCAAACTCGGAGTTTTCTTTAAACAATCGTAGGTCTGTGCTTGGTAGCCCCTTTATATATTACTAATTTTTTACCACTGTCAAATGAATCTTTCGAATAACATATTATTTCAATGCAAAAAAGTGCCGGAGAATTAAAGGTACTCTGATAAAAGAAAATTGGAAAATCCTACGGGAGATTAAACGCTTTATCAAATCTAACACCTAAAATTTTCAAACAATTCGCTAGATTGCTGTAAGTAGGACATACATGGGGTAAATTTTTAATTATACAATGCAATAGGTTTTACGAAAGCATCAAATACTTATAAAACAAATAGTATATTACATGCACGCATTCTTGTATATGTGACCATATGTTAATAAAACGTGACTGTACAGAGCTAGTTTGGTCATTTACAGATTTCCAGCTTTCTGGAATCCCACCTCGCAAGTCCTGAGTTCCCAGGTTCAATCCCTGACCACGGTGAATATCCTTTCTGACATTTGCCTTCCACCAATGAATGGATAATGGTAAATCTAAGTGGTATGCTCAGCTGGAGGCACGGAAAGCGTGTAATGGTAGCACTGGTGTGAGAAATACCGTGAACCCATGGTTTGGTTCTCCAGCCGCCTGAAATACTATTGAAAGTGGCATCAAAACAATTTCAAACAAATAAATCAAAAGCATTCAATAGTGCCAATAAGTGTCAAAAGCTTTCTTAAGGTCAATAGAATATGCATCAAATTAACATTATTTAGATTCTAATTGATAAAAGCTTGCTTCGATGTTCTGCGTTTAAAAACCCCGAGTTGATCTTTTCTATTAGAGCTGTTCTTTCACAGATTTTCAAGAAAACTTAATAAAGGAAATGTATCTGCATTTTCAAAAGTTACTAGTGCCACTTGCATGATAAATGTTCGTTCTTCGTGTTTTATACTATATCCCCTATAAATTGCAATTCAATGCAGTATGCACTACATTCCCTTCTACGAATCGTCGTAATTCATTGGGTGAAGTCGTTAATATTCGGGGTATGTCGATAAAGACTGAATTGCTAGCAGAAGCTTGCGTAAATGATGCCTCAAGGAAACAACAGAAATGTTTGATGATATCAAAAGATAGTGTTTTAATCCGATGAACTCCGGTACAATTTGGGCTGTCCTCCGATGGCATTGAGTTTTTCAGCTAAGAGTTACTGAAGCCAAATATTTTTGCTGCGGCGGGATGTTGATAACTAGCAAACGGAGTAGCATTACCCTCATATCTAGTCTTCTCGGACGGGAGAGTACTGTGATGGTTTCAGGGGAAGTAATTTGAAGTGCAGTCTTCAAATCAGACCGATGTCTGTGAGATACATAGCTAACTGTAGTCTATATAGACAGTGTCCACCCAAAATTTAGGATTCAGGACCCATTTCTCCGAATGGTTTCCTAGTAGTTTTGACTGCGAGCTCAATGAGTCACAATTTTTTTTTATTTATTGAGATTATAACTTTCGCCCAAGTAGATAGTAATTCTTCCGTTTAAGAATACTATACATGTATATTGTTTTACTAATAAAAGAAAGATTTCATTTGCTCCATATCTGAAGCGTTTGCTATATTATTTTCAAGGGGTTTTATGCGTACAATTCAACCTCTGTGATTTTAAGACTAAGATTGCCATATTGTGTACTATTTTCAAATTATGTAGTTCACCCTTAATTTCATCACTTTTTGAATAATATGTTGCCAGTAGTGTGAGGATCACGTTCGATCGTCTTATGTAACAATGTAATCTACTATTCCTGAAACATTCTAATTTCTTAATTTCTTTATATTTTGTTCAATATCTTACACGCACATCGTCATTTCTATCATCCTTATTACTCAATACACTTTTACAATCGATATCGAACCACTTTTTATCAAGTTTACAAACACTTTTTGCTAGCTTGATGACCATCACTTTTAGGTAATATTCCTAACAGAAAAAAGAACATCAGTAATCATCTGAATACTGTGATTTAAAGTCATTACACCCTTCATTACCTAATTTGTCATGATCTTCTATCTTTGTGTGTATAAATTATGTTTGAAGAAATTTTTTTTTAATCTGCTCTATGACTTTTCTTCCACGGAAATATATCTGGTGAACGATTAACCTTGCAACTATTTATTTCATCATCTGCTTTTTTACTTGAAACGATTGATTGAATGGGGTTAAAAGCCACTTCTAACAGTATGTCAGTCATATTGCGGCGGCTGGAGCACCTTACAACGGATTCCTGGTATTTCTCACACCAGTACTGCCACTACATCCTTTCCTAGTCTCCAGCTGCTATCCCACTGAGATGAGAGACAAATGTCGGAAAGGAAATGTGCCGCCGACGAGGATCGAACCCATAACATCCCATGATTGAAGATTAGGAGTCTGACACGCTAACAACTGCGCTATGACGGCGGCTACTTATAACAAAGTTTCAGCTGTAACAGATATTGGTACGAAACCATGTTAAGGTCAGGAGTGAGTGACAATATGGCTTAACAAATTCAATTACCCCAATTTAATTATTCCAATTATTTAACGGAGAGCATATTCTTAGTTCGTTGATACCTTTTGAATGCACAACCAAACAATGTCGCCTACACTAACAGGATCAAATTTGCAGAAGGGTCTTTTAGTCTCTTCAATGCTGCGATACCTCCAGGTGATTTTCATGTTTGTTTTTCATATTTCGTTCTACTTCAAATATATTATGTCTTTCAAAGGTATTTCAGATATTATTACTGTATGAGTTTTTAGTAAGCAAATTACATCATTTTCTTTGAGAATGAAATTTACATCCTCGTGATATAATTTGTTGCTTCTTATACTGTGAGCCCCAAATTCTAAACCATGTTTATTGCAAATAGAAATTGTTATGCTCTTTCTTCTGTTGCTTTTCATTTAAAAATATGCATAGCCTTGTAAATGACGGATAACAGTTAGAGGGATTAGTAAATATTTATCATACAAAACACAGAGTTACTATCAACATTATGGTACGCATATTAATGAAAAAATATTTAAACCACGTTTGGGATATTTACTAGTTATTTATAAGATTAGCTGATACCGATCTCTTTTCGAATTTTGCTATCATGATAATCCTCTGTGCGACATCAGTACGATATTATATCTGAATAAGTATCCCTCGTCCAAAATTAATTCCTGTTCTAGGAACTACACATTATGTTGCTTGATGTCCGTTAAATTTTTTTCATGTTCTGTACTAAAAAGTATACGCTTATCTAGTATATGATCTACAACTAGTATAATTTCAGAAACAATTACATGTGCATGTACCAATATACCCATATATCGATGTGCCCATATATCGATGTTATTGAAATCGACCAAAAATATATCGTAGGGAATTTGCGAAGGAAATCTTTACTGACACGCATACGGGCGCACAAACCTTACAAAGCGTCGCAAATAGCTAACAGCAAGGTAGCTAGTAAATTTTTTAGACAAGTAGATTTTAATCTCAAGAAAATATACTGCAATTTTGCATTTTGGTCATAACAAAACACGGAAGAACAGCAATTTATTTTCTCAGGTATTCCGAAACTGACATGCATGCATAATCTATTTTGTTACCAGTCCCTTGATTAACATTCTTGACAGATTTACCAGTCTGCAACTGCTGAATGATTAGACACATAATTTTGTTACAGTTTCCAGTTTTCTTAAAAATGTGCTCTTGTTTAATTTGTTAGTTTGAATTATCCAGTTTTTAATTGGTTGTAGACCAATTTATATAACCATAAACTCGAGATTGTGTCGCTGCAATTTACAAAAAACTGCCTTTAGCCCAACTGGACATATATTCTGACGGGAAAACAGAAGAAAAATAATTTCATTTTACAAGTTAAGAATTATCAAAAGGAGTAAAGGAAAACTGGACGGTCACACGCTTTAAAAATGCATACTTCAAGGATGAACGCGTCTAACCAACCCATTCTTTCAATCATATCGCGGTGTAAACATAGATGATACTGCCACTCAGTTATTTTTCAGCCCTAAGTTAATCAAAGTACTGAAAGTTCTGCTGGAGAGCAAATTTGATTATTATGCTTTCGGGCTGTCTAAAGAATTCGCCCAAAGAATAGTATCAATTGATTTATCCGCGCTGTTTAGGAATTTGTTAATTTCAGCCCAGAAAAAGAGAGGGTTTTGAAATTTCATGAACCTCCTGTCAGCATTTGCTCTTAAACTTAATTTATCATATTTCCATAATTTTTATGCTCCCCGAAAAAATTTTCGAGGGGAGCATATAGTCGCCGGCCTGTGCGTCCGTCCTTCCATCCGTCCTTCCGACCGGCCGTCCGTCCGTCCTTCCGACTGGCCGTCCGTCCGTCCGGCCATCCGGAGTCATATCTCAGCAACCCCTGGGCCTGATTGGACGAAACTTCATATATAATAATCCTATGAAATTTCCAAGACCCGTTTTTTGATTTTTCTTATTTCAAGGCTGCGTTATGGAAAAAGGGGCCTTAATGTAAAAAACTAGTTTTTTTTCCAATTTCTCCAAGATTAATTGTTAGAATTTCATGAAATTTCATATTTGAGTAGCAAATCAGATCCCCTTGACCCTTAACTAACGGGAATTCTCGTTTAAACAAATGCGTCATAAGAAAAGGGGCCTTAATGTTATTACCTTTACGTTAACTGTCTTTTTTCCCCGCAAAAACTGAAATTGGCAATAACTTTTGATTGGTTACAGATGAAGTCTTCATATTTCACATGTGCATTGCTTGTGACAAACCCTTTCTGTTGGTACCAAGTTCAAGGTCATCATTCAAGGTCAAGGTCATTTCTCAAGGTCAAAATTTGGGAAATTAAAACTTTAAAATTGGCCATAATTTTGCAATGGTGAGTGATATAGCCATCATATTTAAGCATTTTTCATATGTTTATTACTTGTGACAAGGCCTTTCAGCAGAAACTTAGATAAAGTTCTTTGTCAAGGTCAAGGTCAAATTCTAACTGATAAGTGATTGCAATTTTTATATTTTGTATTTTTCCTACTCTAAAATAAATCAGTCTATTGTTTCTGCAAGACTACTCAAGTTAGTCTTCATTTTTTGTATGGAGACATTTTTCATTGTTAACTTTGTTGGTCAAGGTAAAATATTCAACCCTTAACCATATAATGATATTGAATTTTACTAGAATCAGGCCTATGAAGCTAAACAGATTCCTTCAATTTTTGTCAAACTTCCAAATTCGTGTGAACTGAACTCTCAAATCATAGTTGCGTTCAATAAGAAGTTTTTTGTCCAATAATGGCATACAGTTTTGTGACAAAAGCCTTATTCGGGGAGCATAATCCGTCTCTGACGGCTCTTGTTCTGTTTTGGCTTTATAAAATGCTTGCAGGGATGATCTAACCATGACCATATAACAATCAAGAATTTTCAAAAATCTAGTTTTCACAAAAAGTTGCTAATTTGTCGGTACCCATGTTGCATCAAGGTCATACGTTCGTGTAAAATAATATCAGTTGTAATTAACATTCACGGAAATATCGTACACTAGGATAGAACCTACGTGTTGTGAAAGAAATAGAAATTAAAGTTGTTTTACCATAATTCTAAAGTCGGAATGCAACGATATGTCCAATTTCTCAGTGACGACCAATTACAGTAGGTACGGCACTTTGATTGACATAGTACTTTTTCATGCCAAATGATAAAATCTTTTACCTTGAATTATGTCACGATATGCCATCAAACTTGGTATTAAGCAGAATATTGTTCAAGCTACAAACTTTCTTTCCTGCGATATGGGTTGGGATAGTTTTGGGTGTAATTCATCACATTCAGTGATAGGTCTTGTTCGAGCAAATACAACATGAAATGAGTATACTTTAGCCAGATATGTCGTAATTACCATATCAAAGCCTTATAGCTAACGTGATTTATTTGAGTAATTATAACAGTCTTTAAAGAAAAGAGGAATCAATGGTGATACTCTTTCAAGTCAAAGGCCACAAGTTACTCAGGAAACTGATTAAAACATATTAAACCACGTTCCATACAGCATATTCCTCGCATGCCAAGTCGAGCATTACGGTTTCGGGTGTTGCCAGCACTTGAGGTCACGTTTGTATGTCTTTTGGGAACCACAGTCTTCATAGTTCTTAAAATAGTTATATCCAGGTTGAGATTGAATAAGTGACCATGATACAATTGAAAAATTTTCAAAGTGGCATAAGAATACAATAAATCAATCACTTACTTCATGAGATAAAGGGTTATAAATGCACGAATTGTGTGTAAGAATTTAAGAAATATATCATCAGTCCGGTAGATTCAGATTCAAATTCAAGGTTAGTTAAAATTTTGGTCGCATTGTGGATATGTTCCAAGAAATAATACGTAAGGTAAGCTTATTTCGATAAAGTTGTCGAATTTTACCAATATTTTGTGAAATATTTAGTAACCAAATAATAAATTGAAATAAAAAAAAAAAAAAAAACCGTGTGATTTTTGCCTCTCAATCGCAGAAACTTTATTTCTTTTTCTTCATTTAGTTTTAGATTTGTATCATCGGAAAAGAAATTAAAGAATAGCTGATACTTATTAAAATCATTTTAACATACATAAGTTTCATCTAATACAGTAAAATTCGACATATTCTAGATTGTATAACTGTAAAAATTTCATTTTATCTTTTTTTTTTTCGGTGTGCAGGATGAATAACGTCTGATTAAAAAAAATGCTCAAGTGTATTCTGCCAGGCCAAATGAATTGAAGTATAGTATTGATGTAAATCTACTTAAAACCCTCCCGGGAAAAGAAAGTATCAATCAACCACCAAGCTAATACACAATTTTGAAAATAAGATGCCGCGGGCGAGATCCGAACCCAGGACCTCCCAGTCCCGAATCTTATCACTAAACCACGGACTCCACACTGACCCTGGACACAGACGATGTTCTTTATCTATTCTTAAAATGTTTGTCATAATATACGTCGGTCTGTTGATCTAAAGATAATTTTAATGTAAGAGCCACTATAAATAGGACTTAAATCAGTTATAAATCGACGTGACTCAGATCGAATTATAATTCGTATAACACCTAACTTGCATGCAAAAAAATCATGGAAATTATATATAGCATATATTTTAATGGCATGTCTATACCAAATTCGAAGAAAATCCGTTGAGAAATAAAGAAGGTGCCAAATGGTGGACACTTCGT
The DNA here is from genome assembly GCA_946902895.1 of Fragum fragum. Taxonomy (NCBI): domain Eukaryota; kingdom Metazoa; phylum Mollusca; class Bivalvia; order Cardiida; family Cardiidae; genus Fragum; species Fragum fragum. The sequence continues at coordinate 22,474,980 of OX336370.1, read as the reverse complement.
CTGTCAAATTTAAAGCTTTAGACTATGGCTGTTTCAGTGAGCTAATTTACCATAGGCCCTCGCAATTATTTATTAGAGGGGATATGATTATCACCCCAACCCACCCCAAACATCAACCACAAAATAAAACAACGGTTCGCTCATTTTATCTTCAGCTCTTCTGAGCACATCGGGCATGTATGTCGTCCGTCGATCGTCGCACGGCCTCAACAAATCAGGCTTTTACTCTCTAGAAGCTACAGTTTTATCCAAACCTTTATGAAACGAGGTCAAAATGATTGTCAGGTCTTGAGAGTTAAAGGTAGGCATCGATATTTTTTTCGTGACACAAATTTGATTATTCTTATTCCCTCTCATATACTAATTCAATACAATTTTCTGAAAATTTGTTTTGCTTAAATCAGAAGTCGTTTATCTGAATAAACAAGGGTATTTCCGTAATAGCCTACGTAGGCTATTAATCTATTTTTAGATTTAGTCGAGACAGTTGAGAAGAATATTGGGTCATTCACGCTGTGTTTATAATCGTTGGAATCCCATTTTCAGTTTGAGTTTGCTCAAACAACGTAATCAATACGTCATCAATACGTCATCAGGAGGTATATGTTCGCTAGCCGGTCTTCATTTTTGTAAAGACCGGTCCAAAACTGTCATAAGCGTTAATACGAATATAGACACTTACCATAGTTTTGAGCTAACCATGTGACATGCTTTAGGACATTGTTTCGCTTGTCAATTTGTTACCTTCCGTTGACTTTGGGTGATAGGCAAATGAAGTCATGCGGTGTCGACAACCAAATTCCGTGATATCTAAAAATATCCTGGAATTCCACTGAACCTTTCCTATATGACCAAGAAAAGGCCACTTTAATCGTACCAGATTACCGCGAAAACAGTCTCTGATTCAAATTTATGTATTAAGCGTCCGTTTTAACGTATTTTTGGCATTTGAACAATTTTCTTATCTAGGTTTTAGAAACATCGATACCTCCCTTTAAGCCAAATGAAAATGAAGGTTCTATTTGAAAACATAAGGGACACCTTAGTGACAATTTCTTTTTTACACTGTAGGAGCCACAATTTTTGGCTACAATTTAGAAAACTCATGCCTCGTCTATTTCGGTATGTGGTCCCCAAGCAAGCTTGTGGCTGTGTCGCAATACTATTTTGGTCCAGTGGAATTCGCATCCTCTGATGGAAGTCCCGGGTAATGTCTCTCCCACTACTACACACGCAGCTGAAAATTTAAGTAAACATACAACCTTACATATATATTTACCTTTGATGATGTTTGAACAAAATATCAACATATTTTTGTCCAGGCTAACAATAACATTTAGTTTAACAAATGTTGGAGAAAAAAAGCAAATATAGTCAATTACAACATCACAAACAAATGGTGTAGAAAAAAAAACAAATATAGTCAATTACAACATCAACACCAACAAAAACAACAATATTAGAAAGATAAAGCGAAAACAAAAACGAATAATCGTCAAAAGAAATTTTAGAATGAAACATATGGCTGTTGTTTTGTGAATATAATTAATCACAAAATAACCGTTTATAGCGATAAAAAAGCAATAACTTTACCCTTTGTACACCTGTCTGTTTGATTTAATTACAGACAGGCCGAGTTGGAACCAAGAGTTATGAACCAATTGGACGGAACCCTTTCATCGGTCATACAATGATGAAGTACAAAATCTCTTTTATCATAATTCTATTATATGTATTATATAAAACCAAGTTGTTTTTCAAAAATCATGTTATACTAGTTCTTTGTTCTACTTTGATATTTTTGCCACTGCAATGGAGATTTTCTTTCTGGCGTGAGTTTTGTATGAAGTCATTGGATAACAAATCTAGGAAGCAGGATATAAAGTTTGTTCTTATATAATTTACAAACATCCAGAAACAAAGCGTAAAATCCAAATCTCTAGTGTGAGATTTCTTGATTGTTCTTTCTCACACAATATAGGCTTTGTATATCTTTATATTATTGCATTAAGGGTTAAATCGACGGGTATACCGGTCTATCCAGGGTATTTACGTCTTTTCAATCTAGAATTATTTTGACCGGCGAGCCTGTCCTAATCTAATGAAATCGAAGAGCGGCTATGGTCAAGTCTTCCTTCTTTAAATATTCTTTCTTTTCCTACACAGTGATACTTTGGAACAGTCTACCAGAAACAATAGTACAGTGCAGCGTTCAAAAAGACTCTCGAATCTTTTCAGATAGTGAGTCGTCCCTGAATGACCAGAATATGTTTTATCAGATCTTTTAATTTAACATTCACAATACTTTTAAATATGGCACCCTTACAAATGACTAACGGTTTTTATTCCAGCACAGACGCGCACCTGTCAGTAATACCCGAAAGGGGAGTTAGGCAGTATAAATAGATAGATAGATAGATAGATAGATAGATAGATAGATAGATAGATAGATAGATAGATAGATAGATAGATAGATAGACAGACAGATAGATAGATAGATAGATAGATAGATAGATAGATAGATAGATAGATAGATAGATAGATAGATAGATAGATAGATAGATAGATAGATAGATAGATAGATAGATAGATAGATAGATAGATAGATAGAAAGATAGATAGATAGATAGATAGCGAGATAGCGAGATAGAGAGACAGACAGATAGACAGATAGACAGACAGACAGACAGACAGACAGATAGATAGATAGATAGATAGATAGATAGATAGATAGATAGATAGATAGATAGATAGATAGATAGATAGATAGATAGATAGATAGATAGATAGATAGATAGATAGATAGATAGATAGATAGATAGATAGATAGATAGATAGATAGATAGATAGATAGATAGATAGATAGATAGATAGATAGATAGATAGATAGATAGATAGATAGATAGATAGATAGAATGATGATATATTGGCGAGCCTGTCATAATCTGACGATACAATATCAGAGCAGCGCAGATAGGACAGGTTTACCAGTGTAGAATGATGAAAATCTAGTCTAAGGTGATGATCGCTATCATAGTTTCGTATTAATGCAGTGAGAAATTACTCGTTGTCTTTAAAGCAATTTTCATTCTAATTATTAAAATAAGAACAAAAAGCATTAATCTTTAATGCATTTAGTTGAAAATAACTTCACTTCTCTTGAAATTTATGATTCGATTTTAATCAAACAATAGCTCCGCACTGTTGCCTCTCAACAGATGACGCGTTCTGACTTGATAATTTTGGAACTGAATTAAACGATAGCAATCTTTGCAAGGTTCGTAGGAGGAAGTGTACAAATCACTTCATTAACCCCATGCAAAATTTTCATTTGCCTTGAAATAAGTTTTTTAACCCTTGACTGTTGGCACTGTAAAGATAATGAACGAAGATAAGATTTCAGAGCCTATTGGTGTACAAAGTGCTGATGTTTTGGAATGGAGCAGGTCTCTCAGAGATCGCAGCCCATCTCCTATCAGAAACTCAACCCGTTCTAGGAGTGCTTCACCACGATCTGGTGCAAGGAAGCCAACTCCTAGGAAAGGTAAATTATGGTGGTAGTTTTATAGCTGTCTGCTAATGACTTAGATTCTAATGCATGCTCTAGTGTATGCCTAATTTGTGTGTTTTGCATAATGATTCAAAATTTTTATTAATTAGTATGAACCTTATCTGTCAGCAGTGTAAAAATACTGGATGTTGATAAAATGTCGGAGCCTATTAGTGTGCACAATAGGTGTATAAAATTCCACTTGTCCACTTGTATTGACAAGTAACATTTGGCTGCATGCGATTGAAAAATTTGCAGGGGTTGTTCTATGACTTCAATTTGGTTTTAAGCCAAGATGATATAAAAGTTGTCATCCTGAACCAGTGTTTCCGCCAGAGTGAGTTTTGGACGCAAATAAATTGTTGGCAGCGCAACAAAATTCACCAAGTGCATTTTTTGTGACACAACCTAAATTAACTTTAAAATACAATTTTGGTATGATGTATTTGATGGCATTGAATGATCTTTGAGCTAAACTGTGCAAAACAAGTTCTTTCTAATGCCAGGGAACGGCATAAATTGAGTTTCGCAGAAATCTGTTAAACCTTTTGTTGTTGTTATTCCATTTAGATGGTTGGTTTATTTTTTGGCTTCCCAAGCTTCCATTAATACCTGAAGGGGAGTTGGGCAGTATATATAGAAAGATAGAATAATTATATGTTGAATCGCCTGGAAACCGAACTTTGATTGGGATTATACTTTTTCTTTTTTTATTAACTCATTTTTATGGAAGCAATCCTTTTGAATAACAATTCAAGTCATGTTAAATTTAATGTTAAATCTGCGCCACCAATACTTTTCCTACTAATCCTCCGACTAAACATCTTCGTCTGGGTAACCTGGCGTACCCGTCTAGGTAACCTGGACAATTTTGTAAACAGACAAAGAAATTACATAACTATGGCAGATGAACCAAAACAAAACAAAAAAAGGCTAGCAGATTTTTTTTTTGCTGTCCCCAAATCTAAATTATGAAAGTTCTAGTACTAGTAAAGATTCATCAAATGATTTGTTTATTTCTTTTATTCCAAGTAATTTGATAATTCTATCCCTAGATACTCTTTCAGAAAAATTGTTTGAAAGTTTGATTTTACAAAGTTTCATTTACTTACAAAAGTGACCCTCTAAAATTCTAAATGACCCCCAGAAATGAAGACAGGGGGTCACAAATGATCCTCAAAAAGTAGATCCTGGCAGAAACACTGCTGAACTCACAATTACCTGTAATCTTTTGCTTATTGCAAAACAAAAGTAAAACTAGAAATCCTAAACATGTTTCAATCATAATGCAGGATGTTTACTTTTTTGTGCATGACGTCTGTTTGACTAGGAGATTGGATTCTTTTTCTTAACAATTACATTAGCAAGGTATTCTAGTAAAAAAAACAGGCAAGTTACACCATCTACCTTGTTCATATCATCACCATTTGTTGTCAATGTAACATTTTTTGTCACGATGCAACATATAACTATCTAGTAAGAAAGCCACATGAGGCGATGACGAGAAGAAAAAAAAAGAGTATGTGGTCCTTAAAGAACAAAAGAGAAGAGATTTACAGAAAGAGTGTGACACTAAACGTAGAAAGCACAACATTCAGCAAGCCAATGTTTTGATGAATTATTTAATGGGCAGAAAAGACAATCAAGAATTATTCTATAAATTCTAGAAAATGCTAAAAAGATTTTCTTCATTGGTAGAGTTCAGAATTTTGCCTTGTTCAAAAAGAATTCATTCCTGCACATATGTGCATAGTTCATAAAGAGAACCCAAAATTCTGTCAGTGAAGTTTATGTAAAAGATAGACTGGACAGTTAACAGAAATAGGATCTAGTCATTCAACCAAGATAGACACTTACTAATTTGAAGTATGCAAGTCTGTCATACAAGCTCTATGTAGACTGTATCTAGCTGATTTAGTCGAAAATTTTCAGGAATTTACATTTGGCAAGTCATTTTTATGGAGGTAAGGATTACCAATAAGTTCCTGTTGGCAAAAACTTTCAGAGAGAGACAATTGGCTGTCTAGCAACCCTTAAGTCAGTATTTGACATGTTCTAGACTGCATTATGTGTGGGTTCACGTTTTCCAAGCTGCATCAGGAATCTTTTGATCAGTCGACCAAGGTCCCACATTGAAAGCATCTGAATGCTTGTTAGCCATCCAAGGAGATTGCCAACACCAGTAATTCACTAGAAAAGTAAACCTTCACGAAACTAAAAAGAAACAAAAAAAATCGCCTGCCATGATTTTAACAAAAAGGCTTTTTGTCTTCCATTCCTTGTTATAGCGAGTTATCACCCCAACCAAGTATCAACTGTCATTCTGTTTTTTGGCTCAGAGTTTTTGTCAAATGAATATAATTATTTCCAAAATCATAGCAACTATTCCAGTCTGCACTATTCCAACATGTTTAACTTGTAATAAATGAACTTAGTCTGATGAGTGATGCTTGTCAAATTTTGAGTAGTATATTCATTTATTTGTTTATTCAATAACTTGTATCTTTTATCTATAAAGGAGTTATTAATGGAAATGATAGTTTAACAACTTCCTGTGACAATATATGAATAAGAATTCTAACCAGTATTTTTAGGCTTTAGGACCTGAGAGCAATTTCAGGAGTGCGTTGAGTGCTGTTGTATTCTCTAGGTAGTGGCTCCAAGAGAGAAATAACATATGTTGTAAGAAAACAGTTTCAGTACTAGCAAAAATAAAAATAGTGGAATCCTCTTAACTACAACCCTGATAATAGCAATCCATTGATTAACCCTTTCCTGTACAAAGTCTGGGTTTTATGTCCTTGTGATTTTATACTTGAGAAAAAAAATTGTGGTAAAAGAAGAAATTGTTTGAAACAAGCAATTCTTCTTTTCCCACAATATTTTCTACCTTATAGGATGGTTTTATTTCAAATTGCATCCAATTTTTATTGTCATCTGTAACCTCTTTCAATTTGGACCAGTCTAATATTTCATAAAACAAGAAAGGGTTAAATGCAATTGACTTAATGCACAAACATTAGATTTGAAGAACAAACAAATCCTTTCAATAGCAATTTCGGGTTAACTGCAACAGAAGTGCTGCCAAATTGGTGTTGTGATTAACAGGATTCATTTCTATTGCAGATCTAAAAAAGTTTTGAAAAACTAAATAGTGGTAATGGTCTAGAGTTCATTTACTGGTTTACTGCTGTAGTAAGTTACCTTCTTCTGGGACAAGAACCTGGTTAATAAAATTTGATGAAGATTTCCCCCCTTAATTATATTTCAAATTGTAACATTTAGGATCTCCATATCTTATAAATGTCATGACAAGTCTCGAACAAAATTTGATGTGCATCAAGGTTCATTAAAGTTTAGAAAATAATTCATAGATAACTGACAGACTTTTGAAGGGGTGGCTCCGTTGTTAGGGCAGCAGACTTTTCATCTGAGATAAATAGAGACTTGCTGGTTCGAATCCAGCCTAGTGTACTGGTGATAACAAAGAAACTCATAAATGAGTGAAATTAACTACAATGTTTTCCCAAATGTTTTTCTTGAGGGGTGTCAAAAGACATCATTGTGTGGGAATGGATTAAGAAATGAGAATTAAGCCGAGTGTATAATTGCTAGTATTTTGTTCTTGAGTTCAGAAATCCACAGCATTTAATATGCCTTTATCGCTAGTCCTTTATAGTTATAAATGCAAGAAATCAACCTATACCAAATTATGAAACCATTTATGTATAGTATTGTCAAGACATTTTCAGTTGCTTATTACTTGAAATGGATCCTTTTTAAAGCACATTTTACTAGCTTAGATTTAACATTTTTTTAACAGCCTGAGTGTTTTTCATTTATAGGTGCTTGCAGCAGTTTAAAAAAAAATATTTCATATGTTTAAGATTATTATCATTCATGTGTGTGCAGCCGTCTGAAAGTGGTTTTTTTTATGTGTTAAAGTAATGGTTATTCTTGCGCTTTGCGGCTGTCTGAAAGTGTTTATATTTAGAGTAATGGACATTATTTGTATTTGGAACAGTCTAAAAGTTCTGCACACTGTAGTCTAAGTGTCTTTAGCTTGGCTGTTTTAGGCAAAAAACGAGGTATTTCTACGACCAGGTTGTCGCCTGTGTCCATTTTTTGCATCCGAAAACTTTGACATTTTGAAATATCTCTGGTATTACAGAACAGTTTCTTTTGAAACTTGAAATATATGTTTGGTGTCAATAGAACACTCTATGCCCATAAGGGAGATAACTCTAAGTGCATTTTTGGATGAATTATGCCCTTTTTTTTACTTGAAATTTTAGCTACTATTGAGCACTCAAATAGCCAAGCATTGGCATCCTTATGAAGTGCTCTTGTTTATGTTTTAGAGTATTGGATATCCTTTTGCATGTAGCAATCCAAAAGTATTTGTATACATGATACATGCATGTTCAGCAGTCTTAAAGATATTTTTTACATGCAGCAGTCTGAAAATTCTTTGAAATATTTCAGAGTAAAGAATAATCTTGCGTATGTAGCAGTCTGGAAGTTTTTCCTAATGTTTTAGAGTAATGATTGACCTCTCTCTGTCTACCTGTTTGAATTAAGTTCAGAAAATGTTTGATGTAGTCTCTCTTATCTTTAATAATTGCGATTAGATAAATTTTGGCCTTTTGAAATTAAACAAAAGTCAGGAAACAAAGTACATTATGCAACATATGCTTTTAGAGTTTTCCTACAACGTTTTCCTTCAGATTCTGTAAAAAGACAATTTTACTGAAATTATTGCATTTTCATTTTTCACTGTTATTTCAGAAGCATTTTCAGGGACCATACCTTCTACACACGGGGTCATCATGACAGACATACCAAAACCAAAGAAATCCAAAGCTCCAAAAGTTGCTCAGTCTCTTAACTTTCCGAATGGACCCAGATCTGACAGCACAATGAGGCGCAGCACTGGAAATATTGCATCTTCCATGACTTCTATGTGGGTTTTGTTAACTTTTTTTTCATAAAAATCTGATATTTTGTCACCTCCTTGTTATTGCCTGCTTTTGATGTTTGCATGAAGAGCTTTTAAGTGTTAAGTCTCTGACAATAGTTTGCTTGAAAAAAGTAATTCAAAATTCCTATTTTCCACCCAGGTGTAGAAATGAGTACATGTGTTAATTTTGAGATGAGGCTGCACTTGCACCATCTATTAACCCTTTCCTGCACAATCCCTTATTTTTTACGTGGTTTTGTACTTGAGAAAACATTTAGGGAAAAGAAAAAGTTGATTGTTTCATTGTCTTCTTTTCCCACATTATTTTCTAACCTGTAGGGTTGGTAACTTTTCATATTATACCACTTTATATTGTATGTCTGCAACTTCTTTCAAATTGGAGCAGTCTAAGAATTCTAAAAAAAGGAAAAGGTAAATAACCATTTATACATCCGAGTGTAGAAGAGCAAATTTACCAAGGATATATCCCATGGTCAGCCAGGATTTTAGCCTGTAAGACAAAATGATATTTAACCCAGTTCCAGATGACTATATATTAGACTTATCAAAAGTTAAAAAAAAAGTTACAGGTGACAATTTTTTGAAATTTCAAATCTCTGTCATTTGGGGTAGATATCATTATGGTTAATGAAGAAATAGCTTGTAACAAGCATTTTCCACAAAACTTTCTAACATTTTTAGCTCACCTCAGCACATTGTGCCCAAGGTGAGCTTTTGTGATCATTGAATGTCCATCGTCTGTCATCTGTCTTGCCTTGTCAACAATTTCCTGGTTAGCACTCTAGGGGCCACAATTTTTGTCCAATCTTCATGAAACTTGGTCAGAATGTGTATCTGGCTACAAGGATGAGCCCTATTGTAAATCGGAACATTCCTTTGGAAAACATGGAAAAAGGGGCGTTAATGACAATTTCCTTGTTAGCAATCCTGGGGCCACAATTATGCCCCAATTTTCATGAAACCTAGTCAGAATTTTGTCTGAGCACAAGGATGAAGCCTGTCGAAAATGAGAAGGTTCTGTGTAAAAGACGGGAAAAAGGGCCTTAATGACAATTTCCTTGTAATCTTTAAGGGCCTCAATTTTAGTCCAATCTTCATGAAACATGGTCAGATTGTTTGTCTGGTCACAAGGATGAACCCTTTTGAAATTAGAAAGATTCTTTGAAAAACATGGGAAAAGGGGCCTTAATGACAATTTCCTTGTTCACGCTGTCAATTCCCACACTGCAAAATTTAAAACTGGTCCAATTTCAAAGAAGTTGCATATGATAATTTTAATTTGATGAAATCTTCAAAATCTTTTTCTTTTAAAGTAGAAAACATTGTGAATAATGAAGAATTTGCTTGTGAACAACAATGTTTTCCAAAGCTTTCATATTTAGGGATGTTTAAAAGTGTCATTGCCTGGGAATGGGTTAAATGTTGGATGCCATATATCTAATAGAGAAATTGAAGAAAGTCTTTAAAACTTGGAACTCACATATTCAGGTGAGAGATATAGGACCATGTAGTCACAAAAGAGTGGAAAAATACTCTTTTTCACAAATAATTTTCTTTTTTTTTACCAATTACCAATTACCGTATTCGTTTTTGAAGTTTAGATCAAAATTAGATCAAATTAAATTTTTGTCTACATATTCCTTCAATAATGACCTATCTAACATTTTGTTGTCTTAGGACAGGTTTTTCTAAATTTTAAACTGGTCCAAATTGAAAGAGGTTGCAGATGACAATAAAATTTGGGAGCAATTTAAAATGAAACCATCCTATGTGGTAGAAAAAATTGTGGGAAAAGAAGAAATTGCTTGCTACAAGTCAAGGGTTGCAGGTTTGAATCCTGGCCAAACTACTACTAGTCATATGGATGTTCCCCTCTTTTTGGGGGGGGCAAGACATTTCAAAGCCTCAGCCTATAACTGTTGATATACAGAAAGCTCTTGAGTGATTGAACTTTGCAGTGATATACGTGAAATAATGTCTAGCCAATTCCCACATGACCCCACCTTTAACCCATTCCCACTCGACAAAAATGTAGACTGGTCCAAATTGAAAGATGTTGCAGACAACAATCAAAAATTTATAAAATTTTAGATTTTTATCTTCTTTCTGGTTAGAAAACAATGTGGATAAGGAAGAAGTTGCTTGTGACCAGCAATTTCTTCATTTTCCATAATGTTTTCCCAATTATTTTTCATGAGGGGTGTTTAAAAGTGTCATTGTGTGGGAATGGGTTAACATATTTAGTCATAATCCCACTTATTTACACACCTCAAGGTTTAAAGTGCATGCAGAAATTGCTTGTAACAAACACTTTTTTCATTTTCCACAATGTCTCCTACTCTAAAGTCTTCTACCCTAAAAGAAAAAGAATTTTAAAATTCCATCAGCTTGAATTTGAATTTGGACCAGTCTAAAATTTCTGGTATTGGGTTAAACGCCCAAAAGAAAAAAGCTTTTGAAAGCTTTGTAGCAAATAAAGAAATTGCTTTTTCATTATCCACAATGTAATGTTCCCAAATAGACAAAGAAATTTGAAATTTCATCAACTATAAATTGTGTTGTGTTCAACTTTTTTGAATTTGCACCAGTCTGAAATTTTTTCATCTTGCAATCCTTGAATAATATGCAAGTCATAATCTGTTAATGTAGGGAGTAAGAATTCAGGAGTCGAAAATATTATATGGAAAAAAAAGAAAGAACATCGGTAAAGGAAAATTTGATGTTGAATAAAAAACTTAATTGTATCCCTTTTGACCACAGTTAATTTGTATTTCATTTTTATCGCTGCATTACAAGCAATTTTATTGCTGTTTGGATACTGCTAGGAGCATAGTAAATATCCCATTTACTATTGACTATTTTATTTCTGTCTCCACATTACATTACCAAACTGGAAATAAATCATATGTAACACATTAGTATTTGACAATATTTATTTGTATGGGGTTTAACTCCGCTTTGAAAGTCTTTCAATTCACAGCTAAGCTCATTTGTTCATTTGCTCCCAGTACTAGACCTGCTGTGAAATATCTTTTTTAAGGACAATCCAACATGACCATTGATGTGGCTAGGATACGAACCTGCAACACTTAACTTCTCTCATGTTACGAGTGCTTCACCCTACCAACTGAGCCAAGTAATACGCTGACTATAATTTGTATCATATCATTTTCTTTTCATTTTAGTTTGCTATCAATATGTAAAATTTCTTTTACTCATGACTTGCCTATGTCCATTTATATTTCTTTTTTCGACTTTTTATAGGAAAACTAAGAAGAATGTTGCCAACGAAGATACAAAGGGAATCGAGGCAGAATATATAAAAAATCTTCAGCAGCAAATTTACTTCCTTGAACTTGAGACTGACTATCTATATCCTTTATAACCTGTACATCAAAAACTGAAGTACATCATTATGTTTTCAATCTAAATTGTAACAAGCAATTTCTTCATTTTCCACAATGTTATCCAATGCTTATTTTTCTTTGAGGCATCAAAAAGCATTGTTGTGTGGGAAGGGGTAAAAAAATTGATCAGACAAACAATACTGCTTTGGGGTAAGGGGAATGATTTTCATACAAAATATCCTGTCAATACATGTTCTTTGAAAATATTGTCCAAGAAAATCTTAAAGTAGTGCAGTACATTTCAACCATATTTTAAAGGATTGATCCTAGGTTAAATGAATAGGGAATATCACAACAGTGTCTTTTTCTAGTTGTCTTATTCTAGTTGTCGAGAATTGTGTGAAGGTATTTTTTATTGGATGAGACCGAAGGTCTCATCCAATAAAAGGTACCTACACACAATTCGAGAACACAATAACAACAAATAGAAAAACAAACTGTTGTAATATTCCTTTTATTATATACCTTTTAAGACATGACATTAAGAAAATTCTCTTAAATGATTAAGAAATAACCAACTTCCTGAAAAAAAAACTGAACAGCAATACAAAAAAAAGTAGCTCGTTTAACGGTACTCGACTAATACGGCTTTTTTGTACACGCCGAATACAGATTTTTTTTCTGTCGATTTGTATTAGATAGCCAGATTTTAATCCATATCTTTTACAGGTATATAATAAATGGTCAAACTGTTGAAAAATCACATTTTGGCTTATAATGGTATATAATAAAACATTTGATTTGTTCTCCGCTGAAACTACTGAGTCTAGGGTTTCATTATTTCATATGGTTTTAATTATGATATTGAAATATTTAAAAGCCTCTTTCTCTATATCAATAAATCCAGGCCTCTAGAGTTATAGAGGCACAAAAGCTTCTTCAATGTTTTATTAACCCATTGCCAGAGGATAGCATTTTAGAATAGTCCAAATTGAAAGGAGATGCAGACGACCATATAAAGTTTATAAAATTTTTGAAAAAAAGAAAATGATGTAGAAAACATTATGAAAAATGAAGAAATTGCTTGTCAGAAGCAATTTCTTCTTTCTACTCAGAAAAATTGTTTTTCTCAAAGGGCGTCCAAAAGCGTCATTGTGTGGGAATGGATTAAGGATAACAACTCTGTACAGATTTTACTGAGTTTGTCTTTTATTACTAAAATATTTCTTAACTATGCTACTAGAGAACAGGCTAAAAGAGCCACAGACCTCCACCCTAAAATGTCGGCAGAAGCGGAAAGAATGCTTTCTAAATTGAGGGTAAGACAAGTATTATATACAGTCAACTAAAGTAAAAATAATTGCGGGAATGGCGGCTGTCAATCAAAGAAATGGTAGACCAATCAAGCAATTCATTTAGATGGGAAGTAAACTTGGAACTCCAACTTTGCCCAAGATTTACGTTAGACATTTTTGTTGCTTTGGTGACTTATATGTTGTAATAATAATAATAAAAAAGTTTTTATTTAACGAGGCAACACAGTTGGGCTTACCCAGTCTTCCCTGTGGGCCTCTAAAAATATTTACAAAGTCATACATTTATACATATACAGCAAAATTTTTAAAAAAAGCTCAAAGGAAGAAAATATAGTAAAAGATAAATTATGACTAAAGTATATAAAATACTGTTAACAGTTGGATAATATATTGATTCACATATTTAAAATTTTTTACTTGTTTCAGCAGAAAACCCTGAGCTGCAAATACAAGCACGTGTATAATTACACACACACACACACAAAAAAAAAAGAAAGATCACCCAACTTCTGCTTTAACCAAGTGTAACACTAGGTTAGCTGATAGTTCATGAAATAATAATTAAAATTGTGGACCAGATTTTAACCAGATTAGAAATGCAGATTTGAACATATTTACACTGTCAACATTTCTTATGTACAAAGGTATTTCATTCCAAATTTTTGGACCTGAGTAGGCAATTGTTTTTCTGAAAAACTTGATCCTTGGCTTTGGAATTTTAAGAACTGCATTAGAGTTTGATCTAAGATTTTTGTTGGTTGATTCGGTAAAGAGACTTGATATATAGTTTTGAAGTTTACCATTTAAAGATTTATACAGAAAAATAGCCTTTTTGAATACAATTCTGTCATGGATAGTCAGCCAGTTAAGTTTTTTAAATAGGTCTTCACTAGGAGTGTCAGAATTTTTATCAAGAATTATTCTTGCAGTTCTTTTTTGAAGTTTATATAGTCTGTTTAATAGTTTAGAATTGCAGTTTCCCCAAATGATACAACAATAATCAATGTGTGGGAGGATATAGGCATTATAAAACATTTTTCTTACATGAATACTGAGATACATTTTAATTCTAGTGAGGAGGTAAAGTAAAGAATTACACCTTTAATGTTTAATTACACTTAAATGTTGTAACTGTTTAGTTATGATATTTATGTCTCTAACCATATATACCCAACGGGAGATGGAGGTATAATGGTATCATCTTCTCTGACCATCTATCCCTATGTACTTCTGTCTGGTGGTCGATCCACATCTTTTTAACATTTCAAATTTGAATGAAATTTTCACAGAATGTTTCTAATCACCTGGCCTTGTGCTTATTGTCGAGTTTTGCCATTTCACCAAAATATTGATTTCAAACACTACCAGACAACCACGTTTAGACTGGTATAAAATACTTGTTTGTGTGGTAATGAGAAAAAACACTACAGCTTTGGGATTGATATTGATATAGTTCCTGTTTTTGAACAAAATTGGATCATCTGTGGCTAGCTTTGCTTTTAGAGGATTTTCTGAAGGTCATTCTAAATTCATTTCTACCCTTGTCATGCTGAATGAAATCCCTTTCAGAATGACATTAAAATCAAAGGGCTGAAATGCTGAAAGGACAATGATGATGGGTCAATATTATGTTGAAAATATCTGGTTCAATAGGGAGAGGTTGCAGACAATATTTCTAAGTTTGTGAGAATTGAGAAATAAACACACAATGAAGTAGAAAACAAAGTGAGAATAGGAAAAAAATTGCTTGTTAAAGGCAATTTCTCCTTTTGCACTATGTGCTTCAAAGCTATTTTCTTAAGTGTGGGAAAATGTTGGATTGTGTGGGAATGGCGTAACCCATTACCAGAGGGATAAATTGTAGACTGGCCCAAATTGAAAGAAAATTTTGGATTTTTTCAACTTTCTGGGTAGAAAACATTGTTGAAAGTGAAGAAATTGCTTGTCAATAGCAATTTCTTTA
Organism: Fragum fragum; assembly: GCA_946902895.1. NCBI lineage: Eukaryota > Metazoa > Mollusca > Bivalvia > Cardiida > Cardiidae > Fragum > Fragum fragum. The sequence continues at coordinate 22,459,823 of OX336370.1, read as the reverse complement.
TTTCCCACAATGTTTTCCTAAGCTTTTTTCCTTGGGTCACTGAGTGGGAATGGGTTAAGGCATACCAATTGATTATGCTTGTTTATTATGTTTTTCTAGTCTATGCAAGTAGAGATGGATGGATTACAACTAGAAAATGAGAGGAAGACAAGCAGTATTGACATGATTAACAAAGAAAAAATTCATATGTCTGAGAAACTCAGAGAGGAGGAAGGTTAGTTTGAAAAAGTTCTTGAAGATTTGGTAACAAAAGAGAATTCTACTCCACTAACAGTTTGCCATTACCATACAAAGATGCTTGTGGATGCCCAGAAGAAATATGATTGTTAAATTTTTTTGGGAAAAGGAGTAACTGCTTTTGACAAGTGGTTTCTCCTTTTCTCACAAAGTTTTCTACCCCATCTGGCAATTATTTCTCAAAACATATGTAGCGTGATTTGAAATTTTATCTGCAACTAATTTCAATTTGCACTAGTCTAAAATTTTGTTGTCTGATAATGGGTTGAGACTAATGTCAGGTGCATAGAGAAATACCTTGATTTCATTGATAATAACAAGCAGTTTCTTCTTTTCAGCTCAGCTGAGCAAGAAGTCCTCCTAAACCATAGGCCTAGAGCTTTAATAATTTGTACATATCAATTTCTATATATCCTTTACCAAAATTCTTCAAAGAATTACTGTACTCTGAAAATTAGCCCATTTCTGTGTGATCACTGATTTTACATAGAAATAAAGAAGGAAATCTTTGAAAATCTTCTTCTCCCAAACCATAGGGCCTTGATCTATAATGTTTTGTAGGTATCAATTTCTATTGCCTCTTTACCAAAATACTTCATAGCATTAATGTATTCTGAAAATAAGCCTTTTTCTGTGTATTCAAGATTTTAGAAAGGAATAAAGAAGGAAATCTTTGACAATCTTCTCTTTCTAAACCAGTAGGCTTAAAGTTTTGATATTTCATATGTTTCTATTGACCCTTTACCAAAATACTCAAAGAATAACCTTACTCTGGAAATTAGCTCTATATGGTATGATCTTCAGTATACCTAGGATTAAAGTAGAAAATCTTTAAAAATTTCCTAAAATGTGTAGGGCTTTGATATTTTGTATATATATCATTAAGCCTTAACCCATTTCCACACAATGACGCTTTTAAAAGCCCCTCAATATGAAAGCTTTGGAAAACATTGTTGAGAATGAAGAAATTGCTTGTTACAAGCAATTTCTTCATTCTTCACAATATTTTCTAGCCTGAATGACAAAGGTTTTGAAGAACTCATCAACTTCAAATTGTCGTCTGCAACTTCTTTGAATTTGGACTGGTCCAAAATTCTATTGTGTGGAAATGGGTTAAGCCATCATACTCAGGGGAGCTATATAGGACCATCATGGTTCTCTTGTTTCAAATTGTTTTCCCATATAGCACTTTCAAATTCAACCCTTCTTTTAATAATCCGAAAATTTAATCTCATGCTGTTCAATCAAACACTTGTTTGACAAATATAAAGTAAAGGTTTTTCGGGTACAGTTTATTTTACTACACGGGAGGAAAGGTGATCAAAGGCGCCGCCGCCAGACGTTAAGCTATATTTGGGAGAGTTTCCGAAGTATGCACGTGCCAGACGCATACCCTGTGAGAATTCTTGGTGACCGAATTTTTATCCTTGCTATTATGCCGAAAGTTTACATGGTTTATTCGACTGTCTGAATACTCTCCAAATATTACGGATATAATTTTAAAAAAGGATTTTTTCTCACAGGTAGGCCACCGCATTTACTTTAAATTTGCAGGCAATATTATGCGATGATATATGTCAAGCAGATCAGAGAAAAAATGTCGTAATTGACCGATGCCGGGATTTTAATTGCGACAGTTTTATTCTAACTGACAAATTACTTCTAATCCCTTGGTGACTTTAATACATGAACAATTAAAATGCGAAGATTTTGTTTAGCTCTCCATACTAATATCCCCCTTTTATCAATTCAACCGACAATGATTGTACATAATGACAGAAAAAGAATTTACCATCCTCTCAAAATTGGACTTTGACTACCGAAACGTCGTAACAATTTTGCCTGAACATGCTTCAGTTACGGTCTTGTCGTATTCTTACGGTGATATGTGGGATTCCATCAATTGTTAAAACGAAGAAAAACAACATTTTAGAAAAGTAAATCGTTTATTAAGGTTTTTAATCAGTAAATGATCATTAAATTCACGTCGTCTTCTCCGGTATCTTGAAACAATCTGAAAAAAAAATAAATTAATAAATTTACGAACATAATGCGTAACACATATCAAGTTTATTTACTGTTGAAATGAATTCAGTGTCTAAGCAAATCAGTTTGTGACTCATGAAAATTGGCAATGGTTGTTCCCGGCCGCACGACGATTTATCTATAAATCCAGACACTGGCTTGAGTAATTATCTATGTATTCAGACACGAAAAAAAGATTATTTAATTGTGTCCGAATATATGGACAAATTACGGTAAGTTATAATACTGATATTACAAAGTTAGCTGAAGTCAATACCAATTTAATTAGGGTCATTTGTTAAAGATCAAGATAGTTTTTTTTTATTCTTAAAAATAATCGGGAACCTTAACCTGGAAAGTTCACATCTTCCTGTAACTCTAAAGTATTGAATTAACAATGTTTGTATTTGATACATAAGTACCTTACACCAATATGTATATATTAAGGGTATTTGTCCAAGGTCAATGTCAATATGAAAATCAGAATATTACCAGAAAATTATCTAGGATGTAGGCATTTGTTTTTCACTAATAGGTCTTGTTCTTATTGCTAGAGGCCAGACAAAGAGACAAGAGAATGTTGATGGATGAGATTGTAGATTTAAAGAAGAACATTACCAAGCTGGATTCTGAACTCTCTTATAAGGATAGTCAGTTGATAGACGCCAGAAATGAGCTAGACAAGAGTGCTACAGCCCTGAAAAATGCAGAAACCAAAATTATTACACTGAAAAGCCAGGTATGTTCATTTTGTTTGTCTTTGTTTTAACAATTTCTTGACATTTTAAAACTCTGAAGCCGTGGCAGTTGGTAGCATGTCAGACTTCTTATCATGGGGTCCTGGGTTTGATACTCGGTTGTGGCCAATCTCAATTCAGTCATTTGTCTACCACCAATGGGTGGATAAACATAAACCTTAGTGGGATGAACAGCTTTAGGCCCGGATAGGATGTAGTTGTAGTACTTGTGTGAGAAATACCAGAAGTCCATGTGTAGGTGCTGCAGCAGCAGCGATATGACTGAAATACCGTTAAAGTGGTATAAAACCCCATTCAAACAAGCAATTAATACTTTGAAACACTTTATTAAACCAAACATTTAGAAAAAGTGGAATTACAACTTTTGCCTGAGCATGAAGTGCTCTGTGAGAGCTAATGTGATTGGTCCTTGTCTGGCATCCATTCATCTGTCTGTCCATCTGATTGCTCACAATTACAAAAAAAATCATCTCCTTAACCAATCATGGAATTTCAACCAAATTTCACTGAAATGATCCTTAGGTCATGCTCTTTGATATTTGGCATGTATCAATGCCTATCTACCATCTACCATAATACTTCAAAGATTTACTGTACTCTGAAAATTAGCCCTTTTCTGTGTGATCTCTAATTTTACATAAGAATAAAGAAGGAAATCTTTATAAATCTACTTTACCCAAAGTATAAGGCCTAGAGCTTTGATATTTGGTATAAATCATCACCTATTAACCCTCTACCAAAATACTTCAAAGAATTACAGTACTATGAAAATCAGCCCTTTTTTTGCGATCCCTGATTTTAATAGAAATAAAGAAGGAAGTCTTTGTAAATTTTCTTCTCCCAAACCATAAGGCCTAGAGCTTTTATATTTTATATAAATCATTATCTGTTGACCCTTTACTAAAATACTCTTAAGAATTACCATACTCGTAGAATTAGCCCTTTTCTATGCAACCCCTAATTTTACATAAGAATAAAGAAGGAAGAAATCTTTGTAAATCTTCTTCTCCCAAACCATAAGGCCTAGAGCTTTAATATTTTTCATGTATGAATGCCCATCGACCCTCTAAAAAAGAATTACCGTACTATGTTGGTGGATTCTTAAGATACCTAAGACGAAAGGAGAAAACTCTTCTAGTCTAAACAGTTCAGGATAGAGCTTTGATATTTTGTATATACCATAAAGCCTTGAGCCATCATACTCAGATCAGCAATTTAGGACCATCTTTGTCTTGTTGTCATATACTTTCTGTACCAAAAGAATCTCAGGTGAATCAATTATTCTTTTTCTGTATTATATGTCAATAAATAGTAAAATTTTATTATCTGCAATTATTTTCAGTAATCTTTCAGATGAGTCACAAAATTATTCTTTGTCTATATTTTCTGTCAAAAAGTAGTAGCATCTTATTATAGGCAATAATGTTTAGTAATCTCTCAATTATTCTTTGTCTGTATTGCAGTAAAAAAAGAAAATATACTTTTTAACTATCCTCAAGAAAAAACATGGAAATACATTGTGGAAAATGAATAAATTGCGTATAACATTGACATTTTCCATTTCCTAAATTTTTTCTATCTTAAAAGTCTTTAAAAAGAAAATCAAATTTCACAATCTTAAGATTGTTGTATGCTTATTCCAGATGTCTTATAATGGATTAATATTTCAGTTGGAACAAAGAATTGAACAACACAAGATGACTCAGATAAACTTGGATGAGAAGAGATCAGAATTACTCAGTGTTGAAACACAACTAAAAGCTATGGAGGAGAAGTATTATAACAGTACTGTCAACTTACAGGATAAAGTCACAAATGACCTCAGGGTGAGTGGTGAACATATTATTCTTTTACAATGCTACACATTAATTGTTACATTAACCCATTTAATACAATCTTGCTTTTTTATACCTCACAAGGAAAGGGTTTGAGAAAACAAAGAATTTTCATGTGACAAGCAGTTTCTTTGTTTTCCACATATTCTTCTTCTAAAAGAGAAAGAGATATTAAAAATTCCATCAGCTTTAAATTGCCATCTGCAAATTCTTTAAGAATGAACCAGTCTAAAATTTTGTTTTCTGGTAATGGGTTGAAAAGAAAATTACAATTTTTTTCTTCACTTGTGCTGACAATGTGATTACACAACTTTTACTGCTCAATATTTTTATCTTTATGTCTCAGCATTGATATGATCAGGGGCATATTGTTTTACTGTTATTTGTTTATCTATCTGTAGGAAATCTGAAACTCAGCAATGTGCCATATTTTCATACCAGTTTCGTTTACCAGGCTCATATTTAGTTTCAAGGCACTTTGCATTAGTACACAACTGCTGATGACATAGTCAAGGTCAGTTGACATGGTCAAGGTCAGTTATTGAGGTCATAATTTAAAGGTTAAGCTGTTACAAAGGTACAAGTCTTCCATAAATGCATCTTGTTCAATAATGAGAAGAATTGGAGGTGATTGAAAGTTCATGGAGTATCCTATTTCACTCACATATCTTTATTATTCCTTCTTTATTAATATCATTTGCTCGGCTGTTTTTGGAGAAAACCCAAGGTATTGTGATAGCCTCCGTGTTGTCGTAGTTGTGCAAAAACTTTGCAAATTATGCCCCATTTTTGACTTAGATTTTTTATCCACAATCCTGCACTCAACAGCCAAGCATAGGCTCCTGTAGGGGGTGCTCTTGTTTTGTACTTTTGAAATTAAAAAAAAATGCACAACATTTTATCATTTAGGCATGAAGTATTTCTTTTTTCAACTTCAGTGTAACTCATCAATGATTTAGAGAGAAGCAACAGTTTTTTTTAACCTCACCTAAGCACAATGCGCTCAACAGGAGCTTTTAGGATCACTCAATGTCTGTCGTTGGTTATGTGTTGTCAACATTTTCTTTTAACATCTTCTCCTCCTAAAATAATTGCAGAAATTGTACCAAATTTTCCAGGAGTGTCCTTTAGGTGACCCTTTTCGTAACTTTTTCATGAAATTTTGATTCACTAATAATGGTGGTGTGGCAGGGCCAGGCTTATCAGACTTAGGCAAGTCATGGAATAATTCTTTAAAAATTTTCTTCTCCTAAACCATTAGGCCAATTTGGACTAAACTGGCAAGAATTTTCCTTGTTCATGATATTTTGATTGGCAAAATAATGTGGGAATGGTAGGACCGGGCTTATCAGACTTATGGAAATTATTGAATAATTCATTAGAAATCTTCTCCTACAAAACCACTTTGGGCAAACTTGGCAAAAATGTGACCTTTTTCAATCCTTGTTCATGAATTTGAATTATTAAAAGAAAGGGGAATGGCAGAGCTGGGCTTATCAGACTTCGAGAAGTTATGAAATAATTCTTAAAAAATCTTCTCCTCCTAAACCACTGGGCCGATTCGAACTTCACTTGGCAGGAATGTTCTTTGGGTGACCCTTTTATATATTTGTTCCGAAAATTTTTTTTTTGCAAGAAAATGTTGGCATTGCAGGGCTGGGCGTATCAGACAGGCAAATCATGTAATAATTCTTTAAAAATCTTCTCCTCGTAAACCATGAAGCCAATGTAGACCAAACTTTGCAAGAATGTTGCTAATTTGACTCTTTTTAAACTTGTTTGTGAACTTTTGAAACGTGGGCCTGGAAGGACTTGGCTTATCAGACTTAGAGAAACCATGAAATCTCTTCCTTCTAAACCATTAGGCCAATTTTGACTTGACTTGAATGACCCTTTTCAAAACTTGTTTGTGAAATCTTAACTTGTATAAGAGTGTGTTGTTTAACCTACCTTTCACTTCTGTAATGAATTTGGAATTTGATTTTACATAGGAAGAAATAAGAGAACTTAGACATAAGCTAAAAGAGGCTGAAATGACAGCAGAACAAGAGCGTCATCTACGTACAAAAATGTCTGATGATGGGTCAGCTGTTATCAGAGAGAATGCTACTCTACATCAACAAGTTGTGGAACTCAGCAAACAGCTAGAGAGGGTAGGGTAACTTTTTAGATTTTCGAAAGAGTATTATAGTTTTCCTGTTGTAGTTATATGTGTAGGTGCTGACTGTATGACAAACTTCAAACCTGCCCATATCTCAGAAAACTATTGTCCTATTTACTTACTGGTAATACACATACTTGTAGTATTCTCTTGAGAGTAAGTATGCAGCACTTGTTTCAGGTTTCAACCTCAAAGGTCAAGGTCATAACAGAAACTTATGACAAGCAACTTCTTTATTTACCACAAGGTTTTCAAAAGCCTTTTTCTTAAGGGGTGTATAAAAGTGTTATTGTGTGGGGATCAGATGCAAACATTCACTTCCAGTCTAAAAGAATGATTTGAAAGATTGACTGCTGATTATGCAAGTTTCTTTCATTTAAAATGTTGAATTCCTTGAAGGATAGAATTAATGCATTGTACTCAGTTTTATTCTATATCAGGTTTTGAACTTGTGCAAAAGCAGGTCTTTGACTAATCCTTTTTGCTTGTAACTCAACTCATTACCACACAAACTCTTGTCATATTTGATTCTTTTTGATAACCTTACTGAAAACTTTTCACATGCATATTTACCTGTCCTTGAAATGCTGTCATATGTATATTGCATATTTTTTTCATTTTAAATGTACTTTCAAAAGCTACCTTCATCTTCTTTTATTTAACCCACTACCACAAGACAAAATTCTAGACTGAGCCTTCTTGAAAGATGATGCAGATGACGGTTCTTAGAAAATGGAATTTAAAAACCTTTGTTTTTTGGGGTAGAAATAATTGTGGATAAGGAGGACATTATTGTAACAAGCAATTTCTTCATTTTCCACAATAATTTCCAATTTATTTTCTTCTTGAGGGGTGTCAAAAAGTATATTTGTGTGGGAATGGGTCAAGACCAGTCCAAATTTTCTCCTTTAGTAATGAATCAAATGAATCTGTTTAACACAGGAAAAGAATCTTCGAGATGAAATAGAAAGTCGTCATTCCACAGGAATCTCTGAAATGGTTCAAGTAAAGGACAGAGAAAAGGAGGCGAGATTTGAGCTTGACTATATCAAAGAGCAATTAAAGAAGGAACAAGATAAAGTAAAACAATACATGGAGCAGGTTAGTTGAAATAAACAATAGATTGAATAAACCCTTTAATAGACAAAATTTTAGACTGGTCCAAATTCAAAGAAGTCATAGACAATTCAAAATACTTGTAAATTGAAGACAAAAAAGTAGGGAGAAAACTTTGTGAGAAAAGGAAAAATTGCTTATTACAAACAAATTTTCCTTTCTCACAATGTTTAACACAGCTATTTTTATTCCCCTGCATCCAAAAGATGGGTGCCTACTGTCTGTGGATCTGTCTTCAAAACTTAACCAAAAAACTTAACACTTACAATTACCTTAATCCTATTCAAGATAAATGGCTCATATTTGGGATAAAGGCTCCTTGCATTGATAGGCATTGGCTGGTTGTAAGGTTAAGGTCATCCATCAAGACCAAGGTCACTTACCAAGGCCACATTTCAGAAAAAAAAGTCTATTACAGGGGCATGGTGTTTCACTAACACATCTTGTTCTTGAATGTGTTAAAATGCAGGATTGAACTGCATGGATAGAATTTCCAAAACTCTTTCCAATTATTACAGAATTTGATATACTTGTTCAGTATTAACCATAGTTTTGCAAGAAGCAAAAACTTTTTTCTTTTTCTGAGAACTCAATATGACAGTTCAAAATATCAGTCAGAGCTAACTTGTCTGTATTAAATATCTGACACTAATAGGCTGATTCAGATGTTTCTCGCACTAGTGCTGTATCTGTCCCATTGCTAGCTCGCAAGGACTAATGTATTGGAAAAGCAACAGTTACTGTTTTACTCTGGGTGTCTGGGTATGCATCCCACTTGGGTAAAGTTTTCATATCTCTATTATTATTTATATAAGAGAGGCTATGTTTCACACAGGCACTCATCATTTAAATGATCATATTTCACATACAACTTCAACAGGGAGGGGGTTCACTGCCAATTGAGTAAAATGACCTTGATCTTTAACTTACTCAAATGAAATTTGATTATTTTAGATTTCCTATTATCTTAAACCATCTTATTCACTGCAGAACTTTGTAAGGATTGTAGGCTATTGCTTACTGACCTTGACATTTGGCAAACTTAAAAGAAGCTACTTTTATTTTGATATACCTTATACATTTCATACTTCTATTTCATACACAACTTTATTTTACCTTGTGACTTTTACCTTTGGTAATGAATCAAGCATCAGCCATTAGGGCAAGTTTTTTTGTCCATGGAAATTTTTTTTGGATGTTTAAATTTTATATCGTTTGCTCAAAGTTTAAGGTTACAAATTTTCAAGGTTAATAGGGAAATTCTAAACTGGACAAGTAATAAAAGGTCAAGTCTTATTTAAGTTGGAAATATTTGTTATGTATATGGTCTTATTGTCCTTGAAGAAAGAATTTTTTCATTCACTGTAAGTGAAATAACGGTAACAGTTTAAAGACAGAAATATTTCATTGCTGTATTTTTGAATTCAAGGAAAACATTGTGGAAAAAGAAGAAATTGCTTGTAACAAGCAATTCCTTCTTTTCCCACAATATTTTCTACCACATAGGATGGTTTTATTACAAATTGCATCCAATTTTCATTCTCACCTGCAACCTCTGTCAATTTGGACCAGTCTAAAATTTAAAAAAAAAAAAAACAGGAAAGGGTTAACCTTGAAATGGTCTTGCCTTGTTTGCATAATACATGTACATGAAACAAAATTACAGGTATCATTTAAAGAATCTGTGACAACTCAACAAGAGCTCCAATTGAACACAGCACGCAGCCGTGTTACAGAGTTATCCAGCATGCACGAACACCTGGAGAAGGACAATGTCCAGCTACGCAAGGATAAAGCACTGTTAGTGGATCATGTGGCCGATATTCAGAGAAAGGTATGTGATATACAGGAAAAGATATGTGATATATAGAAAAGGGTATGTGATATACAAAAAAAGTGCATGTGTTATTCAGGAAAGGTCACGTGATACACAAAAAAGAGTATGTTATATACAGAAAATTTTATGTGATATACAAAAATGGGTAAGTAAAACACAGAAAAAGGTATGTGATGTGTAGAAAACGGAATGTGATATACAGAAAAGGGTATGTTATGTACACTTATGCGGATCTTTGTCTATAACCCTGCCAAAACAGTAATATTCCAGGTTCAGCATGACAAGGGTTAATGCTGCTTAGGAATACCTCTGTTATTTTCTATTTCGTTTTAAATACACTTGCATCTGACTTAGTAAATGAATTTTTCATGACCTGAATTGAATTTTCTTAAACAATGGAAATTTTTAAGTTCTTTTCTGAAACAATTTTAAAGGTTTATTTATTTTCATGTCAAATTTACTCAACTACTCTGCTAAGATTATTACCTAAAATTGGTTTAACCCATTTCCACTTGATATCGCTTTAAGATACCCTCAAGAAAAAAATCTTTGGAAGACATAGTGGAAAATGAAGAAATGGATTGTTACAGCATGTTCCTCATTATCCACAGTGTTTTTTACCCCAAAGGTATAAGAAAAAACAAAATTCTTAAGCTTTGAAGTATTGTCTACAACTCCTTCCAATTTGGACAAGTCCAAAATTTTGTTGTATGGTAATGGGTTAATTTGAAATGGGGCAAACTCTTTATTTTGACTTCCTGTTTTCAGCTTGAATTAAAGAATGAAGAAGTAGTTAATTTAAAGAGCCAAGTTCTTGCCATGGAGCAGAAAGTTGAGGAGCTGGAGAGATTCAATAATATGGAATTATCCACACAGAGCCAAAAGTGGAGTGAATTTGAGAAACTTGCCGAGAGTATGCGAACCTTGTCACACACGATGGCCACAACAAAGGGTAGAAGTCCCCGTGGAATGATGGGAGAAACTTCAAGACCAATGCAGTACTAGAATACAATTAGAAAGTGCTTGGCTCTTTAGCCCATGGCAAAAGTTGTTCAAAGATAAAGGGATTTAGAATGAGAATATAGTAGAAATAGAGCAAGTGCTCTTTACCAATTGCATTCATTGTTTTTTAAAGAGTTCAATATAGTTGTACTGTATCCTCAATATTGGTTTTGGCAAAGAAAAAATTTTGAAACAGAAGAGATGAGATTCACTGCCAAACATTAGAAAAGTAGGATTGATCGGTATAATACCTTAGTCTCTTTATAGGACGTTCCCTTCTTGGTAGGGGCTATTTCAGTCACCTGTGTGTTGTTGCTGGCGTAATGCATTGGTTCCGTATCTCTTTACCTATTCGTGCTATTACGCTGAAACTTTGCATATACTTTTTTTAACATAATATCAACCCCTTGTAAAAAAAATAATCACTTTGACATTCCTTTTAGTGGAAACTTGAAACTTGTTTGACTTAGAAATCCTTTGCATATGTCTAATCTCTGTTCCTACTTTTGCCTTTGCTGTGTAACAATACACATACCTCTGTGATCATAATATCGACCCCTTAGTAAATATTCATGACTCTGACATTTATTTTGATAGAGGTTTAACCTTTTTCAACATAGAATTTTAAGTGCAAGAATTTTTTATCTCTGTTACTGCTTAGGGTTATGATTTGAAACTTTTAGACATGTGCTCAGAGTCATGATTAAAAAATTATTCATTTTTCTGACATTCATTTTGTGAAATTTTGCCCTATGTCGACATTGAATAGCTGTTACTATCCAGTGCTCAGAATAATCAATATTTGCTGTTCACTGACAACTTTTGTTTTTCTTTTTTATTTGTTTGGGTCACCAACCAACCATTTTACTTTCTGTCACATGTTACTGGGCATACACTTTGCAAAATAATGCTGTTTAATATTGAAGCAAAACTTCCTTTTTGAGCTAAGTGGGCAGAGCAAGCAATCTGTCAGTTATAGTGTAGATGAAATGCTATTGTGATCCATTTATAGGATTTTCTCATGATTGTAATCCATTACAACACAGCCCCTTTTTATGCCCCAATGAAAAAAGCTTCGGAAAATATTGTGGAAAATAAAGAAATTGCTTGTTACAAGCAATATCTTCATCATCCTTAATGTTTCTTAACCCAAACAATCACAAACATGAATTTGTTTTCTGCAACTTCTTTCAATTTTGGTCAGTCTTAATTTTGGTCATTTGATAATCGGATAAAGTTACCAATAAAAGTTTATCAGAATATTTGTCTTTCAAAACAATGTAATTAGGGCTTAGTTCTTTAACAGTAAATGCTTTATTTAATAGTTAAACTTTGGCCCTATGTATTCATATATATATATATATTTTTCATTTTTAATCTGAATTGGAAAAAGTTTGCTGTATCATCAGCTCAGGAAACAGTAGCATTTATATTCTTCCGAATTCCTGATCAGAACGCTGATGCATTACTTGATTAGTAAATTCATATTTGTTATCATCCCTATTTGAATAGTAAAAACACTATGTATGCAAAGAATTAAGTTTCTGAATAATCTTTATTGAGTTAAATACAATGTATTTGCTACTTCTTGATTGAAAACCAGTAAAAAATAAGACTATAGTTTTGCAGTCCCTGCAAAGACAGATAAGAAAATGAAAAAGGAAAACTACAATGCAATTTCAGTAAATTAGTACAGAAACATTGCTCTTAAATGAAAAAGACTATCATAAGGATTTTCTTCATTTCCTGTAATGTTTCTTTATTGTTCAAAAGTGTGGGTTCCTGTGTATGAAAGGTTAAAGAAGAAAAACAGCATGTTCTCTGAATATTGAGGGGTTAGAGCAAAAACACAGTATGGGTCTATACAATGTATTTCACGATTGACACGATTCTTTAATGGTGTGTCAAATTGGTATAGAGTTTGACTTATGCACTCTTTTAACTAAATGCTCATACTTTAATGAATTTATTTTCAGTCTTGTAGTTAGGCATAGTTTGATATAATAGTCTAACCATATAACTGAAGTTTTATTAACTATATTCTATTTATTTATACAAAGATATATTAACTCACTTTTTGCACATCATGTTAGTATGTTGTAGTTAAATATCAAAAAAGTTCCTGTGTAATAAAGTTTGTTTAACTCTACCTGATGATCTAATTAAAACTGGACCAGTTTAGAAGGGATTATAGACAACAATTCAAATTACTTACAAACGGGAAAAAATTGTTATATTTGGTTGAAAAAAGCGTGAGAAAATGAAAAAAAAACTTTTTACAGGCAATTATTTTCTTTTCCAACAACATTTTTTGTCAGTGTGTGTCAAAATGCTATATGGTGTGGTAACAGGTAACCCATTCCTGCACAATGACTTTATTGGACACTCCTCGTGAAAAACAATTGGGAAAACATTGTGTAAAATAGAGAAATTGCTTGTTACAAGCAATTTCTTTATTTCACACAATAATTTATACTCAGAGAGATGAAAAAATCTAAAATTTCATTGACTTTAAATTGTCGTCTGCATCTAGATTTATTTTGGACCAATCTAAAATTCTGCCGTCTGGTAATGGGTTAACTAACATTTAACCACACAATTTGTGTAGCTCTGAAATAGGCCAGTGCATTGAGAGAATCCCTCTTAGAAAAGACTTTTGATGGTTGGTGTGGAACCAGTTTTACTGCATATTTTCTCTTTGTTCTAGTTTGTTTTAAAATGTGTATATTGACAGTTGTCTATTTTAGTTAGTCTAGGATGGCTATGTTGAAATTAGTGTTAAGTTTATCAAAAATTATGTATGGGAACTGAAGACTGTGATAATAAAACTCTAATAATATGTTTATAGATGTTTGTAACTTTTTGTCACCATGGAAATACTGACCTGTCGTAGGACCCTCTGAATTTTAACAAGACATTTTAATTTTGGGCTGGTCCAATTCAAAAGATGGTATTGTGTGGGAATGGGTCTAGTGGCAATTAACCCATTCCCACACAATCCCTCCTTTTTACGCCCCTCCAGAAAAAAGCTCTGGAAAACGTTGTGAAAAATGAAGAAATTGCTTGTATCAAGCAATTTCTTCATTTTACACAATGTTTTCTTAAAGAACGAAATGATTTAAAATTCCATTAATTTTCGTCTGCAGCTCCTTACAATTTGGACCAGTTAAATATTTTGTTCTGTGTGAATGGATTAAACCTCTTTATGCCTCTGCACTCTGTAGTAGACGTATTGTTTTTGCCTACAGCATCAGCAAGAAAGTTATGCAAAAAACAACCAAATGACTCAAAGTCCCAATAGTCACCTGATATGTTAGTGAAAAAGCTTGGACCCAATACACAACTTGCAATAAGACAAACAATTTGGCCAAGTTTCAATTCGTTTGAACTGACCGTGTAGCCTTTAGATTGCACACAAGTTTTTTTTCTCAGATTTAGATTCTTATGAAAACAACAAACTAACAAAAACAAATGACAGACATTTCAAAAACGGCTCCCAGAATTAGAAATACACGTTTAGTTAATATATTGAAAACTGTTTGACAGAATCTCGTAATACTTGGTCAATATGGCTCAGTGCCTGTCGTCAATAGATTTCATGTAAAAAGAAGCATGTAGTCGCCTATCACAGTGCCGCACAAAAGTTTAAAAAAATGCGTCGGAACTACATCTCGGCAACCGTATGAAACAAATATGTTAATATCTAATGAAATTTTTAGTTTCAGTCATCAAATAGATTTACGAAAAAGAAGGTTAATACGACTGTCGTTTCAAAAACACTTAAAGACATTTGAAATAAGGGTGGGACCGTTATAATTTGGCCTAATTTCATTGTAATTATTAACATTATTATTTCTAACTCGTTCAATAACCTGGTTGCTTTTTACTAAAGTTGTTAATATAACGCCCACCCTGTTTTTGCTTTACTTGTTCTTACCATATTTTACACAGAACCGGGAAGGAAAATTGAGAACATTCCTGCCCAGACTCCGGATAAAATCTAAATGGTTACATATGATAAATGTGACATCTCCTTCCTTCAAAACTTTTTTGACCGTAATATCGCTAAGGTACTATCATGACCTTGGTACACCATATTTCCATTTGGTATCTGTGATCGAGAAATCGCTGGTTCCGCCCTTACTCCGTTGGCCCAGCCAATTGACTCCGACAAGAAGTTCCACTTCGGTATTTAAATGCGTTATTTTGCAAAATTAGAATGAAGAAAAGGGAGAATGGTCGGTTGTCGACCTAAACGTCGTAACTAGAGCGTGAAAGTAGTTAAGTCGCCAAACCAAAAGAATAGGGAAACAAAAATGGCGGCCATTGTTGGAGTTCAAAACTCCATTCTAGTCTAAGTGAGTGATCTGATTAGTCGACTGAATGATTGATTGACAGTCTCGATTGGTCAATCCTCATTGAAGTTAGCGATAGACCACCACCATATGTGCAGGCGATCTCATTTTTATTGCTCATGAGTAAAACCAGAATTATTATGGCTTAACCCATTTTCAATCCCTCCTTTTTACGCCCCTTGAGAAAAAGCTTTGGAAAACATTGTGGAAAAATGAAGAAATTGCTTGTATCAAGCAATTTCTTCATTTTCCACAATGTTTTCTATCCAAAAAGACGGAAAAATTCAAAATTCCATCAACTTGAAATTGTCGTCTGCAGCTTCTTTCAATTTGGACCAGTCTAAACTTTTGCTGTGTTGGAATGGGTTAAGCATGACAAGAGTCAGTTTAAACCATTCCTACACATTCCCCTTTTGTACGCACCTCAAGAAAAACCTTCGAAAACATTTCTTCATCATCCACAAAGTTTTCTGCCCCAAATGACAAAGATTTTTTAAGAATTCATCACCTGAAAAGTGTCGTCTGCTACTTTTTCGGACCATTCTGATCCCCCCTTTTTTGTTTAGTTTGGTAATAGGTTTGTGCTGCTCTTTTAAGCCTGAATATTATAACGAGTTAGGGGAACAGCGGAACTCTCTCCCAAGCCTCTCTCTATCTCGCTATCTTTTAATTATTGCAGATCTTCTTGCAACGTGTCGCCGGAGGGTTCACGGTTGTTGTCAAAGAGAGGAAATTAAAGAATGACTTACATGATAATAGACTGGTCCGAATTCAAAGAAGTTGCAGACGGCTATTCAAGTTGCAACGAGATTTAAATACATATCTAGCTTTGAGGGTAGAAAACATTGCGAGGAATGGAGAAATTACCTGTGACGGCATTTTCTCACAATGTTTTCCAATCCGATTATCCTTGAGGGCTTCAAAATGTGGAATTATTCTTTAATGGATTAAACTATAAAGTCTGAGGCATTCATACTTGGTTGCAATACTCGATGGTCTTTTACTATGCTCAAAATCTTATATTTTTTTAATACCCCTCACCTTCGAAGTAGAGGGGGGGATATATTGATTTCACCATGTCTGTCCGTCCCTCATACAATTGTTGCCAATAACCCAAGGAAGTGTCCTTTCGTTTTGGGGGCACGTAGGTCAAAGTTCAAGATCACAATCGAACCTTGATTGGGAACCGTTCCGTGCTTTAACTCAAGATTCAATTAACCTACAACATTTAAACTTCATGTAAATATTGCCAATGCTTCAAGGAAGTGCCCTTTTGTTTTGAAATTAGGTAGGTCAAAGTTCAAGGGAACATGATCAAACTTTGGTTAAAACCCGTTTCAATACTGTGACTCATAAGTCATTTGACTTAGGGCCATGAAACTGTATGCACATGTTTCCATGGCCTAAGGATGTGCCCTATAGTTTGGGGTCATGTAGGCCTAAAGTCAATGTCACAGTTGAACTTTGATTGAAAACAGTTTCCATGCTCTTACTCTGTGCCATTTGACCTATTCTCTTGAAGCTTTATACGCGTGTTGATGCTCTATTGTTTCAGGGTAACGTAGGTCAAAGGTCAACACTGCTCCTTGAGTGACAAAGCCGGTGCTGATTGGGTGTAAAAAAGATGCAATTCAAATGAACTAAAAGTAAATTTTGACAAAATTAACTCACACCCTACTCACAGTTAACACATCACCTTAACCAATTCCAACACAAAGACGCCAAAGAAAAACAATTGGGGAAATATCGTGTAAAGTGGAGAAATTGCTTGTAACAAGTAATCTCTTTATTTTACACAATGTTTTCTACTCAGAAAGTTGAAAAATCTAAAATTTCATAAACTTAAAATTGTCGTCTGCAACTCCTTCAATTTCGACAAGTCAAACATTTTGTCGTCTGGTAATTGGTGAATTGTTAATTGGACTCATCAGTAAATTAGTTATTTCTCACTCAGACATTTTAGCTCAATTGTTTCTAGAAAAAAACTCAAGGTTACTTATTCTTTGGTACAAAGTCATTGTTAAGTGAATACATTTAAACAAATATTCTGACCGCATTATGTTCAAACCCGGTCGCAAGGGAGAAATACCAGAAATCCATGGCTAGGTGCTTCGGCTGAAGCGATATGACTGAAAAGCTCTTAAAAGTGGCATTGAGTCCCATTCAAACAAACTGACCCCATCAGCCTACTAAACAATAAAACTTGAACAGTGTACACAGTTAAAGGAGAATTTAGCTCGTATAACTAAGGAATTGTATACCCCGATCAGGCTTCTAGAGAATAGAACTTAAACGGTGTACATACATTAAAACACAATAAAGCATGTATAAGACAGCATAAGAAGACCCCTAACAGGCTTCTAGAATATAACACTTGAACGGTGTACGTACATTAAACACAATAAAACAAGTAAAATGTAGCAAGAGCAGGCCCCGATGAATAAGACTTGAACGGTGCTCATAAATTGAACGCAATAATACATGTATAAAATACAAAGAAGGAGCAGGCTCCTAGGGAATAAGACTTGAACGGTGTCATACATGTATAAAATAGCGGTAGAAGACCCCGATAAAGCTCTAAGGGAATAAGACTTGAACGGTGTACATACACTAAACACAATAAAAAGTATAATACAGCAAAAGAATACCCAAATCAGTCTCTAAGAGAATAAGACTTAAACAGTGTACATATACTTAATACAATAAAACATGTATGATAGGCTCCAAGAACGGTGTGCATACATTAAAAGCAACTTCTTCTTTTCCTACAATGTTTTCTAAACTATCAGTTTATAGGGACGTAAAAAGCAGGGATTGGACAGGAAAGAGTTAATTGAGTTTGGATCTATGTTCTAACCGAAAATTGTGCAGAAAACTCATAGACCTACAAAAACAATTTATGTAAGGATAGCCTATCTACATCATGTTTTTTTTTTTTTTTTATATATCGCTTTTCCATAACATTTGAATTGATTTCTTGAATTAGCGCGTCACGTTTTATTAAAGTTTCCAGTCGATCAGCACAAATTATGAATATGCAAATTATATGCAAATAAGATATTCGTGAATCGCCATTTAGTGGTTGGGAAACAGCGCTAGCCAAAACAAGGAAATGGCTTTCCTGCAGGTAGGCGTAAAAACGATACATTTTATTTATCAGTAAAATCACGATTGACCATTTATATTTTTACTTTGCTATCTTACGTGCTATATACCCAAAATTATGAAGTGTTTCGGAACTGTCGCCAATCAAATGCCCGAGTAGGGTTTTTATCCTTAATTCGTCCCCAATATACTTCGACCAACATTATGATGATGAGTCTGAACTTTTATTTCAGTGGCGGAGGTTTAACTTTTTCGACAAAGAACAAGTTAAGGACCCAGAGACAAATCAAGTGTTTGAAAAACTGAAGGTAAAACTATTTGATGAATTAATAATGTTATTGTAAGAAATAATATTCATTGAGATAGCTGCGATATCATAACCCTCTTTCTGATAATCTGCTGGCGAGATTATATAGCTAACAATGAGCCCATTGACCTATTTATAGTAAAGCGTATGGTGTAGCAATAAGTCGCATTTTACTGGGCACTTTGTGTTAGATTCCAAGTATTGCAAGTCTTTTGATCCTTTACATTAAATCATTACATCGCTTAAATAAAGTAAATATACTACAATTCAAAATCAGATCAACATGTACTTAACATTTCCATTTCAATGTTTATAAGTATACAGAAAAGCACACATACAAACAAACAAAATACTCTTTGGACTTCTTTCTTAATGTGGTGAAATTAAATTATAGTCAGCGTGCCCACTGGGTTTTTATTTTGGGGGTACATGTACCCCCTAGGTTTTGAAGTGGGGGTACAAAGAAAAATCTGGGGGTACAGTGTACCCTTTACTTTCAGATTTAAGGGTACACAATACGAATCTGAACCCTTTACCAAATGACAGACAATGTTGTAGTTATATAGTTTGTTATTACTCAGTAAAGAAGTACCACACGTCATGTGCAAGTTTCAGATAAATTTAGAGGGAAAGATATTAAACTTTCTTTGAAAACCTGGTTTTTGACAATTCACTTTTTCTTAATTATTGGATTTTGGACGGATTGAGGGAATATGAGAGCGATGGCAAGTTAATTACAAGGGTGGGAATGTCATCTTGGAGCAGGCCATACCAGGCATGTCTGCTCATTTTTAGATCAAACTGTGGTATTAAAACGATTCTGGTACAGAAAATATCAAATGGTCTTATAAGTGTCTAAAAGTCACCATTTGTGGAGAAATAGAATAGGTTTTGTTACTACATTTTGCAGACAGCAACTTACGTAGCCAAAACAAAACTACAACGTTAAACAAACGGCTCAATTTTGTCCCGCCTGACTTACATGTACAACGGAACTTACGAGAGAAACTGATTTCAAAATCAGATTCTATATCATGAGTTCTTGTCAATCTTGCCCAAAAACACATGAATATCTTGTGTTTAGTTTGAAAAATAGCGCAACTTTGGGCCTATTTCAAAACAAACTGGTGAGGCCATCAGGATCCGCATTATACGAACTTTTCCAACTGCTGGTTTCCCCATTCTCTATATGAAAACAAACCAGCTGGTTCCTGTCGCATGAAAGGGAAATCACTCGCTCCCGATGCGTTTTGTTCTACTTTGCTTGCTGTTTTTGGGGGTTTTAGGGATAAATACGCACGTAGGGTTTCTCGTTTTATACGCTAATCATTTCAAATGAACACACACGTAATGGCATTTTTGTTTCTACGTTCTTTTATTTTTCTGTACGTTCATGCACGTCTTGGTGTAAGATTTGTACGTGAACCGACGTAGTTGTACGTGAATTACGCACTGCAGTACGTGAATGGGCACCCTGATAGTTCTGCATTTTTAAAAACCACGAAAGTTGTATGATTTATGATTATCTCATTAATGAGAAGGCAATTGCCAGTCACACCTATTTGTCTCTATTTGCTTATGATATTTTTGTTATTTAATTGCTTCAGCTTTCAAATAGACTGAACGTGGAACTCGTGTAAGACAAAAAAATAATGTGGAAAAGTTCAATTTTAATAAGGCTAAGTACATCAAGGCATTCTCGTATCTTCCTTTGTATAGATAATTCACTAATATAAACCGTAATTACCCAAAGATCAAGGGCAGTAACTGGTCAAGTGGAGTAATTCCGTATATGGGTAGGGGCCCATTGATAAGTGTTTTCTTTCTCAATCTCTGTTTAACCTACTACCATACAATCCTGGTTTTGACTCCACTCAAGAAAAAGATTCAGGAAAACAATATTGAAAATGTTAGAAGCTATTTATGCATTTCTAACATTGTTTTCTACCCAGAAAGATAGAAATAATTTAAATTCTTATTCATAATTTTTACCTTCAACTTCTTTGATTTTTGACAAGTCTAAGTTTTTGTCATCTGGTATTAGGTGAATACTGATAGTTTCCATTTCATTTTAGGATGTTGACATAGCAGCATGTGCAACTGGGAGAGGTCAGCTGATCATAGGTGACTTCGAGGGAATGATTCACCTGATTTCTCGTAAACTTGAAGTCCTGACTTTCAATGCATATGCAATACGTGTGTCTCATCTTTATCAAATGAAACAGAGTAATATACTTGTTTCCATTGGGGTGAGAAATAGCCCTTTTACTTTATTACCTTTAAAATATACTTGCTTCCATTGGGTCGAGAAATAGTATTTGTGCTTTATTACCTTTTGAAAGCAGGCACAACCTACTATTCTAGCTCGGCTGTTTTTGGAGAAAATACGAGATAATGCTATAGCCAGATTGCAGTCTGAGTCAACGTTATTCAAATGTCGACATTTTGTAATATCTCTGGTATTACTGAACATATTCACTTAACCCATCCCTACACAGTGATGCTTTTAGACGCCCCTAAGAAAAAAAAACTTTGAAAAAAAACCTCAACAAGTTACAAGTAATTTCTTCATTTTCCACAATGTTTTCTAACTCAAAAGTAAAAAAAGCAAAATTTCATGAGCTTTAAATTGTCATCTGCAACACGTTTCAATTTGGACCCGTCTGTAATTTTGCTGTCTGGTAATGGGTTAAGACACAGATTTTATGTTCACTATCAAAAGAGCAATCTATACCAATATCACGGGTAACTGTAAACACATTTTTGAATGAATTACACACACTTTCTGACTTAAAAGTTTAACCCACCACCTGGAGGACTTGAACAGCCGAGTGCTTGTTGATATCTGTGTGCATTGCATTTTTTAACCCTTTCCAGTACAATCCCTGGTTTTTACGTCCCTGTGATTTTATGCTTGAGAAAACATTGCGGGAGTGCTTGTTGTTATCTGTTTGCATTTTTTAACCCTTTCCAGTACAATCCCTGGTTTTTACGTTCCTGTGATTTTATGCTTGAGAAAACATTGTGGGAAAAGAAGAAATTGCTTGTAACAAGCAATTTCTTATTTTCCGACAATATTTTCTATCCTGTATGTTGGTTCCTTTTCAAATTGCATTCACTTTTAATTGTCGTTTGCAACCTCTTTAAATTTGGACAAGTCTAAAATTTTGAAAAACAGGAAAGGGTTAAACTATTAATTATCCCATTCCCACATGAAAGAATTTTAGACTGGTCCAACATCAAAAGGATTTGACAAAGCAATTTCAAGTGAGTGAAATTAAAAAAAATTATATGTACACATATTTGCCTTTTAGGGCAAAAAAACATTGTGGACATTGAAGAAATTGCTTGGCACACAATGTCCATGATGTTTTCTGGAGCTGATTTCTTTAGGGCCATATAAAGCAGGACTGTGGGGGAATGGGTTAAAGAAAGTGTAAGGTTATTGTAATCTTGGAATAGAAAGGTAAAATAATTACTTAGACAATAACTATCGAAATGACTTATATTTGTATTCGCATTAACTGTGCCTCAAACTTATTCATAAAGTTAAAAGTATGATATTTTTTGCATGATTTTGTTTGCTTATTATATTTCAAGAAACTCATCAGACATCTTTTGATTTGTTTGTAGCTTGGCTCCCTGGCTGTCAGTCAGTTTGTGCTGCTAGGTATTTGAGCTAGCAAACTGTCATGCTTGACTCTACATCATTTAATCAATTCTTACACAATCCCAGTTTTTGAAGACAAAGGAAAATATTTCCTGAAAACATTGCCAACCATAAAGAAAATGCTTGTAGCAAGTAATTTCTTCATTATTCATAATGTTTTCTGCTTTAAGAGACAAATATATTTGAAATCTCATCTTATTGAAATTGTCCTCTGTCATCAGTTAAGGGTTAAAGTTATCTTCCTGAAAATGAGGCTGATACAGAAAATGATGTAGTAGTTAGATTTTACTCATCACATAATACTTCAAGATCTGCCAGTTAGTTTCATGTTCATTTAAGAAGTGCACTATTGTAAGGAAGAAATCATTTACTCAGGTGAGATAAGTTGTATCTTTCTCTTTTACATTGCAGGAAGACGAACAAGGTATTAATCCATTAATTAAAGTCTGGAATCTTGATAAGGTAATATTTTGTTCTATAGTCTGGAAGCTAAACAATGAATTATTCTGTGCTTTTATAGTCTGGAATTCTGACAAGGTAATATTTGTGATTTAGTTCTTTTGAACCTTGACAAGGTAATATTTTGCTCTACAGTCTGAAGCTTTGATAAGGTAGTACCTTAAGAGTTGTCTGGAACCTTGACAGGGTAGTACTTTAAGATTTAGTAGTCTAGAACCATGTCAAGGTAATATTTGTGCTTTAGTATGTCAAGCATATTATGTGCTTTAGTCTGGAGCCCTGATGAGGCCATATTTTGTGCTTTGATTTTCTGGAGCCTTGACAAGATATTTTTATCAATTCTGTATTGAACTGTGACAGGTAACATTTTGTTTTAGTCTGGAACTTTGTCAAGATGTTTTTTTAGGATTTAAGTCATCTGGAACATTGACAAGGTAATATCTTTTAATCTAGTACTATTATTTGATAAGTATTTAGAATGAAATGACTGACAAACAATAAATGGAAATGTGTAACATTTTTCAGCAATTGAAGCCCAGACATTAGAGACTGAACATTCATATAGTGCATGTGGAGAGTCACTAATTATCCAAAGAAACTTTGGTAGCTATCTATAGAGTCACCATGAAGACTCAGATCAGACTTTGGATGAACAGGTTGATCTGAGCCTTTTCATGACAATTGCCATGCGCAAGAATCAATTGAATCATACGCATCATGACACTTTGAGATCTCCATAATTAATCTGAAAAAAAGAAAAAGAAAATATTTAAAAAATATCTTGGTTAAAATTCAGATGTATCATGACAATTGCTTTAACCATTTCCTATTTTGCAAAATTTTGGACCTGTCCAAATTCAAGGGGTTTGGAGAAAAAAAAATTGATTTGGATTCAATTTGAAAAATAACCATTCATCAGGGTAGAAAATATTGTGTAAAAAGAAGAAATTACCTTACAATGTTTTTAAAATCACAGGAACATAAAAACCAGGAATTGAACTGGAAAGATTACAACATCAGTGTCTTGTGTTTCAGACTGATCATCCTTGCACATGGCTTGCACTAACAGACAGTGCTCTTTTTAGCTCACCTGAGCACAAAGTGCCAGGTGAACTATTGTAATTGGTTGTTGTCCTTCGTCCGTCCTTCTGTCCGTCTGTCCACAATTTCTTTATAAATTCCTTAAAAAACTCATGTTGCCGCGGCATTTGAAAATAGGAAATTATAGTAAATCCTCTCCTCCTAAACCAGTAGGCCAATCAAGCTGGAACTTTGCAGGAATATTCCTTGAGTGAAGTTCTACAAAATATGTTAAAAGATTTTCATTCCGTGAAAAATTCTGGTTGCCGCAGCATTTGAAAATGGGAAATTACAGTAAATCTTTAAAAATCTTCTCCTCCATATGCCAGTTGGCCAATCAAGCTTAACTTTGCAGGGTTGTTCCTTGGGTGAAGCTCTACAAAAGTTGTTAAAAGAATTACATTCCCTGATAAACTTTTGTTGCCGCGGCATTTGAAAATGGGAAATTTAAGTAAATCTTTGAATTTTTTTTTCTCAGAAACTACAAGGCCACATGCATTATATTTTATATGAAGTTTAATCACATGGTTCTCTACCAAGTTTTCAAAAATTTAAATCTCAGGTAAAAAATGGCCCCACTCTGAGGTCCGAAGTTTAGAAAAATGCCCAATTAGAGCAACTTCAAAAGTCTTCTCCTTCCGAAATATAAGGTAAAGGAAATTCATATTCGGTATGTAGCATTTCTAAATAATTTTGTACTATGTTATAGGAAAATATGCCCTTAGGATAAAAAACATCTCTGCTCCGGGGGTCAAAAATTGCATAAAATGCTTAATTTGAAAGATTTTTTCTTCTTAAATATAGGGCCTAGAGCTATTATATTAAAAACATAGCATAATGTTATTTAAATCTACCAAGTTTATATCATTTGGACAGAAATAGCCCTTCCCAAGGCATCCAAAGTTATGAGAAACGCTCAATAAGAACATGTTCAAATATCCTCCTCTCCCACTGTACAAGTTGTAATGCATTCATATTTGGTTAACAGTACATCCTGATTGTTCTCTACCAAGGTTGCTAAAATTATACCCATTGGGTCAAAATGGCCCGCCCCAGAGGCCCCAAGTTTGGTAAAATGCTCAATTAGAGCAATATCAAATTCTTCTCCTCTTAACACTAGTTCACATGAAAAGAAGTTGCATACAGTAATTAAAGTTTGATTGAAATCTAAATTCAAAGAATTTCAGGGTAGAAAACATTGTGAGAAATGGAGAAATTGCTTGTAACACCTAAGTTCTCCCTTTCTCACAATGCTTTTTATACCCCCACATCGATAGATCGGGGGCATATTGTTTTACTGGTGTCTGTCTGTCTGTCTGTCCGACGTGCTCAAGGTGAGCTATTGTGATCGGTAATTGTTTGGCATCCGTCTGTCCATCCATAAATAATTATTTCAAAATCTTCTCCTCCTAAACCATAAAGCCTAGAGCTTTGATATTTAGTACATATCATCAGCCATTGACCCTCTTCTGAAATACTTCAAAGAATAACTTTTTTTCTGAAAATTAGCTCTTTTCTGTGCGATCCCTGATTTTACAAAGAATAAAGAAGGAAATCTTTGAAAATCTTCTTCTCTTCAACGATTAGGCCTAGAGTTGTGATATTTGGTATGTATCATCAGCCATTGACCCTCTACCAAAATACTTCAAAGAATTACCGCAGTCAAGAAAATTAGCCCTTTTCTGTGTGATCCTTAATTTTAGTTAGAAATAAGTAATGATATCTTTGAAAATCTTCTTCTCCTAAACCATAAAGCCTAGAGCTGTTATACTTGGTATGTATTGATGTCTATACATCAAAGCATTACCATATTCAGGAAATTAGTGCTATATGGTGGGATCATTAATATACCTAGGATTAAAAGAGAAATCCTTAAACAACTTCTCCAAAATTATTAGACAGAGGGCTTTGCTATTTTGTTTATATCATAAAGCCAAGAACCATCATACTCAGGGGAGCGATTTAGGACCATCATGGTCCTCTTATTGTTCTATAACATTATTGGATAGTATTGTATAGAGTCCAAAATCTTATATTTGTTTTATTTATTTTGCTCACATAGTGTCTTTTTTATACAAAATTTGCAGATGCCTCAGGTGAGAGATTTAGGACCATCATAGTCCTCTGTTTATTCACTAGCCCTGTCTTGTCTTTTTATTTGCCAGACTGACAAAGGAACTCCTCTATGTACAAGAATCTGTCGTGCCATACCTGGTAACAAACCAACACCAGTAACCTGTTTTACAGCTCATGAAAATCTCAACTGGATGGCTGTTGGGTTTGAAAATGGGGCTGTTGTGTTGTTTAAAGGGGATGTCAAATCTGACAGGTTTGTTTATTAATGTTTTAAGATTTAACTTTTTTCTAGTCTTTCTAGCTTTGAATATGATTGTTTTAAACAATATACTTTTAGTTACTTTTGAAGACAATTTAAGAGGTTTTTGTAATTGACAAAAACAAAACACTCTTTACCTAAAAAGACAATGATTTTTTAAAATTTCATCGAGTAAAAATCGTCAACTGTAACTTCTTAAAAATTTGACCAGTCTAAATTTTTGTTGTCTTGTGATGAGTTTAATCTCCAAGCTAGTGAATCAGTTTTGTTAAATTACAGGTTTTCTCCATGTGTCCCAGGAAAAGCAAGACATTATTTTCTACTTGTCCAGCTATATTTCTTCAGGGTCTCGAGGTATTGGATAATATTTGAAATCATACAAAATATGCACCTCTCATTTCTCGCTTCCAGACACAGTAAACAACAGACAATATATGAATCAAATAAACCCATCACAGGGCTGGCATTTAAGACCGTGTTTGGTAAAAATATCATACTGTTTGTCACCACAGACTCTGTAGTACTCTCAATCAACGTCAGCGCAAAGGATAAAATTGTGGTAAGTTATTTTAGCCATAGACTTGAGCTTGAATTAATAAGAAATGACATTCACAGCTCGGCTTTTGCTATAGCCTTGGTGTCGTCGTTTCGTCCGAAAACTTTGACATTTAGTGATATCTCTGGTTCTACCAAAGGCATTCACTTGAAACTTGGCACACTCGTTCTCTATCAACATTGACCTATTTCAGAGTTGGTAAAACAATAACCCTCGGGTCTCCAGGGGCTGAGCCCCAGGGTGGGTGGGGCTTATATAGAATTAAAGAAAGATTTTTAGAATGATGTCTCCTCCAGAACCTCTAGGCCAATTCCAACCAAATTTGGCAGAAATCTTCCTTGGGTGGTGCCCTTTAAAGATTGCTAAAAGAATTGAAATACATTGAAACCTTGCTGCAATGGAAACAAAACTAAATTTCAATAAAATCTTTAAAAAAATCCTCCCCCTGACCCAGAACTAGTAGAGCCTTGATATTTTGCATGAAGCATCAGTACATTGACCGCTTTCAAAATTGCTGAAATAATCATCCTAGGGTCCCCAAGGGTGGAGCCCCAGTGGGATTGGGTCTTATATAGAAATAAAAAGGAATTTTTAAAACGACATCTCCTCTCAAAATACTTGGCCAATTTCAACCAAAGAGTTTAAATCAGTTGAAAACTCTGGTTGCTATGACAATAAGAGTAAAATGGAAAAATATCTCAGTTTCTACTAATGCTATTGCTCTGAAACTTTACACATGTTTTTGTGGCAATTAAATAAGCCTCCAGACACAGATTCAATACTCTGACATTCACTTTAGTGGAATTTTAACCTTTTTGGACTTGGACATTCTTGGTTAAACCTTATATGCAACTGACATTTGTCTTTAATATCTCTCTTTCTTCCAAGCTTTTTCTTTGAAACTTTGCACATACTTCACTTTTGACTTTATTACTTGGGACAAAACCCATGACATATACAAGCACCAATTAAACAAGCTATAATTTCTAAAAGTGACCGGCGTCTTTAATCAATTTAATAAAAGTAATGCCTATTATAATTAGGGTTCGATATCACATGATCAAAAATCCATTATTGTTTTGATGATGCATTCAAACCAAATTAGTCTTGCTCTTATCAAGTGTGAAATTCGGATGGTTGGTCTCAAGGTGTGAAGTTACTAGTCAATTTAGTGGCTGTAATAGTGTATCAGCTATAGTCTGTACTAAATTTGGTAGTTGTAATTTGGAATAGCACGGTGCCTGTGTTAGAGGGGTTTGCTACCATTGAAATAAAGAACAAAAAATTCTGTTCTGTCAAAATTCTTAACCCTTGTCATGCTGATCCCAGAATATTCCTGCTTTGGCAGAAGACATAGACAAAGATCAGCCTGCACATATGTGCAGTCTGATCTTGTCTACACCTCCTGTTTGTCCCCTTTCAACTAGAGTTATTTGAATAGTCAATTTTCAAAAGAAATATTGAGCCTCATTAAGGCCGAACAGTGCTGTCAGTCCTTCTATTTTAAAGTAATTTTTAGGATTTTAATACAGTATGACAAGGGTTAACAGCTGGGTGCCAGTATTTCTGGTGTGGTTGTAAGGAGGGTTCTTACTGTATTACCCTGAATAACCAATATTTGACACTAATAGGATGTTTGTCAGAGTAGTAGAAAGTTTGATACCCCAGCATGTCACTATCAAACTAAAATATTTCTTCTGTTTTTCCCATGACAAAAGATGGCAACTTTACCTGAACCACGACCTCTTTCCAAAACTTGCTCTTGGATGGCCTATGTTATTAACCTTGAACTTTGGTTATCTTGAGGTTTTAGCCACGGCCTGCTAAAATCGAGATAACAAGTGTTGACAGTATATGAACTCTATTTATTTCTAGAATACGCTGGACCAGTTTGGCTGTAAACTGAACTGTTCTGTGATGTCGGATGTCAGTCAGGATAACCATTATGTGATTGGTAGAGATGATGTAGGTATTATTTTCTATTTTCTTACGATGAAGTTATTTATTTGGTTGGGAGTCATTGAGGTATGAAGTGAAAAACCATGTACACAATGAGGCTGCATGGTGTTTTCTTACAGAAGTGAAATAAGTTTCTACATTCCATATGTCAATGAAAATGAAAAAATATTTTCTTCATTTCTTTTTTATTATCAAAAACATAAAAAAGTAAAAGATTTACCAGTTTGGGTATTTTTTTTTTATGGAACTACTTACAAAAGTAAACAAAATAGCCCTATGCTCAAATTTTTGTCACAGAAGTATGATTTTTATCTCGGTTGATTTAGGAGAAAAACTTAAGTATTTGCTATAGCCTTGGTTTCATTGTCTTCGTTGTCGTGCAAAACTTTGACATTTTGTGATATCTCTGGTTCTACTAAAATCATTCACTTGAAACTTGGCACACTTGTTCACTATAAAAAGAGCAACATATACTGTCAAAGGAGATAACTCTAGAAGCATTTTATCCACTATCCAGCATCCAATAGCTAAGCATAGGCACCCGTAGGCTGTGCTCTTGCTCTCTGCCAATAGGAATGGAGGAATACCTGAAATTAATTATTTCAGCTAGCAGAAACAAGACAGCAGTGGTGCATCCTGTGAATATACATATGAAATTGTATAGAACAGCCAGCTCTGTTACAAAAAATGTCTCTTTCACACAAGTTGCTATGTTATGAAGGTTCATATATAATGGATCATATTGATAATTAGATCATGATTGTAGCAGCCATGAAGGGCTAAAATCCATTTCAAATGAAATCAAATGATTGTGTCACTGATAGGTCATACCTCATTAAATCATTTATATAAAAGTGATTCCTGAAGAGGGTTTCATAAAAGTGAATCCTGAAAAGGGTTTTATAAAAGCGATTCCTCAGAAGGCTTTTATGAAAATTATTCCTTTTATAATGGCAATGTATAGTTCCAGCAGGATTTTAGTCCTTCATCAACAAATTCAGGTCCCAGGGATTAGGCAGTAGGTGTCATACTGGTTCTTGCTTAATGGTTAGGAGTCCCTTATCTAAACTTTTTTTTTCTTAACATAATTTGTTTCAGACTTTTAAAACCTGTGCCTGTTTAAACCCTAGCCTTGAGGATTGGATTTTGTTGTAAAGATGGTACAAAAAACTCAATGGAAGCTGAAAAAGCACCAGCTTTCTTTATTTTAAAAGCAAAAAGAAAAGAAAAAAATTCAATGAATCAATATAATTGCTATATTTTTCAGGCACTGTATTTTTATCAACATGATGGACGAGGTCCCTGTCTAGCCTTTGAGGGAGAGAAGTTACAGCTACACTGGTTTAGGGGGTACCTGGTTATTGTTGGAAAAGATTCAAAACCATTTCCTAAAGCCCCTGTGCTGTAAGTAGTTAGATTCTCTTTATTACATTAACCCATCCCCACAAAATTCCCTCAAGAAAAGTTTTGAAAACCCAGGTGGAAAATGAAGAATTTGCCTTAACCAAGCAATTTCTACTTTTTACACAATATTTCCAATCCAGAAAATCTAAAATTTCACAAACTTCAAAATTTCATGTGCAACTCCTTTCAATTTTGACCAGTCTAAAATTTTGCCACCTGGTAATGGGTTAAGAACTTTCAATATCTTTGATAATTACAGCTAGATTAAATGTCAAGGTCAAACAGGGTAGTATCTTAACACATTACCAGATGGCAAAGATTTAGACTGGCCCAAATTGAAAGAAGTTGCAGACGACAATTTGAGGTTTATAGAATTTTGGATTTTTTCAACTTTCTGGGAGGAAAACTTTGTGACAAATTAAGAAATTGCTTATAACAAGCAATTTCTTCAATTTCACAATGTTTTCAAAAGCTCTTTTTCTTGGGGGCGTCTAAAAGTGTCACTGAGTGGGAATGGGTTAAGATCAAGTGTCCTTACATGGCATAGCTTGAACAAAATGCAATACTTTTGAGGCTTCCATTTCTATCACACATTTCAAGTTATTATTATTTAACCCATTACCAGACAGCAACATTTTATACTGGTTCAAAGGCGTCACTGTATTGGAATGGGTTAACCAATAGAAGATTACAAAATTACAGCAATTTCTTCATTTTCTCAGTTTTCTTAAATTTTTGTCTCGAGGCAGATAAAGAGAGGGATTTTGTAGGAATAGCAGGATGCGAAACTATAGTGGATGAATGAATTTCTGTCTTAACCATTATCATGCTGAACAATTTTTAAGCAGGTTCCATACCCAAAGTTTATGTCTGTGTGATAATAGGAAAAGAGATTACCGTATACCAGATGAAAAAGTTTTAGACTTGTCTGTAATTAGAAATATGTTAATATTGAAAGATAAGTGTATAAAACAGTAGCTAAGAGAAGTTAACATTTACAATAAAGGAACATTGATTTAAAAAGCATTTTCTTCTTTTCTCATAATGATTTCCATACTTACTTTTCTTCTTCATGTGAAACTGTGGGATTGTGTTACAATGACTCTGCTGAGGGAAAATAGACACACATGATTTTTCCTTTGGAATATTTTATCCATTCCCACAAAATAACCCTTTTTAATCTTTCAAAAACATGGTGGAAAGGGAGATATTGACTGTCATAAGCATGTCTTCATTATCCACATTATTTCTACCTCAAAAGACAAAACGGTTAAAAATTTCATTAAAAAAAACATATAGTGTGCAAAATCTTTGAGTTTGGACCAGTCTAATTTTTTGATGTCTGGTAATAGGTTAACACTACAAAACTCCATGTTTGTATTAACAGTCAGTCTATGAAGAACTTGACAATGCATACAGTGACAGTGTACGACATACAGAACAAATTTATTGCATACTCCGCCCCTTTTCCTGATGTCATTGATGTTGTAAGTGAATGGGGGTCCCTGTATATTCTAGCTGGAGATAGGAAGGTATGTGTTTGTTTGTCAACTTCAGGTCTCAAATGAAAAGCATTTCACAGATCATGAATGTTTGTGCTGTAGCAGTACTCTTTTAGCAATACTCTTTTAGAAGTACTCTTTGAGAAATACTTTTTTAGAAGTACTCTTTTAGCAGTCCAGGGTCCAAAGAATCCACTCGCCCGCTCTTATTTACGAGCAGAAAATCCCGGAGGACGAGTGAAAATTCGGAGGCGGTCGTCCGCCCGGACGAGTGAAAAATAACTTACTGAAAAATCATTTCCGGATCAATGCAGATAGAAATACCAAAAAAACTTCATTTGTATAAATTTGGAGGTAAAAGTTCGCAACAATAAATAAATAAACAATTGTGTACTTTGTTTTTTGACTGTTTCCGGTTTTCGCATGATATGACCCGGCACCTGAATACCGTGAAATTAATCGATCATGAATTGAAGAATATTACCATGGATATATAGCAACAAATTTCACCCATTTTGTGCATATTTTTGAGAATTTCATCCTATATAGTCGTGTTCTTTAAATTATACAGAAAAAGGCTGCGATATTGTATGTATAACAATATATTGTATCACTTGACCCACTAATTTTACCGGTACTCAAGGCCCAACTTAAAACATATCTGACGTTCTAAAATTGTTTTTGTTTCATCTGCACTAAAAATGTTCAAGTCAGATATAAGAATTTTTTTCAAGTTCTGAACACCAAAATATATTATTACAAATAGTAGGTTTTTTTAAAGATCCATAGACTTAGTACAGGACAAGTGATAGTCAATGCAGGACAAGTAACTTTTTCATGCTACTTGCCCTGCAGGACGAGTGCCATTTTTAGCTGCCCTGAGCACGAAGTGCTCTGGGGGAGCTATTGTGATCGGTCATCGTCCGTCCGTCCATCCGTCTGTCCGTCCGTTCACAATTACAAAAAAATCTTCTCCTCCTAGACTAACCATGGAATTTCAACAAAACTTCACAGAAATGATCCTTAGGTCATGCGCTTTCAAAATACCTCAA
The DNA here is from genome assembly GCA_946902895.1 of Fragum fragum. NCBI lineage: Eukaryota > Metazoa > Mollusca > Bivalvia > Cardiida > Cardiidae > Fragum > Fragum fragum. The sequence goes on along the minus strand of OX336370.1, from coordinate 22,427,068 downwards.
AGAATTGAAATCCATGAAGAACTCTGGTTGCCATGGCAACGGAATGAAAAAACTTAAGAAATTTTCTCCTCCCAAACCATAAGGCCTAGAGCTTTGATATTTGGTATATATCGTCATCTATTGACCCTCTACCAAAATACTTCAAAGAATTACCGTATTCTGAAAATTAGCCCTTTTCTTTGTGATCCCTGATTTTACAAAGAAATAAAGAAGGAACTCTTTAAAAATCTTCTTCTCCCAAACCATAAGGCCTAGAGCTTTGATATTTGATATACATAATCATCTATTGACCCTCTACCAAAATACTTCAAAGAATTACCGTATTCTGAAAATTAGCCCTTTTCTTTGTGATCCCTGATTTCACAAATAAATAAAGAAGGAAATCTTTAAAAATCTTCTCCCAAACCATAAGGCCTAGAGCTTTGATATTTGGTACAAATCATCATCTATTGACCCTCTTCCAAAATATTTCAAAGAATTACCATATTCTGAAAATTAGCCCTTTTCTTTGTGATCCCTGATTTTACAAAGAAATAAAGAAGGAAATCTTTAAAAATCTTCTTCTCCCAAACCATAAGGCCTAGAGCTTTGATTTTTGGTACAAATCATCATCTATTGACCCTCTTCCAAAATACTTCAAAGAATTACCGTTTTCTGAAAATTAGCCCTCTGCTGGGCGATCCCTGATTTTACATAGAATTAAAGAAGGAAAACTTTAAAAATCTTCTTCTCCCAAACCAGTATTTTGTACATATCATAATATTTTGACCGTCTACCAAAATACTTCAAAGAATTATAATACTCTGAAAATTAGCCCTTTTCTGTGCGATTCCTGATTTTACAAATGAATAAAGAAGGAAATCTTTGAAAATTTTCTTCTCCCAAACCATAAAGCCTAGAGCTTTGATATTTGGTACATATCATCAGCCATTGACCCTCTACCAAATTACTTAAAAAATTAGCCCTTTTCTGTGCAGTCCCTAATTTTAGTTAGGAATAAATAATGGTATCTTTGAAAACCCTCTTCTCCTTTGACCATTAGGCTTACAGCTTTTAACTTGGTATGTATTGATGTCTATACTTCAAAGCATTACTTTATTCAGGAAATAAGTGCTATATGGTGGGATCATCAATATACCTAGGATTAAAAGAGAAATCTGTAAACATCTTCTCCAAAATAATTAGACAGAGGGCTTTGCCATTTTGTTTATATCATAAAGCCATGAACCATCATATTCAGGGGAGTGATTTAGGACCATCATGGTCCTCTTGTTGGAATTCTTTGGACCCTGCAGTCCACATTTAGTGCAGAATCTACTATGAAGTGTAATAATAGATTAAAAAAAATTTGTAAAGCAATTGTTTTTGACAATGACTTAGTAACTGGGTTCAATTTCTTGACCATCATCAACTTTTCTACCCCCCAAAAATTTCCTCAACTTGAAATTCTTGACTGCAACTTGTTTCAGTTAGGGACAGTCAAAATTAATTGTCTGATAATTGGTAAAATGCAGCTTACTGTTATGTGCAACAGAATTCGTGACATATTTGTGATGTATAATAAACAGGATTTCACTTTATCACTTATTGAGCCTGTGTGCCTGACATTTGCAATTATTTCACACTTGCACCAAGTAAAGACTCAGATGAGCCTGTGCATCACCGTCTTTGCTCCATAGATAGATTCTGACTCATTGTTTCCTAAGAAAGTCAGTGATCATTGACTGGCTGTCCAGACTGCTCTATCGCCCCTCCATAGATAGATCCTGACTCATAGTTTCCTAAGAAAGTCTTCAATCATTGACTGTCTGTCCAGGCTGCACTATCTCCCCTCCATAGATAGATTCTAACGCATAGTTTACTAAGAAAGTCAGTGATTATTGACTGGCTGTCCAGACTGCTCTATCTCCCCTCCATAGATAGATCCTGACTCATAGTTTCCTAAGAAAGTCAGTGATTTTTGACTGGCTGTCCAGACTGCTCTATCTCCCCTCCATAGAAATATCTTGCACATACACAGTCTCAACTGATTGATTAACCCATTCACACTTTAAGACACCTCCAAGGAAAAAAAGCTTTGGAAAACATTGTGGAAAATGAAGAAATTCATTTTTTACTAGCAATTTCTCTATTTTCCACAATGTTTTCTTCCTGGAAAGTTGAAAAAACTCAAATTTTCATAAACTCAAAATGTCATCTGCAACTTCTTTCAATTGGGGCCAGTCTAAAATTTGGCCACCTGGTAATGGGTTAACTTAACCATTGTCCTGCTGAATATTTATCCTTTCTTCACAAATTTTAAGTTTTGACAAATTTAGATCTACTTTGTGTTCATATATTTCCTTAATACTAAAGGAAGGAGTAGGCTGAGTAAACTAAGACCAGACTGATTTGCAATTGTCAAAAAAGAAATATTTGTAGATGAGCATGACAAGGGCAAAAGCATGATATTAACAACAAATTTTAACTGCCAGGTTGAAGGATGTGATGGTGCAATAATAAATGAGCCTATGTGTGACATTTCCAACCATTTTGCATGTGCGTGTACTCGCACTCATTGAGCACCCTGGACAGCCATTCAGGGCAATTAGAATATTTGCTGATTGTTTAAGGAGGCTTTGGGTCAGTATCTATCCACAGACCACAGAGTGAAGACTGATCAGACTTTGCAGATGCACAGGCTGATCTGAGTCTTCACTTGGTGCACATGTGTAATTGTTGGAAATGTCACGCATGCCCTCAAATATAATTGTAAGCCCATGGTCCAGAGTTTTTTCTCCCTGTTTCTAGATGTATCAACTTCAAGAAAAGGACACACAGACAAAGTTAGAGATGTTGTTTAAGAAGAATAACTATACACTTGCCATAAGGTAGGCTCTATTGGTGTGTATTTAACCCATTACCAGATGAGAACATTTTAGACTGGTCCAATTTGAAAGGAGTTGCAGACAACAATTAACGGTTTATGAAATTTTAGATTTTTTCAACTTTTTGGGTAGAAAACGTTGTGTAAATTAAAGAAATTGCTTGTTACAAGCGATTTCTTCACTTTACACAATGTTTTCCCCAATCGTTTTTCTTGATGGGTGTCCAAAGGGTCACTGAATAGGAATGGGTTAAATAGAAATGGTTGTAGTGGTATTACTGTGAGAAATACCAGGAATCCATGGTTAGGTGTTCCAGCTGCTACAATATGACTGAAATACTGTTAAGACTGGTTAAACCCCATTCAATCAATCAATAAAGTAATTTCTTCTTTAAACTTTTAATATGTTATCTTTAAATGCTTACATGGAATTTTAAAAACCAGTAAAGCAATGTCTTTTTATGACCACAAATCTTCATGTTTTATCAAAATTATACCTGTTTCATATATATTTGAAAATGATTTAGTTATTTCATGGCCAATTTTGATTCCCTCTTTTTTGGTTAATGCTGGTCTTGTATTAAACTAAATTGTTTTTGCAGTTTAGCAAAGAGCCAGCAGTATGATATGGAGGGGCTTATAGATATATTTACCCAATATGGAGACCATTTATATGCTAAAGGGGACCATGATGGAGCAATAGATCAATACATTAAAACTATAGGGAAACTAGAAGCTTCATATGTCATCAGAAAGGTAAGTCAATTTTAGATATATTTACTCAGTATGGAGACTTTTTATTTGCTAAGAGTAGATCATATCGGGGGGAAATAGATTAGTATTTAACCCTTGTTATGCTGATCCCGGAATATTCCTGCTTTGACAATGGCTTAAGCAGGTGTATAGACTAAGATCAGCCTGCACTGATGTGCAGTCTGATCTCAGCCTACACTAACTGCTTCTTTCTTTAGTGTTGAGGAATATTTGAATATAAAGTACTTGCTAAGGGTAGATCATATCGGGGAAATAGGTCAGTATTTAAAATGTCATCAGAAAGGTATGTGACTAAATGATATATACCATAGATCATAATGGGGCAATAGATCAGTATATTCAAATTGTAGGGAAACTAGAGAAATACTTCTAATAAGTACATATTTTTCATAATGTTTATATCTTTATTATAGTCTCATTCATGTACATCGTTTACAAACAAGCAATATTACAAACATTAAAAGTACACGACCATTCACATATAGAATTATAAGAGACTTACATTATTTAGACTTTAGATTTACAGCAACCCAAGTCATGTGGTGCATGGTTTGACAGCGACTTTAGTTCTTTGGCAAATTTTGGTTATCTAGACCTGAGTAGAAATGCTGAATCCATATTGGTTAATATAATGATATTGGGACTAAAAGTAAGGGTCAGGACATTATAGAGCTGTGCTTGTAATTTTGAATGTTGTCTTATTACAAAATGAATTTGAATTTATGGCTAGATTACCATAACGGCAAAACAAGATGTAGCATTGTAACCTGAAATCCTTTAAGAATTTCTTGCCTGTGCTATACTGATAATGACGCATAAACACTTTTGAATGTCATTGTTTTTTGGATAGAAATTCAAATAATTTCCGGACCATTGCCATAGAGCAGTTGGTATGGCGTCAGACTCCTAATCATAGGGCCTCGGGTTCAATCCATGGTTGCGGCAAATATCCTTTATGACATTTGTCTCCGATTAATGGTTGGATGTTGGTAAAACCTAAGTGGGATGAGCAGCGGGAGGCTTGGAAAGGATGTAGTGGTAGTATTGGTGTGAAAAATACCATGAATCCATGGTTAGGTGCTGCAGCCACCATGATATATTGAAATACTATTAAAAGTGGCGTTAAACCCCATTCAAACAAACAAAATCAAAAAAATGTAACAATTTCTAATTCAAAATTTTCAAGAGCTGTTTGATATGATGAAATTAATGAAAACAAAGCTAGTTATTTATCTTTCCTACTAATAAGAAAAATAATCAAAGTGGTTAAATCAGGGCAATTTCAACAGATCGCATTAAAAATCTTGACTTGCAATTTGAAAAGTTTTTTGATAAGTGCTTTGTCCCTTGGTCTTGAATCAAGCATATTTTGAAACAGCACTCTGCCTTATGGTGAGAAACCCAAGATTTTTTGAAGAATTTACTGTTGCTATCCTGTAGGGGTGAAATCACTTTTGTTTTTGTTAAGCAATCATTACCCAGACAAATAATTAAAAATACAGTTTTGCACTTTGTTGAATGTCTTTAATTACCATATGAAAATGATGAAAATATGAATTTCAAATTTCTAACTACAGTCAAAACTATGTTAGCAGAGCAATAGCAGCCAATCTGCGTATAATGGCCATTACACAGGTCAGCCAGTGCAATTTGCCTTTGAAAAGTACTGTAAATAGCGTTAATCTATCGTATGTGGCCAGGGGTCACCTTTAATTGTTCAATTTGTACTTTATGTCTCTACCTTTTAAACGGTCATACGACCCAGCTAACTGCTGGCAGGTGTCGCGTTAATCTTGTGCATAAACTTTTCAACTCTTTAGTTAAATCATATACAGTAAAACCCCTCTAATACGACCACTTGCGGTACTTTCTGAAAGTGGTCGTAATAGCGGGGTGGTCGTAATACTGAGGTTTGGTCGTTTGTTGTCAAGTAATTCATGTTTATTTTATTTTCGTTATTTGAATATATTAATACTGTACATACAAAAATGAAACTACAGCTGAATCCAATGTCATTTTTCAAATTTTCGATCTTTGATAAGTTCTACTTTCCCCATTCTCCATTTGATCCATCTGATTCAGAAGTCCGACCTCAGATTATTATTCGTAAGTACAGGTTCAATGTGTCAAACTGTCGATATCATATCTTCTATAATGTGAATACCAAACATCAATTACGTTGAAATCAAAATTTAATTGCTAATTAACTGTTCAGAACACCGTAAACAAACTAATCGTATAGGTTTTCACTTTCGAATTTATTACTCGAGTCAAAACCTGTGACACATTCAAATAACAATTAAAAATAATACTAGCTATAATTTCTAAAAGTGATCGGCCACTTTAATCATATCACCTATAATAATAAGGGTTCTGTATCACATAATCAAAAATCCGATAATGTATTCGTACCCAATTAGTGTGGCTCTTCTCAAGTGTGAAATTCGGGTGGTCGGTCTCAATGTTTGAAGTAACTGGTCGTTTTAGTGGGGTTCAAAATAGTGTATTAGCTATAGTTGGTACTGAATTTAGTGGTTGTAATTCGGAATAGCGGGGTGCCCGTTTTAGAGGGGTTTGCGACCATTGAAATAAAGAACAAAAAATTCCGTTCTGTAAAAAATTGGTGGTAATAGTGGGGTGCCCGTATTTCCGGGGTGGTCGTAAGGAGGGGTTTTACTGTATTCCTTTAACATGTTTGTGGTTGTAACAAGTTCAGTGTTAAGTTGATTATAAATAATTAAATTTGTTGGATTTGATATAAAGTCTAATTATGTTTCCAGTTTGTAAGTTGTGAAGATGGGTAGATTTACCACAAAGCAAAAATTTTAGACTGTCTTCATTCTCCACAATGTTTTCAAAATTATTTTTTTTCCTCTTCTTTGTCTTCTTTTTTTTTGAGGGATGTAAAAAGTGGGATTCTGTGGGAATGGGTACGGGGCTGGATCCAAATATTCTTTCAACTCTGCGTTCATCTGCAGTTCATAGACTTTATATAAGTTTTTGGCAAACCTTCCAAGAAAAAAAATTCAACAGAAGCGATCATAAGTTGTTCAAAGTTTTATCTTGCAACGAGTTATTGTACACCGACCATAATGTCACGCAAGTGTTTTAGCACTATACAAACAATGATCTAAAGTTTCTCGATCCTGGTCGGTCGTTGCTTCCGAGTTTGGGTTTGGAAAATAAAATGGAAAATATTTTGTTTAGAAGTCATAAATTTTGGTATATTTATTAATTTTTGTTCATTAAAAACACTTTTAGGTGGCCATTCTGATAGGATGGCATGTACTTGTATTATGTCTACTCTATTTCGACAGGGTGTTTGAAAAAACTGATCTGTGTTAAGCAGCCAAGTGTGGTATGTGGACAGTTTTGATCTGTCCCTTGGGTGGCTGCATAAGACAGGTTTGACTGTAATAGTGTTTGAAACACCTCTAAATTTATAGACTTACTGTTCAGTGTGTTCAGTTTTGAAGCTAAATGGTTTTGCCTACTGTAAGCTTTGAGATTTCAGAATTAGAAAAAGATGTTGATCGTGAAATAAAAAAAAAAGAGTTTGAAAATTTACCTGATATAGTTTAGAATATAGACACTGTAAGTTTTCAAGAAAAATAAATGGCATTTGGTGTTTGCAATTCTATAGAATTTCTATAGAATTGTGCAAGATATTCTGAGTTCATCTTCAGTGAGAAACCTGAAACTCCTGCTCCTATGAGCAGATCTCAGAGCTCTTACTTCCTTTCAGTTTCTGGATGCCCAAAGGATCCACAATTTAACCAAGTATCTACAAGCTTTACATCATGCTCAAATGGCAACAGAAGAACATACAACACTGTTACTGAATTGTTACACAAAACTGAAAGATGTGTCCAAACTCAATGAATTCATTATGGTAAGGAAATAAATTTAGGTTGAAAGTTGGTCAGAGTTGTGAAAATGCTGATTTTCTTAACCAAATTTCCAGACCATAGAATTTTAAAAAGGTCTAAATTGAAAGGAGTAGCAGAAAACAATTGAAAGGTTACATTTGTTCAATTTTCTGGGTAGAAAACATTATGGAAAATGTAAATTTCTTGTAGCAAGCGATTTCTTCAATTTCCACAATGTTTTCCTTTTTTTTTTTCTTGAGGGATGTCAAAAAGTCTCTTGTTTGGGAATGGGTAAAGTTCTGTCTCTCTCAATGAAACATGGCTAAAATCTACTGGCATGATTGCAACTCCTTGAAAAAAAAGAGTTGTTATACATATTCTTGCAAAGATACAGTGTAGATAGCAATATCAGCATGGAACTGGGCTAATTATTTGTAAAACCATCTTGTGACATTTTACAAAGATTAGTTTTCGTAACCTTTTTATAAACAATCACATAAATCTGCTGTACTACATATTAGATTAGGCCAGGCCATAGTTCAGTGGTAGCACATAGGACCCCAGCCATGGCAAATATCCTTTCCGACATTTGTTTCCCACCAATTGGTGGATAATTGTAGAGCTATATGGGATGAGCAGCTGGAGGAAAGGATGTAATGGTAGTTCTGATGTGAGAAATACCAGGAATCCATTTTTATGTGCACATAAAAGTTGCGTTAAACCCTATTCAAACAATTAACATATTAGATTAAATATTCTTCAATATATATACCACATCACAGACAAAAGACCGTGAGGTTGACTTCGATGTGGAGACAGCGATCAAGGTATGTCGTCAGGCAGGTTATTTTGAGCACGCTCTCTCCCTAGCCAAACAACATCATCTACACGAATGGTACCTTAAAATACAGCTAGAAGATATGGAAGAACACTCAGAAGCTCTGGCTTACATTGGAAAGTTGGAATTTGATGAGGTATTTGTGACTTTTCATTAAAAAGGGTCCATATTGGAAATTAGATAACATTGTGGGATTCTATGGGGATGGGTTAAGATTGGTAGAAATTAACCCATACCCACACTATCCCACATTTTTATAAAACATTGAAAATAAGGAAATTTCTTGTAACTAGCAGCTTCTTCATGTTTTTTTCCCTGAAGACAAAAAAATGTTGATATTCTCATCTTGAAATTGCCATCAGCATCTCCTTCCAATATAGTTCAGTTTAAAGTTCTCTTGTCTTGGAATGGGTTGAAAACAATTATAGATTAACCATTGGTAAAAAAATGAATGTTTAACTGTAAATGGAAAAAAGAGTATTGTTAGTATTTTTTACCCATTACCAGATAACAAAATTTTAAACTGGTCCAATTTGAAACAAGTTGGAGAAGGTAATACAGAATTATTAATAATTAAAGAAAAAAAATAATACGATTTAGTGCAGAAAACAATGTTAGAAATGGAAGTTTTAATTTCCACTCATGTTTTCCTTAATGCAATTAATTTTTGGCCCAAAAATTGGGGATTGTTTGTATATGTGAATGTTTTACAAAACAGTCTTACCAAGAGCAACTACCTGATTTGCATGCTTCTTGTCTTGCGATTCAGTTAAAAGTAATTTGTTGATTATTACTCTCAAGCTTCTTTGTTGGTTCAGTTAAAAGTAATTTGTTGATTATTACTCTCAAGCTTTTTTGTTGGTTCAGTTAAAAGTAATTTGTTGATTATTACTCTCAAGCTTCTTTGTTGGTTCAGTTAAAAGTAATTTGTTGATTATTACTCTCAAGCTTCTTTGTTGGTTCAGTTAAAAGTAATTTGTTGATTATTACTCTCAAGCTTCTTTGTTGGTTCAGTTAAAAGTAATCTGTTGATTATTACTCTCAAGCTTCTTTGTTGGTTCAGTTAAAAGTAATCTGTTGATTATTACTCTCAAGCTTCTTTGTTGGTTCAGTTAAAAGTAATCTGTTGATTATTACTCTCAAGCTTCTTTGTCCTATCATGAGACATGCATGCGGTACTGCCTCAACCTGTATTTAACCCTTTACTGTTTTTCAAATTTTGTACTCATCCAAATTCAAAGAAATAGCAGACAAAATTATAAAGTAAATACAACTTAAAAAGTAGCCATCCTTTATGGTAGAAAACATTGCAGAAAAAGAAGAAATTTCTTGTTACAAGCAATTTCTTCTTTTTCCAGGTTTTTTTTCTCAAGTATAATATACAGGGATGTAAAAATTAGGGGTTGATCGGAAAAAGGGTTGATTATGTATGTATTACAGGCAGAACAAAATGTCAAGAAGTATGGGAAGTTATTGATGGGGAAAAGACCAAGGGAGACAACAGAGCTGTTAAAGAGACTTTGTACAGATTATAAACCAACAGACAGTATGTATTAAGCCTTTCCTGTTTTTCAAAATTTTAGACCTGTCCAAATACAAAGGTTTTGCAGACCAAACCTTATAATAGTTTTGGTTTGAAAAATATCCACATATTAGGGTAGAAAATATTGTAGAAAAAGAAGAGACTGCTTGTACAAGCAATTTCTTCTTTTTCTACAATGTTTCTCAATCACAAAATCACAGTGACGTAAAAACTACACATTAAACAGGAAAGGGTTAATGGCTTTTCTTTTACTTTATTATTCCATTCCCACACAATCCCTCCTTTTTATGCCTCTCAAGAAAGAAGCTTTTGAAAACACTGTAGACATAGAAGAAATTGCTTGTTTCAAGCAATTTCTTTGATGTCCATTTGCATTAATCTGGTCATAACTTTATGTGTTGAAGACAATTTTAAGTTGATGAAAGAGATTTTTCAACTTTCTGGGTAGAAAACATTATGGAAATGAAGAATTTGCTTGTTACAAGCAACTCTTCTCTTTAACCACAATATTTTCCCAGCTTTAAAAATTAAAGGGTAAAGTGGATGATTCTTACATACTTGTCATTTCAGGACCTCTAGTTGATGATGGCGAATTACAAGGTAATTATCTCTTCTCAATTCTTATGCTCTTGCATGAAAACATGAGGGGCATAATGTCTAATGTTGTCTGTCTATCTGTCTGCCTGCACAAATCTAAGTCTGTTTTCCTGTTTCTTCTAGCTAAGCCAGCTAAGGTATACATTGATAAACATCTGATTTTCATACCTTTGCATCAACAGATCAGGGGCATGTTGTTTCACAGTTGTCCTTCTGTCTATCTTCCTTTAGTCTGTCTTCAAAACTCGACTCGAAAATCATTTAAAATCACTTTAAGCCTATTCAAGATACAATGCTGGTATATGGCATGATGGATACACATCTGAAGATATCAAGGTCGAGGACATGTGATAAAGCCAAGGTCACTTATCAATTTCAAATTTACAATAAAAAAGGCTGTTTTGGGGCATTATGTTTCATTAACAAATCTTGTTGTCAATGTGATGATGATCTGACAAGGTCAATGTCATCTATTTAGATAACACATCTGAAAATTAAATGCTGTAACACGGAAATTAAAATGTTCACAAACTCTGTCTATTGTCAGAGGTGCATCAATTTGTAATTACTTAGTTTGAAATAAAAACTTACAACAACAAAGTTTTGAAAGAAATTGATATTTTGTACTTATAAAGATTTTTATGATATGAATGTATGAGTTTTTGATATATTTCCTGAAGGATGTTGAACACCAAGATTAGCAGAAGAAACTCAAGCTCAAAAAATGCTTTTTATGTTATAGGTCGTGCTGGAGATATAGAAAAAGCCCCTGCAGAACAATTTATTCATATCTTTGTCAATAAGCCAGATAAGCTGACAGAGTTTTTGGAGCACATGATAACAGTATGTACACACAACAAATTTAAGTTGACAGATTGCAGAAATCTTTCTCTTATTGGATGAAAAATCTTGTGGAAACTTGAAATTGCTTATTACAAATTTTGTGTTTGTTTTTGAGAACAAACCTTTAGTATAGTAGAGTGACTATTCTAGATTTAGATTTCTACAAAGAGCAAATAGTTTTGACCCTGGCCAGTCTGCACAGCATGGTAAGATTTATATTGTTTGCAATTCCAAGTAGGTACCTTCTCGATCCACGGGTCACACGTTTTAATGTGATTTGTCAACAAAAAGGATCCACCTTGAATAAATAAGCATATAAGCATTGTGCCATATCGATTTTAAGCCAAGTTGGATGTTGTTTTTGTGAAATGAATGGTTTTACTGCTTTACTTTACAATTCCTCCAAGTGTCCAATAGCCATGATGTCATATTCTGAGTGCAAAAACTTTAACATTTTTGTTCATTTCTATTCTAACTGTAGATATTGACCTGAAACTTGGAATAGATGTCATCTGCATGTGGTGCTCTTTTTCTATTACAGGTTCAACCAAACTGTCCAAACTTACTTTACAATACACTGCTTGAACTTTACTTACATGATATTGTTCATGAACCAAACAACTCAGATGTAAGTACACACTAGTTGAACAACAAACTGCTTGAACTGTACCTACATGATATCGTTCAAGAACCAAAATGTCTCAATTCTCCAAAGTTCAAGATTACAGGTCAAGTTTAAATTTAGACTTGAAGCAATTCTTTATGAAATCTTGGCAAGTATTTGACCTACTTAATTGGAAAACATTATTGAAATTACCAGTCAGATTTAATGGAACTTCACACTTCTGTTTCAGCGTCAGTCTTAGCTGTGCAGGATAAACAAAAACTAGTCTTTTACCTCAAAGTTCAAGATCTAATTTCAAAATTACTCTTAAAATTAAAGTTCACACTTCTATGGCTACTATGATTTCAGACTTTTTTTACCAAGCCAAAAGACCCACAGCTTTGATATTTGGTATGTAGCATTATCTGGTGGACCTCTATCAATATTGTATAAATTATGGTTCCAGGGTAAAAAATTAGCCCATTCCTGGACGTCACAAGTTTTACATAGGTCTTATACAGTAAAATTTTCAAAAATCTACTTTTCCCAAATGGGATAGCTCAGAGCTTTGATATTTGGTATACAGCATCATCTGGTAGACCTCTATCAAAATTGTATATATTATGGCTCCAGGGTCAGAATTAACCTGTTCCTGATCGCCACAAGTCTAACATAGGCTTTTTATAGTGAAAACTCTAAATATCTTCTTCTTTGAAACAGAAAGGCCTAGAACTTTGATATTTGGTACAAAGCATCGTCTGGTAGACTTTTATCTGTTTTGTGCTCTTTAGACTATGGTGACTGATAAGGCCCTATGGGCCTCTTGTCTTCTTGTCTACTCAATTTTTCACTAATACACAGATTTGATTCAAACTTTATAGATAAGCAGACATTTGCACATTGTAATTTGACTACTGTCCATTTACTTTTTACAGACCATTTTAGGAAAAATCTTTTGTGCTCATTTTCTCTTCAATTAATGAATAGATTTAGCCCAAATTTCATAGGATCCCATGGTATCAACCAAAGATGTGCATATTTTATTTTGGTTTAGGTCCATTGACTTTTACAGAGTAATGACACTTTAACAAAAAATCTTGTCCACTCATTTGCTTTGAAACTTGATTTGATTCAAACTTCACACATAGACTCAGTATCAAGTAGAGATTTGCATATCCTATTTTGGTTTTGATCCACTGACTTTTTACAGAGTTATTGTCCTTTAATGAAAAATCTTGTCTGCCCATTTTCTCCAAAACTATTCAAAATATTTGATTCAAACTTTACTGGTAGACTCAGTGTCAAGTAGAGATGTGCTTATCCTAATTTGGTTATTTGCCATTTACTTTCTAAGGAGGTATGGCCCTTTAATGAAAAATCTTGTCAACCTGTTTTCTCAGCAACTAGTAGTTTTGTACTTAAGTACTGGTTGGACATGATTTAGGTCTCACACAAGCAGTATCAAGAAAAGATGTGAACTTATTATTATTGGTTATTTTTTATTATATTTTGTTTTTGGAGGTTTGGCCCTTTGTGGAAGAAAGGCTTCATTGTAATGACAAAATGTATTTTCTGTGACAAGGAACCTTTTGAAGGTAGTAACCACATTTAGTGATAGTCTAGTTTCAATTTGGATCAGTCAAAAATTTTACCTTCCAGTAATGGGTTAACTCTTTCCTATTTTTGTAGGGTAGAAATAATTGTAGAAAAAGAATAAATTGCTTGGTACAAGCAACTTCTTCTTTTCCACAATAATTTCTCAAGTAAATAACACAAGGATGTAAAAACCAAGAATTTAACAGGAAAAGGTAAATAAGCCCTAGTGGTTGAATTATTACCTTTAATTGATTTGTTACTACTTTGAACATCTGATTTTCTTCTCTTACACAGGCAAAACTTGATAAAGAAAGGAGAACAATGGAATTACTACACAGTCCTGAGGTAAAGGTTATAGTAACTTTGTACAGAATCAATAAAAAAACATTAAAAAGATATGTAGTTATTCATTTCAATTTATTTTGTAGCTAAGTCTCCTATAAAAGATTTACATAAAAGTTTTTAATGTCAACTACTCCATTACCAGATGAGAAAACTGTAGACCTGTCAAAATTGGCAGAGTTGACATACAACAATTCAGGTTACATTTATATGTTAGAAAAATTATATATTGAAGAAAATATTGTAAGAAAAGAAATTACTTGTGACTGGCAATTTCTCTTACATCAACAATTGTGTGTGTATTTCTGTTTATCTGTTGTCGCTACCATAGCATATGCCATATAAACACGGCCCCTATTAGACAGTAAGTTGTTAGTGCAAGGATACAGTTTTGATTTGCAAGGATACAGCATCAAACTGCTGAGAGCCCCATCTAGTTCTTTAAGAAGCTCAATGGATAGCGCCTTCACATGAGGCCTAAGTTTACTGTTCAATACGAAAGACAATAGGCTTGTTAGTTTGGTCAGTCCTGAGGTCCCGAGTTTGATCCCTGACGGCGGCACTCATCCTTTCCGACTAATTGTCTCTCACCAATGGGTCGATAATAGTAGACCTATGTGGGATAGCAGCTGGAGGCTAGGAAAGGATGTAATGGTAGTACTGGTGTGAGAAATACCAGGATTCCATTGTTATGTGCTCCAACCACTGCGATATAACTGAAAGATTGTTGAAAGCGGCATAAAACTCCATTCAAACAAACAAATTGGTCAGTCCTGGGATTGAACCTGCAATCTTGAGGTTTAAAGTCGAGTGTTCTACCAACTCAGCTAATGGGGCTGACTGTCCACAATATTTTATAAAGTTATTTTTCTCAAATGCATCAAATTTGAGATTATATGGCAAATGGTTAAGCAGAAAATCCACTAGGAGAGCTTGTCAGTATTATGTCACTGACAATTACATTTTCTCTCCAAACCAAGATTGTAAATTTTGATCAAAACTTTGCAGAAAAATTCCTTTGTTAGTTCAACTTTAATCCTAGTTTTGAATACAAACTTGTTACTAAGAGTGTAATCAACATATTTTAGTTAACGCTTTCCGTTTTAGACTTGACCAAATTGAAAGAGGTTGCAGACGAAATTGAAAATTTGATGCAATTTGAACTGAAGTCATGAAATGTGGTAGAAAATAATTTGGGAAAAGAAGAAATTGCTTGTTACAAGCAATTTCTCCTTTTCCCACATTATTTTCTCAAGTATAAAGTGACAGTGACGGTGACGTGTTGTAAAGGAAAGGGATAAGAGAGTATTTACCCTACGGATAGCACAGTTATTATACTGTTCTTTCAGGCCAAGTACGATCTTGACCAAGCCTTGGTTTTATGTCAGATGAATAACTTTAGAAGTGGAATTTTATATCTATATGAGAAAGCTCACTTGTAAGTATAAAAAAGCATATATCATGTTAACCCTTGAATACTACAGATGTAATATTTGCATATATGAGATGTAGAGAATTTTTATGCCCCCACAATGAAAGATTGGAAGCATATAGTTTTACCGTAGTCCGTCTGTCATATCTGTCTGCACAAAACTTAACCGAAAAACTTAACATTGCCAATTACTACCAGCCAATTCAAGATACAATGCTCATATTTAGCATGATGATACATCTCCATAATATGCATCTCCTCATGTCAAGATCAAGGTCATGTGATAAGGTCAAGGTTACATGCCAAGGTCAAATGTTTAGTCCTGTTGCAGGGGCATTGTATTTCACAAACACATTTTGTTTTTTAGCTCGGCTGTTTTCGGAGAAAACCCAAGGTATTGTGATCACCCTGGCGTCGTTCTCGTAGGCGTTGGCGTTGGCATGACAAAATTTAACCTTGGTCATATCTCTGTTGTTATTGAAGATATCCTCATGAAATTTGGCATGTATATACCATCATAAGAGCTATCTAGACTACCAAGGGGGATAAATTTAAAAGCATTTTTGTAAGAGTTATGCCCCTTCTTCAACTTGTCTGTCCGTCCGTCTGTATGTATGTACATACGTCCACTTTTCTTGTGAGCACAACTCCTCCTAAGTTTCTGGTTGGATCTTTTTGAAACCTGGTTAATGTTATCAACTTAATTGGTAGATGTGCCTGAAGGAAGGATTTTATGGTTCATTGAATTTTGCCTTAGTTATGCCCCCTTAAAACTTAAGTCTCTGGGACTTATGGAAATTTCAGCCTTGTGAATGCAACTCCTCCTAAGTTTCTGGCTGGATCTAAATGAAACTTGGTGGATATTATAACCTCAATTGGTAGATGTGCATGAAGTAAGGATTTTATGGTTCATTAATTTTTCCCTGAATTATGCCCCCTTAAAACTTAGTATCTTGGGCTTATCGAAATTGCAGCCTTGTGAATGCAACTCCTCCTAACTTTTTGTCTTGATTTAAATGAAACTTGGTCAATGTCATCACCATAATTTGTAGATGTACTGGATCAATTATTTTTGTGAAATAGCAGCAAAGTAGCGGCGTATATTGTGACTATGGCACTCTTGTTCATTTCGTACCACAATGAATACAAAGTATCATTTCCTATGATTTTATATTAAAAACAGTTTGGGACAGTTGTTTTATAGAATTCCTTTATACCTAAGCTTATGTCAAAAAGTATCACTATTTTTTCCTGTAAGGATTACAGGGGTGGATTGACATATAAATGTGTATTTATTTAAGCCTAATGCTTTTTTAACCCATTCCCACACAACAAAATTTTAGACTGGCCAAAACTGAAACAAGCTGAAGACGAAATTTTAAAGTTAGTGGAATTTGGATTTTTTCATCTTTTTGGATAGAAAACATTGTGGACAATGAAGAAATTGCTTGAGACAAGCAATTTCTTCATTTTCAACAATGTTTTCAAAAAGTTTTTTTTTAATTTGGGGTAGAAAACATTGCGGATAATGAAGCAAGGAACTTCTTCTTTTTCAACAATTTTTTCCACAGCTCTTTTGGGGCATCATTTTGTGGGAACGGGTTAAAGTTATATAGAATCACAATATTATTAGCTTATAGAATGTTCTTTTGAAAGTTTTGCTTGCAAAGATTTGTGTTTAGCTGGTTGTACTGCACAATTATTTCTAATATGGATTTATCCCCTTAACCCATTATCAAACTGGTCAAAATTGAAATAAGTTGCAGAAGATAATTCAGTGTTTATGAAATTTTGGATTTTTTCAACTTTCTGGATAGAAATCATAGTGGAAAATGAAGAAATTGCTTGATATAAGCTGTTATGCTTTCCAAAGCTTTTTTCTTTGGGGGCGTACAAGCAATTTCTTATTTTTCTACAATGTTTTCTTAATCATAGAATTACAGGGACGTAAAAACCAGGGATTAAACAGGAAAGGGTGTAAATACAATAGGGTGGATAATTGTAACACTCGTGTCATTTGATAAACTTGTTTATGATCTTTATATTGCAGATATCAGCAGATAATCCGCTACCATATGGAACATGATGCATATGATTTAGTCATTGAAACTTGTAAAAAATTTGGGTAAGTATAAACTATCAATCTTATTCAATGATATTCTGGACGACTCGATTGATTGATTGAATGGGATTTAACGCCACTTTTAATAGTATTTCAGTATTATCATGGCGGCTGGAGCACCTAACAATGGATTCCTGGTTTTTCTCACACCAGTATTACTACCACTTCATCCTTTACTAGCCTCCAGCTGCTATCCCACTTAGGTTTATGATTATCCAGCCATTGGTGAGAGACAAAAGTCGGAAAGAATATGTGCAGCCGCCGGGGATCAAACCCATGACAACCCATGATTGAAGATTAGGAGTCTGACGTGCTACCATCAGCACTATGATGGGGGTGTGGACGACTGTACTAATTGTGCATACATTAGGTACTCAGTACAGTTTTGCACTCTATACATGATTTGTCCTGTAACCCATTCCCACACAATGTTGCTTTTTGATGAAATCAAACAAAACAATTGGGAAAACATTGTGTAAAATTAAGAAATTGCTTGAAACAAGCAATTTCTTTATTTTCTAAAATGTTTTCTATCAAAAAAGTTTATAAAAAGGAGACTTTTAATTGATGTCTGCAATTCATTTCAATTTGGATCTCTCTAAAATTTTGCCAGATAGTAATGGACCAGACAATAAAATCTTAGATTGGTCCAAATTCAAAGAAGTTGCAGATGGCTATTTCAAGTTAATAGAATTTCAAATATCTCTGACATTCTTGCTAGAAAAAGTGTTACAAGCAATTTTTAACTTTTCCTAATTATTAGCTTGACTGGCTGAAAGCCAGTGTGTCCGTCCATCAATGCGTGTGTGGCTTTGTCTGTCAGTAGACTTTTACTTCAAAAATCTTCTCCTTAGCAAGCACTGAACAGAATTCAACTAAATTCACAGAAATGATCCTTGGGTGACCCTTTCTCAGATTCTTTTAGAGAATTTTGATCATTTGAAAAACATGGCTTTAATTGGTGGGGCTATTTTCCATATATGGTGAAAGCTTTGAAAGAAGATTCAGTTTATATTGAATTCGAGGAAACACCATTTGCTAAATCAGTACATTCAGGCCTGCAGAGCAATACAGGCCCTCAAGCATCTCTTGTTTTCCTACATAATCCCTCAGTTTTACGCCTATCATTGAAAAAGCTTCGGAAAACATAATGGAAAATGGAGAAATTGCTTTCTTGGAAATCTCTTCTCAGAAGCCAGTAAATGAATTTCATCCAATTTTCACACTAATGATTTTGTGGTGACCCTCCATCAGATTCTTTCAAAGAATTTAGATTTGCTGAAAAATGGCTTTTGTGGGATATGGTGAAAGCACTGAAAATCCTCTTCTCAGAAACCAATCAATATTTTTTGACTGAGAATAATTCTTGCATAGAAGAAAGTTGCCTCCCACAAGGTTAATTGCAAAAATTATAATCTCTGTTTTAAATTAGTTATTTTCTATGTTAAAGAAAACTAAATTTTTCTGATAATGCATAAATTTCTGGCCAGTAGAGTGAATCAGATGCTCAAGTGCCTCTAGTTGAATTATAGTGTGATTAGAATAATTGTCTGCAACTTCTTTAAATTTGCACCAGTCCAAAGTTTAGTCACCTTTTAATGGTTAACCCGTTCCCACACAATGACACCCTTGGATGCCTCTCAAGAAAAACAATTAGGAAAACAATCTTTAAAATGCGGAAATTGCTTGTAACAAACAATTTCTTTTATTTTACACAACATTTTCTAACCAGAATGCTGAAAAAACCTGAAATTTCATAAACTTTAAATTGGCATCTGCAACCCCTTTCAATTGGACTAGTCTGAAATTTTCTTGTGTGGTAATGGGTTAAAGTATGTTTTGGTATGTGCCAACAAAACTATGTATGTTTACTTTCAGCACCCAAGATCCTAACTTGTGGGTACAAGCCTTGTCCTATTTTGCCAGAAAGGAAAGTACAAGGGCACAACTTGGCGAAGTCCTTCACAGTATCCTTTATGTCTGCTAAAGGAAAGAATATGCCATCTTAACCCATTTACACAATCCCATTTTTTTACATCCAAGAAGAATTATGTCGTCAAAAACTTGTGAGAAAAGGAGAAATTATAATAATTTCTACAATTTCTCCTTTAACCACATTGTTTCTTAAAAAGTATTCTCTCCTATATGATGCCTATTCTTAATTGTGCCTGTGCTTGTACATGTAGCCTTTTTCATTTGATTGTAATATGTAAAATTCCTTCTGAGTTTCTAGAAACCTCATGATGATATAAAAGATATGTATCATTGCAGGTGATTTAGTTTATTTTCTAGTAATACTGTTTAAAAAAGTAAATCCATTCATAAAACTAACTGCAGGAAAAGCCAAATTAATATTGTGCATTATGATTAAGGGTGACATCAATTGGAACTTTTATTTTTGCCATTTTACCTGATATCTTAGACTGGTAGCACTGGTAGCTAGATTTTGAGGGGTATTTAGAATTGAGCCACATTTATAACAAGTGACAAAGATGTGCATATTAGATTTTTTTTGCATAAAAACGAATGAAAATCACCAAAAATGCATTTTGAAAAAATTCAGAAGGTTAAAAATGGATTTAAATATGACTGATTAGCATTTCAAATGTTTCCACTGCGTATTTTTCATATCCACTAATATTGTTCCATTTGCAAAAAGTCAAGGAAATAGAAAATGCCACATCGGTTAGTTTCCAGTCCAAAGATTCCCAAGAAATTACTAAACCTGGTGATATTCAGAAGTAAAAACCTAATCAAGAAACACAGAGATTTTCTGAAAGAACATAGGGCGATGGTCCTTTCATTGTAAAGAATGTTGGGTTTGGATCTTTAGCAAAGAAGAATACAGGTTATCGATATGTTGTAGTATTGGATAAAAGAAAGTAAGAAATATTTAGGCTGAAGAGTGCAGGGCATACTCAGGACTGAAATTTCTTTTAGCCAACATTTTAGCCAATCTGAAAAATCTTTAGCCAATTTGGCTAAACTGTAAGACTTTCAAATTTCTATTAAAATATTTTCTTAAGTAAATAATTTCTTTTATTTTCTTACTTTTTTTTTTAATTACATGTAAATTAATTCAGCCCATTCCCTCACAATCCTGATTTTGAGCTCGTCTTAGAAATAAAAAAGTAGAAAACATTATGGACAATGAAGAAATTGCTTGTGACACAACATGTTTTGTACCATTCTAAAATCAAACCAACTTAAATTGTGTATGTAAATTCTATTGATTTGGACCAGTCTTTAATTTTGTCAGGTAATGGGTTTATAATAATTTCTTAAGTATGTTGAAAAAACGAAAATTGATTTTGAAATAGTCCAATTAAGGCACCTCTTTTGGCTTGCATTTGGTATCTTTTACAGTAAGTCATTCTCACGATTCCAAATCTATTTTTTGTAACAAATAAACTAGATTTCCCTTTCCATTTTCTTACTCGTCAGTAGGTTGAATAAAAGAATTAAATGGGGAAATCATATTTTGAGGTTCATATTTTACACTAGTGGCCTGATTATGGGATTCAAGACACAAAATCAGCAAAGCAGACATGCATTGTGCAACAATTTTTTACCTGTCAATCAAGGTAATAAACAAAGGTGTTGATGCGTGAAAGGGATGTTATGATGCCAATCTGATTATTACTTACCCATCAGTCCCTTATCTTATACTTAGTTGTTTTCAGTTTTCTACAGAAATATTATCTGATAACACTTTCCCTCCCTTTAGCCAGCATTTTCGCCAATTCATAAATCTTTTAGCCATTTTCTCAAAATTTTAGCCATTGGCAAAAATGGCAATCACCAGCATGAGCCCTGAGAGTGGTTGTCAAATTTCGAAATTTATTATATCAAACATCACATTGAGTAAAAGGAACATCAACTCAATCATGTTATTCATATATAGTGGGTCCCTATATGAGTCAGTCCTACTCAAATGGTAGAGTACTCAATTTTAACTTGCGAGGGTTTTGGATTTGAGCCTTGTGCAGACCCATTAGCACTTCCAAAACCTAACTGAAATTCTATTTTTATGCCTCTGCATTGGTAGATAGGGGGCATATTGTTTTACCGGTGTCCTTCTGTCTGTCTGTCCATCTGTCTGTCTGTCTGCAAAACTTCCAATTGCACATTTTCCTATAACTTCAACCCAAATTAAGTTACAATGCTAATACATGTATTTGGGATGTAATTAGGTCTCAAAAATGCGCAACTGGGGAAGGTCACTTCGTCAAGGTCAAGGTCAAAATTTTAACCCTTTTCCCTAAAACATAGCTCAAAAACTTAACCTGCCAACTAAACATTTTCCTATAACTTCATCCCTAATTAAGATACAATGCTGATATTTGGTATGTAGATAGGTCTCAACAAGGCGCAACTGGGGAAGGTCACTTCATCAAGGTCAAGGTCAAAATTTTAAACCTTTTCCCTAAAACATTACTCAAAAACTTAACCTGCCAACTAATCATTTTCTATAACTTCATCCCTAATTAGGTTACAATGCTAATATTTGGTATGTAGGTAGGTCTCAACAAGGCGCAACTGGGGAAGGTCACTTCATCAAGGTCAAGGTCAAAATTTTAACCCTTTTCCCTAAAATATTACTCAAAAACTTAACCTGCCAATTAACATTTTCCTATAACTTCATCCCTAATTAAGTTACAATGCTAATATTTGGTATGTAGTTAGGTCTCAACAAGGGGCAACTGGGAAAGGTCATTTCATCAATGTCAAGGTAAAAATTTAACACTTTTCCCTAAAACAAAGAACAAAAAAATAATAAAAATCACCCTGTTTCGGGGGCATGGTGTTTCACAAACACATCTTGTTTTATATAATAACTTGTAAACCAATACTTTAAATGGATGATTTTTTTATCGGAAGTGCCATTGGTTTGAATTTGTAGATTAAAGCATGTTTAGAATCAGAAACTTGACAAAATGTTTGGAGGAAAAGATAGAAGTCTTCAGATCTGATTGCATAATGAGGATCACTTAACAGACTAATCATAGAATCGCTTCATTTGTCATTCTAATTGTTAATATTCAGTCTTGACTGCAATTCAGGCCTTTGAAGTATTCAGAATGGCCCTTTCCTGTTTTCTCAAAATTTTAGACTTGTCCAAATTCCAAGAAGTTACAGACGACAATGAAAAGTGAGTGCAATTTGAAAAGTAACTAGCCTTCAGAGTAGAAGATGTGGGAAAGGAAGAAATTGCTTGTTACAAGCGTTTTCTCAAGTATAATATCACAAAGACAAAAAACCCAAAGATTGTACTGGAAAGGGTTAACCCATTGCCACACTATCCCTTTTGTATTTGGATCAGTCTAAAATTAAGGTTTCTCTGGTAATGAGTTAATGTATCTGACTTTTGGTTTTAGATACTTTATAGAACCACCTTTGTGAGGTCTCATGGGCTTAATGGGAGAAAATTGACTTCAGTACCCTACATCAATAGACCAGGGTTAAGTTTTTGTCTTGGCTGTCCTTTTCTTATAAAACCTGTGCTATGTCGGGTCATTTTAGCGCAAAAACTTTGACATAGTGTTTTGTCCAAATTCCTTCTTCACTGTTTTACTTCATGTAATAGGAATTGTCATTCTAAGCTTAATAATCTAATCTTAATGACCAAACTAGATATTGACAAGAAGAATTTGCTGCCTCCCCTTCTAGTCATACAAACACTAGCCCACAGCTCTACAGCAACCCTCTCTGTGATCAAGAATTACATCATTCGCAAGCTTCAGAATGAAAATGATCAAATTGCTGAAGATGAGCGTTTGATTAAACAATATCAGGAAGACACAGAGAAAAAACGTCAACAAATAGAGGAACTCAAAACAACGTAAGTTCATTGATATTGTTAGACTTTGAAAAGTAACACATTAATTATTCTTTCGTGAAGCTTTTGGTGATCATTCTTTGTTAACCCATTCCCACACAATTACACTTTTGGATGCCCCTCAGGAAAATTGACCGAAACAAAAAATCTTCATGAAACTTGGTCAGAATGTTTGGTCATAAGAATGAACCCTTTGGAAAGTGGGAATGTTCTGTTGGAAAACACCGGAAATGGGGCTTAATGACAGTTTCCTTTTTAGCACTTTAGGGGCCATAATTATGGCCCAATGTTCATGAAACTTAGTCATAGTGTTTATCTGAGCACTAGGATGAACCCTAATGAAAATTAGAAGAGCCGAAAACACGGGAAACAGCCTTAATGACAATTTCCTTGATAGAACTCTAGGGACCACAATTATGGTTGATTCTTCATGAAACATGGTCAGATTGTTTTCTGGTCACAGAGATGAACCCTAATGAAAATGAGAACATTATGTTGGAAAACACAGGAAAAGGGGCCTTAATGACAATTTTCTTGTAAGCATTCTAGGGGCCACAATTTTGGTATAATCTTCATGAACCTTGGTCAGCATGCATGGTAGGTCACAATTAGGATGAATCCTATGGAAAATGGTACTGTTCCATTGGAAAAACGTAGGAAAAGGTGCCTTTAAGACAATATTTTTGCTAGAACTCTAGCTGCCACATTTTATGCCCAATCTTCTTAAAACATTGGATTCACATATTCAGGAGAGTGATATAGGACCATCATGTTCCTCTTGTTTCATAAAAATTAACACCATTCAATGTAACATTATGTATGTTCATTGCTAACACTGACATTCAAAAGTTGAAGTTTCAATAGTGACATTGTTTAACCTATTACCAGACGGCTTAAATTTTAGACTGGTCCACCCATTCCCACACAATGACACTTTTTGACACCCCCCAAGAAAAACAATTGGGAAAACATTGTGTTGTCATTATCTACAATGTTTCTACCCCAATAGACAAAGATTATCAAAATTCCGTCATCTGCAACTTCTTTCAAATTGGACTTGTCTTGAATTTCATAGTGTGGGAATGGGTTAAGAATCAACACATGAAGTACAAAAAATTTGTATATTGTTTCAGAGCAAAGATATTCCAGAACACAAAGTGTTGTATATGTAATCAAGCTTTAGAACTGCCATCTGTCCATTGTTTGTGTGAGCCGCATTCATTCCATCAATAGTAAGTACAACCTCCCTGTTATGTCAAAGGCTCTATGGCTCACTTGGGACAAAATTGCTCACCCAAAGGAATCCATAAATCTTCATTAAAATTGTTTACAAACACCTCTATAAATTCCGCTTTGAAAAGCTTTGCGGAACAAAAAAATGAGTTTTAAGAATTATTATGTTATTTTCGTTTTCTGTTCGGTAACTCGTTTCATATTTGGCTTGTGACCTATCCTGAAATTATTTGGAGAAGGTCTGTAACAATTTTACCTGAGATTTCGGGATTCCTTTGGTGAGAATTTTTACCATAGAGCCTTTAACCCTTTCCCGTTCAAATACGGGATTTTACGTTCCTGTGATTTTTTAACAAGAAAATATTTTGGAAAAAGAAGAAATTACTTGTAACAAGCAATTTCTCCTTTTTCCACAATATTTTCTACCACATAGGATGGTTTCATTTCAAATGGCATCCAGTTTTCATTGTCGTCTGCAACCTCTTTCAATTTGGACTGGTCTAAAATCTCCAAAAACGGGAAAGGCTTAAACCTTGTCCTACTGAAAAATTATGTAGCCCCTGTAGAAATAAATAAATTTGTCATTATTTAGCAGTATCGGGTCATTTAGTTCGAATTTTAGCAGTCTTCAATTATGGGATGTCATGGGTTAGATCCCTGGCTGTGCCACAAATCCTTTCTGACATTTGTCTCTCACCAATTGGTTGAAAATCGTAAACCTAAGTGGGATAGCAGCTAGAGGCTAGGAAAGGATGTTGTGGTAGCACTGGGGTAAGAAATACTGGGAATCCATTGTTAGGTGCTGCAGCCGCCGTAAAATGACTGAAATACTGTTAAAAGTGGCATTAAATCCAATTCGATCAATCAATCAATGAAGAATATATCTCTGATCTGTTGTATTTCAGTTGCTATGAGAACATCACAGGGCATGATTTTGATGAACATGAGAGTGAATGTCCTGTCTGTTTACAAGAATATAGGTAATGTACAACTTCATATTTAACATTTACTGGACATAACAACAGTGCATTGCAATCTCAATCATGAGGTCCAGAGTTCTATCTCCAGTTGAGGCAAATATTCCCTTTCAAATTCGTCTCCCAACTTTGGGTAGCTTATCATAAAGCTGGAGGCTTGGAAAGGATGTATTGGTAGTAATGATGTGAGAAAGACAAGGAATCCATGGTGAGGTGTTCAAGCTGCCGCGATATGACTGAAATGCTGTAAAACGTGGCAACAAACATTTTGTTATTCGATCACTATATTTGTACTAAGAATACATTGGAAAAGTTTAGAAATTCCAGGAATCCGTGCTTAGGTGCTCTAGTTGTTGCAATAAGACTGAAATTCTGTTAAAAGTGACATTGAACCCTGTTTGAACAAACAAACATGCCTTTGTTACCATGATTCCATGGCCTAGACAAAGATTCATTGCTCTAACATTCGATTCAGCAGCTTTATAACCATTTTTAGCTCACATGAGCACAAAGTGAGTTGATCGTCTTGTGTCCGTTGTCCGTCATGCATCGTGTGTTGTCCGTCGTGTATCAACAATCTTAAAAAGACATCTCCTCCCAAACCGCTGGGTGGATTTCATCCAAATTTGGCAGAAATGTTCCTTGGGTGGTGCCCTTCAAAAATAGCTAAAAGAATTGAAATCCGTTAAAAACTCTGGTTGCCATGGCAACAAAACTGAAATTTTAATGAAAACTTTAAAAATTATCTCCTCCTGACCAAGAAGGTGTAGAGCCTTGATATTTGGCATGAAGCATCAGTATATTGACCTCTTTCAGAATTGCTAAAATCATCACCCTCAGGTCCCCAGGGGCAGAGCCCCAGGGGGGTGGGGCTTATATAGAAGGGTTTTTAAAATGACATCTCCTCCCAAACCACTGGGCTGATTTCAACCATAAAACTTAATCAGTGGAAAACTCTGGTTGCTATGACATCAAGAGTAAAATTGAAAAAAAAAAAAAAAAAAAAATTGAAAAAATAAAAAATTGAAAAAAAAAATCTCCTCCTGACCCAGAAGTTGAAGAATCTTGAATTTTTCATGAAGCATCAGTACATTGACCTCTTTCAAAATTGATAAAATTTTAGAGCCACAGGGTGATTAGGCTTAAATAGATATAAAGAAGGGAACCTTTCAAAAATTTTTGGGCAATTTAAACCAAATTGGGCAGAAATATGTTAGTTTCCCCCCTTTTAATGATTACTGAAATATTTGAAATCTGTTGAAAGCATTGGTTGGTATGGTAACATAAGTTGATTTTAGTTAAATGTTAAAGGAGGTCTTCTTTGACCCAGTTTGTATTAGGCCTTAAAGAAAAAAAGAGCCTTATCTCAGGTGAGCGCCAGGGCCACCGGCCCTCTTGTTTACTTAAATGTTGGTTGAACATTTTATTTTACATTCATAATTTTAGCGTACTTAAATGTAAGATGCATTCAGAACCTTTTTTTACTTTAAAATGCTTGTTTCAAGTTTTATTAGCCAAAGAAGTCAGTGCGTAATTTCATATCTCCATTTACTCTCAATAGGTAAAGATTCATTACTCTAAAATTCACTTTAAAGAAATCATTTTTGATTAAAACGTTTCATGTTAAAATTAACATGCAAGTCAGTGCATAAAGCCGATTTTTGTCAAGCCCCCGTGCTGTGAGCTTGGCATGACAGTCATAATCACAAGTCTATGTGCGTATTAGTTCATCATTTAGTTGGAATTTATCAAGAGTGTATCTCCTACATTTCTTAATAACTTGGCACAATCATTCCCATTCATGAGTACATGTGCCATTTTAAACAAAATTTCAATTAGCTCCAAAGCCAAGGTCATAGCTCAAGGTTAAAGTATTTGGCAGGCTCAATTTTCTAGTCATCCACTATCTAGCACCAAACAGCCTGGTATCAGGCAACCATAGGTTGTTTAACCCTTTCCTGGTTTGTAGCTCCACTGGCTGAAAGCCAGCGAGCTATTGTCATGGCTGTTGTGCATCTGTGCGTTCGTGCATACGTCCGTAAACTTTTACTTTAAAAATCTTCTCCTCGGAAAGTAATGAACAGAATTCAACCAAATTGCACAGAAATGATCCTTAGATGACCCTTTATCAGATTCCTTCAAAGATTTTTAATCGGATGAAAAACATGACTTAAATGGGCGTTGCTTATTTCCATATATGATGAAATCTTTAAAAATCTTCTTCTCAAAAACTGATGGATGGATTTCGACTAAATTTAACAGAAATGATCCTTGGATGACCCTTTATCAGATTCCTTCAAAGAATTTTGATCGGATGAAAAATATGGCTTTAATAGGCGGGGCTAATTCCCATATATGGTGAAAGCTTAGCTTTGAAAATCTTCTCAGAAACCAGATGATGTATTTCAACCAAATTTTACAGGAATGATCAATGTGTAACCCTTTATCATATTTATTCAAAGAATTTTGTTTGGATGAAATACATGGCTTTAATGGGCGGGATTAATTTCCATGTATGGTGAAACATTAAAATCTTCTTCCCAGAAACCAGTGGATTGATTTTAACGTAATTTTACAGGAATGATTGTCTGGTGACATTTTTCAGAATTCATCAATTTCAATTTTGACACATTGAAAATATGGTACATGTATCTATTGCTGTTGCTTATGTTCATATATGTTATCTAGAGAATTTTTAAACTGCAATTCTTGAATGGCAGATTTTAACAATTGTCTGAGTTGAGTGAACTGTTAAAGGGTAAAAAGTTTACAGTGAGTTTCTGACACTTCTAGGTCTTTGTGTATGTATACATAAATGGACTGATTAACAACCAATTTTCAAGGAGACTGTGGTAACTCAGATTACACCGGTTAGTTATTTACAGTAAACTGGATTGAACACACACTTTGAAAAGGTATGCCTCTTTGAAGTTCTCAAAATAGATCAAGGAGGTGCTAAGATGTTAAAAAGTGGTAGAAAGAGGTAGAAAGTAGGGTTCTGTCTTATAAGTTACTGCTTTTGGATATAGAAGATAAAAGCTTATTATTATCAAAGGAAATGCAGATTATGTATGTTAACCCATTACCAGACAACACAATATTAGACTGGTTCAGATTGAAAGCAATTGCAGATAACAATCTCAAATTGTTTGAATGAAGAATATCGTTGCCTTTTCAAATAAAAAGAATTGTGGACAATGAAGAAATTGCTCGTAACAAGTTGAAATTGACCCTTTAACCCATTACATCAAAACAAAATCTTATACTGATTCAAAGTTGCTGGAATTCAGAAAACCTTTACCTTGTAGGGTAGAAAATATAATGGACATTGAAGAAAATTGCTTGTTACAAGAAATTTCTTCATTTTCTACAATGTTTTCCAAAGCTTTTTAGCTCACCTGAGCACGAAGTGCTCAAGTGAGCTATTGTGATCACCTTTTCCAGCGTCCGTCCGTCGTGCATCGTCCGTCGTCCGTTTAAATTTCTTTAAACGGCATCTCCTCAAAAACCACTGGGCCAATTTTAACCAAATTTGGCAGAAATGTTCCTTAGGTGGTCCCCTTCAAAAATAGCTAAAAGAATTGAAATCCGTGAAAAACTCTGGTTGCCATAGCAACAAAAGTGAAATTTTAAAATAATCTTTAAAAATCTTCTTCTCCTGACCAAGAAGGCGTAGAGCCTTGATATTTTGCATGAAGCATCAGTATATTGACCTCTTTCAAAATAGCTAGAATCATGATCCGCGGGTCCTCAGGGGCGGAGCCCAAGGGGGGTGGGGTTTATAAAGAAATAAAGAACGATTTTTTAAACAGCATCTCCTCCCAAACCACTGGGCCAATTTGAACCAAATTTGGCAAGAATGTTCCTTAGGTGGTCCTCTTTAAAAATAGCTTAAAGAATTGAAATCTGCTAAAATCTCTGGTTGCCATAGCAACAAAAATGAAATTTCAAAATAATCTTTAAAAATCTTCTCCTCCTGACCCAGAAGGCGTAGAGCCATGATATTTTGCATGAGGCATCAGTATATTGATCTCTTACAAAGTAGCTAAAATCATGATCCTCCTTCTCCAGGGGCAGAGCTGGTGGGGGGGGGGTATAAGCATGAAGCATCAGTTCACAGACTTCTTTCTTATTTCTCAAATTATAACCCATGGATTCAGGCGGACGAAAAGTTTTTTCCTTCTTTCAAATCAGCACTTAAGCCTTGGAATTTGTAATTTAGACTTTTGGATCCTCAGGTTCATAGTCTTTATATGTAAGTGTGGCCCACTTGTTTCATAATCCTAACCTTAACATGAAATTAGACTGTTGAGAGAAAAAGAGCCTTCATCTCAGGTGAGCGCCCCAGGGCCAAAGGCCCTCTTGATTTCTTGAGATGCTTAAAAAACAGGATTGAGTGGGAATGCAAATGCAGATACTTGTTCTTAATTTGACATGCTTACTTTATGTACCTTAACCTCTTAATCAAATCTGACACTGTAACAAATGTGGATTTCAAGCTTATAGCTTAGCCAATTCCCTCACAGTGACACTTTTTGACACCCCTTCAGAAAAACAACATGGGAAACAAATGTGTAAAATGAAGCAATTTCCTCATTTTCCACAATGTTTTTTACCAGGAGAGCTTATAGAAAAACTTTAAAGTATCATCTGCGACTCCTTTTAATTTGGGCCAGTCTAAAATTTGGCCATCTGGTAATATAGGTTAAAAACTCTAAAATCATGGATGGTAACTCTAAATTCATTGGGATTTTGTGACTTTTTCATCTGAAGTTTAATACTAACCTCGATCCTTTAAAACGTTAGAGCACAGGTACAGGCATCTGCATACAAAATAAAATATAAGAAAACCAAAAGATAGTTATTGCAATAGTAGTCTCATATTTACAATTCAA
Organism: Fragum fragum; assembly: GCA_946902895.1. Lineage (NCBI taxonomy): Eukaryota > Metazoa > Mollusca > Bivalvia > Cardiida > Cardiidae > Fragum > Fragum fragum. The sequence goes on along the minus strand of OX336370.1, from coordinate 22,396,698 downwards.
ACAACTGAATTAACTCAACACTTCACGTTAAACCCTTTCCCACACAATAAAAGACAAGTGAATAAAATTTGGTTTATATTGAATTCCAAAAATCATCAATTACCTAACCTGATAAAGGGTCACCCAAGGATCATTTCTGTGAAATTTGGTTGAAATCCATCCATCCATTGGTTTATGAGAAGATTTTCAAAGCTTTCACCATATATGAAAATTAGCCCTGCCCATTTAAGCCATGTTTTTCATCTGATCAAAATTCTTTGAAGGAATCTGATAGAGGGTCACAGAAGGCTTCATTCTGTGAAATTTGGTTGAAATCTGTTCTGTACTTTCTGAGGAGAAGATTTTAATGGAAAAGTTTAAGGACGGACAGATGGACGGAGGGAAGAATGAACACACGAAAAACACCACGCCGTTACAATAGCCCTCTTGATTTCAGTCAGTGGAGCTAAAAATTGCTTGCTACAAGCAATTTCTTCTTTTTCCACAATATTTTCTTAAGTGTAGAATTATAGAGATGTAAAACCAAGGGATTAAACAGGAAAGGGTTAAATAATTATGTGATAAAGCAGTTTGACCCATTACCAGACAACAAAATGGAAAGGAGTTGTAAGGGACAGTTTAAAGTTTATTAAATGTTCGATTTTTTCAATCTTTTGGTTAGAAAACATTGTATAAAATGAAGAAATTGCTTGTTACAAGCAATTTCCCCTTTTTCCAAAATGTTATCCCAAATATTTTTTGAGGGGCGTCATTTTGTGGGAATGGGTTAACCATTCTAGATCCAGAAAATTTACAAAGAATGAAAAGTTTTGACCTTGACTTGAGCAGTTTGACCAGAATTGGTACTTTTCCCTCTTCCCAAGATTTGACTTTTAGTTTGACCCATCACATTGGTTTACTATTACAGGAAAATAATGGACATAATTCGTGCCCAAGAACAGAGTCGAGATTTACATGAATCATTCCACAACCAGCTAGAAAGATCACAGGATGGATTTTCTGTGGTAGCAGACTATTTTGGTAGAGGAGTCTTTAACAAGGTCTGTAGTTTGTGTGATTACAGTAACAATTTTATTATTGTTATAATGATCATGAAGGACAAAAGAAAATACAGTGGAATCCTGTTAATTGTAACACAAATTTTTCATAGCTTTTGTTTCAATTAACCAGAAGTTGCCATTAATTAACCCTGGTCATGCTGAATCCGGAATATGCTGGTTTTGGCAGGAGATGAAGACCAAGATCAGCCTGCACATATGTGCAGTCTGATCTTAGTCTACACCTCCTGCTTGTACTTTTCCTGCCAGAGTTGTTTATGAAATTGATATCTAAGAGAAATATTGATTATTGAACAAGTTCAATCAAAATTTTTAAGCCCTTTGATTTTACAACAATTCAGTGAGGTAATTTATACAGCATGACAAGGGTTAAAAGGACGTATTTGTTTTTTTTAATCTAATGTTTGTGCAGGATGTGAATTGCAATTAAGCAGTTAATTGCCATTACCAGGGTTGCAATTAACAGGATTCCACTGTATAATTATACAAGGGGTGAATGAAAAGTTGATTGCCTAGGGCATTAGCAGATCCAAGATCTATGTAGATAAAGTATTTTTTGCTTGGCTGTTTTCCAAGAAAACCCGAGGTATTGTGATCACCTTGGTGTGGTTCACATCGGCGTTGGCGTTGGTGTGACAAACTTTAACCTTGGTCATATCTCTGTTGTTATCGAAGATATCCTCATTAAACTTAGCATGTGTATTGACTATCACAAGAGCTATCTAGACTATCAAGGGGGATAACTCTAAAGGCGTTTTTGTAAGAGTTATGCCCCTTTTTCAACTTAGAATTTTTGCATTATCCAGCACCCGCAGCCAAGCGTTGGTATCCGTGGGCAGTGCTCTTGTATTCATTTAGCAGTTACAGTAGGATTTTTTTCTCCTTTATTGAACACAATTTGATGATCAAACCTACCCACTATGATTAATTCTAGACAAATGGACAATGATGGTCATCATATTGAAGGCAGTTATTCAATACCTTACCCACAAAGGATTTACTCTTTTCAGGGATTTTATGTCACTGTGATCTTATACTTGAGAAAAGCAATTTCTCTTTTTCCCACAATATTTTCTACCACATTGGATTGTTTTATTTCAAATTGCTTCCAACTTTCATTATCATGTGCAAACTCTTCAATTTTGACCCGTCTGAAATCACAAAAAAAACGGGAAAGGATTAAAGCCTAAGGAAATTCAAGAGGAAGTGGTAGCAACATACATGAGTATGGGCAAAGTTGAATTTTATACCCCTGCGATTTAATGACAACAGGCATACAGAGTTACCTCTTAGTGTCTGTGTGTCCAATTTTTATACAGAGCACATCTTCTAATTTCAAAATAACTTGGCATGGCTTTTCCCCTTATCATGCAATAACCCTTGTCATGCTGTATAAATTACCTTACTGAATTGCTGTAAAATCAAAGGGCTGAAAGTGCTGACAGAGCTTGTTGTTTAAAAACCAATATTTCTTTTAGAAATCAATTTCATTAACAACTCTTGTAGAAAAAGAACAAGCAGGAGGTGTAGACTAAGATCAGACTGCACTTATGTGCAGACTGATCTTAGTCTACACCTCCTGCCAAACCCGGAATATTCCAGGTTCAGCATGACAAGTGTTAAGTTCTGTTGACAACTTCCAACTTCAAGGTCACATATGAAGGTCATGTGACCAGCAGTTAAGTGGGGACATTTCTGTGTCTGCGACGTTTCTTCTTCATATTTTAGAAAACATCCAAGGTAAGAAAAGACAGTTTGTTCAACAAGATTAACCCTTCCCTCTTCATTCCCTGGTGTTTACATGCCTGTGATTTTATAATTGAGAAAACATTGTATTAAATGAAAAATTAACTTTTTACAAGCAATTTCATCTTTGCCCGCGATATTTTCTACCCTACTAAATGGTTATTTTTCAAATAGAATACACGTTGAATTCTTATCTGCAAAACTTTTGAATTTTGACAGGTCTAAATTTTGCAAAACAGGAAAGGGTTAATTGACCTTCTAAAAGTTAGTCTTTTAACTCCCCGGTACTTGATCTATATAACTGGAGAAAAACTCAAGTTGCATAGTACATGTATAAATCCAAGCACTTTTTTGTAAGCAAATTTCAAGCTAAATAAAGACAGGCTTATTACAGTATATCCCTAGATGCATTTTTGTTATGGTTTGATTTTATACCCTACACCTACAAAGGAGAGGGGGTTTATTGATTTCAGAATGTCTGTCTGTAGACTTTTTTGTTTCTGTGCTCTAACTCAAGAACCAATTGACCTACAATCTTGAAACTTCATATAATTGTTGACAATGACCCAAGGAAGTGCCCTATCTTTTTGGGGTCATATAGGTCAAAGGTCACACATGAAAACCGTTTGTAACTTGTAAGCCTCTTCAAAAACTTTACGTAGATGTTGTCCATGACCCAAGGGGGTGCCATATTGTTTTGGGGTAACATACGTCAAAGGTCAAGGTTATAACTTAACTTTGTGGGTAGGTCAAAGGTCAACTGTGCTATTTCAGACACAAAGCCCTGGTGGTGGGTGCAATATGAATCTGCTTTGTGACAATTCCAGTTAACTTTTATTCCAGGTTACTGTCATCACCGATTCTCCATCAAGAATACCAGGAGGAATAGGGAAATAACCAGCTTTAAACTGATGAAAATGTTATGCAGAAATCGATCTCCATGAAAATAGAAGATATCTAGAAATTGAAATCCAGTGATAAAGTGAACAGTTAAAAAAAAGTACTTTAGAACATCACAAAATTGATTGATTGTATGAGGGTTCTACATCATCAACTTTTTTTAGTTTTATTGCAGTAGCTGGTGCATCCCACCATATCTTCTTATTGCACACTAGTACAACCATAATATTCTTACTTAGCCACCAGCTGTTCATCCAACTTGGGTCTGCTACTTATCATTCACCTGTTAGAGACAATTCAGAACATCAAAAGAAGAAAGGAGATAGCAAAAAGTACTGTTAAAAGAACTCAATGGTAAATATCAGTTGTAACAACACTCAGGGGACCAAAGAAATTATATAGTTTTTGCTTAAACATATTCTTAAAAAGAGCCATAAGAGACCGGTTATGCACTTCAAACAAGAACTTGTCACAAATGAATTCATGTATATTTTGAGTTTTGAAGTTGGTAGTTGATCAGGCTAAATATACTCTTAGAAAATTTTGGAAAATCAGGAACAAAAAATCCATGAGACAAGTTTTATGATCATTGTAACAGACAAAATGATTACGAATAACGAAATGCATGAGCACAGAGATTGACAGGTAAAAATATTCAAAATCCTTGTTTTCAGGTAATTCATTTTTTCCCCATTGAATTGCTTGTGTCAGGTTCTTCATTATTCACAATGTTTTCTTCCCCAAAAGATAAAGAATTTAAAAATTTCATCAATTGAAAATTATCATCTGCAACTGCATGTCTATTTTGAGTTATAAAGTTGGTAGTTTATTAGGTTATTCATACTCTAATGCAAACAGAGATTGACAAACATAGAAAATATGTCATAAATTCTACTTTTCTGGTATTTTTTTCCCCAAAAATCAATAATATAAAGAATATATTGTTGGTTTATTCTCTGAACTGAACCAGCCCATTCCCACAGTTTCATGCCCTCAAGAAAAAAGCTTTGGAAAACATTGTTGAAAATAAAGAATTTGCTTGTGACAATTCTTCATTACATTGCTTGTGTCAATTTTTTTCATAATCCACAATTTGGACCTCTCCAAGATTTGTTGTCTGGTAACGGGCTAATCTGCATAACCTGTGCTGGCAAGTGTTTAACCATTATCTTATTAAAAGCTTTGATCTTTATACCTATAGCCGGGCATAGGTACCCATAGGTGATGCTCATTTGAATTTTGATCGATACAAAATTTTGTTGTCAGGTAATGGGTTAAGAATGTGTGTTGAGAACTTATTAAAAATTATAATGTTTATGTATACATTAAGTCTTTTTTTCATTTCAACCAGTAAATGCCATCATAATGTCGTCATGATAAATTTTGTTTGGACCTGATTTGCTTTACTTGATCAGAATCGAGGTCAGAATGGTCCATCTTGATTAGCATCTGAAATTTCATTCTTCTACTCAGATTGTTTTAACCCATTCCCACACAGGGACGCTATTTAACGTACAAAGAAAAAAAAAGCTTTGGAAAACATTATTGATTATCAAGAAATTGCTTGTTACAAACAATTTCTTCATTATCAACTATGTTTTATACCCAATTAGATAATGGTTTAGAAGTCAAGCCTGCTTATGTAGAGATTTAGTAGCCAAATAACAATGTATAAATAGAGGATGTAGAATGTGTGGTCATGGAATAATGAATTAACCCATTCCCACACAAGCCCTCCTTTTTCGCCCCTTAAGAAAAAAGCTTTTGAAAACATTGTGGAAAATGAAGAAATTGCTTGTATCAAGCAATTTCTTCATTTTCCACAAAGTTTTCTATCCAAAACGACAAAAAAGATCAAAATTCCATCAACTTGAATTTGTTGTCTGCAGCTTCTTTCAATTTGGACCAGTCTAAAATTTTGCTGTGTTGGAATGGGTTAAAGGAGCCATCAATGAACAGATAAAAAAAAGGCTTGTCCAAGTTTTTTTTGTATTAGTGACTGAATGTGGTTTAAGGCCACTTTTAACAGTATTTCAGTCATATTGCTGCAGCTGGATCACCTAATCGTGGATTCCTGATATTTCTCTCCAAGCCTCTAGCTGCTCATTCTCTTTAGGTTTACGATTATCCACCCCATTTGTGAGAGACTAATGTCGGAAAGGATATTTGCCATAACTGGAGATCCAACGAGGACCACTTGACTAGGAGTCCCATGCACTACCACTGCGCTATGGCCGCAGCTTTATTAGCTCACCTGATTACGTAGTGCTAGCTATTGTGATCCCCTTTTATCCGGCGTCCTTCCGTCGTGTGTTGTGCGTAGTCCGTCAACAATTTCTTTAAACGACATCTCCTCCTAAACCACTGAGCCAATTTGAACCAAATTTGGCAGAAATGTTCCTTAGATGGTCCCCTTCAAAAATAGCTAAAAGAATTGAAATCTGTTAAAAACTCTGGTTGCCATGGCAACAAAAGTGAAATCTTAAAATAATCTTAAAAAATCATCTCCTGATCCAGAAGGCGTAGAGCCTTGATATTTTGCATGAAGCATCAGTATATTGATCCCTTACAAAATAGCTAAAATCATGATCCTCGGGTCCCCAGGGCAGAGCCCCAGGGGGGGGTGTTTATATAGAAATAAAGAACGATTTTTTAAATAACATCTCCTCTCAATCCACTGGGCCGATTTGAACTAAATTTGGCAGAAATGTTGCTTAGGTGGTCCCCTTAAAAATAGCTAAAAGAATTGAAATCGGTTAAAAACTCTGGTTGCCATGGCAAAAGAAGTGAAATTTTAAAATAATCTTTAAAAATCTTCTCTTCCTGACCCAGAAGGCGTAGAGCCTTGATATTTGCATGAAGCATCAGTATATTGACCCCTTTCAAAATAGCAAAAATCATGATCCTCGGGTCCACAGGGGCAGAGCCCTTGGGGGGGGGAGTGTTATATAGATATAAAGAATGATTTTTTAAATGACATCTCCTCCCAATTCACAGGGCCAATTTGAACCAAATTTTGCAGAAATGTTCCTTACGTGGTCCCCTTTAAAATTAGCTAAAAGAATTGAAATCAGTTTAAAACTCTAGTTGCCATGGCAACAAAAGTGAATTTTCAAAATAATCTTTAAGAATCTTCTCCTCCTGACCCAGAAGGCGTAGAGCCTTGATATTTTGCATGAAGCATCAGTATATTGATCTCTTACAAAATAGCTAAAATCATTATCTTAGGGTTTCAAGGGGCGGAGCCCCGGGGGGCGGGGGGGGTATAGGCAAGAATCATCAGTTCACAGACTTCTTTCTTATTTCTGAAATTATAACCCATGGAAAAAGTTTTTTCCTTCTTTCAAATCAGCACTAAAGCCTTGGAATTTGTAATTTAGACTTTTTGGATCCCCAGGTTCATAGTCTTTATATGTAATTGTGGCCGATTTGTTTCATAATCCTAACCTTAACATGAAATTTGACTGTTGAAAGAAAAAGAGCCTTTATCTCAGGTGAGCGCCCCAGGGCCAACGGCCCTCTTGTCTGTTTTAGAAGACAAGGTTAATGAATCGGGATTTTATGGATACAGATTTGATATTCTATTTACAATATGACCTTAACCCATTCCAACACAAGAAAATTTTCGACTGGTCCAAATTGAAAGAAGCTGCAGACGACAATTTAAATTTGATGGAATTTTAAATTTGCCAGTATTTTGGGGTAGAAAACATTGTGGATAATGAAGAAATTGCTTGATACAAGCAATTTCTTCATTTCCACAATGTTTTCCCAAGCTTTTTTCTTGAGGGGCGTAAAAAGGAGGGCTTGAGTTGGAATGGGTTAACTAATGCAATATGTCACTGTAAATTAATAGAATTCATTGATATATCATATTCCCTAAAACATATTTTTTAAAATGACGTCATCACATACATTATGACATGTTGGCGGTAACATAAAGGCGTTACCGTAGGCTTCAAGTTAATTTGCATAGTTATTACACAAGTGTAAGATCACCCCTGTAATATCACACAAAAAAAATCAACAGGTTGATTCCTCTCCAAGGCAGACATTCATATTATAAATGAAGTATAGTATTGTGTTGATCAAATGGAGTGACAATAGAAGGATAAATTCCATTGAAAATGAGACCATCACAACAGGAAGCAGGACATGGTTTCATTTTGACCATTCATTGTCCAAACTCAAGAGACCTAAATTTTAGCCCGAAATATGAACCCTTTTGAACCCCTCCCAAAAAATTCATCAGTACTTACTGAAAATTAGAGAGCCCATGAAAGGAGACTTAACTAGAAATTGTCGCAAAGCAGACTAATACCCCCCAACAGCTCTTGTCCATATACAAGTGCTATCCACCAAAGGGCCGTAACAAAAAAAGAACTATTTGATTAAAGGGCCATAACCAAAATAGGATATGCACATGTCTGGCTTATACCAAGTCTTTCTGTGAAATTTGAATCAAAGCCATCCAATGTTTGCCGAGAAATTGAGCGGACACAATTTTTAGCTCGCCTGAGGACGAAGTGCTCAAGTGAGCTATTGTGATCACCTATCATTGCGTTCTTCTGGAGTGCGCCGTGCGTCGACAATTTCTTTAAACAGCATCTCCTCCCAAACCACTGGGCCAATTCGAGCCAAATTTGGCAGAAATGTACCTTAGGTGGTCCCCTTAAAAATAGCTTAAAGAATTGAAATCCATTAAAAACTGTAGTTGCCAACGCGAAAAAGTGAAATTTTAAAATAATCTTAAAAAATCATCTCCTGACCCATGAAATTAGACTGTTGAAAGAAAAAGAGCCTTCATATCAGGTGAGCACCCCAGGGCCAACAGCCCTCTTGTTCACCAAAGGGCCATAACTCTGTCAAAAATCAATGGCCTGTAACCAAATATGAATATGCACATCTCTGCTTGATACCGATTATAAAAGTGAAGTTTGAATAAAATCTGTCCTATAGTTGCCGAGAAATTGAGTAGACACAAAAAGCTACAGACAGACAGATGGACGGACTGACTGAAAAGCTGTCTCCTATATACCCCCCAAACATAGTTTTTGGGGGTATAATGACAAGAGCATTGTTCATACTTTACATATAGAGAAAGAAGTGGTATAAGACATTCCTAAAATAGTGATGAAAACAAAACAAACAACTAAACCAGGCTGGTTTGTTTTTTTGAAAGACGTTTTACGCCGCTTTCAGCAATCTTTCAGTTCTATCCTGGTGGCTGGAGCACCTAACAATGGAATCATGGTATTTCTCATACCAGTATTACCATTACATCCTTTCCTAGCCTCCAGCTGCTATTCCACATAGGTCTACAACTATCTACCCATTGGTGAGTGACAAATAGTCAGAAAGAAGAGTGCCGCCACCGGGATCAAACCCAGGACCTCTAGATTGACAGTCCAACGCGCTACCAACTGTGCAGTGAGGGCGGCTCCAACCAGGCTGGGATGTCGGTAGTTTGTTCTGGATCTTTACTATAGCACATCTGTCTTCCTTGGGAAGCGGGGGAAGGGCAGCTCATGGGCAACTGATAATGTTGATAAATAGACACACAGACACATGTATAGATGCAGGGTTCTCCCCAGAAATTTTTTAAGGCGTAGTGGCAAATGCGCTGCATGTTGTCAGTTAACATATGATATGACAATACATAATAAAGGTCATTAAAAGTGCTTTTTAGCTTGTTTATTGATATCTTGATTTTTATTGAGTTTTATTCTTGAATAATATGCTTCAACCTTTTTAATTATTATAGCTTTATTTCTCTACTTTGAGGCTGGTTTTGATACCAATCAATTGTGACATTACTCAGCTTATTTTGCCTCTCTATCCTATTTGTTAGAAATGGCACTAAAATTGTCCCATTAAAAAGGGATGTGAAAAGGAAAGAAAATGAAAGAATATATCCAAAAGCCATAAAAATAGAGCAAGTCTAATAAAATCAAGGTATCAATTGGTCAAATGAAAGAATAAATCACAAAGTCTCAAAGGGATGAGTAAAATAAAGGTGTCAGCTGCTTGTCTGTTAGATAGGAATATCTTTTCATGCTTGGACATTTTAACAAGTCTGTCCAAAAATCCTATCCTTGAGGACTCTTTAAAAAAAAACACGGAGTGTTGGATTGAAAAAATGCCCTTCTTCAGAAAATATAGATATTATTTTCAGTATTTTCAAAAATGTATTTATGAGATTCCTGTGTGAAATACCTGGTTTCATCTTCAAATTTTGCATCTTAAAGAGCTCAATCAGATTCTCTGTGTCAAATTTGAAAGGTTCATTATTTGCCCATTCAGAATCCTTTGACTGTCTGACACTATAACTATTCTTCTAACAGTACTTTCAGCTCTTTGATTTCAATAAGTTAATCAAAAATGTAGTATATATCAGCAGTGTCCAATCTTAGCTTAATTCTTAAATTATAAAATGAAACTTGATCAAATTCATAAACCAAGTGTCCTTACTCTTCTCTTCTTCAAGTGATTTCAGCACTTTGATTTTCAAAAGTTTTTTGTTTTCAGAATCTTATAGAGTGAATAATCTTTACCTGATTCTAAATAATTATTAAACCAATACTTTTGGTAAAAAGAAAACCTAATTGGTCTAAGGCATTCTTTTCTTGAAGAGCTTTCAGCACTTTGATTTTTATGGGGTATTATTTCTTTTTAAGCAAAAATCATGAGAGGGCGAGATACCATTACATGATTACTAAAATTATAATAATACTTTTAATCAAAATCTAAAAGCATTTTTTTTTTACAAAGGGGTTGAACAAACCAGGGTACGAATGTATGAGATAATACCCTCCATGTTGGATAAAAAATAAACGGACTTAATCAGAAAGATACATGTATGTAATTATTAAAGTGGGTTGAAAACAAGCGCTAAGTATAACTAGGATGGCTTCTATACCAATCTGTCTTCATTATTTCCGCAAATTCTCGTAAAGAAAAAGATCGCGAAAATGGCATGTTTCAGTGTTCAGTGTATGAAATAAACTGACCAAATTAATCTTTCCTTCCAAAAATTATATTTCAAACCACTGTGGCTTTAGTTTGATAGTTGTCACATCAAATAACCACATATTTTACCTCGGCAAATCTCATCCGAAGTGACAATTTTCCGAGACTGGGTCGCCATTTTGAATTCATTGTTTACAAATTGGTACCCATCATCCTTGGTGACTGATAGCGCGGTACCAGTGGTAAACGCAAATAAACATCAATAATCAGTAAGAGTGTAAGGGTCTTATCAATAAAGGTGTTACGTAATATACGGTAAACGACACTATAGATAAAGAGCCTGTCGTGTCCACGCTTCTGCAACCAATTTTAGTGGCTTGCTTGACCCTTTTTTCAGCTAGAAATTCAGCTGTATCGGTGACCGTATCGGCGATCTGAAGGCGTATCGGCAAACTCTCTTAACTTATGAAGGCGTATCGGGGCCGATACGCCATAAAGGCCTGGGGAGAACCATGAGATGTTTAATTTCAAGAAATGATTATAGATCCAGAGTATTAAACCTTGTCATGCTGAACCCGGAATATTCCGGTTTTGGCAGAAGGTGTAGACTAAGATCAGGCTGCACCTATGTGCAGGCTGATCTTAGTCTTCACCTCCTGCTTGTACTTCTCCTGCCAAAGTTGTTTATGAAGTTTAATTTTAAAAGAAATATTGATTTTTGAACAACAAGTTCTATCAGTGCTTTCAGCCCTTTGATTTGACAACATTTCAGTTAGGTATTTTATACAGCATGACAAGGGTCAAGTAATGCATCTTACAAAATATATTGCACCATTAAATTTTCTAAGAGTAGATTAACTCACTAGCTCATGAAGAAAATCTTTTTCAGAAAATCACGAATAAGAAGAAGTGCTTGTTACAATCAAATTCTTCGGTAACCACAACATTTACTACTCAAAAAAGGCAAAAATTTTGAAAATTTCATCAAGTAAAAATTGTCTGCAACTTCTTTCAATTTGGGCCAGTCTAATATTTTGTCCTCTGTCATGGGACAACAAATACCAATGCTGATATTTCTGAATTGCATGACCTGTCTCACACTATCAGCCTTGCTCTTATATCAAGTAGTTAAAAATTCTTCAATGACCATACTCTCAGCAGTCCCCTATTGACTTGGTCACTTAGCTAGTGATGGTCTTGTTGTGTACAAAATCTTTCCCTTTGAATGATCTTAACCCTTGTCATGCTGAACCCGGAATATTCCAATTTTGGCAGGAGGTATAGACCAAGATCAGCCTGCACATAAGTGCAGTCTGATCTTGGTCTGCACCTCCTGCTTGTACTTTTTTCTGCCAGAGTTGTTTGTGAAATTGATTTCTTACAGATATATTGATTTTTAACAAGTTCTACCAGTGCTTTTAGCCCTTTGATTTTGCAGCAATTCAGTAAGGTAATTTATACAGCATGACAAGGGTTAAAATGTTTTGTCGGGTAATGTGTGAATCAAGTGACAGTTTGTCATCCTTATTACACTGTTGGCATCGTTCTCATATCAACTAGTTGTATATTTTCTTCCGAACTATCTTGATTTGTCACTAGGGCTTCCACACTACTACGCTGACTAGAGGTGGCGCTCTCTAACAGTCCAGCCTGCTCACTACTACTGGCCCTCGTCCGATATCGATTTTGTCCTCTCGAATATTTATCTGAAGGAGCCATATGATTGTATGGTATAGATGTTTTAGTTATCCCTATACCTCTATGATGAGATTTTAATGTCACTTCTGTATCTACCGTTGGAAGTTTCTTTAATTGTTGTCTGTTTGCTTCCTTCTTAAGTTTGATACAATCTTCTAGACTGAAAAATGATAAGAAAACTCTTTACAGCATGGCCAAAATGTACCCCGGTTATAACTGAAGTAGCTGCATACAACAATTTTTAGTGACCTTTAATTGAAGAGTAACCAGCCCTCATATTAGAAAACATTGTTAAACTTTGAAGTCACAGATTTTGTTGTATCTAGCTAACACATTCCAACACAATCCCACTTTTTTTTTAATGTAACTCAAGATAAAAGCATGGCCCCTTTAGTCTGAACACAGGCATTATCAATAAGACACCTTTTCCTGTGTTTTAAAATGCAACTTTCCCATTTTCAAGAGCGATCATCCATAAGACCTAACAGTTGTTCTGACCAAGTTTCATCAATATTGATTAAAATTGTGATCCCAAGAGTGTAAACAAATAAATAGTCATAAAAGCCCATTTTTTATGTTTTCAATTGAATCTTCAGGTTTTCACTAAGGTTCATCCCCATGACCTAGAATATATTCTGACTTTGTTTTTTTTTTAAGAGTGAGTAATATTGTGGCCCCTAGAATGTAAACATCTTTTTATGAGCCCTTTTCCAGTGTTTTAAAAGAAAACTTATAAATTTTTATGAGGACTATCCCTGCGACTTCACAATTACAATGGTATTCTGATGAAGTTACATCAAGATTGAGTCAATATAATTGCTCCCTGGAATGTGAACAAGGAAGTTGTCAATAAGGCCTCTTTTTGCCTGTTTTCCAATAGACACCCTAATTTACAAAAGGGTTCATCCTTATAACCTAAAAGTCATTCTGACCGAGTTTTAATGAGATTAAAGTGTATACACAGAAATTGTCAGTAAGACTTCTTTTTCTATATTTTCTGATCCAACATTTCTTATTTTCAATAGGATCATCCTCATGACCTAAAAATCATTCTGACCAAGTTTGATCAATATTAAGCCAAAACTATAGCCTCTGGAATGTAAACAAGAAATTGTCACTCTGGCCCCTTTTCTCTCTTTTGCCACAAGAACGTTCTCAATAGGGTTCATCTGTATGACCTCATAAGTATTCTTACCAAATTTCATCAAGATTGAGCCAGAATTATAGCATCTAGAATGTAATCAGAGTTTTTTTTTATTGTTGCCCTTTTTCATGTGTTTTCCAGTAGAATCTTCCCATTACAATAGGGTTTATCCTTATGACCTAATGAATATTCTGACCAAGTTTCACCAAGATTAAGCCAAAATTGAGGCCCTTTAAGTGTAAACATTTAAATTGTTCATTCTTTTTAAACACGCAACAGACATTCAAGGTTCACAAAAGCTCATACTGAGCATGTTTGCTAAGGTGTGCTAAAATTACAAAAAGAAAATCATATAAATTCTAAGAAAGTCCTCATCCATGAGATATAGCTACCCATTAAATTTAATGTTGATAGCATCTGCCTTTCCTACAGGTAATACCTAGACTATCATAAATGTCCATTCAAAATACAGTCACTGCAAACAGTCACTTGAAAAACATAAAATCTATCATTGCAAAGAAAACAACGCACTTCAGAAAAGAGAGAGTGACAATAGCACAAGTCATGTTTCTCATCAAAACCTTATGCTGGGATCATATTAGCATTGTTTTGAAAGTCATTTCAATCTTCTTATAAATTCCAATGAGTACCAACAAAATAGGTTTGGATGCATGCATAATGAATTTTTTAATTTAGAAATTGAAATTACTCTATATCTGGAGCTCTGCACTCAGACTTGCCTAGATACAAAAGGCCTCCTTCCCCTACAACAAAATTTTAACCCATTCCCACACAATGACAAAAAAAGACGCTTTTAAACGCCCCTCAAAATAAAAGCTCTGGAAACATTGTGGACAATAAAGAAATTGCTTATTACAAGCAATTTATTCATTGTCCACAATGTTTTCTACCCAAAAAGACAAATATTTTAAAAATGTCAACAATCTTAAATTGTTGTTTGCAACTTCTTTCAATTTGGACCAGTCTATAATTTTGTTGTCTGGGAACTATTCTGGACATTATTCGAAAGTGCAATTAAAATGCCAAGTAACAGTCATATGGGATGGAAAACATGAGAAAAGGGGAAATTGCAAATTGTCCTTTTCCAACAGTGTTTTCCAAAACTTTATATCTTCAGTGCATAAAGATATGGGTTAACCCATTCCTATTTAATCTAATATTCTTATGCGCTAAAAAAAAGGAAAACATTGTGAGAAAAGGAGAATATGCTTGTAACAAGCAATTTCAACTTTTTTCACAATGTTTTCTACCCATATGACACTTATTCTTTAATCTGATTGCACTTTGAAATGTCTTCAACTTCTTTCAATTTGGACCTGGCTAAAATTTTGTTGTTTGGTAATAGGTTAAGTTGTATCCGATTTAAGTTAATTTAAGCAAGTGTTTATTTCTTATTCACAATAAAGAACTTTAATAAAGCTGTATTTATGACATTTTGTTCATCAACCAATGATAATCTTACTCACCAGATCACCATTTCCTCCATTAAGTGCATGTAGGTGATGTAATGGTTTTCATCAAACACCTGAAATTTGAAGAATTACCAGATGACAAAATTTTAGACTAGTCCAAATTAAAAGAGGTTGCAGACAAAATTCAAAGTCTGCTATGGCTGAATAATGATACAAAATTATTAACAGGGTAGAAAACATTGGGAGAAAAATGAGACATTCATTGTTACAAGCAATTTCTCCTTTACCACATTGTTTTCTTCCAGCACTTAAAAATTCTCTAATTGTTTGTTACACTGTAAGATCATTTTATCTTTCATTAAGTGAACAACAAAAGATACATTTTCACAAGAAGTAGAGCTTTTCCTTAATGCAAAATATGATCTTTTTTCAGGAAATTCCTAAAAGTGTGTCATTTTGCCATGAAGTACATGGCATCCTAATGACATCACCAGTGACTTTGGTCCTGTGTTCACAAGAGTTGAGATAACTACTAATTAGTGGAAATGATATTGATAAATCATGATCTTGTCTCTGTTTATGTCCTGCTTGTGTAATCTTATTAACATTTGGGTGAAACAAAAGTATCTTGTATAAAGGGAAATAGTTATCCCCTTTCCTGTACAATCCCCAATTTTTCGTCCCAAGATATTATACTTGAGAAAATATTGCGGAAAAAGAAAACATTGCTTGTGACAAGCAAAATCATCTTTTTTGACAATATTTTCTATTACATAGGATGGGTACTATTTTAATTGTGCTAAATTTTGAATGCCATCTTCTACCACTATGAATTTGGGCGAGCCAAAAATTTGGAAAAAAGTAAAAGGGTTAATACTGGAAAATTTCTAGATATACAAGGTGTCCTGCGCTGCTCAGTGGTTAGGGCGACAGACGTGCCGAATGTGAACATTAGGGTTGTGAATTTTGGGTTTGGCTACTAGTTATGTGGATTTCAGAGTTCCACCCTAGTAATGGTGATACCCAAGCTCCAAGCAGAGTTGTTGTTCGTTACTGTCAACATACGTCTCTGCCATGAGCAAAATGACAAGGCTCTTCTCAAACTAAGGAATGGATGGCATATCATTTTCTGTTACTTAGCGAGAAATAAAACATTTATGATAAATATGATTCAAGATACATTATGTGTGCATTAAAACTTAATATTTTGCCTTTAAACCACCAAACTACATGTATTTTTGTTATAAAATTGTTTGAATTGCTAGCAGAAAAAACTAACATTTCATGCATCAGTTTTTAAATTTAAATAATTTGTGGTATTTGATATCCTGTGAGGAATTGATGACATATTAGCGGACTTTTCACTGAGCCCATTACAGAGGTAAATGAGGAATTAACCAGAGTGCAAAAGAGTTGGTGATACCAAGTGAGCACAAAAATAAGTGAACTTGGATCTGATATAACTGAAAGATTTTTTAAAAGAGCTTAAAATCCCCTTTCTACAACTCATCTAAATATACATAAATTTTGGGGTTTCAACCAATTACCAGATAACAAAATTTCAGACTAGATCAAATTTAAAGAAGTTACAGACGACAATTTTAAGTTGATGGAATTTTAACTAGAGTCGCTTGAGCGCCTGATTCACTCTTCCGGCCAGAATTTACTTATCATTCATGAAAACCATCTGCAGTTTGTAAGAGTAAGATTTTCAAAACTTCAGTATATACCATATATGGAGACAAGTCCCCCAATGAAAACCATAATTTTCATCTGAGCCATATTTTATGAAGGGATCTGACAAAGAGCCACCAAAGGGTTGTTCTGTGATATTTGTTGAAAACTTGTATAATCGTTTGTAATCACTGTATACAATATATGGAAATTAGCCCAAACCATTTAAGATAATCAAAAGGGGTTCACAAAATGATCATTCCTGTAAAATTTGGTTGAAATCCATCCACTTTTTTCTGAGAAGAAGATTTTTGAAGGTTTCACCATATATGGAAATAAGCCAAGCCCATTTAAGCCATGTTTTTCATCCAATCAATATTCTTTGAAGGAACCTGATAAAGGGTCACCCAATGATCATTCCTGTAAAATTTGGTTGAAATCCATCCACTTGTTTCTGAGAAGAAGATTTTTGAAGGTTTCACCATATATGGAAATTAGCCGCCCCCCCCCCCAAAGCCCTGTTTTTCATCCGATCAAAATTCTTTGAAGGAACCTGATAAAGGGTCACCCAAGGATCATTTCTGTGAAATTCGGTTGAATTCTTTCCAGCACTTTCTGAGGAGAAGACTTTTAAAGTAAAAGTTTACGGATGCACGGACCATAGACACAACGCCATGACAATAGCTCGCTGGCTTTCAGCCGGTGGAGCTAAAAATCATAGACTTATAGTGTAGAAAATATGGTGGATAATCTTGTTACAAGCAATTTCTTCATTACTTGGGGGCGTAAAAAGGATGGCATATGTAGGAACTGTACAACTACCATACCTCAGGTCTATGCCTTGCATGCTCATATAAATCTGTAAATTTTGTCACTATGTCTGCAGGTAAGCGTGATAAATATTCCGGATAAATTGTTGTTAAATAATCTCTCATGGTCATGTTTGGATGTCTGCAAGCTGCTGGCACTTCTTTCCGTAATGTTTCATCTACAACAATATGAAATAACACAGATTCAAGGAATGATTACAACCAGTTATCAGATAGAAAAAAATAGACTGGTCAAAATGAAAGAAATTGCAGATGACAGTTTTCGGCTTGTGGATTTTTTAAGAAAATCATTGTCTTTTTTGGTGGAAAAAATTGTTTATAATGAAGAAAATGCTTGTGACAAGCATTTTGTTCTTTTTGACAATGTTTTCCAAAGTTTTTTTGTCATAAGGGCCATCAAAGAGCAGGATTATATGGGAATGGGTTAGTATGGAAAATCAAACTTTACGTTGTAGGTACTTAATTAGTCAAATTATCCTATCAAGACATTTCAAAACAATTCCCTTATTCCATTTTAAAACTGCAGAATTTAAGACTGGTCCGTATTGAAAGAAATTGCAGATGACAATTTAAATATACTTTATATACATATATTTTATTTCTTTTGAGCGAACATAACACATGATGCGCTGAAACCATTCCCCTGCATGATCTAGACAATTCCTATCAAATCTTTCCCCCACCTGTCAGGATTTCAATTTTTGAAACATTTTTGGTATTCTAAAAACTATTATTCAAATCACTATTGAAAAATAGAAAATAGAAACCATTGAATGGATATGAGCTGAATTAAACACGTTTCAATCAAAATACTGTGATATAAATCCAACTAAATAACAATGTGATGTTTGACTCACCAAATTTTGAAAATGCATCAACAGCTTTCATTCTGTAGTAAAAATGGTTTGGGCCTGAAATAGAAGAAACATATTTACTGAACGAACATAAGTGAATGATTGAATGAACAAAACTCTTGGAGATTGAATGAACAAAAGTCTAGGAGATAAACCTTTTCCTGTTTTTCAAATTCAAACGGAGTAAGTGTTCGGGCCAGCGATTGGTCAATTGTGTGTGAATAGCAGCCTTTTTGGAAACAAAAACAAAATGTGTTTGAGTAGCACAATGCCACCCCAACAGGACTTAACTATTAAAAGTCTTATTGACTTGTACATAAGTTTTAATAGAGTATTTTAGTGAAAGCCTTGACCTTGGTATGTGACCTTGACCTTATCACATGACTTTGACCTTGACATTAGGAGATGTGTATTATAAAGATGTATCATCATGCCAAATATGAGCATTACATCTTGAATAGACTGGTAGTAATTGGCAATGTTAAGTTTTTTGGTTAAGTTTTGCAGACAGACTGACAGAAGGAAAGACTGAATGATGGACAGACAGACAGACAACAGTAAAACAATATGCCCCCAATCTTTCAATGCGGGGGCATAAAAAGCCATCAATAAATCTAAAATTTTGAATTTTGTCAAGGATGTGTATGACAGGTAACAATACTCAAAATTCCAAGAAATTTTGTGTCAAAACAATTTCTTGAATTGCAAGCATTTAGTGGCCTACCTTTAAGAACTCACACAATCAGACAAGTCCCAAATACTCATGACAGGTATTCATAAAGAAATTAAAAGAAAATCCATTAGATAATACACAAGACATTGTGTGTTAAAGGATTCATCAAATTATGACATCAGGAAAACTGAGAGGTGGGCAGACACTACAGGGTTCCACTGACTTGTTAGTTGAGACCTCATAACGTCTGAACCAGTGCAAAACATTCTGATCATCAAGATTACCACAAAATGAGGCATTTTGATGCCCCTCAGGAAAAGCATTTGGGAAATTTAACATTTCAATGGATCATATTCACCAATAATAACTTAATACAAATACTAAATATTCTATTGAGACCGTATAATTGAAAGGAATGACATTTACCCAACACTACTCTGAACAGAGATGTGTTGCAAACAGAAGAATTTCCATGGGAAAATCATGTCAATGTACATTCATGTGGCAAAATAGAGAAAGGACGCTTACAATTTCTCCTTAAACTAGAAATGGGTCTCAGACCTTCAATTGTGGCCTTGACCTTGGTAGCATCCAAACAGGCTTTACACATGACACTAGTACTCTTCAAGAGGAACAACTGTGTAAATTATTTTGAAATCCATCAATTAATGCAGAAGATATACTCCTGGCTAGAAATCAACACACGCACACATTCACGCCCAGGCTCCCACAGTCACAACGACAGCGGTAACTCTGTATGCTGTCACCATTACATGGCCAGGCATAATATAAAATTTTGTGAATTATGCATTGTGAAAAGCATCATAGTCTTTGAAAGTATTGATACCTGATCTAGCAATGTCTTCCATGGTAGAATTCAATAATAAAGGTTCAAACTTGATATCTTCCACCCTGTTGAGCCTACGGTTTATTTCAAGTCGAAGAGCCTGCAAAAAGAAAACAGTTGAAACTTTGAACTTCATCAATGACCAAGATTGATGTGGAGTATTTTTGTTAGTTTGGCGCCTTAAACATCATAAGTACAGCTAATTCAATCTGTTACAAGCTATTATTTCATTTTCCAAAACATTTTATATATAAAAAAACTATTTTATATAATTATCTTTTTTCCTTGTTGACATTTCATGAACCTAAACATCTTGTCTGGATCTTCTTTGTATTTGTACCATTCTAAAATTTTGAAGTCAAATAGTGGGTTCACCCATTCCTACAAAATGAAGCTTTTTGATGCCCCTTGAGAAAAAACAATTTGGGTTAACAATGTTTAGAATGAAGAAATTACTTTCAACAAGCAATTTCTTCATTTTACACAATGTTTTCTACCCAGAGAGTTGAAAAAATTTAAAAATTTCATAATGTTTAACTGTTGTCTGCAACTCCTTTCAATTTTGACCAGTCTGAAATTTTGTTGTCTGGTACTAGATTAAGCTTTGAATTTATGAGGCCTACAATAACATACAACCACATTTACCAGTGTTTAGCCATAAGGGGGCTGTAGAATATAATTTCAGACTTTACCCTTTCCATGCTGAATAAAACCCTTATTCATAAATAAGTTTATGAACGTTTAGTTTTTTTCATCTTTCTATGTAGAAAGATTCGAGTAAAATGAAGAAATAGCTTGTTGCAATCAATTTTGATCATTAACACATGGTTTTCCAATTGTTTTCAAACAGTGTCATTGTTTGGGAATGCGTTTTACTGCACTTGATGGCCAAAATTGTTGGTCAGTAGTTCTTTTATTCCTTTACTGTTTGATCCTTGTTTCTTAAAAAGCCCTGTAAATTTTATAGAAAACATTGTAGAAAAAAAAGAAATTTCTTGTAACAAGCAATTTCTTTTTTTTCCACAATATTTTTTTCCCTACTGAATGGTTATTTTTCAAATTAAATCCACTTTTGATTTTGGTCTGCAAAAACTTTGAATTTGGACAGGTCTAACATTTTGCTAAACAGGAAATGGTTACGAGTAATTAATTTCACAATAGAGGTGTAAATGTGGTGGTGTCTGTAAGACATGCTGATATTAGGCAAAAGCAGAAATATTCTGGTCAGCAATGACAAGAGTTAAATTCATGGATATTATAGGGCTTGAAAATTCTACTCATCCACCGGTCCTGCACAATGTTTTCCTACTATGTCTATATTTGGAAGACGAGTGAGATTTGAAAGACTTGAAAACAGAAACTAATGTTAAACATATATGTTCTCATTGTGTAGGGCCAGTAAAATCTTCAGGAATCATTAAAAATCAAGTATTATTATTCAATTAAATGATACCCATTGAATAGCAACAGAGTATGACCTTGACCTTCATTGTAACACTTTTTCGTTGCACGTACCACGGTGTAGTGATCGCATAGTTAAACCCATTACCATATAATGGCGCTTTCTGACACCCTGTAGAAGAACAATTATGGAAAACATTTTGAGAAAAGGAGAAATTGCTTGAAATGTATTCTGCAACTTCTTTCATTTTGGACAAGTCTAAAATTTTGTCATCTTGTAATAGGTTCAGAAATTACCTTTGGTGCATCTGATCCTATTGACACATATGGACCTCGTCTTGCCTTCAAGGTGAACCGCATAATTTGTCTCTTGGCAAACAGGAACAGGAGTGAAAATATCTGGAACACAGTGACATAAGTCTTAGAATGCAAGTAATCTACAAGGACAATATTCCTGTTTTATTACGAGTGATAAATAACATTTGTTTATTAACCAATTCACACACAATCCCACCTTTTATTGCCCCACAAGAAAATAGCCGGATTGTGAGGAGTGGGGTAACAAAAAGCTCCAATTCCAACACAATGACACTTTTTGACGCCCCTCAAGAAAAACAATTGGGAAAATAATGTTAACAATGAAGAAATTGCTTGCAACAAGCAATTTCTTCGTTTCCACAATGACTTACACATAGAAAGTTGAAAAATCTAAAATTTCATAATCTTTAAATTGGCATCTGCAACTCTTTTGAATTCAGACCAGTCTAAAATTTTGTTGTGTGGAAATAGGTTAACAGATTACAAAGGTACAGACTGGTTCAAATTAGGTGCAAAATGATGCAGACAGCATTTCTAAGCAAAAGTAAAATGAAAACAATCTTTTTAAGAATTAAACAGATGTGGGAAAAGAAATAAAACCTTGCTACAAGCATTCTCTCCTTTAAAATCTTTCACCCTTTCTTGGACAACCACTTGTTTCTCACAATTTTAATGAAGACACAGAGGGAAAAGGAGAAATTTCTTAACCAGAACAATTTTTTTTTCCTGCAATGTTTACAGGCCTTATAAATGCTTATTTCTCAAATTCAAGTTACTCTGAAATGTTGCCTGCAACCCTTCAAAAATTGAACCAGTCACAGATTCTGAAGATAAAATTTTCAATGGGTGACAAATT
Source organism: Fragum fragum (assembly GCA_946902895.1). Lineage (NCBI taxonomy): Eukaryota > Metazoa > Mollusca > Bivalvia > Cardiida > Cardiidae > Fragum > Fragum fragum. The sequence continues at coordinate 22,374,297 of OX336370.1, read as the reverse complement.
GAAACATGCTGCATGGGACATGTCAAAGTAAATCTGAGATGTAAAATTGACCAATTGTGGCTGTCAATCAAAGAATCAACCCACCAATCAAATCATTTATTCAGCCCAGACCTGAGCTTTCATCTCCAACATTGGCCCCCATTTTTGTGAACCTTTTTTGTTGGTTTTGGGACTTAAACGTTTAGGGTCACTAACCAAATATTCTACTTTTTTGTTACATGCTGCTGGCCATGAATTTTCAAAATAAGGCCTTTAAAAATTAAAGCAGGACTTCCTGTAGTAGTCCATGGGCGAGGCCAAAGAAATAAGTGGACGGGGCCAGCGATTGGTCAGTTTTTGTCTAAGGGGTTAGAAAACATTGTAAAACTAGAAATGTGTCACAGATGCCCCCACATTAGTGCTTATCACATGACCCTCTGTTATGCTCTTGAACTTAAGAGTCTCCAACACAACTTTATGCATGCCACTAGTACTCTTCAAGGGGAACAACTATGTGAAGTTATTTTGATGTCTATCAATACATGTAGAAGATAAGATCAAGAATTGGACACTCACTAACACTCCCCCAACACACATGCTCAGTCACCGATGCACACGCAGACAGGTAGTTCTTTACACCTGTTGCTATTACATGGTAGTGGCATTTACCCATTACCAGAAGGCAAAATTTTAGACTGTTCCAAATTGAAAGGAGTTGCAGACAACAATTTAAAGTTAGTGAAATTTCAGATTTTTTCAATTTTCTGGATAAAAAGCATAGTGTAAATTAAAGAAATTGCTTGTTAAAAGCAACTTCTTCCTTTTTAAACAATGTCTTCCTCAAGTTTTTTCATGAGGAGCATCCAAAAGCATCATTGTGTGAGAATAGGTAAAAGGAGCATTTGCTTGCACAGTCAATTCCTTCTCTTTTATACAAAATGTTTACCCAAACTATATCTAATAAGCACATCAAAAAGCAGAATTGTATGATGGGGAGGTGTGCTAAGACCCCCTATTGATTTTGACAAGAATAGAAAACAATATAATCATTTATACTTGTACTGATTTGCATATACACATACCCACTTCTAATCTTCCTATTCCTAAGCTTGCAGCCCCCCCCCCATCTTGAAATGTATCAAGGTAACCCACTCTAACTCTGAAATGTTTCTTACAGGCCTGACAATTGACCAATTGCTCAATCGCTAGACCTGTCCACTGACTCCCATTAAATTCGACAGGAAGTTCCGATTCTACTTTTAACAGCATTACTTTACAACATTAATGGTCATTACCATGTAACAAAAAAGTAAAATCGTTGGTTGGCAACCTTAACGTCATAACTACAGCTTGAATAAGCTGTAGTTACGAGGGTGAGTCAATAAGTAACCAGCCTGACCTACTTTCGGTCAAGATCGATCTCTTCTTTTTCGATGTAGTTGCCCTCCGGAATGAAACATTTAGACCAACAGTGTTCCAGTGCCATCAGTCCAGAACTAAAGAAGTCAGGCTCCTTTCCATTGACCCACTCCTCAACAGCCGCCACGACTTCTTCATCGGACCGGAAATGACGTCCACGGATATCTTTTTTCAAGTTTGGGAATAGGAAGAAATCACTAGGAGCGAAGTCTGGAGAAAAGGCAGGATGTGGTTTTAATTCATACCCATTTCGCTCAACAGCATCCATTGCAACTTTGCAAGTGTGGACTCTTGCGTTATCCTGTTGGAGCAGAACCCCTTTAGAGAGTTTACCTCAGCGTTTTTCACGAATTGCAGTTCTCAGTTGGTCAAGCAAGTTAGCATAGTACGCACCAGTTATTGTACTTTTCTTCGGTAGAAAGTCTAACATGATAACGCCTTTTGTGTCCCAAAATACAGTGGCCATCACCTTGCCAGCAGAAGGTTGCGTCTTGAACTCTTGAACTACGGGTGTAGTTTTGCCCCGAGGCCTAAAACATGTATTGCAACAAAGCGGGGAAATTGTGGCTGTTTCGGTCAATCGGAAATGGGATAGGCTGGTTATTTATTGACTCACCCTCGTATGATGTTTAAGTCGCAAACCAACAAAAGTGTTTCACAAAAATGGCTGCCAATGACAGAGTTGAGTTCACAGTTCCAGGCTGAATAAATAATTTTATTAGTCGATTGCTCAATTACATTACTCAAGGGTCATAAAAATCACTATGTTTGTATGAGATAGTGCAACATAAGAATTTATTGCAGAAAATTCAATGAGTCACTTCCCACAGTGGACCTCTTTTTCCTATATAAGAAACCACAGCTAACATGAACTCTATTTTTACCTAGCAGGTCGACAGAAACATGTGTATTTTGTCAGTTAACTGGTGAATCAGATTAAAAGGCTGATACAAATTTTCATTGACTGGAAGCATTTTGGTGGTTTTTGGTTTTTCTATTAGATACATGAACACACTAGTAGTCCATAATCAAGATATTTCAATGTATTTCATTTGCTATTATTTGAAATTCAAGGTCCACAATATCACACTCATCACTCATCTTGAATAATTTCTTCTTTAGAACCCACTGATAATCAAAGGACTGAAACCACTTAGAAGGCACAAATATTGATGGACAAAATTTCTTCTGAAATTCAATTTTGTATGCAGCATAACTGAATTTAAAGGGACTATTAGAAGTAGCGTAGACTAAGATTACACTGCAGGCTGTTCTTAGTCTGTACCATCTGACAGGAAATATTCTGGGTTAAGCATCAGGGTTGAAATCAGCAGAGCTAGTGTCTCACCAAAACTCCAGCTGCAATGATCCATATCAGGTTCACCAATGACAGATTTGTCGCCATCCTCTGTCCTATCTTGTCTTATCTGATCTTACCAGCACCTGAAATTAAAACAAGAGGCCCATGAGGGCCTGAGATGCTCTACTGGTTATCAAGTTTTCCGTTAAAGAAATCTGATATTTAAGGAAGTTAATTGCTCAAAGAAGAATGCATAAAGAAAAAAAAGGGCTTTATCCCCTTTATCATTTTCAGCAACAATCCTCAAGGCCCTTTTCCCATGTTTCATGACGGATCCACTCCATTTCCAAAAGAAAGTTACCTTATGACCCTACAATCATTCTGTGAATATTTCATCAGAATCTGACAATAATTGTGGACTTTATCACATAAACAGGATTGTTTTGAATGATAATCAATAAGGCCCCTTTTCCTGTGCTTTCTAATGGATTAATTTCATTCCAAAAGGAACTTTCCTTACAACCCCACAATTGTCCTGTGAAATTTAAAAGACAATTTGATAATGATTGTGATCACATACACAAGAATGTTTTGAATGATAATCTGTAAGGCCCCTTTTCCTGTGTTTCGAATGCCACAATTATTCCATGCATCTTTGAAGAGAATCCAATAAAACTGTTGACTTTTTGTGTTAACAAAGATATTAAATTCAAGTTCTCATAAGGCCCCTTTTCCCGTGATATTTTACTGTTGGTTTTATCATTATGTGAAAGTTAAAAGTGAATCTTATGAAATATTGGGAATTCATTATGTTTACTAGAATATTAAAAAAAAAAAAAAAAAACATATGGCCCCTTTTAACATGATACTTGATGGATTGTACCCAGTTCTGAAAAGAACAATTTAAGTGATTGTTCAATCATTCTGTGAAATTTTGAAGTGAATCCGGTGAAATCAAGGGACATCATTGTGTTAACAAGAATATTTCAGAAAGTTTTTCATAAGGCCCCTTTTTATGTGACACTTGCCATAATCAGATCCACTGTCAAAATCAACAGTTGGAATGATGGTACAACCAATCTGTGTAATCTGTGGAATGTATTGTGTTAATGAGCTTATAGTGAAATCTTCATTGGGCCCCTTTTCTCATGCTGGCGAGTAGATTATCAGAAAGATGGCTATGATATCGCAGCTAGGTAGTGTAATGTCTTGAGAGGACAAGTCCAATAGTGAAATGACTGCCACCCACCAAAGGGCCATAAGGGCCTGGGGTAAACCCTGAATCAAATCAAATTTTGCTATTTACATCATGAGGTTCGAAGTAATCTTGGGGCTATAAATCAGTTAACCTAGGTGAGCTATCCGAATTTTGCTCCCACCCGACTACTAATTACATTTTGAGGTAAATGATATGTTGGTCATCACTACACTTGAGGATTTAAAGAGGTAAGTAAAAATCAACATTTAATCGACAGCTTTAAAAAAAATACCACTACAATCATGTTTTATCTAGCTACATATAATTCTTGCTTTGAAAAATCCGACCAAAGCAGGATGGATACACTTGTTTTAAGTCTAAAGATTACTATCCAGAAGGATAGTAATGTCACGAAGAAAATTAAGATTATAATTCGACTGTATTTAAAGATTATAAATAAGCTGTGGGTATGCAGAAATGCCATAAAAGGTGTATCAACCAAAGAACCAGACATGATTCCATTTATTCGAGTTTAATCATTCTGTGCAAATAGACTGGAAACTTTGGCTTTCAACAAATCGCTTTCGTTCCTTTCAATCTTCCTGTATTTTACTGCGTTGTCTACAACGAGTCCTGATTTACTTGATTTTAATAAAGACTATCAAAACGGACAAAATATTAATTGTTACCTCCTTATACATCGGTTTATTAAGAGACTGATTGATTGAGTTACAATATGTATCGACTGGTCTAGTTTGTCTGATTTGAACGTAGAGGACTCTTGGAATTTGATCCATAGTAATATAATGCATTGTGTTGAGAACTTTTTCGCTTTAAATACTCCAAACTCAAATATATATAAACCAAAACGGATGCGTAAAAGCAATTAAGTGCAAGTATACAGCTTGGAATTTTTTTTATTTTTTTTCTGGAAGCTTTAGTGACTGTAGTGAATATTGTCGATTGAGAAATAAGGCATCAAGGCCGTCAATTTTGCCCAAAATAAATATGAAAAGGGAACTGCTAGCAAAGTTAAAACTAACCCTAAGGCTTTTTGGCCTTTCGTTAAAACACAAACTAAAGATAAACATGGAATTTGTGACCTTGAGGATAGTAATGGAAACACAGTTACGCAGAACCATGATAAGGCAATCTTGTTTAACAACTATTTTACTTCTGTATTTACGAATGGACCTTTACCAAAATGTTCGTCATGTAATTTTCGTGAACCTATTGAAGCTATTCATGTTGAAGAAGCCATTATTTTGAAGCATCTTTCTAACCTAAATCCAGCAAAGGCATGCGGGCCAGACGAATGTCATCCTAAACTGTTGAAAGAATGTGCAAGTGTTTAGCCTTTCCCCTTACTGTTCTATTCAACAAGTCTATTTTTGAGGGTACTGTTCCTGCATCATGGAAATGTGCTAATGTTACGTATATTTGCAAGAAAGTTCCTAAAAATCAACCTGGAAATTATAGGCCAGTTTCGCTGACTTCAGTTTTATGTAAAATTATCGAACGAATCATTCGTGACGCAATTCTTGATCATTTGCACAGAAACAATCTTTTATCTGAATGTCAGTTTGGTTTTCGTAACCACCGAAGCACCATTTTACAGTTACTTACTGTTCTTGAAGATTGACATCTGCGTTAGATGATAATTTTCAAGTTGACTCCATTTATTTTGACTATGCAAAATCATTTGACAGTATTCCCCACAGACGCCTTATTCGTAAAGTAAAAACATATGGACTTTCCGGGAACTTGTGTAGTTGGATCAACAGTTTCCTATCGGGCAGAAAACAGAGAGTTGTTGTGAACGGATTGGACAGATGTTATATCAGGGGTACCCCAGGGATCTGTACTGGGACCTCTTTTATTTGTCCTTTTTTATCAATGACATTCCCGAAATAGTTAAAAGTATCTGTCGGTTTTTCACGGACGATACAAAACTTTATCGTGTATTTCATTCACAAGTAGATGCAGAAATTCACAAGACGACATTTCAAACATGTGTGACTGGAGCAACAAGTGGTTATTTAGGTTTGATATTGACAAATGAAAAGTAATCCACTTTGAATGTGCCAATTTTAATCCGATTTATCAAATGTTTGACTCAAGCAACCTTTTTTCTGACATTAAAGAAAATGTTACCGAAAAAGACCTGGGGATCCACTTTTCTTCAAACCTGACCCTTGACAGTCATATTAGTACTTTGATTAACAAAGTAAACAGTATTATTGGTCTTGTTTGAAGGAATTTCTCTTTCATGGACGAACAAAAATTTTAACCTTTTATAAAGCCCTTATTAGACCATATATTGATTATGGAGACATCATCTACTACCCATTTTAGAAGAAACATATTTTATCTATCGAAAACTGTTTAGCCGCCGTCATAGCGCTGTTGGTAGCGCGTCGGACTGTCAATCTAGAGGTCCCGGGTTCAATTAAACTGGTAGCCCGCTGTCTGTCTAGTATCGATAGATCTAGGGGCAGTAACCCAGTCAAGGGTTCGATCCCCGACGGCGGCACTCATCATTTCCGACTATTTGTCTCCCATCAATGGGTCGATAATCGTAGACCTATGTGGGGTAGCAGCTGGAGGCTAGGAAAGGATGTGATGGCGGTACTGGTGTGAGAAATATCAGGAATCCATTGTTAGGTGCTTCAGCCGCCGCGATATAACTGAAAGATTGTTGAAAGCGGCGTAAAACCCCATTCAAACAAACAAACAAACAAAATCGAAAACTGTCAGAGAAGAGCCACCAGCCTGGTGAAGGAAATTTCCTATCTGTCCTATGAACAACGTCTTGAACACCTAAATTTGCCATTTTTAGTATACAGAAGAAATCGTGGTGACATGATACAACTATATAAGCTGGCGCATGGAATAGATGACGTTGATTTTATAACCCTTTTTAAATTGTCTTCTTCAACAAACACAGGCTATAATCTCAAAATACAAAACCCCAGAGCAAACAGAAATATTCGTCTTCATTCCTTTTCTCACCATGTTATCAACAATTGGAATTCTCTCCCAACTGATGTAGTGAATGCGAAATCCTTGACTGTGTTTAAGTGCTCATTAGGTAAGTTGTGGCTGCATAAGCGTTTCAATATCAGTGATGTTGATTAATAGTGTATTCAGCTATAAAGAATATGTTTCAGTACCAGTGAGTGTTAATCAATAATATATTCAGCTATAAAGAAGATACGACCAGCTAAACCAGGCCGGAGACTGCGAGAAACCTGTATAGAGGGGAATAGGACACCTAAGGGGTCTAAGAAGTTTCGCAACAGAACCAGGTAGGTATGTACTAGACAAAATGTCTCATTATTTTTTTAGCATTCATCTCTCGCCTAAGGTTATAGTGTCATTTAGGCTTGTTGGTATAATGCATGTTTTTCCACGTTGATATAAAATATGCAGAGAATTCTACAAATAAAGTGACAACGATTGTAAAAACACTCTATATTTTGATAGAAAAAGTCCGTTACTTGGTTAAAGCTACCTTTTGCATTTAATCAAAAGGGTCAAATTATATCCCGCGAGCATGTCTTCATTGCATTAATTACGTTCATATAAGTTTTCAAAATGAAACTTGCTTAAGAAAATTACTTAGAAAATACACAGGATAAAGAAATAAGGAAACATTTGTGCCCATCTCGTATATTAAAAATGGCATAAACTATGAATTGAATGTGGAAGTTGTATTGATGACGAAAGGAAGGAAGATAAGTTTTTTTTAAATATAATGGAACGAAATCCATTTTACATCAGTGTAACAAGTATGACACAGAAAGAAAATGTCTAGAATTTATTTTAATCCCCAGCTTAAGGGGAGGTATCGATGTTTCTGAAACCAAGATAAAAAATGTTGAAAAAAAAAAAAACACACAAAAAAAACCCTCAAACGAAAATTTGATACTTCAATTTGAGTCGGAGGATATCTTTGCGGTAATCTGATAGGCTTAAAGTGGATGTTTTGGTTATATATGGAAGATTCAGCAGAATTCCAGGTTATTTTTTAGATATGAAGGAATTTAGTTGTCGACACCACATGACCTCATATGAATATGACCGAAAGTCAACGGAAGGTAACAAAATTGACATGCGAAACAACCAACATCCTAAATTATGTCACATCAAATGGTAAGCGTAAAACTAGGATAAGTGCTCCTATTCGTATTAACGCTTACGACAGTTTTGGACTGATCTTTAGAGAATTGACGACCGGCTGGCGAACATAACTTCTGATGACGTAACGATGACGTAGGTTTGGGCAAATTCAAACTGAACGCGGGATTTCAACGGTAATAAGCAACCCGTGAATGAACCACTATTCATTGCAACTGCCTCGGCTCAATCTAAAAATAAATTAACAGCCTACGTAGGCCATAAATACCCAAGTTTATTCTGATAATCACCCTCTGATTTTCGCAAAACTACCTTTCAGAAAATTCTATTAAACAGCGTTTGAAAGAAAATAAGAACAATTAAAACTGTGACATGAAAAAACGTATTCGACGCCTACCCTTAATACTGACCCAGTCGCCGCCATTATATATTTAATGTCTAGTAAAGATACAAGTGTTCGAAAACTTTTTGGAAATCTATCTAAGGATGTGGCATTATATAATTGAATGAACTGGTCTTGTCGCCGCAACTTATATGTCCCATATGCTCTACTTATAGTTTTATTGTTTTAAGATATTTGTTTCATACTATAATGTGCGTATGTCAGTGTTCGGTCTGGATTAGGTGTGGTCATGGTTCAGTGTGCTTTCTTCATCTACTTTAAGGATGTCCTTCAAATATTTTTGGTAGGACATTCTTGTTTCTTCTTTACATTCGTGTTTGAATATTAGAAAGTCTTCTAAAATTATAAATTGTATATCGTCTCTTTTTCGAAATAAGCGTTTAAGTGCATCCTTTATCCATAGCAGTTTGTTCTTTTCCATGGATTATTCAGTCTTAAGAAAGGTATTGACACCTTCTTTTGATTTAAGAATAGTGATACGCAGTTCTTTAATTGGGTCAATATATTACTTTTTCAAAAGAGGAGCATCATGTTTCTCTTTTGATCATGACCATTACCCTGCGATCTGATCAATTGAATTATTAAGTGTAGGACTGCTTCGTGTCAAAAAGATCGATCAGATGACGTTGCCGTTCATCTGGAGGCAAGTCATCATTGACCCTAAATTTTGAGTTACTTTCTGGAGTTTTGAATTATTAATTCAACGTCTGTATTTTCTCAAATACCTTATGAAAAGCTTGATGATTTTCATCTGGCATCATGCTCAGACTATGACCTTTAGTCTGCCTTTCTGTATTTGTTTATGATTAACCCCTGGGCTGCATATCCCAAACACACAAGAAAGTGATTCGTAACAAAAAACGACCTACTCATCTCAGAAAATATTTATCGGTGTCAGAACTTTCAATTGTTGTTATTTCATTTCATAACGGCTCGTGATTACTACTTTCTGGTGACCCGTAATCTTATTTTAATTCCTATAGCAACGGTTTAACTAGGCATTGCACGCAAATATTCATCCGAATAAAAACTCCGACAAATTGATTTTTTATTTAGCACTGTGCCCGTCATGTGACATTGTCCTTGGCCTTTGACCCAGAAACTGATTATTTCTATTAATAAAAATGATTTCGGGAAATAGACGAAAGGTCAAAGTTTGAGCATTTTTACCAGATGTAAAATCGGTCACGATTTACTTATGTTTTTGAGACAAAACAGTCATAATCTTCTTAATCCATGATTTCAGAAAGTAGCTCAAAGGTTAGCGTCAAGGTCAAAATTTATCCGACTGCAGATGAACAGCGTTACACTACTATATCATACTACTTTTCTTTAATCGGGATGCTTGTCACGCCTCGCATCTATTTTCTTTCACCTGTCATACATAACTACTTGTTAAATTTTCAGAACATTTTGAAGACGTTATAGAGAAAAAAGGAGGAACCGATGTAAGCTTTGTTCGTGTGACTGTAAGTCATGAATTTGAAAAAAAAAAAAAAATCAGAAAACGATTAGACGAACTTCCAGTCTATAAAATTCACTGCACGGGTTCTACATTTGGTAACCAACGGCGTTCACTTTGCAAGTGGCCATCACTGGTCTGTTAACTGGAGAAACGAACACCGGTGCAATGTTGTCAGCACGCATAGCAACTTCTTTGGCAAGACAGCTCCCAAGAGCTGCACCTAAGGTACGATTGGTGTCATATTGTTTGTTAGAATGAGAATTTATTTTTAGTCTGTGATGCCTTTACGGCATACGAAGCGGGAATATTTCCGTTTAACATGCCGGGTTGCCCTTTCTCCTTGACCCTTCAATTTCTTTCTTTCTTTGTGCTCTGTTCGAAAATTTTTCCTACGCGAAAATCTAGAACAGCAAGTTTTTCATACTTTGCTTTCTATTATGTAGCCTGGGTTGTTTACAAAGCCTTCAAATTTTAATGTCATTTTGTCTCAAATATTTGTCTTACCCCACCCACATATTAAACGAAGATTGCATCTTTACAATAAATTGTCAAACAAAATATCAAATACAACCACAAAAATGATCACAGATGTCCTACTTGTAACAAGTGTTGCAATTCTCATGACCATTTTGAATTTCTATTAATTCTAAGAAAGGTTCATTTCAAGGTCATTAGTATCCCCCTCTGTCCAATTGACTACTTTAGACCGTCATAGATTAAGTAGACGAAACAAACCATTTTATCTGAACCAGAAATTAACTTTGACATTGGCTGACATCTGATTCAACTTTTGTTGATTTACGGACATTAACATTGCAATACTGTTACTACTTTTAGGTCACCAACTAACCATTTTACTGTTTGTGACATGTAACTGTTCATAGATCTTGAACAATGACACCGTTTATTTGCGTAGTTGAACTTCCTGTTGGAGCTGAGTGGGCATAGCCAGTGTTTTTTGATTGTCAGAGCTTAAGAGAACATGGTCACACGCTGTTGGGGAAAGGTCACTGAATGGAATTATCATTGTAACAAAGTAAAAGAGTCTAAGGTGCATCATATAATACTTCATTAAAGACTACAGATACGGATGAAAAATTTAATCTGGAGATTGCATTGTTGACCTACATGAAAATTTGGAAAACTTCCCTTTTATCAAGGATAATATTCATGAGTTTTTGCATTTGGGAGTTTCTAATGAAATTTCAGGTATGCCACCTTGTTAGGTTGTCATAATTCGGTCATCATGACTTTTACATCTAATAACAGTTGCCTCCCTGGTGACAGATAAGCGTGTACAGAACAATGTACATAACATAATACAATAGGATGCGGCTGCATATGTTATCTGTTAGTCTTGCTAAAATACACATATATTGTAAGTTTGATTTAAATAAATATAAATAAAATAGAAATATGTGTTTGGTCAGTATTACTTAGGATATAGGGACTGATATGCAGCCATGGCTTTCAAAATTAAAAAAAATGAAATCTTTCAATTAAAGATAGCATTCTTGTGTGAGAAAATACCTTGCCAGAGTCTCTTCTTTGGGTCCTAATGGATATTTTCTAAGCCATTCAAATTTTGAATATGGGGAATCCTGGGTTACGGAGCTAGCATAGCTATGTTTGGTTTAGAATACGAAATGCTGGGGCTCAGTCGGGAATGTACAGTTATTTGTCTGAAGTACCTGGCTTTGATTGGTTGATCAACACATTCCCACACAATCTCTCTTTTTTTTAAACCCATTGAAAAACACTGCAAAAATGAAGGAATTTCTTGTAAAAAGCAATCTCTTCATCATCCATGATGGTTTTTGCAGTGAGCGAGACATACATGTCAATATGACAAGTCTGTGTGTGTGTTAGTCCGTCCGTTCAAATTTGTCCAGACAATTACTCCTACATTTATGGATGGATTTCAAAATAACTTGGCATAATTATTCTCCATCATTAGTAGATGTGCCATTTAAAAGAGTTTTTAGGATAGTTTTTTTGTCCATTCCCCATTCAATCAATAGATTATGTCATCATACTTTTTGCTTATTTTACAGGTGTGCAGAAATGCATTGGGAGCTGGCAGTATTGTTTTGAGAAAAATATCCACAACACAAAATCTATCTGCAAGTAAGTACCAATCTATTCATTGATTGAATTAGGTTTAATGCAAATTTTAACAATATTTCAATCATATCGCAGCGGCTGGAGCACCTAACAATAGATTCCTGGTATTTCTCACACCAGTACTACCACTACACCCTTTCCTAGCCTCCAGGTGCTATCCCACGTAGGTTTACGATTATCCACCCATTGGTGGGAGACATGTGGGAAAGGATATGTGCCGCTGCTGGTGATTGAACCCACGACATCCCTTGATTAAAGAGTAGGAGTCTTTGACGCGCTACCAACTGCACTATGACAGGGGCAGTAAACTAACAAGCTTTTGAGAAGATAACATGGCATTCAGCTAAGAGTAGCTACTAATCAGGGTAGTACATCCTATAGAATAACATTTTAAAGATTTTGATTTTTTTTTTTTTTGATGAACATTTAGAATATCAAATGATACCATGCATCTGAGAAACTACCAAGGTGAATATTACATTTAGCCAATTCCCAAACAATAAAGCTTTTTGGAAGTCCCCATAAAAATATCTTTTGAAAACATTCTGGACAATGAAGAAATTTGTATATGTGAGCCCTAAAGCACCTTTTTTAAAAAACAAGCTCATATGTTTCTGTTGATTTTAAAGGTTCTGAAGTATCATCCATCCTTGAAGAGAGGATCTTGGGCCAAGCCACACAAGCTAATTTGGAAGAAACTGGTAGAGTATTGAGCATTGGAGATGGTATTGCTCGTGTGTATGGTCTGCGAAACATTCAGGCTGAAGAAATGGTGGAATTTTCTAGTGGCCTCAGAGTAAGTAAATCTTATAAGGCATACTACTGTGTAGGTTAGGTCATAATGTCCTTGAATTGGGGAAATAAAATCACAATATTTCATGTGTGTGCAAATCCTCCTACAGTATCAATGGGAATGAACTGAAACTTGCTACAATGTATCTCTTTGATGTCTAGTTGTGCATAAGACCTTTGAAATTCAAATTACTCTAGGAAAATTACTCTATGGAATTACCTGCCCCAAAATTGAAAAAAATCCTGTATTTCATGTATGCGCAACTCCCACAGTATCAATGGGAACAAACTGAAACTTGCTGCAATGTATGTCTATGATGTCTTCTTGAATTGTCTGCACTTGATTTGAAATAAATCACCATATTTCTTGTGTGCCTAAATACTCCTACAGTTTCAATCAAAAGAACATTGCATAATGCATCTGCATAGTCTCTAGTGGTGCATTGAACCAATAAGATTAAGATAACTCCAATTCTTCATCAATTATCTGCCTTTCAATTGAAAAATTGCCTAGTTTCTAGTGTTAGCAACTTTTCTAATGGTTATAACTTCTGCCTAGTGTTGTTAGAAAATGATCGAAATTTACTACAATGATTCAACATGATATTTTCTTGTGCTTGAGATCTTTAACATTTTGTCTTCCAGTGATTAATGAATTGTCTCCCCTTTGTTTATGGAATGGCTTAATATTATTGTGTTTTTTGCAATGTGACCTATAGTGCTGCTAATACAAAAAGTGTTTCACAGTGAAGTAGTGCATAAGACAACCACAACTTGTATAAAAAAATTGTTATATTGTAAGGTAGGATTATCATTCTAGATACAAAAGATATTTCAAAAGTGAACATTCCAACCCTGGTCAGCCTGCATAATTTGCGAAGTCCCACTAGATTGAAACTTTTAACACTTTGAAGATTTTCCTCTTGTAAGACCAGTCACAATTTATTCTTTGGGGTACTGCCATTTTGTTGATATCAAATTTAACTTTAAATGTTAAGGTCAGATTTCAAGGTCATTTTATCATTAAAACTTATGGTGAAATATTACATTTCACTGACAAGCTCCTTTGGCTGTATATGCACCGCTTTGCAAAGTTCTTGTTCACATTGTTATCTTCCTGAAAACATGAGGACTTTTAAGATTCAAGCATTTTTAAATTCTCATCAACGATTTCTTTGAATTTGGACCGATTCAAAGTTATGTTTTTGGGGTATTTGGTTAGACCTAAAAGGATTTGTGTAGTATGATGATTGTCTTTAACCTTGGAGACTTTAATAAACATTTATCCTGTATTGAAATATATTTTATACCTTGCAAAGGTGAAAATGTTTATAGGGTCACCTGTACACTGGAGTCTACCTATATTTCGTTATCTCATAATCACGCTCTTTTTACCGTGCAAGAAATTGCTTTAGAATATATTGTGGAAAATGTCCAAGCAATTTCCAAATTATCCGTGTTTTCTTCCCTTAAAGCCTTAGAATTTTAAGATTTAATCTAAGAAATATTGTTATCTACAACTTTGAAAATTGACCTGTCAAAAATGTTGTCTAATAATGGGTTAGCCTGTCAAATTTTTACAAACTAACGAGAAGGATCTGTCCGAAACCATCTTTACTTCTATTGCTAGTTCTTTTTATAATCAGGGTATGGCTCTGAACTTGGAACCTGACAATGTTGGTGTGGTGGTGTTTGGTAATGACAAACTCATCAAGGAAGGAGATGTTGTGAAGAGAACCGGAGCCATTGTAGATGTGCCAGTTGGAGAACAGCTGTTGGGCAGAGTTGTGGATGCTTTAGGAAACCCTATTGATGGCAAGGTATGCTTTAAGTTGTTGACTTTCACTTATTGACTCATGGATTCATTTTCTAAGTATATAACCATTTAATTCAACACATATTTCATGTATGCAAGTTTGAAGAATATCCACCAAATCAAGTAATCTTAATGAAATTAATGATTATAAACTGACTGATAATAATGTGGGTTGCAGATAATCATTATTTTTCTATTACTTTTTGTCGAGCCCACTTGCGGTGAGCGAGACATAGTTGTCACTATGACAAGTAGGTGTATGTGTGTTAGAGCGTTAGTTAGTCTGTCCGTCCGAATTTGTCCGGACAATTACTCCTACATTTATGGGTGTATTTCAAAATAACTTAGCACAATTATTCTCCATCATAATTAGATGTGCCATTTGAAAGAACTTTTTGGATAGCTTCAAGTTCAAGGTCACAGCTCAAGATCAAACACTAAAATTGTGCTTGTCCGGAGCCTTTCTCCTACAATTATGGATGGATTTCAAAATAATTAGGCACAATTGTTCTCCACCATGAGTAGATGTGCCATTTGAAAGAATTTTTGGATAGCTTCAAGTTCAAGGTCAAAGCTCTAGGTCAAACACTAAAATTGTGCTGATCTGGAGCTCGACAGCAGTTGTCCTGGGACAACCATCTAGTTTGGTTAAATTTGCACTAAATGCTCAAGTTGATCTTTTTTTACCATTATGCATTCAATATTAGTTGTGTTTCAGTGTTTGTCAACATCTTGTTTGCACCATAAAGGCTACATTTTCTTGCCAAAATGTCTTTATACTTGGACAGACTGATTGTCTCCATAATATTTGGCCAAGTGGAATTTGATCACTGGATCAAAGATTAGGTTACTAGGTCATATATTAGAAATACCTTATTTCTACTCTGTATTCTAGAGGCCTTATTTTTGGCTCAAATGTATTGATATGTTCTTAGAATACTTGTCTCGATAATATCTTGGACAAATTTTTATTTGGGTCATATTGAGTCAAAATGTATTCTAAGTCAAATCTTATCTAGTAGTATGCCTTCAATGATCTGCAAATGCTTCTTTTTTGCAGCATTGTCTCCAAAAATCATAAATGTTCCCAGTTGTTTAACCCTTTCCTGTACAAACCCATTGTTGTCTTCATCCTCTTTCAATTTGGACCAGTCTAAAATTTCAAAAAAACGGAAAGAGTTCAGACCATGGAGACACTGTCCTCCTTAGTTCAAAAGCCCTGTTAGATAGATCCATCAATTTTGTAAAATGTCCCACTTTTTTAGCCCACCTGAGCAGGAAGTGCTCAAGTGAGCTATTATGATCACCTTTTGGCCGGCGTCTGTCTGTCATGTGTTGTGCATCGTCCATCAACAATTTCTTCAAATGATATCTCATCCCAAACCACTGGGCCGATTTGAACCAAATGTTCCTTAGGTGGGCCCCTTTGAGAATTGAAATCAGTTGAAAACTCCGATTGCCATGGCAACAAAAGAGAAATTTTAAAATAATCTTTTAAAAATCTCCTCCTCCTGACCCAGAAGGCGTAGAACCTTGATATTTTGCATGAAGCATCTGTATATTGACCTCTTTCAAAATAAATAAAATCATGATCATCTGGTCCCCTGGGGCGGAGCCCAGGGGCAGTGCCCTAGAGGGTGGGGGTTTATATAGAAATAAAGAATGATTTTTAAACGACATCTTCTGCCAAACTACTTGGCCAATTTGAACCCAATTTGACAGAAATGTTCCTTAGGTGATCCCCTTTGAAAAAAGCTTAAAGAATTGAAATCCGTTAAAAACTCTGGTTGCCATGGTAACAAAAGTGAAATTTTAGGATCATCTAAAAATCATCTCCTCCTGATCCAGAAGGCTAAGAGCCTTGATATCTTGCATGAAGCATTAGTATATTGACCAGGGGTGTTGAATTCCCATGCCCGACTTGTCCAACATGGCTTTTCTACCTGCGGGCAAGTACATTTTCGAGTCGACTTGTCCGTGGACAAGTAAATATTAGGGCGAATCAAATGAGAGAAGAGATTTATGAGCATAATGTTTGTATCTAAGGTTAGAAAATATTGTTTTTTGCTGAGTTCCAGCATTTTCTTCTTACAAAATAATATTTTTTCATAGCGCAGTTGGTAGCGCGTCGGACTGTCAATCTAGAGGTCCCGGGTTCGATCCCCGACGGCGGCATTCATTCTTTCCGACTTTTTGTCTCTCACCAATGGGTCGATAATCGTAGACCTATGTGGGATAGCAGCTGGAGGCTAGGAAAGGATGGGATGGCGGCACTGGTGTGAGAAATACCAGGAATCCATTGTTAAGTGCTCCAGCCGCCGCGATATAACTGAAAGATTGTTGAAAAGCGGCGTAAAACCCCATTCAAACAAATCAAAATTTATCCATTCTTCATCTTTACACGGGCAAGTCTATTTTGATCCTGGACAAGTAGAAAATCACAATTTACTTGTCCATGAACATGTAGAGAAAATCCGTATTTCCACATCCCTGTATTGACCTCTTTCAAAAAGCTAAAATCATGATCCTCAGGTCTCCGGGGGAGGAGCCCCAGGGGGGGAGGGGTATGGGCATGAATCGTCATTTCATTGCCTTTTCTGAAATTATAAACCATGGATCCAGAGAGAGGAAAAAGTTTTCTCCTTCTTTCAAAATTGCCATTAAGCCTTGGAATTTGTAATTTCAATTTGGATCCCCAGGTACATAGTCTATCATAATCCTAACCTTAACATGAAATTAGACTGTTGAAAGAAAACCATTGTTTAGACAATGGGGACATGTCCCTTTAGTTCCAAAACCTTGGCAGATCATTGTTGCTTACTTGATCTCTATAGGCACGTTTTTGGCTTAAATCTTTTGATAATCGATTACTTTGTTTGCGTGAAGGATACCTTGTTAAAGTTTACTATTCAGACACGGAGTCACTAAGACAAGAGGCCAAACGTTCAATATACCTTGTTTGCATTCTAAAGGCAATATTTTTAATCTCAATTTTCTTGATATCATGATGGTCAGAATGTTTTCCCCACTTGGACAAATTTGATTCATTTATTTTCTTAATAGGGAACCATTCAGGGCAAGGAAAGGGCTCGTGTAGGAACAAAGGCTCCAGGTATTATCCCACGAATCTCTGTGAAAGAGCCTATGCAGACAGGAATCAAAGCTGTAGACAGTTTAGTGCCAATTGGACGTGGACAGAGAGAATTGATCATTGGAGACAGACAGACAGGGTATTTAGATTTCTTGATTGATATAATTTCGATTCATTTCATGTCCAATCTTAATAACTTGGGTACTCATTTTAGTCAGCTTAGCGGTAATATTTTCATCATAGAGGTACGTTGTGGAATGAACAAGAAGTTGTGTGTCTCAATCAATTTCATTCCCACACAACGATGCATTTTGATGCCCTTCAGAAAAAAAGCTTCTGAAAACATTGTGGAAAGTTAAGAAATTGCTAATTACAATTTCTTCATAACCACAATATTTTCAACCCCAGAAGTAAAAAAATCTCAAATTTAATCAAGTGAAATTTGCCTTCTGCAACATCTTTTTTTTGGACCTGTCTTAAATTTTGATGTTTGTTTGTGGGTTTATATTGCTTATAAGAAAATATGTTCAGGCTTTTTGCTTTATACAGAAACCCTCCTTACCACCACCCCGGAAATACTGGCACCTCACTATTACGACAAACTTTTTACAGAACAGAATTTTTTGTTCTATATTTCAATGTTTGCGAACCCCTCTAAAATGGGCGCCGCCGTCGTAGCGCAGTTGGTAGTGCGTCTGTCAATCTAGAGGTCCCGGATTCGATCCCTGACAGCAGCACTCATCCTTTCCGACTATTTATCTCTCACCAATGGGTCGATAATCGTAGACCTATGTGGGATAGTAGCTGGAGGCTAAGAAAGGATGTAATGGTAGTACTAGTGTGAGAAATACCAGGATTCCATTGTTAGGTGCTCTAACCGCTGCGATATAACTGAAAGATTGTTAAAAGCGGCCTAAAGCCCCATTCAAACAAACAAACTAATTATAGGCACCCCGCTATTCCAAATAACTATGGCTGATACACAACTTTGAACTCCACTATAACTACCAATAACTACCCACATTGAGACTGACCACCTGAATTTCACACCTGATAAGAGCGACACTAATTGGGTTCGAATACATTGTCAGTACGATATCAGATTTTTGACTATGTGATATCATAATCTTATTATAATAGGTGTTATTTCTATTAAATGGATTAAAGTTGCCGATCACTTTTAGAAATTATATCATAGTTTTTATTATTTTTAATTATCATTTGAATATGTCAAGGGTTTTGACTCGAGTAATTCAGACGAAAGTGAAAAAGTATCAAAGAAGTTACGATTAGTTTGTTTACGGCATTCTGAACTGTTAATTAGCAATTAAATTTAGATCTCAACTTAATTGATGTTTGGTTTTCACATTATAGAAGATATGGTATCAACAGTTTGACACTTTGAACCTGTACATATGATAAATAATCTGAGGTCGGACTTCTGAATCAGATCAAAATGGAGAAGAGAGAAAGTAGAACTTTTCAAAGATTGAAAATGACATACGATTCGTCCCTCATCCATGGTCAACATTTACCATATATGCACTCTTAGAGGCTACAATTGTTGCCCAATCAACCTGAAAATTGATCAGAATGATTGTCTTGATGAAGTCTCAAACAACTTCATAACTGGGTCAAAAACTAGGGTGCTGGATCAAATCTTAGAAAAACCTTGTATGCACTCTAGAGGCTACAATTTTTGCTCAATCAACCTGAAAACTGGTCAGAATGATCTTGATAATATTTTGGACAAGCTCCAAATGGGGTCAACTGGGATCAAAAACAAGGTCACTGGGTCAAATCTTAGAAAAACCTTTTATGCACTCTAGAGACCACATTCTTTGTCTGATCAACCTGAAGTTTGATCAGAATAATTGTCTTGATGCAGTCTCAGACAACTTCATAACTGGGTCAACTGGGGTCAAAAATAAGGGCACTGGGTCAAATCTTAGAAAAACCTTGTATGCACTCTAGAGACCACAATTTTCTCCCAATCAACCTGAAAATTGGTCAGAATGATTGTCTTGATGAAATCTCGTACCAGTTTCAAATTAGGTCAACTAGGGTCAAAAACAAGGTCACTGGGTCAAATCTTAGAAAAAAAACCTTGTATGCACTCTAGCAGATATATATTTGTCTGATTGACTAGAAGTTTGATCAGAATGATTGTCTTGTTGAAGTCTTAGACAAGTTCATAACTGGGTCAACTGGGGTCAAAAACTAATTCACTGGGTCAAATCTTAGAAAAACCTTGTATGCACTCTAGAGGCCACATTTTTTGCCCAATCGACTTGAAAATTGGTCAGAATGATTGTCTTGATGAAATCTTGTGCAAGTTTGAAACTTTGTCTTTTGGTCAAAAACTAGGTCACTAGTTCAAATCTTAGAAAAACCTTGTATGCACTCTAGAGGCTACATTTTTTCCCCCAATCAACCTGATAATTGGTCAGAAGGGTTATCTTGATGAAATCTTGTAAGAGTCCAAAACTGGGTCAACTGGGGTTTAAAACTAGGTAAGGGGTTCAAACTTAGAAAAACTATGTATGCACATTAGAGGCCATGTTTTTTGTCCAATTGACCTGAAATTTTTGTCAGAATGATTGTCTTGATGACATCTAATGTGAGATTGAAACTTAATCAACTGGGGTTAAAAACTAGGTCACTTGGTCAAATCTTAGAAAAACCTTATATGCACTCTAGAGGCCACATTTTTTGCCGATCAACCTGAAATTTGGTCAGAATGATTGTCTTGATGAAATCTTGTGCAAGTTCACAACTGGTCAACTTGGGTCAAAGACTAGGTCACGGGTCTAACCGTAAAAAAACCTTGCACGCACTCTGAAGGCCACATTTTTCTCCCAATCAACCTGAAATTTGGTCAATGATAGTTGTGATATAATATTATATGAATTCGAAACTAGATCAACCAGTGTCAAAAACTAGGTCACAGGGTCAAATCTTAGAAAAACTTTATATGCACTCTAGAGGCCACATTTTTTGCCTTTCAATTGTCAACAATGAAATTGAATGAAAAATTCGAGACATTTAACTCAGATGAGCAAATTAGGGCCACTATGGCCCCCTTGTTGTATGTCAAGTACAGTTGAATACCTCTACCTCGAACGTCCCTTAGCCGAAGTTCTCTCTACGTCGAAGTTATTCTAAAGTCCCGATCTTATTACTCTTTACTTCTATGTATTTGAACCTCCATACGTCGTTCTCTTTATCTCGTAAACTACCCCTACGTCGAATCAATTGCAAAGTCCAATCAGTATTGTTTGCACATATTCACACCTCTTTAAGACGAACCTTAATCATTAAGTTCGATTTTTGCAATCAACTAAGTATTTCACACATTTCGAGGTGTCAACGCAGTTAAGAGAAAGGTGCGTTACAGTATTGTTTGTTTGTCTACGATCTGATAATTTGAAAGATTGGGTGACAAACGAATTTTACAATGAATAAAGAGGCATCTTACGCCCATACCACGCAGGACTTCTATGATGCCAGACCTGGTCTACCAAGGGGATGGCCAGCATCTTCGACCGACGGGACGCGCTAAAGGAAGAACCCTGTAACCAATCCAGATGGATACTTGGGTATTTCGACAGGAAATTGAAAATACATGTAGTCAAACTACGCAATCGACACGAAGAATAAGCAGTAATAGAAGAAGAAAAACAAACAAAACAACAACAAAAAAGCGAAGTCTAAACAAAACTTTAGCTACGGGTGACAATAATAAGAATTTTAATAAAAGATATTACGATAAATACATCGTCGTTATATTTCGTTCGATTAGATAATCATACTTGTACAAATCATTTGTTGCCTTATTTACCTACGGTATTTCGCCACCATTTTGGCTGTACATGGAAAATATTCGATTATCTACACGTCGAACTATCTCTACGTCGAAGTTTTCTCGTAAGTCCCCTGAACTTCGAGGTATAGGTGTTCGACTGTATATATATATAAATTTCAAAGATAAAATAAACATGAATTATTTGACGACCAACGACCAAACCTCAGTATTAAGACCACCCTGCCTTTACAAACACTTTGAGAAAATACCTCAAGTGGTCGTAGAGGAGTTTTACTGTATATAGGTGTTAGTTAAAAATTATATTGTTTCTCGCCTACACAGAAAAACTGCTATTGCTATTGACACCATCATTAACCAGAAGAGATTCAATGACCATGATGATGAGAAAAAGAAGCTGTACTGTATCTATGTGGCTATTGGACAGAAACGATCCACAGTAGCACAGATTGTAAAACGATTGACAGATGCTGGTTAGTTTAATCTGAATTATCTCTAAATGATTGCACAAACCTTGGCTTTTTTTTTTCTTTGACAAACAATTCCCAAGAATCGGGCAACATTTTCAGTGTCTGATCTTAATCTTAACATTTGTCATGGTGAATCCAGAATATTTCTGCTTTTGTAGAAAGTATAGACTAAGATCAGCCAGCACATAAGTGTAGATCTTTGTCTACACCACCTGTTTGATGTTTTAAGGTCAGAGTTGTTTATGAAAGTAATTAACAAAAGAAAAATGGACCCACAACTAGGGACTTCCAAATTTAATGCAATTCTGAACATGGATTTTATTCAGCATGACAAGTATTACCTAAGTGTCTGTCAATCTATTCATAACAAAAAGGCTAATTTGAATATATCAGTTGGGCCAACAGATTTATCATGAATTCTTTTAATCACATTTAAAGTATCAGTTTGATTGCATAAATGACTAACAACATGATCATCACTTAATCCAATGTTGTGAGAACTCATTAAAAAGATCTAAATGAGATGATTCCAATGAGTTCAAACAACATTGTTTTTAGTTATAAATACAATCGGAGCAAACATGTCATCTTTTAACCCTTTCCTGTTCAATCCCTGATTTTATAACCCTTTGAATTTATAATTGAGAAAACATAGAAAAAGAAGAAATTGTTGGTAACAAGCAATAAATTCTTTTTCCACAATATTTTCTATCCTAATGAATGATTATTTTATATTAAATCTGCTTAAAATAAACGTCTGAAAAACCTTTGAATTTGGACAGGTCTAAAATTTTGCAAAACGGGAAAGTGTTAAGAGCTTTTACATT
This sequence comes from Fragum fragum, assembly GCA_946902895.1. Lineage (NCBI taxonomy): Eukaryota > Metazoa > Mollusca > Bivalvia > Cardiida > Cardiidae > Fragum > Fragum fragum. The sequence continues at coordinate 22,351,450 of OX336370.1, read as the reverse complement.
TGAAAAGGCAATTTTGATTATGCAGGCTTATTGTAAGTGGTTGCTTAATAGAGGTGGTAGATCAAGCAAAATTGACTGCATCTTGCAATCTGTATTTCCAGATGTCAAGCAAAATTTTGCTGCATTTTGCAATCTGTATTTCCAGATGTCGAGCAAAATTGGCTGCATCTTGCAATTTGTATTTCCTGACGTCGAGCAAAATTGGCCACATCTTGCAATCTGTATTTCCAGATGTCAAGCAAAATTTGCAGCATTATGCAATCTGTATTTCCAGATTTCAAGCAAAATTGACTGTATCTTTCAACCTGTATTTCCAGATGCCATGAAGTACACAATTGTAGTCAGTGCCACAGCTTCTGACGCAGCTCCTCTACAATATCTGGCTCCATACTCTGGATGTGCCATGGGAGAATTCTTCAGAGACAATGGAAAACATGCTCTCATTATCTATGATGATTTGTCCAAACAGGTATGATTGATGGGGGTAAACACATTGATTAGTAGCTTGTACCATCAAGACTAGACTCAAGAATGAGAATACTACATAAGTAATTAACTTATGTACTCTTGACATTCATTTTAGTTCTTGGTAAAAGCATGCAACTGTCATGCATCTTTAATAATTCTCTTTGTACCAATGCTACTGCTTTGAAACTTTGCACATGTTTTTTTGACAATAATATCAGCCTCTAGAAACAGATTCATTACTCTGACATTCATTTTGGTGGAATTTTAACCCTTTTTGGACTTAAAAAATCTTGTTTAAACTTTGCATGGGTAGCATACAGACTCCCAATCTTCAATGATGGGATGACATGGGTTTGGTCCCTGGCGGTGGCACATCTCCTTTTCAACATCTCCTTTCCAACATTTGTCTCTCACCAAAGGATGGATAAACATAAACCTAAGTGGGATAGCAACTGGAGGCTAGGAAAGGATGCAGTGGTAGTACTAGTATGACAAATACCAGGAATTCATTGTTAGGTGCTCCAGCTTCCAGGATATGATTCAAATACTGTTAAAAGTGGCATTAAACCCCATTCAATCAATCAGTCAATCAAAAAGATAGACCATTAACATGTAACAAAAATGGTTGGTTTCCTACTTAAACATTTTAACTAAAATTTGAATAAACCAACATAAATGCTTACATGAATATCGATGAATGCCAGATTTCAAAGTACACTCCAGTCTAAAAGTACGACTTGGTTAGTCTTCTGATTGACAGCCTAGATTCAACAATTATTAAATTGCAGATTATAGTACATTAATTTTGATGGAAATGAATTACATTAACCCTTGTCATGCTGTATAAATTACCTTACTGAATTGCTGTCAAATGAAAGGGCTGAAAGCACTGTTAGAACTTGTTGTTCAAAATTTATTTTAGAAATCAACTTCATAAGCAACTCTGGCAGGAAAAGTACAAGCAGGAGGTATAGACTAAGATCAGCCTGCACATAAGTACAGTCTGATCTTAGTCTACACCTCCAGACAAAACCCGAATATTACAGGTTCAGCATGACAAGGGTTAATATTGTTTATTTTTTAATTACTTTCAAATGATAAAAATGCTGTATATTTCCAGGCTGTAGCTTACAGACAGATGTCTCTATTGTTGAGAAGACCTCCCGGTAGAGAGGCCTACCCTGGTGATGTATTCTATCTTCACTCTCGTCTCTTGGAAAGAGCTGCCAAAATGAACGACGACTTTGGTGGTGGCTCCCTGACAGCTTTACCTGTTATTGAAACCCAGGCTGGTGATGTGTCTGCCTATATTCCAACAAATGTCATCTCCATCACAGACGGACAAATCTTCTTGGAAAATGAACTGTTTTACAAGGGTATCCGACCAGCCATCAATGTAGGATTATCTGTCAGTCGTGTAGGATCAGCTGCTCAAATCAAGGCCATGAAACAGGTTAATGATTGCTTCAATTTATTTTTCAAAGATGCTTGAAATATAGATAAAATGATAAGAGGTATTTCGTTGGTGTTGAAATAAAAATTTTCAACTTGTTTATGCACAAGTTATGCATGATTGTCTACTTGTCCAGAATCAGAATGAACTTCTCCACCACAATATTTTCTACTCTTCAATATAAACATTATTTTCCAAAATAAAATGAGTTATCTGTCAGAATTAATTAGTATCATTCCAAGATTTCCCCTGGTATGTACGTGTCCCTGGACAAGTGTCCTCGAAAGAAATTACATGCCCGCATGTAGAAAAGCCAATGTTGGACAAGTCAGGGCATGAGATTGCCATACCCCTGGGTATCTTATGGGTCAACTGCTGATTATACATCATTCTATCAAGGCAGTATTGTCTCTGAGTAAGAAGTCAAGCAGTCTCAAAACTTATAAAATTGAAGAATCAATAGTTAAAGTAAGTAGACCATTATAAAAGGGGTTTATTCTTCTATTGCGGAGATTATTGTGAAAAAAAAAGAAGCTGCAAGCAATTTCTTCTTTGCCACAAAATCTTCTTCCCAAAACAAATGTTATTTTCTCAAAGTACATGCAGTAATTCATTTCAGCTTTGTCTGTGAGCGTCAGACTCTCAATCACGAGGTCATTTTCTTCTACCAGTAGGTGGATATATAGGGAATATTACAACAGTGTCTTTTTCTATGCGTTGTTATCGTGTTCGAGAATCGTGTGTAGGTATTTTTTATTGGATGAGACCGAAGGTCGAATCCAATAAAAAATACCAACACACGATTCGAGAACACGATAACAACAAATAGAAAAAGACACTGTGGTGATATTCCTTTTATTATATACCTTTTAGGAAATGACATTAAGAAAATTCTCTTAAATGGCTAAGAAATAATCAACATTCCGAAAAACCCGAACGTCAATACACAAAATAGTAGTCCGTGTTTAACGGTACTCGACGAATACGGTTTTTTGCTACACGCCGAATATTGATTTTTTTTCTGTCGAGTTGTATTTGACAGCCAGGTTTTACTCCATATCTTTTATAGGTATATAATAAAATCATAAACCTAAGTTGATGAGCAGCTGGAGGCTCTGAAGGATGTAGTGGTTGCACTGGTGTGAAAATATTAGGAATCCATCGTAAGATACTCCAGCCACTGAAATACTATTAAAAGTGCATTAAAAAACAATCAATCAATCAACCCCTTTATATAGAGCTCTGTCTTATGTTTGTTCATGTCTTTTTTTGTAGGTATCTGGTTCCATGAAACTGGAATTGGCCCAGTACAGAGAAGTTGCAGCTTTTGCCCAGTTTGGGTCTGATTTGGACCAGGCCACACAGAACTTATTAAACAGAGGTGTCCGTCTTACAGAACTCTTAAAACAAGGACAATATGGTAGGTGGTTGTCATTAAACGACAGGGTTTGTTCTTATCAATTGGTAAAACATTGATATGTCTGAATGGAGAAGCAGATTAAACTATATGAAGAAAAAATGGACAAAAAGTTAGATATGGTTAAAGAAAGACTACTTAAACCATTCCCTCACAATGACGATTTTTGACACCTCTCAAGAAAAACAATTTTGAAAATATTGTGTAAAATCAAGCAGTTGCTTGTTCTAAGCAGTTCCTTCCTTTTCCACAATTTTTCTACCCTGAAAGTTCAAAAAACCTAAAAATTTAATAAACCTTTAAAGTGTTGTCTCCAACTCTTTTTAACCCTTTCCCGTTTTTGGAGATTTTAGACTAGTCCAAATTGAAAGAGGTTGCGACATTTAAAACTGGATGCCATTTGAAAAGAAGCCATCCCATGTGGTAGAAAATATTGTGGAAAAGGTAAAAATTGCTTGTTACAAGCAATTTCTTCTTTTTCCACAATGTTTTCTTGTGTATAAAATCACAGGAACGTAAAATCCTGTATCTGAACGGGAAAGGGTTAAATTGGGCAGGCCTGAAATTTATGTCATCTAGTAAAAGGTAAAATGTTGAAATTTTCTCCACGAGACAATTGAGCATGACTAAAAGAACTTGACATAAGTTTAGAAATGTAGAAAGAGTAACATAAATCAAAGTCAAGGGCACTTTATAAGCTCACTGTTTGACATATTGTATTTAGACATGAATTCTTTATAGAATATTTTTTGTTTATTATAAGCTTAAGTTTAACGAAAAAATAGAAGTGAATTGTGTTAAAAGCTATACCAATTCCACAAGATTTTGTGTAATTTCAGTACCAATGGCAGTAGAAGACCAGGTTGCCACAATCTATGCTGGTGTTAGGGGACATTTAGACAAAATAGACCCATCCAAGATCACACAGTTTGAAGAGGCCTTCTTGAAACACATCAGAGCCACAGAGCAAGCATTGTTAGAAAGTATTCGCTCCAAGGGATTCATTAGCGAAGAAGATGATGCCAAATTGAAAGATGTCGTCACCAACTTCCTCTCATCTTGGACCGCACAATAATTTGATTACGAACTCTAGTTAACTAAGACAATTAGTGTACAAAGCTCAAATGAGATGGAATGATAGTATTTTACTAAGAATCAAAACCCTAAAAAAACTCATTTGATTTATCTTAAAGAGACCAATCAAATGATTACTTACAATCTTATTTGAATGAAAGAAAAAACAAACAGATTGACATCAATCCCTCTTACTTTGAGCTTTGTGTAAATAGAAATCTTCAGTGCGTTTGTTTCTTCGATATAAATAGGTTTTCTCTCATTGTGCTAGTACCATCAACACCAAGTGTGATAAACGAGAGATGAAATATATTTATAGACCACATAGACTGTATATGATGGCATGATCATGTTGTTTACACAGTCTTATGTTTGACATGTTGATGATAATAAAAAGAGTACATTTTGAATGAGGCATTTTTAGTCTTTATTAACCAATTCCTATATAAACACACCGTAGACACCCATAGAAAATAGCTTTGAAAAACATTGTTGAAAATGAAACTGCTCATAATCATGGAGAAATTGCTTATAATAAGCGATTTCTTCATTTCCTGCAATGTTTTTTACCCACAATGTGGACCATTCTAAAACATTCTATTGTGGTAATGGATTAAGCATAACATGCTTACAGCAAGTTTTTAGATCCGTTGATTGAAGACCAGCAGGCTATTTGTCTCCCACCAATGGGTTGATAATCGTAGACCTGTGTTGGATAGCAGCTGGAGGCTAGGAAAGGATGTGATGGCGGTACTGGTGTGAGAAATACCAGGAATCCATTGTTAGGTACTCCAGCCGCCGCGATATAACTGAAAGATTGATGAAAGCGGCGTAAAACCCCATTCAAACAAACCGTCCACTAGAGTATGTGAAATTTTCTAAACTGGTCTGGCTTCAACCGAATTTCATAGGAACGATCTTTCTAGCCAGTAATTTCTTTGAACAACTTTATACCATTAACAGACTGCAAAATTTTAGATGGGTCCTTATTCAAAGAAGTTACAAGGTTTATGAAATTCTAAATTTTATCAACTTTATGAGTAGAAAACATTGTGGAAAATGATGATTGATTGAATGGGGTTTAACGCAACTTTTAACAGTATTTCTGTCATATTGCGGCGGTTGGAGCATCTAAAAATGGATTCCTGGTATTTCTCACACCAGTACTTCAACTACATTCTTTCCTAACCTCCAGCTGCTATCCCACTCAGGTAATTGAAGAATTGGAGTCTGGTGCGCTACGACGGCGGCGAAGATTGAAGAGAATCACAGGGACATACATCAGACATACTGCCACAAGAATATTGCACTGGTAAACACTTTAAAAATGCGGATGCCAAAGCACACTTTCAGAGGCTAGCCATCATGCAAATCGGCAACTGGCTAAATATTTTCCAAACAATATTTGAATATTTGAAGTATCGTAGTTTTAGACTGCCATCTGTTAATACAAGATATCACTTAACAATCTCAAAACAATCAGAATTTTACAACCATGAGTTTTACGTAGAAAAATAGTGCAGCTAAGGAAGAAATTGCCTGCTTGTTAACTCCTGTTGACAGGCAAAATATGCCAGTTCTAGATTTTCTTGGGTATTTCTCCTACATGTGTTGGTGGAAATTCGTTCAACAAAGCAACTTGTTCAAACTACGCTTACTTTTAAAGGCCATATGCATGTTAGAAATGACACCTTTAGATTAGTTACCTAATGACAGTGCTCAAGATGAGCGATTGTTACCGCCCAATGTCCGTCCCTGTAGTGCCTCTGTCAATAATTTCTTTTAACATCTTCTCTTGAACCAGGGGACCAATCTTGATGAAACTTGGCAAGAATGTTCCTTTGGTGAAGCCCTTTATAATTGTTCAAATGATGGAAATCCACTCTTAATTCTGGTTGCCATGACAACTAACTAGAGGATCTTGAGCGCCTGTATCGCTTCACAGGCATGTATGTACTTATTAAGCAAATTTTTGAATGAATTAAAAAAATCTGAATATAAAGAAAATAAATCTAAGTCATTGATATCTTTGAAATAGTTCTAGAAAACCATTTCAAACTCTTCACTGTTTTTACAAAAGTCATGTTTTCCAACCGATCGAAATTATATGAAGGAAACTAACAAACAGTTCATCCACTGGTTTCTGAGAAGAATTTCAAAGCTTTTACCATATATGGACATTAGCCCCACCCATTTATGCCACATTTTTCATCCAATCTAAATAAGTTGAAGCAACTCAATCAATGTTCACCCAAGGATCATATCTGTGAAATTTGGTTGAAATCCATCCATTGGTTTCTGGGAAGAAGATTTTCAAAGCTTTTTCCATATATTGAAATTAGCCCCGCCCATTTGAGCCATATTTTTCATTCGATCAAAATCCTTTGAAGGAATCTAATAGAGGGTCACCCAAGGATCATTTCTGTGAAAGTTGGTTGAAATCTGTTTAGTACTTTCTGGGGGAAAGATTTTCAAAGGAAAAGTTGACGGATGCAAGCATGCATGACTTACACAACGCCATGACAATAGCTGTCTGGCTTTCAGCCAGTGGAGCTAAAAATGTGACCATCAAATCTTTAAAAACCTCTGAACCAGAAGACTAAGAGCTATTACATATTGTATGCATCACCTACTAGGGTAAATCTATCAAGTATGTTCAAATGATGCCCCTTGGGTCATATTTGGCACTGCCAGGGCACATCCCATTTTACAATGTAATGAAGACGGAAAACTTTTTCTTTGAAACCAGACAGCCAAATGAATAAAATTTAGTTTGCACTATCGCATTCAGCACCTCTTATCAAGTTTGTTCATATGATGCCCCTTGGGTACATTTAGGGTGCATCCTATTTTAACATGGATTCAAGAAAGGAAAATTTAAAAATTGGTATTTTGTAAGAATTTCCCAGTGAATCTGTTTTAAGTTTGTTCGTGCGATGCTCTTTTGGTCATACTTGGGCTCTCCGAGGGCAAACCCTATTTTGACAAATTAAGAAGGAAAACTTTGACAATCTTCTTTGTAATGAGAAAGTCCAGCGCATAGATGTTTGGTGTGTAAAACCTCCTAAAGGAGCTTCGTGGTCTAGTGGTAGGACGAGGAACTCGGGATTGGAGGGTCCCGGGAACGAATCCCGCCCGGACCCAGGAATTTTTTTCTGAGCAAAAAACTTACTCCATATTGCTCCTCTGCACCAAGGTGTATAAATGGGTACCTGTGAGGGTTGTGAGCCAATGTGCTGTGGCTGCCATTGGCGTCGTATAATGACAGCCGACTTGCAAGTCAATGATAGGGGATAAAGTGTAAAGACGTTTGAATATGCAAGGCATAGATAAAGACTAAAACCCCAAACTTTTTATTTGTTCATATTATGAGTCTTTGTCCGTATTTGGGCTTCACCTGGGCGCATCCCTTTATAAATAGAAACAAAATAAAAGATCGTAAAAGTCTCTCCCCCCCCCCCCTCCAAGCACAACCTATTTTACATCAAAAAATCTTTAAAATACTCTTTCAAGCCAGAAACTTTAGAACTTTGATAGATTCTATTTGTTATGTTGAATCTCCAGGTGCCCGGACCAAGGGACTTCTGATGAGCAAAAAACTAATTCCATGTTGCTCATCTTCATTCAGTAAGGGTGTATAAATGGGTACCTGTGAGAGTTGTAAGCCGTGTGCTGTGGGTGCTAGGTTTGCGGTATGTTAACTGTAGATATGCAGTTTGATGATCTAGGGGTCAAAGTGTTGACCCTTGTCATGCTGAACCAAAAATATTCCTGTTTTGGTAGGAGGTAAAGACTAAGATCATCCTGCACATAAGTGCAATCTGATCTTAATCTACACCACCTGTATATCCAGTTCAAGCCAGAATGATTTATGAAATCTTTTTTAAAAGAAATACTGATCCACAACTAGTGCTTTCAGTCCTTTGGCTTTAATGCAATTCTGAACAAGGATTTAATTCAGCATGACAAGAGTTCATTTGGTTGAATATGCTAAGAGACCATAACCCCAACTTTAACTGATTACTGTATTCCAATATATAGGCCTGTCCAAATCTAAAGGTTGTAACAGACAAGTTGATTTAATTTGAAAAAATGAGGGCCGTTGGCCCTTAGGCGCTCACCTGAGATAAGACTCTTTTTTTTCTTTCAACAGTCTAATTTCATGTTAAGATAAGGATTATGATACAAGTGGGCCATACTTTATACATAAATAGACTATGTACCAGGGAATCCAAAAGTCTAAATTACAAATGTCAAGTCTTTTGGGCGAATTTGAAAGAAGGAGAAAACCTTTTCCTCCCTCTAGATCCATGGGTTATAATTTCAGAAAAGTCAATGAGCTGACGCTTCATGCATTTACCTCCCCCCCCCCCCCCCCTTGGCAGATGAGGATCATGATTTTAGCTTTTTTTAAGAGGTCAATATACAGATGTTTCATGCGAAATCTCAGGTCTCTGTGCCTTCTGGGTCAGGAGGAGAGGATTTTTTAAGATTGTTTTAGAATTTCACTTTTGTTGCCATGACAACCAGAGTTATTAACGGATTGTAATTCTTTTAGCAATTTTCAAAGGGGACCACCTAAGGAACACTTCTGCTAAATTTGGTTAAAATTGGCAAAGTTGTTTGGGAGGAGATGTCGTTTAAAAATCATTCTTTATTTCTATATTCCCCACCCCCTGAGGACCCTAGGATCATGATTTTAGCTAGTTTGAATGAGGTCAACATACTGATGCTTCATGCAAATTATCAAGGCTGAACGCTTTCTGGGTAAGGAGAAGATTTTTTAAAATTTCACTTTTGTTGCCATGGCAAACAGAGTTTTTAACTGATTTTAATTCTTTAGCTATTTTTAAAGGACAACCACCTAAGCAACATTTCCACCAAATTTGATTCAAATCGGCCTAGTTGTTTGGAAGGAGATGTGGTTTAAAGAAATTGTTGTCGCACATCGGATAGACAATGGACAAAAGGTGATCACAGTAGCTCACTTGAGCACTTCATGCTCAGGTGAGCTAATAATCATACAGTAGGGAAGAAAATTTTGTGAAGAAAAAGTTGCTTGTTACAAGCGATTTCTTCTTGTTTCACTTTGTTCTCTGAAGTATAAAATACAGGGATGTGAAAACCAAGAAATGGTTAACTTTTCTAAAATGCTCAATGTCAGAAGTCAAGATATTTTGTTTTCTAACTTGGGGGATCAAATTAATTTCGTCTCGTGCATAGCTGGACATTATGGAGAGCCATTATGGCATGTTTCTGTTTAATCTTATGAAACTGTAGGAGGTGATGCACCCGAATTTCATTGATTGACTGAATGGGGTTTAATGCCACTTTTAACAGTATATCAGTCATATCGCGCGACTGGAGCACCTAACAATAGATTCCTGGTATTTCTCACACCAGTACTACCACTACATTCTTTCCTAGCCACCAGCTGCTATCCCACTTATGTTTACGATTATCCACCCATTGGTGAGAGACAAATGTTGGAAAGGATATGTGCCGCCGCCAGGGATCGAAACCATCTAATGATTGAAGATTAGGAGTCTGATGCGTTACCGACCGCGCTATGACGGCGGCCTTGCACACAAAGTTAAAGCTGTTTTGCCAAATCAGGGGTAGTGAGTTCCAAAACCACTTGAGGTATAAGGTATAATTTGTGTGGCAAGTTGAACTAGACATGAAAGGGATTTATTGTGCCAAGTTTTAATTTACTCCTGTAGACAGACAGACGCAACACTGAAACAATAACATACTACGGCCTTTCTCAGGGCTCTGCAGACTCCCAGAATTTGGGGAGAAGTCACTTCTCACTAGTCTGAGAATTGGGAGAAGTTTTTTCAAAATGGGAAGAAGAGGTGAGACAACCAGGAGTAGTGGATCGCGTTAAAAATTAAGTTTTTGCGCGTATTCCCCATTTCTATCAGAAAATAAAATAGCTTTACAACCAATTAGTTGCATTTTATATTATGTATTATGCAATAGACATAGAAAATACTGCTTATCCTTTCAGTCCTCAATAAAGATCTTATTCCTGTGAACAAATACTTTTGTATTTTTCTTTTTTTAGGTTTGAGAATTAAAGAGTTTGATTCTGAATTTATTTTTTTTAATATTTCATAATAGATTCATATATGATAAAAAAGTCAACTAATAAAAAAATACAAATAGTGTATAGGCGGTCTGATAGAAATGAGTAGTGTTCCTATTTAAGCAGAAAATGAGAAAAGATTTTATTGTAACAACATGTATTTAATCAAATCATTACCAGAAGAAAAAATTCAGACTGGTACAAATTGAAAGAAGCTAAATAAGACATTTCAAGGTGAGCTTAAATAAGAAAGAAGGTGCCTATTGGCTGCCAGAACATACTCCTCTTTCTGATAATCTACTGGCCTCGCGACTATCGATACATGCTCGAATTACGATAAAAGGGCTCCCGACCGGCAGTTGTATAATTGCACACTGTCCCCTACTTTTATAGCCACTGGGCCAGATTTTGCTAACACCTATCGTATCCAGGCGACTTCCCGAAAATTCCAGGCTACTTCGGCTTCGCTTTGATCAGCAAATCAGGTGAAGTTTTATGAAACCAGACGACTTTTTCGCCTGAGTCGCCCACTCTGCAGAGCCCTGCTTTCTGGCATAAAGAGACAAATAAAGAAAAAAATATTCATCATAATTGTAACCATTATCTTAATAACATTTGTCAGCCTGAACCTGGAATACTACTGTTTTGGAAGGAGGTATATGCATAGATCTAACTGTCTGATCTAATCCTTCACCACCTGTTTGGGCTGTCCAAGCTGGTGTAATTCATAACTTTAATTTTCAAAAGAAATAATGACCTATAACTAGTACGTCCAGAAACACTCAGAGACCATTCGATGAATTTCAACAAAATTTCAGACAAGTTTTCACAAGTAATGGGAATTTGCTCTGTCCATTAAGTTGTGTTTTATGTCCAATCAAATTCTTTGAAGGAATCTGATAAAGGGTCACAAAAGGATCATTGCTGTGAAATTTGATTAAAATCAATTAACTGGTTTCTTGGAAGAAAATTTTCAAAGATTTCACCATATATGGAAATTAGCTTAAACTATTAAAGCCGTGTTTGTTATCCAATCAAGAGTTACCAAAGGCATATCCCTATGAAATTTGGTTGAATTCTCTTCAGTACTTTCTAAGAAGATTATTTTTAAACTAAAAGTTTACGGACACATGGATACAATAGACACTACACCATGACAATAGCCTTCTGGCTGTCAGCCAGTGGAGCTAAAATTAGCCTTGTCAAATTGTATTTGTAAGTCTTATTGCTTGCTTAAAAATTAAAAGGAATTGCAGATTTAAGAGATTCCAGATAAACATTCTGTTTTACATAAAATAACTAAGGGATAAAGTTGGGGCTTAAATATGACCTTGACTTATCCAGAAATTCAACATTTTCGAGAAAACTAATATTTACTAAAGTGACTAGACACTCGGATTCTCCATTTTATTTCTGTGGGTTGTACACATAAGAACACAATTGCCTGCAAAAAAAAATTTCATTACAAAATGTATCATTGTAATAAATTCAAAAGAACACACCTTGAGCCCAGAACATACATGTATCTAACACAAGTTGAGATATTTGAAAACATGAGAAACATTTAGATTGGTCTAAACTCGAAGAAGTTGTAGAATACAATTCATATCAGTGAAGTTTAACCCATTCCTACTTAATGACGCTTTAAGACGCCCCAAGAAAAAAAGCTTTGACAAACATTATGGAAAATGGAGAAATTGCTTGTTACAAGCAATTTCTTATTATCAACAATGTTTTCTATCTCGAAGGTAAAAATTATCCAAAATTTCATAAGCTTTAAATAATTGTCTGCAACTCCTTTCAATTTAGACCTGTCTAAAATTTTGCTGTCTGGTAATGGGTTAGATAGAATATTGTTTTTCTTAATAGAAACTACAATCAACATTTAGGGGGAAATAAATTGCAGAAGCTCCTTTTCCAAACAGATCCCTTCTCTTGATATTTGTCAAAATTGGGTTGTGTGAAAATTGGTTAACAAGAGCAAGAAATCTTGTTTGGGTGCTTGGTCATGATGAACAAAATGTGTCACAGATATGAATGGACCCGCTTGATGACTTGTCACATGACCTTCAGTGGTGACCTTGAACTTGGAGTATCCAACGCAATTTCTTTACACATGATACTAGTCCTTGTTAAGGGGAACAACTGTGCCAAGTTATTTGAAATCCATCAACTGCTTGTCACAAGCAATTTCCTCATTTTACACAATGTTTTCCTTGAAGGGCATCAAAAAGTGCCATTGTGCGAGAATGTATTAACCCATTCTCACACAATGATGCTTTTAAATGCCCCTCAATATAAAAGCTCTGGAAAACATTGTGGACAATGAAGAAATTGCTTGTTACAAGCAACTTCTTCACTATCCACAATGTTTTCAACCCTAAAAGACAAAGATTTTAAAAATGTTATCAACTTAAAATTGTTGTCTGCAACTACTTTGAATTTGGACTGGTCTAAAGTTTAGTTTTGTGAGAATGGGTTAAGCATAAAACTGTTTATTATAAATACATATACTAGAAACTTCATATGTTATGATTTCGAAGTCCTTCAGACACAGGTAACTAAAATATTGTCCATCGAAGACTGGGGCTAAACTTCAGAAAAGAATTGAAGATGGTAAAAAACACTTTTCAAATTCTTTTCTACAGCCAAGCCTCCATTACGATCCATTGGAATCGAATCAGATATCTTTTAGGGTCCCGGCTACTTAACCCTTTCCTGTTTTTTTTTAATTTTAGACTGGTCCAAATTTAAGTAGGTTGCAGACAACAATGAAAATTGGATGCAATTAAAATGAAACCTATGAGGTACAAAACATTGTAGGAAAAGAAGAAATTGCTTATTACAAGCAATTTCTTCTTTTTCCTCAATGTTTTCACAAGAACAAAATCAAAGCAAAATAATATCCCAGATTTGCACAGGAAAGGCTCAGACTCACGAAACCCATGTTTGTCAAAGTCAGGTGCTCGGCTTTTTAAATCCATTATACTTGAGGATATATTATTTTTTATTTTCACAATGGATGTGCTATAACAGAAGACATTTTGATGAAATGGTATAATCGACAAAGTCAAGATCAGAGAACACATTCAGCCCTGCCTGATCTTGATCATCGTTATCTGAAATTTCCTTTTTGGTTTTAGAAGTAAGATTGAAAAGTTTGCTTGTGACTATTTCTTTCACTCAAGCACAAAAAAATTGAACAAGTTCCTTGATTCACCGTGAGCCATCCAAATGCAAAGTTAGAAAGTTCATCAAGGGTTATCTACATAGATGCCTAAAGTCTAAAACAAAATCTGGATTGACCTTAACCCTTTCCTGATTTTTGAAATTTTAGGCTGGTCCAAAATCAAAGGTTTTGCAGACGACAATTCAAAGTTGAATTTATTTTAAAAATAATCATTCAGTAGGGTAGAAAATATTGTCGAAAAAGAAGAAATTGCTTGTTACAAGCAATTTCTTCTTTTTCCACAAGGTTTCCCCCAGTATAAAAACACAGGGACATAAAAACCAGTGATTATACAGGAAAGGGTTAACCAATTCCCAAACAATTCCACCTTTTAACGCCCCTCCAGAAAAAACAAACATGCAATTTCTTCATTGTCACAATGTTTTCTACCCTTAACCCATTCCAACTCAATCCCTCCTTTTTACGCCCCTCAACGAAAAAGCTTTGGAAAACATTGTGGAAAATGAAGAAATTGCTTGTATCAAGCAATTTCTTCATTATCCACAATGTTCTCTATCCAAAAAGACAATAAAATCAAAATTCCATCAACTTGAAATTGTCGTTTGCATCTTCTTTCAATTTGGACTGGTCTCAAATTTTGCTGTGTTGGAATGGGTTAAAGAGATTTTTTCTTTAAATTCCCTCTACTTGAATTTATCTTATGCAACTTCTTTGAATTTGGACCAAAATTTTGTTGTGTTGGAATGGGCTATACTTTGACCCCCCAGAGATTAGGTGCAAAAGTAACCTTTGTACAGGCAACATGAAGAGACACTGTAAACTAAAAGAAAACACTAACTATATCCCCGTCTCAACGTTAAGCAATTCATCAAACAACAGACATATTGCTGGCCTCAACCACTGACCTTTAACAGGAAGTTTGACTTAGACATTAAACGGCATCATTCTGCAAAATTTATAGCAAGTAAAATGCATCAAGAAAGTAAAATTGTTGGTTGGGGACCTAAATATCGTAACTAAATCTTGAACAACACATTTACCACACCCAACCATTTAAAATGCTTAACACAGATGTCAGAGTTCAAAGTTCATTTCAGGTGTAAATGAATGATTTGATTGGTCAATTAATTTTTGTTTGACGGTGGTGATTGGTCAAATGTGATACAGACATACCATATTTCTCCTCATAAATGCTCTTTGAAGTAATACTTAACCCTTTCCCACATAGCGACGCTTTTTGACGCCCTTGCAGTAAAACAATTGAGAATTTATTGTGCAAAATGAAGAAATTGCTTGAACCAAGTAATTTCTGCATTTTCCACAATGTATTCTACTGAGAACGTTGAAAAATTCTAAACTTTTGTAAACTTTAAATTATCGTCTACAACTCCGTTCAATTTGGACCAGTCTACAATTTTGTTGAGTGGGAATGGTTTAACACAGGCAGGGAACTCTCAATTTCTATCTATTTTTTTCTCATCATTAGTTCTGTCAAATAGATATTTCTTTTGAGAATTGACCAATTGCTGGCCCTGCCCACTTACTCAGTCGGCCCTGCCCAATGATCCCTACAGGAAGTTCTACACCGATTTTAAACAGCCCTATTTTGCATTATATGGCAAGTAACATGTAAGAAAAAAATACAATGATTGGTTGGCAACCCAAACCAACAAATATGTTTCGAATTAATTTCAGCCAGTGTCGGAGTTCAAAGTTTTTACTTCGGGTCAAAATTAATCATTTGATTGGTTGATTTATTCTCTGACTGACAACCGTGATTTGTCAATTCCTTTAGTTTTGGCATAATTTTCCAATTATCAATCATTCAAATGATTCTCTACAGCAACAAATCCTCAAATAAGAGCAAAATCTCTGTTTTTATAATATTTAATTAAAGGAGGAAACTTTTACCAGGAGAAATACGGTAACACTTAAATAAATGTCCTTTGAGTCTTCAACACTCAATGGAATACAAGGCTATCACATATAATTGAACTAATTAACAGTGTTTGGTCCAAGAACATCAGTCTTTTTGTGCTAGTACTTTTTCTGCCTCTTTTAATACATCCATTGCTCCTTTATACTCTTCTGTCTCAGCTAAATCTTGTTCACTCTCCTGAAATTCATTGGATTATATTTTAACCTTTATCCAATTACTATAAATGAGACAATAACATGCTTTTGTTCTAAAAACAAAATGAAGATAGAATTTAGGCCTACTTTTTTATTTTAATCCATTCACATACAATCCAACTTTTTTTTATGCACCTCTAGATAACAACTTGAAAAAACATTGTGTAAAATGAAGAAATTGCATTCTTTTTTCTATTTTGCAAAACTTACAACCATACACCAAGTTGGAAAATGATGGATTCTTATCCCCTAATTTCAGCATTATTTTAACCCTGTCTTTCAAAATTTTAGAATGGGTCAAATTGAAAGATATGCACACAATAAACGTAGTGATTTTTGTTCAATTCAAGGGCAGATAATTTAAGATAACACATGAATGACCGGAGTGATTTGAATTTCAAAGGTCTTATGCACAACTAGACATCATACAACGTCATTGTGTTAAGTTTCAGCTCATTCCCATTGATAGTTTAGGAGGAGTTGCGCACACAAAACATAGTGATATTTTTTTCAATTCAAAGGCAGATATTTCAAGATAACTGAAGAATGACTGGTGCGTTTTGAATTTCAAAGGTCTTATGCTCAACTAGACATCATACAGAGTCGTTGTGCCAAGTTTCAGCTCATTCCAATTGATAGTTTAGGAGTTGCGCACACAAAAAATTGCTAACGGACTGACGACCAAACCTTCAGGCGTATAAAAATTGTATAAGTGTTAACAACCTTAATCCTACAGATAAAATGCCTTAACCCTTTCCTGTAAAAACCCGGGATTTTATGTCGCATTGATCTTAAACATGAGAAAACACTGGAAAAAGAAGGAATTGCTTGTGGCAAGCAAATTTTCCTTTTTCCACAATACTTTCTTTGGTTGGTTTCATTTCAAATAGCATCCAATTTTCATTGTTTTCTACAACCTCCTTCAACTTAGACCAGTCTAAAATCTCTAAAAACTTGAAAGGGATAAGCTATAAGAAGTTTTCCAAAATGTCGAGCTGACTCTATCATAGTTGTCTGTTTAGGCTCAAATTAATCATATTTGTTAAAATGTAAAGTTTATTTGAAAGACTTCAAATTTGAGACTGGTCCAAATTGCAAGAAATTGCAGACTAAAATTTAACCCTTGTCATGCTGTATATATTACCTTACTGAATTGCTGTCAGATCAAAGGGCTGAAAGCACTGATAGAAATTGTTCAAAAATCAATATTTTTTTAGAGATCAACTTCATACACAACTCTGGCAGGACAGTGCAGTCTGATCTTAGTCTACAACTCCTGCCAAAACCGGAGTATTCCGGGCTCAGCATGACAAGGGTTAAAATTCATGAAATTTTAGATATTTTCACCTCTCTGAGAAGAAATCATTGTGGAAAATGAAGAAATTGCTTATTACAAGCAGTTTCTTCATTATCCGAAATGTTTTCCAAAGCCATTTTTCTTGGGGGTGTCTAAAAGCGTCATTGAGTGGGAAAGGGTTAAGGGACATCTAAAGCGTCATAGTGTTGGAATGGATTAAGGAACTTTAGGAATGTGTCAAATTAACCCTTTCCCTTTTATGGAAATTTTAGACTAGTCCAAATTGAAAGAGGTTGCAGACGACAATGACAACTGGATGCTATTTGAAATGAACCCATCCTTTGTGGTAGAAAATATTGTGGAAAAAGGAGAAATTGCTTGTTACAAGCAATTTCTTTTTTTCCACAATGTTTTCTCAAGTATAAAATCACAGGAACGTAAAATCCCGTATTTGAACGGGAAAGGGTTAAGTACGTGCATCTGCATCTTCATTTGAAGGGTCAATCTTATTCTTGCTCACATAAATTTCTGTGAAAGATCCACAATTATAAGTTATGTCAAAATCAATTAATTCCGAGTTCAAAAACAGATTTGTTACAAACACTGCAATATCAACGTTAGGATGATAAACCTTTGAGATCTATTTTGTACCGTTTCAAGGTTTGCTCTGGTATTTACTTCTTCATGGACAAGTGATCTTGAAAAATGAAGTTGTCCAGGAATAGAAAAGCCTGTGTTGGATAAGTCAGGCTTGGGAATTCTACATTGCTAATGCTAATATATGAATAGTGTCCAAACCTAGGACCTGCATATATCCATGAAAATGGTCATAAAGTTCATTTTAGCACAGCTGTTTTCGATGAATACAGAGGTCACATATTTCTATAACCCTTTCACAATCTCGGAAAAGGAGCAAGCTATACTATGAAGAAAGATAAATGAAATGCATTGTTGTTCAAAATATGATTTCCCCCACCCCCCTTTGTTTATTCACCACTAAACAGCACTCAACAGTTGAGAGTCAGGCATCTGTGTGCTGTGCTCATGTTCTCCTATCTATTAACTATATATTAAAAGCATTTAAACCGCTGTGCTCATGTTCTCCTATCTATTAACTATATATTAAAAGCATTTAAACCGTTATCAGAGAACGAAATTTAAGTAAGTGTGCATTGGAGAGCTCTGAGGCCAAATACAACCCAAGCAAAAAAGCTTTACTTATAACAAGATTTTAAAAAAAATGGAGGTGCACAGGAATGATTCTGAATACCAAATATCATCTCCTTAGGCCTTCTGGTTTTTCAGAAAAGGGTTTAAAAGATTTCCTTCATTTCTATCAAAATCAGGTCTGCCTTGACAAAGCTCAACAAGAGCTGGTCACAGTCATGTGACAAATGCCCCAAAAGGACAGGGTCAAGCATGTGGCACTTTGATTTGTTTTGTAAACACAACCACATACATTTGTGATCTATACGTCTGGGTTTTTAATGAATTAAATTTCAATACATATAATAATTTCTATAAATACAGAATGAAATCGAGAAATGCATTATGGACGGATTTTTCTGAGGTCAAAAGTAGGTCAAAGGTCAAGGTCACTGGGTCAAGGTCATGTAAAGTGGTCCACCCAATTAAGCATCTGTCCAAATATGGAAGCAATCCATTGAAGAATAAGAGAGTAAATACAATTTAACCATTCCAGACGCAATTTAACCATTCTGGACGCCCCTTTGACCCCAGACTGACTGACGGACGGACAGTTCAATTACTATATGCCTCCCTTTAGGGGCATAAAAATATCTAAGGATGTACTTGTAATCATGGTGTGTCCAATTTTTAACAAGATGCGTTTGTGAAACACTATGCCCTCGAAACAGGAATTCTTTAGAAACGGGTGATTTTTATTGTTTTCTTCTTTGTTTTAGGGAAAATGGTTAAAATTTTGACCTTGACCTTGATGAAATGACCTTCCCCAGTTGCGCCTTGTTGAGACCTATCTACATACCAAATATTAGCATTGTAACTTAATCAGGGTTGAAGTTATAGGAAAATGTTTAGTTGGCAGGTTAAGTTTTGCAGACAGACAGAAGGACACCGGTAAAACACTATGCCCCGATCTATCGATGCGGGGGCATAAGAAGGACACTCTGATGTACAAAGCCTTCTTGGTGAGAAAATCCAGATGCCTAATTTCGAGACCTATTGGTGCTAAATATTCTTTTGAAGCCTAACAAAATTATTTCTTTGTAATCCTTGTAATCTATAAGCCTATCTACATGGCTTAAAAAAGAAAATTCTGAGCTTCAAAGGGTATCAAGTAATTTTTTACAGCATCAGGGAGGCGAATCAAACAAGTAGAATAACCTAATATTCAAAGGGTATTCTTCAAGCATTTGTTTCACAATTGGCAGTATAAACATGTTTCCAATGTCCAGTAAAACTGAAATGAAAATGAAATGTATGGTCAAAACCGTCAATAAGACCTCAATCCGACTAAAATGGATACGGAGTCTTACCTGGTCCAATTGACATCAATTGACATAAATGGAAAGAAATTGATCCAAAAACCTTCACCAAGTCCTGCACAATCCTGCCTTTTTACGTCCCTCAAAAACAGAGCTTTGGAAAGCAAAGTGAGAAATGAAGAAATTGCTTATTAGAAGCAATTTCTTAATTTTCCAAAATATTTTCTAACTACAACAATAGAGATATCTAAAACTTGATCAGCTTAAAATTGTCATCTGCAAATTCTTTGAATTTGGACCAACCTTAAATTTTGTTATCTAGTAAATGGTTAAAAGAACACTGTAATCTTTTAGAAATGACTGTTTCGTAAAGCATTTAAAGACAACTTACTATCATGGCAGAAAGATCTTCCTTTGCTTTATGAAGTCTATTTTTGGTGTCAGGGATCATTGCCTTAGACTCATTGATGACCTCTGTCTGTAATATAATTATGTCACTATAGTTACCTACATATCATTATACATGTTTCGGATAAAACTAGGGCGCACCCTTAGGGCTGTTGGTAACATGTCAGACTGACAATCATGAGGTCCAGGATTCAATCCACAGTCACAGCAAATATCCTTTCCGAGATTTGTCTCTCACCAATGGGTAGATAATTGTGAACCAAAGTGGGATGAGTAGCTGAAAGCTCGGAAAGGATGTAGTGATAGTGCCAGGAAGTGAGAAATATCAGGAATCTAGGAATTGTTATCTGCGACTCCTTTCAATTGGGACAATTCCAAAATTTTGTTGTGTGGAAATGGGTAAAGCAAACGAATGTGTCCTCCAAAGTATCCACATGAATTTTTTGAGATCTGACTACCTGATATATTTTCTACCAAAAGTTATCTTTTTCTAATTTGTCTTATAAAGACAATTTATATGGCTATTTATTTAGGTTTATTGAGGAACAAGATTTCAATTCTTTTAGCAATTTTTAAAAGGCACCACCTGAGAAACATTTCTGCAAAATTTGATTGAAATAAGCCCAGTGATTTGAGATGAATGTCCTTTTAAAAAACCTTCATTATTTCTATATAAGCCCCCACCCCCCAATCCCCTGGGGTTCTGCTCCTGGGGACCTGAGGTTAATGATTTTAGTAATTCTGAAAGAGGTCAATGTACTGATGCCTCATGCATTATTAAAATTTCAACCAGAGTTTTAAACAGATTTAATCCTTAAAGCATTTTTTTAAAGGGCACCACCTAAGGATCATTTCTGCCCAATTTGAATGTATTTGGCCAAACTGTTTGGGAGGAGATATGTAATTTTAAATCCGCTCCTGGGGAACCGAGGTTGATGACTTTAGCAATTCTGAAAGAGGTCAATGTACCGATGCTTCATGCAAAATATCAAGGCTCTAGGCCTTCTGGGTCAGGAGGAAATAATCTTTAAAGATTTTATTAAAATTTCAGTTTTGTTGCCATGGCAACCAGAATTTTTAAATGGATCTCAATTCTTTAAGCAATTTTTTTAAAGGGCACCACTAAAGGATCTTGACTACCAAATTTGATTGTAATTGGCCCAGTGGTTTGGGAGGCGATGGCATTTAAAAATCGTTCTTTATCTCTATATAAGCTCCTGCCCCGAGGGCCTCTCTCCTTGGGACCCGAGGGTGATGACTTTAGCAATTTTGAAAGAGGTCAATGAACCAATGCTTCATGCAAAATATCAAGGTTCTATGCCTCTCAGGTCTGGAGGAGATAACTTGAAAGATTTTATAAATATTTGAGTTTTGTTGCCATGGCAACCAGAGTTTTCAACAGATTTTAATTCTTTTAGCAACTTTTAAAAGACATCACCCAAGGAGCATCTCTACCAAATTTTGTTGAAATTGGCCAAGCGGTTTTGAAGGAGATGTTTTAAAATTGTTGACACACAACGCACACCCAACAATCAAAATTTGGTTGAAATTGGCTCAGCAATTTGGGAGATGTTGTTATAAAAATTGCTGAAACAATCAAAATACCTCACCATGAGCACTTAGTGCTCAGGTGAGCTAGAAAGTGACATCTTAACCCTTTCCTGTACAATCACTGGTTTTTACGTCCTTGTGATTTTATACTTGAGAAAAGATTGTGGAAAAAGAAGAAATTACTTGTAACAAGCAATTTCATCTTTTTCCACAATATTTTCTACCCTACTGAATGGTTATTTTTCAAATTGAATCCACTTAAAATTTTCGTCTGCAAAACCTTTGAAATTGGACCAGTCTAAAATTTTGAAAAACGGGAAAGGGTTAAGAGATCACACGGTTCTATAAAACTTGACAAGGTGCCCAAGATTTTACCTCAAAATTTCAGAGTTATAAAGGTTCAAACACTCAATGTGAATATATTTGTCTGCATTTTACCAATACAAGCTTTATGATTCAATGAGCTGAAACAGTTGACCAATCTCTGGCCCCGTCTACTCACTCTATTGGCCACGCCCATTGACTCAGATAGGAAGTTTCCCTACGGTATTCTACAGTATTATTTTGCAAAATTTATGGCCAGGAGCATGTAACGAATGGGTAAAATGGTTGGTTAGTAACCTAAACGTCACAACTCCAGCTTGAATAAGCTGTAGTTACAACATTTAAGTTGCCAAACCAACAAAAAAGTTAACAAAAATGGCAGCAAAAATCCGAGTTCAAAACTGACTTCTGGTCAAAGTGAGTGATTTGATTGGTTGAATCAATATCTAATTGATAGTCGTGATTGGTCAATTGGCTTTAGTGTCAACAAATTAACCCTTCTCAAGTTGAACCCAGAATATTCCTGTTTTGGCAGATGGTATATACAAAGATCTGCCTGCACATTATGTGCAGTCTGATCTTTGATTATACCACATATCTGTCCCTTTTAAGCCAGGTTTGTCTGTAAAACTTTAATTTTGAAGGAAATATTGACCCACAATTAGGCCTTTCAGTGCTTTCAGTACTTTGATTTTAATGAAGATCAGAAAGAAGGTTATTATTCAGCATGGCAAGGGTTAAAATTGACAAAAGATGTTAGACATTCATATGCTCATATGAGTTAAAGATAAAATCAGTTGTCAATACTCATTGCTCAATGACGGATAATAAAATATCGAACAAAATTTATGACTAGATAATTTAAGAAATTCCCCCTGCTTTTATTTTACATAGATTTATTGAAATCCTACAATGCAAAATACTGGTTTTGATATTTAACCCATTACCAGACGGCAAAATTTTAGACTAGTCCAAACTGAAAGGAGTTGTAACAAGCAATTTCTCCTTTTCTCAAAATATTTTCTACCTCATATGGCCCTTATTTTTCAATTTAAAACAACTTTGACTTGTCTGTAACCTCTATCAATTTGGACCAGTCAAAAAATGTGTTGTTTGGGAATGTGTTAAATGCACATAGTGCCTGTCCATATTGCTCAGTTTTTGTGCTTCACATAAACATGAAATTGTATAGCACAGGCTTGTTTGTATTTCTTTGTGAGATTTCAACTAGTTGTAACACATGTTATCAAGGAACAAGAATTGTCTGCTGACAATAGAGCTCGCACTTCGGGTACTTTTTACAACAGGGCCAAAGTTAAACGGCACATGGTCACAGAGTCAAGGTCATTTCCTTATGAATGCATGTGAAAGGTATGAGTGCACTGGGGTGAAAAATGATCAAGATATATGAAATTAAAGTTAGCATTTTTCAAAAAGGCAAAGGGTCACATTCATATGGTCTTGGTCATTGTCTCAAATGAAAGCCTGTCTCCTGAAGAATGCATGCGTGAAACATGAGTACCCTAGGATGAAAAATGACTATGAAAGAAAAGTTATTGTTAAGGTTTTTTAAAACAGGTTCAAGTTCAAAGTCACAGGATCAAGGTTGTTGTCTCAAATGAAAGCAAATGTCCTGACGAATATGAGTCACCTAGCATTTGTTATATAAGAGATAAAAAAACTCTAACCAAGTGGAAATGCTAACACCGACACTGATGTCAATAGCTCTTCTAAGACTTTCTTCCCAGGTGAGCTGAAAATCATCTAACTATTAATCCAAATCAACATGGCAAACTTTTAGACTGCTCCAAATTCAAAGAAGCTGCAGATAACAATTTCAAGTTGATGGAATTTCATTTTTTTTTGTCTTTTTGGATAGAAAGCATAGTGGATAATGAAGAAATTGCTTGATAGAAGCAATTTCTTTATTTTCCACAATGTTTCAAAAGCTTTTTTCTTGAGGGGCGTAAAAAGGAGGGATTGTGTGGGTATGGATTAAGAATCTATGTACCTGTTTGTTTATCACATGTTGATCTTGACCATCAGCAACCATTTTCTTTTGTCTTTCTTCTTCTTTTATGACTTCTTTTTCGTAATAACCAAACTCTTTGGTCAACCTTCAATATACAAATAAGGGCTTTCAATGAAACCTATAGACAATTTCAACCATTACTAGACAACAAGATTTCAGACTGGTCCAAATCAAAGATGTAGCAGAAGACAATTTTAAGTTGACTCTTTGTCACTTGAGGTAGAAAACATTGTGGAAAATGAGGAAATAGCTTGTAACAAAGGATTTCTTTATTTTCCATGTTTTCCAAAGCCTTTTCATTGGGACATCAAAAAGCATGAATGATTATAGTGTGGGAATGGGTTAAGAAAGCTTATCATTTTTACACCTGAACAGTACTTATTTATTTCCCTATGGTATTTACCCATTACCAGACCACAACAAAGAAGTTGCAGACAAGAATTCTAATGTTAAAGTATCATGGATTTTGTTGTCTTTCTGGGTAGAAACACTGTTGAATATGAAGAAATTGCTTGATCAGTTCTAAGATATTTGGTTGAATTCCAGCCATTTTTTCTGATCAGAGGGGTTTTAAATGTGGATTTCAATTACAGACACATCACCAACTGGTCAAAAATGTTGAAAACAAATAACCCAGAAGACATAGAGATTTTGGAATTAATCCTCTTTGTTCACAAGAAACAAGTTAAAGCAGTGTGAGTAACTCTTTTACAAGTTACTTGTTCTAAAACAAAATATAAATGTACAAAGTATTTTTTCCTCCCTTTTGAAAGTTGTTTAATTGACTCTCAGCCCAAGTTAAAGAACAAATCAAAATTTAGAGACACAAAAAACTAGAGCACTTGAGCGCCTGTATTGCTTCACACACCAGATTAAATGGTGTTTCCAAAGGTTTCACCATATTTGGAAATTAGCCCGCCCATTAAAGCCATGTTTTTCGTCTGACCAAAGTTCTTTGAAGAAATCTGATAAAGGGTCATCTAAGGATCATTTCTGTGAAATCCATCATTAATTTCTGAGAAAAAGATATTTTAAGCTTTCACCATATATGGAAATAAGCCCTGCCCATTTAACCCATTCCAACTCAAGCCCTCCTTTTTACGCCCCTCAAGAAAAATACTTTAGAAAACATTGTGGAAAATGAAGAAATTGCTTGTATCAAGCAATTTCTTCATTATCCACAATGTTTTCTATTCAAAAAGACAAAGAAATTTGAAATTCCGTCAACTTTAAATTGTCGTCTGCAGCTTCTATCAATTTGGACCAGTCTAAAATTTTGTTGTGTGGGAATGGGTTAAGCCAAGCTTATTATCCTATCAAAACTCTTTGGAGGAATCTGATAAAGGGTCACCCAATGATCATTACTGTAAAATAAGATTGGAATCCATCCATTTGTTTCTGAGAAGATTTATAAAGGTTTTGCCTTCTAAGGAAATTAGCCCAGCCTATTTAAGCCATATTTTCATACTATCAAAATTCTTTTAAGGAATCTGAGAAAGGGTCCCCAAAGGTCATTCCTGTAAAATTTGGTTTCTGAGAAGAAGACATTTAAAGGTTTCACCATATATCGAAATTAGCCACGTCCATTAAAGCCACATTTCTCATCCGGTCAAAATTCTTGGATGGAATCTGATAAAGGGCCACCAAATAATCATTCCTATAGAATTTGGTTGAAATCGATCCATTGGTTTCTGAGAAAAAGATTTTAAGGCTTTAACCATATATGGAAATTAGCCACGCCCATTAAAGCCATGTTTTTCATCTGATCAAAATTCTTTGAAGGAATCTGATAAAGGGTCACCCAAGGATCATTTCTGTGAAATTTCGTTGAATTCTGTTCTGTTTTTTTTGAGAAAAAGTTTTTTAAAGTAAAAGTTCTCGGCCGGACGCACACATGCAAACATGAACGGAGGCACTCACTTGAGCTAAAAATTAAACAATGTTTTGATCTTACTATTGCTTAGTTGGGGTGATTGTATGTTTGAAGGCTGTGGTCATTGGACCCAGCTTTGTTTTTGCTGTGATGTAAGGGTTTTGAGAAATCATAGCATTTTTTACTGTCCATGTCAAGGGGTACCCTGTTTGCCAGGAGTTTAACCCATTCCTGCACAATCTCTCTTTTTTACACCCCTCAAAGAAATGCTTTGAGAACATTTCTTCATTATCCACAATTTTTTATATAAAAAAATCATTATCCACAATTTTTTATATAAAAAAAATCTATCTACTTGAAATTGTTGTCTGCAACCTCTTTAATTTGAACTTGTCTAAAATTTTAATTTGTGGGAATGTGCTAACTGACCATTTTCATAACTGAAGAAATAAATGCATCTATATTGTGTTGTTGTTTATCTACCAAAGATGATTGAAGTTGTTAAAATGAATATTATCAAAAAAGGAATTACTTTAATACAGAATACATATGTTATATTTAGTATGGAATCACAAGTTAAAAAAAGAAAATTTCCAGACAATTTTTCCAGTTCATTAAAATACAAATATTTAGTAGCAAAACAAGATGAAATGTAAATACAAAATGAGGCAGACAATTTATTTTGCAAATTGAGCAATTCTGAACAATATCATTTCCTTTTCCTTGAAATTGTCCATTTGTTTAATAGGACAAAATCATATGAAGTCAAACTAATGCCCCCCCCCCAACTTGACATAAATCGTTTACAGAAAAAAGTATTTACACCAATTATAGAATTGAGAAATCAAGAAAAAGAACATATTTTCAAATTTAATGTGAGTATTTCTTCGATATATAGTAGTTAGAAACAACGAACAGTAAAACTTGTTATTAGGACGAAAACCCATACCGCAAAGATAAGTGTGCAGGATAATTTTGCACGCAAACCTACCCCTATTTACAAGAAAATTCTTCAGCCTGTTCCGAATTCAAAGTAAAAGCATACGACTATAACAAGATGATAAAATATAAAAGAATCTTAGTCTTTGTTGGATGAAAATATTGTGGAAAAGGAAGAATTACTTATCATTAACAAAGTATTGAAATTACTGTTAGCTATCAAAGTATGTTTTTCTTAAGTAATCCTCTTTTTCAAAGGTTATCATGATAAATATGCAAGGTTAAAGTAATCCAGGAGTTAACCCTTTAAAAAATGACAAAATCCTAGAATGGTCAAATTGAAAATTGCAGAAGACAATTTCAAATTGGTGGAATTCGGTAGAAAACATTGTGGACATTGAAGAAATTACTTGTCACAAGCAATTTCTTCATTGTCCACAATGTTTTCAGAAGCCTTTTTTCTTGTGATGCTTAAGAAGCAGATTTGATTGGGAATGGGTTAGATAGCATACTTTTGAAAGAGTCCCCTACAATTTGAATAGTTTGTAATATTCTTAAGATACACAAAACTACTCTTTATGGCGTATGCATTCATTTGATTTAGTGGTTAAGCCTCCAGCGGCAGTTTGCACAAGTTGAACTTTGAGAAGACCTCAAAACTTTGTCTGTAGCTAAAATGGGTACGAAAGATAATGGTACGGAAGATCCGTACAATCTGTATCGACTTGCTCATTCGATCAATATTGACATATTGGCTTAAAGAACTTGAATATAAGAAATTTACCGTTTAGCAACACCTGTCTTGATCTTCAATTGTTTTATTCTTGGATCTGCCATTCCGTTTCAATCAGTTTACAAAAACTTGTCTGAGCAGAAAATGAAGTACCCAAGCGCTTTATCTCACTCTTAGAAAGCGTCTGTCGTTAAAAGGAGACAGATAGACTGGATGGCCTAGCGAAACAGTTCATGAATAATACTCTTTTTATAGAAATGACTAATCGTAGATAGCTCACCCAGTAAGAACATGGTATCTGAATTTTCAGTCATGATAGCCTTAACCCATTCCCACACAATGACGCTTAAGAAAAACGATTGGGAAAACATTGTTTAAAATGAAGAAATTGCTTGTAACGAGCAATTTCTTCATTTTACACAATGTTTCGTATCGAGAAAGTTGAAACAATAAAAAATAATAAACCTTTAATTGTCGTCTGCAACTCCTTTTGACCAGTCTAAAATTTTTCCGTCTTGTATTGGGTTAAAGAACAAACAGTGTATACTTGACACGCCCCTCAATAAAATTAGTCGGGAAAAGATTGTGTTATTGCTTGCAACAAACGATTTCTTCATTTGGCATTCAATGTTTTCTACTGAGAAAGTTGAAAAAACCTTAATCGTCATCTGCATTCCCTTCCAATCTAGACCAGACTAAAATTTGTTGTCTGATAATGGGTTAAAACTTGTATCCTGGATCTTTTTATGCTTATAATTTTATAGCATCTTCATATTAGCCATATAGAATTTTGTTCTCTTACACTCAGTTCTGTAATGAAACAATTTCGTGTTCCTTAAAAAAATAGAAAAATGATACTGTTGAAGCCCACACTTATAACCTTTTATAGACCAAACTGAACTGAAAAAACATTGCAGAGCATCATAAAAGCTATCTGACTAAAATTTTGAATAGAAAAATTTAAGAATGGAATATTCAAGGAATCTATCTGTTAAAAATCATTCAAATCTAATGAGTGGCTGAGTGCTTTTAGTATTTTTATTTATTAATTTTGTGTGTGTGTCTAAAAAAATCTTGAAGAATCAAAGAGCCATCCATCAAATAAAAACCCTGCTTAAAATCACTGAAATCCAATAAATGGCTTCAGAGAAGTTTGTATTTTTTCTAAAGATTTCTTTATGTTTCAATTAGTGCCGATATATCCTCCCGACGGAATTCGAGACAGTGGTTCTTCGCAAGGAACATTCCCGCATACAATTATACAAATGCAATGAATAGCTTCAGAAAAGAAAATTCTTGAAAGTTTTACTGAAATTTGTTTTGTATGGCGCTGGTAAGCTTTGTCCATGTAAGCCGCGTTTTTCACCGGATAAAAATTCTTTGATGGAATTTTGGACAGGTCCACGCAAAGGACAATTCTTTATGAATCGTACATGTTTGTTGTATCGTTTTTAAGAAGATTCTTTTTTATTTCTTATGCTTCATATAGTGCAGATAAGCCCTGTCCATAAAAAACTATGTTTGTCTTCTAATCAAAATTTCGCAAAAATTACTCAACTATTGATAATATTTTTGTCTTAATCGCTCTTGCTCAAAAGTATTTGTCTAAAAATATAGGAAGATTCTACTGTTGATTCATAGATTTTAAAAAAGCGTTTGACAGTATAAAAAGACACGATAAACTTTGGGATTCTTCAGAACGTAAAGGGATAAATGGAATTTTTTTTAGATACTTTGAAATCAATGTATGGTAAACTAGAGTCATCAGTAAAGATTAATGGTAGGCAAACACCTTATTTCAAATGCAATGTAGGTACCCGGCAAGGCTGTGTTCTGAGCCCGAAAATATTTGCCCTATTTATTAATGATATTGCTAGTTATTTACAACGTAAAATTGAACGTGGAATATTTGTTTCGGAAGATATAAATGAATTGAGTATTTTGATGTTTGCTGATGACGTTTCGAGTTTCGCTGATACAGTTATTCAACTTCAAAGACAGATCAATACCATTGAGCAATTTAGTAAAGGTGTTGGGTTAGAAATCAACCTCGATAAATCAAAGATTATGGTTTTTAGGAATGGTGGGATAACGAAGGAAAACGAAAAATGGTTTTATCATAAACATTTGATAGAAATTTTACCCTGTTATAAATATTTAGGTGTGTATTTTACAAGCAGACTTGGCTGGTCAAAATCCCACTTAATTTTCTCTTTGCAAGCAAAGAAAGCTGTCAATTACATATTTAGACTTCGAAAAAGTCTTGGTTCAATCCCTTTAAGGGACATGTTTAAAATATTTGACGCGACTGTAGTTCCAATTTTATGCTACGGATCTCAGATTTGGGGGTTTCAGTGTGTTCAGAAAATCGAAAAAATCCAAGTTCAATTTTGCAAGAGACTTTGCAACCTTTCTCAAAATACATGTGACTTTTTAGCTCTTGGTGAATGTAGCAGATTGCCTCTATGTACTATATATAATCCTTATTGTATCAAATGCTGGTTAACATTGACTCGAATGAGAAATGACAGATATCAAAAACAGTGCTTTTACAATTAGAAGAAGCGGGCAGAACAAACTGGTGCACTAAAATAATGCCTATGGTTTTGGTCACGTGTGGATTTTTCATGATGTGGGCGATGACAGGGGATTTTTGAAAGTCTTTAGAAATAGATTAATAGATTGTTCTACACAAGAATGGTTCAGTGATGTTGGTGATTCCTCAAAAGCTAGTAATTACAAAGTTTTCAAATCATTGTTAGAACCCGAATTTTATCTTAGTATCGGTCTGTCGTATACGCTTCTTAAGACTTAGGCTAATTTTAGATGCTCTTCACATGAATTAATGATATAAAAGGGTAGGCACCTAGGGATCGATAGAGAATATAGATTTTGTCCGATTTGTAAAAAAAAAGATATTCATGAAATCGAGGAGTTCCATTTTTTCTTTAAATATTATGCTTATGAAAACCTTAGATTAAAATACTTTTATACTTATTGGTTAAGAAACAGGACTATTTACAAATTCTATGCCATTTTAAAGCACAATGATATTGACACTATTTATGCAGTCTCCAGATATCTTGCGGAAGCATTTACTCTCAGGAAAGAAATTCTACAAGAAATAGAGTAATTCAACTGTTTCTTTATATTTAGAAACGTTTGTCATTTGTAATTAATATATCTTAGACCCAATACCAATATATTTTGTATGTTCAATTCATATTTTACATCAAAGTTCTTGTAATAATGTAAAATCTGTATCCTTACTTGTCACTCTTGTTATCAATGCTTTGTGATCATGTTGAATCATGGGCCGATGGCCTGAATGCTTGATTAAACTGTGTCTATTCTATTTAGTGAGGTTAAAAGAAGGTAGAGGTAAAAGAAATCCTGTAAAAATTCGAAGATTCAGAGAAGAATCCCTATGAACCCATATTTTTGTTTTCGAGAAGTTGTTTATAGGAAAAGTTTATGGATTTGCCTATGTACAGATGCATGCACACTGATGCATGACAGACCTATCGACATGACAAATGGCTTTTAGCCATTGGAGCTATAGCTATAGCAAGATTTGTTAGCGGACAACGTAGCTCGTCTAGGACACCGAGGCCTCCGAGAGATGTACAACAGGTATTGATATAGGACCCATGTGGGCAACCGATATTGGTTCCAGCTGTGAAACATATAAGGTCAATATGGTCAAAATATCCCATAACAAACCCACATGGTTCCCATATTGTCCCCATAGTTTTGTACGGATTAGACTTTCACAGATTTAATCATGTGTCTTCACTATATTAAAGTATGATTTGAATATTCCACTAGATCTTGGTGTTAAAGTCAGAGCCAAATTTAGACATTGATTTTATTTTTCTTTAGAAAAACGCAAGAAATATTCATAATTGTTGACAACGTATGTTACATTACTGCTGAAAGCCAAATATCCATTATGTAACAGTTAACCCTTTCCATCACGAGCCCTCCTTTTTACGCCCCTTAGAAACAAGCTTTGGAAAACATTGTAGAAAAGGAAGAAATTGCTTGTGTCCAGCAATTTCTTCATTATGCGCAGTAATTTGAAAAAAAAACGAGAAAAATCAAAATTCCAATAACTTGAAATTGTCGTCCGAAGCTTCTTTGATTTTGGACCAGTCTAATGTACCTACTTGTATTCATGTTTATTATATAATGAATTAAATTAGGTGATCTTTTTGCAATTCACCGATAGCGCATGTTAATCTAAGAATTAACCGACCAATCAAATCATGCATTTAAATCGTAAGTAAACGTTGAACTTCGACATTGACCAACATTCATTTTAAGCGTTTTGCTGGTTTGGAAACTTAAATGTCGTAACTATAGCTTATTCATGCCGTAGTTACGACGTTAAGGTCGCCAACCAGCAATTTTTCTTTTTTGTTGCATTCATCCTACCACGAATTCTGTTTAATAACGCCGTTAAATATTGATGTGGAACTTCCTGTCGGAGGTGAGTGGGCGGGGTCAGTGGAGTCGACGGAAGGGGGCCAGCGATCCGCCAAGTAGATGAAAATGAGGACTTTCGCTGAGCTCCAGACTTTTGAGTGTGTAGCAGAAGTTGTTTAAGTAATTTTTTACTATGATTAGTATCAATCTTTGCGCATATCCGTCTCGCTTACCAAAAGGTAGGACCAACAAAGATTGTCCTACCATATGATAAGTATAGTAGATATGGAAGCTAAAGGCAAAATTTCATTTAACCCATTCCCACTTAACAAAATTTTAGACTGGTCCAAATTGAAAGAAGATGCAGACAACAATTTCAAGTTGATGGAATTACAAATTCTTTCACCTTCTTGGATAGAAAACATTGTGGATAATGAAGAAATTGCTTGATACAAGCAATTTCTTCATTTTCCACAATGTTTTCCAAAGCCTTTTCCTTGAAGGGCGTAAAAAGGAGGGATTGAGTTGGAATGGGTTAAAACCGAATAGCTCGCGTCTTTGATCATGTTCCAACTAAAGTCGTTTTCAAGACCGCGTTAATGCATAAACACCTAAGTTTAAACCCGATGTCGCATAACGGGTAAATTGTGCACGTCATCTTTTAACTCACTCCCATTTAGTGACGCCTTTAGACGCCCCCAAGGAAAAAAAGCTTTGGAAAACATTGTTTCAAGCAATTTCTTCATTTTCCACAATGTTTTTTTAACCAGAAAGTTGAAAAAATCCGAAATTTCATTAATTTTGAATTGTCGTCTGCAACTTCTTTCAATTTGGGCCAGTCTAAATTTTGCCGTCTGGTACTGGGTTAAAGAGTGACGAAGTTAGAACCTTCGACATAGCTTATATTGAAATACTAAGTTATTACTGTTCACCGGATATAAGCGTATCATATTTATACTTTCTAAAGTCATTTATCAAAGTATTTGATGAATTTATTACCAGCAGACTATGTATTTTTGTCCTACATTTTGTGATTTGTGTACTGCGTTTTGTAATTTTTTTTACATTTTTATATTATAATGCTTTGATCACTTTCCGTATCAGTACTCTCTTCAAATTGTCAACGTCGTTCAAATACCGAGTGAAATAAGCAACAGACCTAACGACTTGAAAACAGAAGTTTGTATAGCCTTAATTGACCAATCGCGGATGACAATTAATAAATCAATCGACCAATCAAATCATTAACTAAGACTGGATGTGAACTTTGACCTCCCACATTGACTGACATTTTTTTGGAGCATTTAGATGGGTTGGCGATTTAAATGTCGTAACCAAAGCTTAACTAAGCTATACTTACGACTTTTAGGTCGCCACGCAACCATTCAACCTTTTTGTTGCATGCTGCTAGCTATAATATTTTGCAAAATAACGAAATTTTTATCAGAATAATTCTTCTGTGTATTCAAAGCAAGACAGTGTGTGGTAATATCAAGGGTCATTTACCGAGCTCAATAAAGAAGATAAAAACCGGATCAAAGTGTAATCCAAAGGCGATTATGTGCCACCTGTCGAAGACCGATCTGCGTCTACACTCACATAATGCAGGTTAACCCTTTCCTGCTTTTCCGAATTTTAGACTGGTCCAAACTGAAAGAGGTTGCAGACGACAATGAAAATTGAATGCAGTTTGAAAAGAAACCATTCTATTTGGTAGAAAATATTGTGGGAAAAGGAGAAACTGCTTATAACAAGCAATTTCTCCTTTTCCACACTATTTTCTCAAGTGTAAAATCACAGAAACGTAAAACCCCGGGTTTGAATAGGAAAGGGTTAATAAGCAATAGGTTTATAGCTTATATAACGAGAATACTAAATAAGTGACCGAAGGACGCTATTTGGTCGCACCAGCACACTCGCCAATGTTATGTTTTTAAAGGGTTTTTGTTTATAAACAAATAACATATTATCCCCGGTAAAGTATACCTGTTGCAACCCATTTCTACACAATGACGATTTCTGACGCCCCAAGAAAGAAAACCTTGGAAACAGTGTGGAAACGAAGAAATTGCTTGTTACAAGCAATTTCTTTTATTTTCACAGTGTTTTCTATCCAGAAAGACAAAGTTTGCTTTTTTTCTTTTAAATTCTATCAAGATGAAATTGCCGTCTGGAACTTCTTTCAATTTCGGACAAGTCTGTTTTTTTTTTTTTTTTTGGTAATGGGTTAAGCTATCAATCACATAATCACTCTTGAACTTTTATACATAATTTTGCCGTTCAAGATTGTAACTTAAGGACATTTATTTCTAATCTGATCACAAAATGAAATTAGTTATGATTGCATTATGAACAGCAGCTCCTGTCCTTAGATTCACAACAAAGACGTTGGTCGTTGAGAAATGTCTGTTATGAGTATTTTATCTCCAGTTGTGTTCAGAATAACCGACAAACTGTCTAAAAAAGACGTTTCGTGGACATCAACGAAAGATTTTGCGTCTGGGGATAAAAACAAGATGGCCTCCGTGTTGAAAAGGACTTCTCTGGTTTTCAGCATACTTCTGATATAATTACTCACACTGCCTTTGTGATCTCCCAGGACGGAAACCATTATACATTTGATGAACTGCTCTCTGGAAGAAAAAAAAATTAAATTCTATCTAATATAATTCAGAAAAAATCATACATTCTAATTGCCCGAACAATGCGTTTAATACCAGAGGAAAAAATATTTTAATAGCGAATATATCTTGAAGTAGTTCCGTAAAAGACTGTCTCAGATTGGCCAATTTATAACCAATGACGATGATATCTTATTTTCATGGAGATATGAAACTGAATACCTAGTCATTCTTCTTTATAAATCCGCTTCAAATAATATATTGTATAGACACTTAGAAAAGTTTCAGAATAAACCCTCTATATTATCAAGAGAGATCACTGTAAGTACAGTTTGACTAGTAAACTATGTTTAAAAATACTTAAATCGCAAAACCATCAGACACACTTAAGAGATGAGGAGAATATTTTTTGTTTTCATGGAGGTATGAACCGAAAAAACTAATCACACTGTATGAATACGCGAAGCGGATTCATACATTGTGTGATTAGTTTTTTCGGTTCATACCTCCATGAAAACAAAACAAAAAAAAAAAATCACTTCATTTCTTATAACTTAATAGCATCGAGCGAAAAAAAACGAAAGCTTTACAAATTTTGATACCTTTTTGTATGGGACTATTTTGTGCGGAAGCATACAAAATCACTGCGTGATCAAAATTTTGTTCATGGAGTTATGAATAATATTTTTCGACCAATCAGAACGCTCGTTTTTGATAGACGAAACTAAAAATTATTTGACAATAATGTCAGAGATCAATGTTAAATCTTAATCTTGATGATTGGTTTGATCGGTCAACGCGACGAGCCGTCAATGATATAGACACTATAATAATTGTCCATACGGTTTTCATTTCCGAGTTACGGTAAGGGTGGAACCGACGGTTAACTTCATACATACGAATTTAAAATTTATTCGAAAGACAATCTCTAGTGTTCCCTAATATGGTATCAATAACTCTTAAATCTGTTGCCGCTCGTGTAATGAGCTCGGATAAACCATGATAATAGTTTGTCGTGATTTCGCATGTTCGTTGAATCAGCAGTTCGACAAATCGACGCTGCCAATCAGAAAATCGATTGACCATATAAGTTTTTCATTACGACCGCAAGTGAACATAGAATTTCGACAGTGATTTTTAAGCATTTTCGATTGTTTGGTGACTCAAAAGACGTAATGTAATTACAGCTTATCTATTTTAGGCGGGAATCTTGGCAATTTTATCGCTACAGTGGTCAGATTTGTCAGCCCGATTAGCTCAGTTGGTAGAGCACTTGACTTCAAACCTCAAGATCACGGGTTCGAGCCCTGGGCTGACCATATCAACTAACAAGCTAATTGTCTTTCGGATGAGACGTTAAACGCCCCGTGTGACGATGCTATCCATTGAGCACGTTAAAGAACCAGGCGGAGCTCTCAGCAGTTTCGTCCTGTATCCTTGCACTATCCCCCGTAATAACTAACCGTCTTCTAGGGGCGTCGCTCATATGGGCTTGTGCTACGGTAGCGACGATAAATAAACGGAAATATACAATTTTTAAACACACTTTGGAAAGTGTTATATAGGCTAATTTACATTTAAATTAATGCGTAGATGTTTAGACTGACACTGATTTGTTCTTTTCGACCATCGTTCGTGTTGTTCTATAACCCCGTAACTACAGCTTTGTTTAAGTTGTGACTGTGAGTTTCTTGTATAATTGCACTGACATTGTAGTTATCAGTTTGTTAACTGAGGACTTTTTATAAATCTGTTCCCTTCTGGATAACTTTTCTTTTCGTTTCGGATAAGTTTTCTTATTCAAGGGACTGCAAATACTGCATCTGCTTGTGTGTGTGTGTGTGTGTTTTTTACCACAGTCTCAACTTTGTGTACTTTCTATCCAATATGTTTGTCTGCCTAACTACTAATTCACACCACTCCTCTTTCTTACTCATGCTTATATGCAATTGTTGTAATTATATGTGAAGTTTTGTTTGTTTGCTTTCATGTCTAATTAATTTGTGTGTATATATATATATATATTGTATCTTCACTTATGGAGGAAATAAAGAATAATAATACAGACCATAATTTTTACAAAATAAAGCCGTTCGATATCTAAGTAAACCTTCCTGTCTAAGATTAGTGGACGTGGTAAGCGATCCCTCAATTTGATTTACCTATTGATCCATGTTACACTAGGCGTGTCTCTGTGCGGACTAAAGTATTGCAGCAGGCATTCATAAGCCAATTCTGTCATGGAGAGACGAAGTCCGCCAGTAACCGTCTTATGTTTGTCCGAGAGTATCATCAGATGTGCTCGGGGCTGAAAACTTTCACTTCTCTCACTCTGAGACATCAAAGTTTCTAGTCTATTCTCAGATGACACCTCCGTTTCCATGGATATTCTTGTGAAGGCGTACCTTGTATTTCTGTGATATGAAACGAAATACAATTTCATTTCATTGCAAAATGTAACCATTCGCTTTTATATTTGTCTTTGACCTTAAAAGATAACATTGAACTTGGGACCAACAAAAATGTATGTACACAAGAAATTGCCGTGTGTGGTATTTAAGCTCTTTCTCTACATAAAAAAGTGAATCGTTTTAGGCAAAATAGACGCTGAAATTTGTATTAAAAGTAAGAAAACACGTTTTAGATATCGTCGGTCGACAATAAAACGACGTAACTACAGCATGATTAAAGGTGCAGTAGCGATATTTTGGACTCTTACCGACGATATGAAAGCTCTGGAACCACTTGCTTATGTAGGCTTAATTCATACAAGTTCTACAATCCGTTTTAAGAACAATTTGCGCCTTCCAAAATGTGAAATGTAATAAAATCACTAAGTAGTGAAAAGAAAAAGCGCGTGAGTGGATCCTTTAAAAGTAGTACAGTATATCCGATTGACATAAAAATGACAGCCTGGTGAGTAAGAATCAAGCACGTGGGTATTCTGAAATTTAACAATTGAACGCACCAGAAGATAAATGACTACTTGATAAAATTTGCCCTCTGTGGAAAACGTTGACGCTTTTCATACTGCATAGTCCACGCAGTCTGACCAGCTTGGATAATTCTTATTATTCTCAAAATGTTCCTTACTTATAAGAACTACAGTATCTGAAATATAACGTTTAAGAAATGTTCGAAACAATTACAATAGTTTTTATGACATAAGACAATTTTAGTGAGATTTATCTATAATAGAAGGTCGTTGTCTAATTCTGTGGAGAGTTGAGATCTAATTATGTGCAGTCAAACATGTTCAAATAAACCATTCGTTTGTAACATGCTGAAGACTTTTGATTCGGCTTCTTCGTTGAAACTAAAGATATACATAGACATTTCAGTGATTTTAGGATACATGAAAAAATAAAAACCACACAATTTCTTACCCTAACTCGCAAAACTTTAATAAGCGACTACTGTGATACAGCAACGTGGCGTTTTTACCAAGTCAACAACGTCATAAAACGTAACGTCGGCGTTTGATCTCGTTCGTCACAACTCGGCCGATTCCGTATCTGGTATCTAACACATCGAAGACTTGGGACATCGTCCGAGGATTTTCGAGTTTTTTTTGAGGTTTTTTTTTTCATTAAAGCGGTGGTATCATTCGGAAAATGACTTAACTAGAGAGCTGAAGCGGGCACCCTAGTGGAAATCGGGAATAATAGAACTACCCAGCATTAGAACTCAATCGTACAAATCGGTCGATGCGGTTATCCATGCTTTGATTAGAGTTCAGCTTTAATACATCGTCGTCCCCTAAGGGTAGTCTCGCCGTTTACTCCAATTCCTACTAATATGTAGTGACGTTATGCCGTCAAACACCGTGGGTAAACGATGGCTTTAAGAGAATACGTTTTCTAGCTGATTTACTTGGAACGGCGTTTCTCGAGAAATGCCAACATTAAACAGTTTGTTGAAAATTTTGTGGTATTTTTAGACTGGTTGCATCCGACATGAATGTACATCAACGCGTGCTTTTCAAAGCGAGTCCCAAGAAAGATCCGGGACGCTCGTCTGGTTCTCGAGATTTTCAAAGCCCGATTTTCCTGAGACAATCTTAACCAAAAGACGACGTGACATTCACTTTTGTCGTTTAAAGGGAACCATATCTGCCACATTTTTTGAAATTAACTATTTTGACAATAATAATTTTATGAAACTGAACTTCCATAACTGGTACGTAAATAAAAGTGTCAAAAATTTTAGACTCCAAATAGAGGAGTGTCATGCAAAACTGGGATTGAATGGGAATGTGTTAAGGGAACTAAAGTACAAAACCAACTTGAAGTTAACGGTAAATTTGTTGAAGTTGTTACGATGTTAAAGATGAAAGGGGTTTTTTTTATAAAAGCTGTAAAAATGCAGTTGTTTATGAACGACTTTGAAGTCGCTAAAGCTATAAAAATGCTTTACATGAATGTTTGGGGTTCACATTTCACTTCCGGTCTAAACGAATGATTCGATTGGTCAATCGGCTTTTTAATTGACCGTGAGCAACGATCCGTAAATTGTTAAATGGACAGGATTAACCCATTCCAAGTCAACAAAATTTTAGACTGGTCCAAATTGAAAGAAGCTTCAGACGATAATTTCAAGTTGATGGAATTTTAGATTTGTTCGTCTTTTTTGATAGAAAACATTGTGGATAATGAAGAAATTGCTTGATACAAGCAATTTCTTCATTTTCCACAGTGTTTTCCAAAATTTTTTTCTTGAGGGGCGTAAAAAGGAGGGATTGAGTTGGAATGGGTCAAAGAAAGACATTCGACGAAAAGAATAATTATACCCGAGGCATCTTTCTAAACGGAGTCGACCTAATTTACACACTTATACACACAAAACACCAACAACTACAAGCCCTATTACACGTAGATTAAATGTATTGATTAATCAAAATTTCAAAGCAGTGTTCGCCATAAGATAGTCTGATACAGTTGGTCGCATTCATTATGAAATTAATGCAGTTTTTAGAGCATATCACACAGATAACATGCCGATAAAATAAATCAGGATAACTATTCAGGTTTTTTCGGGGGGGGGGGGGGAAATAGCTGGGTTGTGTGTGTGTGTGTGTGTGTTTGTTTTTTATTTTGAGAATACAATTTTCCTGTGGAATTAGCAGAGAATAACCGCGTTAAGTTAGATTACGAGAATTATTAAATGGGAGTATATAATTACATTTCAATAAACACAAAGAATGAGAAGAAGAAGAAGAAGGAAAAAAAAAAAAAAAAAAAAAAAAAAACACAGGCATTTCATGACCAAAAGCCAGGAAAAAATAGTTTTTAAAGTGTTACAAAAAGAAATCTTATCTTAATTTTTAATTATTTTTTATGCAGCACCTACTAGGGTAAAAATTAGTCTGGCATTAGAAGTATAAAATAGTGAGTAATTTGGGTATATCCAAGCACTGAGATTGAGCAATCTAGTTTATGGTACACCGAAGGCACACGCCACTTATCTTTTCCGGCGGATAAATATTCGCATAACGAATAGGTTACAACAAAGTTCTGCTGAATGACTCATATGTGATGAATTAACCCTTGTCATGCTGAACCCGGAATGTAATTGTTTTTGGCAGGAGATATAGACAAAGATCAGCCTGCACATAAGTGCAGTCTGACTCTGGCGTACACCTCCTGTTTATCTCCTTTCAACCAGAGTTGTTTGAATAATTAATTTTTAGAAGAAAGATTGATCCTCATTAAGACCTTTCAGTGTCGACAGTCCTTTGATTTTAAAGCAATTCTGTATAAATTTTAATTCAGCATGACAATGGTTGATAATTACATGCCTGATATTTCAGCTTCATTGGCTCAATAGCCAGGTGTTATAATCGGGGACAGAGACATATTCTCTTTAGCGTACTTTTTACATTACAAAACACTGTAACATATGTTTTTATTACTGTAACTATTAAAAATTACTGTAGCGGAATACGGATGCTTATTCCAACGCACTGGCGGGTCCAGGATTTCTATACGGGTTCAAACTTACGGTAATGGATTCGTTTCCCTTGCATAGCTAAAATTTTTATCGCATTCCCTCACGAAAGGAAATAAATAGGCCACAAAGGTGGGTTCAAACGACCCCGTCCAAAAATGCGATGATTGTTACTAATGAATCAGAAATTTACAATAATTTTGCAATGGTCTCGACTTTTATACATGTAGCTTTTTAATCCCCCCCACTTTTTTTCCATTAGTAAACTAAATTTGATGACCACGTTTGCTAGTATATCATAACAAACATACTTCTCATTCAAAGGAAACAATTCTTATATTGTTTTTTTCCCTGGCAACTTTGGTTATTTTCACATGAATTAGAGTATCTTAACCCATTACCCCGCGACAAAAGTTTAGATTGATTTAAACTCAAAGAGGTTGCAAACGCGACAATTTCATTTTGTGAATTCTAAGAATTCTTTGATTTGGGGGCTGGAAAACATCCTGGATTGCTTCTAACAGGCAATTTCTTCTTTTTCACAGTGGCTTCGAAAGCCTTTCCCTGATGGTTGTAAAAAAGCGGGATGTAATAATTTGCAAATTGAGAAATAATTTGGAATTGCCATGTACCGGAAAGAAAGGTTCTAGTCTATGCAGATTACTTATTTGAAGTGATCTCCCTTAGTTTAACCGCTAGACGTCGCCACCTGTTTCCGTAACGAATGACGCTATTTTAGAGTTCAAAGAAGAAATAATGAAAAATTGTAATTCTTAAAGCCGTTTGTATATGTTTCATTCGTCACCCTTAGATACAGAAAATGTCAGCGGAAGAATCACATGATAAAGATGAAGGTATATCAGATGTGATTGCCCTTCTTCAAAATGTGGACTTGACAAGAAACTCAAATAAACAAACCGAAAACACAGGCAGTGAACAAAGTCAAAACACGGATTTAGCCGAATATTCAGTGATAAGAGAAAGCGACAACATCGATACAAATGTTGACGAGCAAAGTAACGCTAGAGACGCATCTCTTAAAGAAAACCAACCAATAGACTTATCAGACCCAGATCAAGTGATCGAGATGTTGGAGACAGTAGACTTGACAGAGGAAGACACAGAGGTCCTTCTACAGGAGGCCTACAGTATGAACAGAAAACTGAAGGAAATACTCAGACGTCAGGAAGATACCAATGGAACATCTAAACCAAAATCTGGGAAACGTAAATCAAGACAAAATGGTGATCTACAAGCTCCAAACTTTTCAACAAGTCAGTCCTTGTCTAATTCTAGGATTGGATCTGCCTCCCTGAAGAAAGCAGTATTACCACCAATTGAAAAAGAGACAAGTGTCTATGCTGTTAAACTGCAGCGATCAAAGACTAATGTTGCTGAAATAAGGAAAATTCCAAGTCATGTCATTATTCCAAGATCTAAATCAACAAAGGTAAACAATCTGTAAGAAATTATTGCACCGATAGATCAGTTTATGGTGCAAAGTTTCATTCTTTTCTGCCCGGTTGCCACTGGGATCAATAACATTTCAGTCAAAACCATATCTTCAAAACCATTTTTTCTAAAAATGCCATTATG
This sequence comes from Fragum fragum, assembly GCA_946902895.1. NCBI lineage: Eukaryota > Metazoa > Mollusca > Bivalvia > Cardiida > Cardiidae > Fragum > Fragum fragum. The sequence goes on along the minus strand of OX336370.1, from coordinate 22,309,411 downwards.
TCAAACTACCATTACATCAAGAAAAGAAAATGCCAAAAAAGACATATTGAAAATTCAGTAAATCTCATTGTCTTTATTAGAGATAAACCCATTTATTCCATCTATCTGTTCCACTTCAATTGCATGATATAAACTAGAAATGCATAGGAAAATGACTCCTCACTTGTTGGCTATTTAACACTTACGATCTCATTATCATAAATGGATGTCAAAGGAGAATAATGAAAACATTTACTGGATATATCAAGCTTGTCCATTCGGCTAAAATCTCAAAATTAAACTGCACATAATGTGCAATCAAGTACAACCATGGCATGGATAGTGCCCTAATGCTAAATAATAGTGTTTGTAAATACAAGTGCAAATATAAATTTTGGGCAAAATGTCACACCTGAAATATTTGACTGCATGGTCTTTTAGAGTTTCATTGACAAGATGGTCATTCGATTTATGGGCCAATCAAAATAAACAATTAGGAAAATGGTCACCAAAGAAATATACCTGTTAAGTTTGTTTCAAATTTGATTATTAGTTGAGGAGAAAATCTTTAAAAAGGTTAACAGACAAGGGACAAAATGGAGCTGAAAATGCTGAGTCAGTTTTAAATCCATCTATAGATTATATTATATTTATGTCTAGGTCATGAGGTAAGGCAATTTGATCAATAGATTCAGAGTTCAATACTCCAGAGTGGCTAAAGTGTGACCTTGACCACAATGTGATAAACAAAAATTTGCGCATGACATATCTCATAGAGGTACTCCCATTTCAGGCCAGGGACCTTCATACACATCTTATCTTTCTCTATGACCTTTGATCTCTAGGTAACCTTGACATAATAGACTTGCTGTTTGAAAATGATATACCACCACGTTATGGTTTGTGGTTGATGACTGAGTCAAGCTGTTTGAATTGTGACAGAGATAGTTCAATTGTCAGCCTGTATTATGTCAGCCTGGCCGCGGTCATAGCGCAGTTGGTAGAGGGTCCTACTCCCAATCTTCAATCATAGGATGTTATGGGTTTGATCCCCCGCGGGGGCACATATCCTCTGCGACAGTTGTCTCTCATGAATCGTAAACCTAAGTGGGATAGCAGCTGGAGGCTAGGAAAGGATGTAGTGGTAGTACTGGTGAGAGAAATACCAGGGGTCCATTGTTAGGTGCTCCAGCCGCCGCGAAATACTATTAAAAGTGGCGTTAAACCTAATTCAATCAATTAATCAATGTCAGTAGGATGTTTGGCATTTCAAACCATTAAACATACGATTGTGCATCAGCACAGTCTGATCAGAGTTGTCTGGGCAATGTGCTCTTCTACTGTCTTAACCCATTCCCACACAAGCCCACTTTTTTACGCCCCCCCCCTTCAAAGAAAAACTTGGTAAACAATGTCAAAAATGGAAAATTTGATCGCTACAAGCAATTTCTTTATTATGCACAAAGATTTTTGACCTTAAAGGACTGAGATTTTCTGAATTTTCCCAACTTGATATTGTTGTCTGCAACTTCTTTAAATTTGGTCAAGTCTAAAAAATCTTTTTGTTTGGTAATGAGTTAAAGCTTCTTTATGTAATCAGAAAAACAAATTCCAATTGCCCTTATTGATTATCCAGGCTGTTAAGTGTCTGCACTCAAGGCACATCATGTGAAATGGCTCGAAATGACATGTACAGGTTCAAATTATGTTTGCAGTTTAATCTAACTTGGACTTGTCTGTATATTGTCATTTGCTATTGGTATATGACTTTATTAATAATTATCCTTCAAAGTAAATACTATGCAAGGGAAAAAGCTGCCATACTGGTATTGAGGAAAGAATGAAAACCAATAATGTTTTAAACTCCAGTTTATCACAGAAACCCTGAATCATTAAAAGGCTTTCACATGTTTAACCCTTAACACTACAGATAACAGTATTAAAAAACTGTAAGGTTACTTCAGAGGTCATTTTTCATTGATTCAAGTACATTTATAGACTTGTTGTTATCTTCATCAGTGAATTGCTTTTTTCCTTGTTAGTTTTTTCTCACAGATATTGACCAAAGTATGCCCTTACAGCAGCTGCAGGCTCTGATAGGATGCTGTGGTAGTCCTTGTGTGAGAAATACTAGGATTCCATAGTTAAGTGCTTCAGCCCCTGAAATTTGACTTTTAAATACTGTTAAAGTGGTGTTAAACCCCATTCAATTAATCAATAAAGCCTATTCCAGATAAGATGGAGTGATGCCAATCTTTAATTTCCCGTCTGTACTATACGCTGTGGGTACTGATTCCAATAATATGCATTCGGACTAGGTGACAAAATCGTGGCTGTCAATCAAAAAATCAATCAAATCATTCCTTTACACCAACTTTGAACTCTTGACAATGACGGGGTATATTTTTTTGGTTTGTTGACTTAAACAACATAACTCAAGCTGAATCAAGCTATGGTTACATCATTTAGTACCAACTAACCATTTTATATTCTTTTTACATTTTACTGACCTTAAAATTTGCAAATAACACTATTTAAAGATCGAAGCAGAACTTCCTGTTGGATTCATTCCGCATAGCCAGTGGAGTCACATTCATCTGGGGTAAAACCAAACAAGAAGCCCATAGAGCCTTATAGGTCACCTGAGTACAGAGAGCACAAAAACAGATAAAAGTCCACCAGTTTATCCTACATACCAAATATCAAAGCTGTAGGCCTTTTAGTTTGGGAGAAAAAGATTTTTTTTTAAAAGTTCACTAAACAAGACTATGTTAAACTTGTGACATCTTAGAATGGGCTAATTCTGACCTCAGGGCCATTATTGATACGGTCCACCAGATAATGCTGTATACCAAATATCAAAACTCTAGGCCCTCCTGTTTGGGAGAAGAAGATTTTTAAAATTTTCACTATATAAGACCTATGTAAAATTTGTGATGTCCAGGAATGGGCTTTTCATGACCCTAGGGCCATAATTCATACAATATTGATAGACATCCACCAGATGATGCTATAGATCAAATATCAAAGCTCTAGGCCCTCTCGTTTGTGAGAAGATTTTTAAAATTTTAACTATATGTAAACCTATGTTAAACTTGTGACGTTTAAAACACAATCGCAATAGATCAGCATGACCTTTGGTCAGGTGACCTAAAAAGGTCACAAGGTAGAATTAATAAACCTCACAGGTGGAAAGATGTCATTAGGAAGAAATGCAGTGCTAATCACACTTCATTATGAATCCACTTAGTAGCTTCATACAGTGTCATTAGATCTTCATTTCATACTTCAATGAAAAAAAAAGTTCTATTCATCTCTTAACCAATTACCATGCAATCCTGACTTATGATGCTCTGTATGATTACAGTTTAAAGAAAATGTTGTTGGAAAGTAGAAATGCTTGTAATTGCTTGTTTACTGCCTTATTTGGCACATTTTGGCCAATTTAATCCATTACCAGACAGCAACATTTTAGACTTGTCCAAATTCAAAAGCAGACAACTATTTAGAATTTGTAAAATTTTAGATTTTTTAAAAAAAATTCTGGATATAAAACATAGCGTAAAATGAAGAAACTGATGTCTTCATCCTCTTTTGATTTGGACAAGTCTGAATTTTGTTGTGTGGTCATGCAGTTTTAAAATTTGAACTCCAGACCACTTACTCTATGTAGAGCCAGGATTACTAGATCTTGGTTTTTTGTTTTTCAGGAAAACAGTGGCAGTCCCTCTAGAAAGCCTAAAGCTAAATCTACAGAACCCAAACCAGAATGGAATGACAGATTCAACTACACCTGACAACATTATAAAATAAGAACGATTGTTTGGTCTAATTGGGTTTGAAAATCAGACAGAGATCATTTATTGTCTTGTCATTCTAAAACAGAGATCATATGTACTCAGGCAATTTTGCTATGCTTTGAAGCTTGTGTTTGGAACTTGCAGATGGAATTTAAGTTAACAAAAATGTATTAAATGGCTATAATATCAATATATGATCTGATCTATCAATAAAACAAAGAATATGATGAATCTGATGGACTGCAGCTGTCAACCAAAAAATGTTGATTGATTAGTCAAAACATTAACTTAGACCAGCAGTGAACTTTAAACTCCCACATTTATGTGAAGCATTTTTGTTGGTTTTGCGAGTTAAATACACTAACAACAGCTTATTCAAGCTGTACGTACAACATTTACATCATCAACCAACCATATTATTTTTTGTTACCCTTTACTAGCAATCACGACTTTTTGTAAATATAACGCTGCTTAATATCCAAGTCAAACCTCCTATCAAAGATAAGTGGGCAGGGAGCAGTCAGTCAGTCATGATTTGAATAAAAGTTGGTCTTTATTTAAAACTTTAAAATGGATGCCGCATTAGAGATGTAACCTGGTTGGATGATTATCTCTTTGGAATGACTTACCATCTTGTGCGCAGGACATAGAGACTGATTTTGATTGGCTGTATCGATTTTTTTTTATTAAAGAAAACCCTACAAACTATAAAACTAAAATTATTTTGGGATTTTTTTTTTCTGTTTTACGAGATACGTGTAAATAAAAAAATCAGGTTGACATCTGCAACCTTTTTCTTATTAAGAAAATCTAAGACTTTGTCATCTGAAAATAAATGACCCATTATCAGACCACAAATTCTAGACTAGTCCTTATTCAAAGAAGTTGTAGACAGCATTTCAAAGAGGCTTTAAATTTGAGAAGTACTAGATAAGGTAGAAAAGATTATGAGAAAAGGGAAATTGCTTACATTGTTTCCAACATGGTTATCCTTTACATAACACTTCAGGGGTTATGGGGCATAAAATAGTGGGACCATGTGGAAATGGATTAAACTATTTGAAAGCAATCTTGTGCCATTTTTAAGCACCAACGAAACCTTTGTCAAGTGGCACCCATTACAAAAGAATCCTATTTTTATGCTCTGAAGTGAGTAGCTCTTGAAACATTGCGAGAAAAGCAATATAATATGCAATTTTCCACCTCTAACAATGTTTTTCTACTTCATACTTACTTTATTATTTTAACACACTTCAAATTTTCATCTACATCTTTCAATTTAGACCAGTCTAAGATTGGGCATCTGGTCATGGTTGAATTTCATGATATATTAACCATTGTAATGCTGATCCTGGAATATTCCTGCTTTGACAGATGTGCAGTCTGATCTTAGCGTACACTACCTACTTGTTCTTGTTGTGTTGAGTAAATCTTTGAATGCAACATTGATATATCTATGTCGAAGTTTGGAAATAGAGTGAAAAGATTATTAACATTCAGCAGGACAAGGGTTAAACAGTAGCTTAATCTGATAACCAAAAAGAGTCATTCAAACAAGTTTCTTTTTTCAAGAACATGTATATGAATTTAAAACAATCACTTTAAACACAGTTTACTAAAGTAAAACTTCTGAATTTAAAAATAAGATAAGTGTTTTCTCACAAAGTGTATCAAGAATGTTTCTTAACTTATAAATTATTGCATATTTGTTAGTCAGTATGTAACTTGTACATATATGGAATTTTAAGAAAGGATTAATTAGATATTATTTCTTGTTTTATGTCTGTTTTTTCATACACCACTGAAAATGGACGCGAATTAGAACCATCTTCTCCATATGTACGTAGACATCTTGTTACCATATCTCTTCCTAAATTCATGGACAAATTTAATGGGGGGTGAATTTGCATCACAGAAAAAGGGGCTTATTGCAAAATTCCTTGTTAACAAAATTTTTGCTCCATTTCTGGACAGATTGGCAAGAATTACTACAGTATGTTCCAAGTCACCTGACCTTGGGCGTAATTACTAGGCTTTTACCATTCTAGGCTGCATCACAGAAAAAGGGACCTCAATGTGGCAGCATTAATTGTGACTACAGCACTCTTTGTTCTTTCCAATAGTTCATCTGTTTCGACTGAGGATACTACAATATTTCTGTTGGTTTGGCATCTTTGTTGGTACATGTATTGTCTTTTTTGACAAATTTTGATAATCTCCGATATCAACAACCCTGCTATTACAGAAGATTCACTTGAAAATAGGAACGCATGTTCAAAATCAAAAGAGCAAATTGTACTTTCAACATATATAAATCTGAATGCATTTTTGTATGTGTTTGACTTGATTTTTATTCAGTGTCAAGCACCCAGAAGCCAAGGATCAGACATTCACTGGCAATGCTCTTGTTTGAACTCGCAGTCCTTTGAAAAAAATTGTATACCCTGCCGAATATGGACATATATAAGTATCATTTTCTCGATCTGTCCATCTGCCCCAATGTCAGTATCTTGTTCATACATCTCCTCCAACATTTATGGAGAAATTCGCTTGAACTTTTCACAAATTGTGAACATGTTGTCAGGGTTATGCCATTTTAGGCTGGGTCACAGAATGGGGCTTAATTCAAAAGGATGGCATATATTCAATTGTATAAGGGCCAAATATAATCCTCTTTGTTTGGCCGATTTCTTGTATAATTGATACAAGCAATTTTTTCATTTTACACATAGTTTTCCTAATTGTTTTTCCTGAGGGGCTTTAAAAAATTGTCATTGTTCTGGAATGGGTTAACTATGGTTGACACAACAGAAAGAGGGATATTAGGAAATCTGATTTAGTATTTTCTTCTCTAAAATGAGCTGGCTGAAAGCTTTGATAAGTAGTATGAAGCAACTCCTAGTGGATTTCAAAGATGTTTGTTCATATGGTGCCCCTTAAGTCATATTTGTGCCTGTCTGGCAGATGCAATCTAACTTACAAATGAAGACCTGTTCTCACACAACTAGACGTAAAAGAGCACTAATATTTAGTCTAATGTTCCTACCAACTTTGTTGATATAATGAACGGAGTATTATTTTTGGGCTCTGTCAAGGCAGATCTGATTTAGAAAGAAATGAAGGAAATCTTTAAAACCTTTTTTTTCCCCTTTAAAACCAGAAGGCCTAAGGAAATGATATTTGGTATTTAGAATCATTCCTGTGCGCCTCCATTTTTTTCAATCTAGTTATAAGTAAAGGTACTTTGCTGGGGTCTAATTTGGCCTCAGAGCTCTCAGATGCACTCAAACTTAAATTTTGTTCTCTGATAATGGTTTAAATTCTTTTAACCCTTGTCATGCTGTATAAATAACCTTACTGAATTGCTATCAAATCAAAGGGCTGAAAGCACTGATAGAACTCGTTGTTCAAAAAATTAATATTTCTTTTGGAAATCAGCTTCATTAACAACTCTGGCAGAAAAAATACAAGCAGGAGGTGTAGACTAAGATCAGACTGCACTTACGTGCAGGCTGATCTTGGTCTATACCTCCTGCCAAAACCGGAATATTCCGGGTTCAGCATGACAAGGGTTAATATATAGTTGATAGATAGAAGAACATGAGCACAAAACACAGATGCCGGACTCACAACTGTTGAGTGCTGTTTAGTGGTGAATAAACAAAGGGGGGGGGGGTCATGTTTTGAACAACAATATATTTCATTTATCTTTCTTGATAGTATAGCTTGCTCCTTTGCTGAGATTATAAAAGGGTTATAGATAAAATTAACGAGCGCATGCTTGAAATTTCCAACCATTACACATGTGCGCCAAGTAAAGACTCAGATCAGCCTGTGCATCCACACAGTCTGATCAGAGTCTTCACTCTGCGCTCTGCAGATAGATACTGACCTAAAGTTTCTTTAAACAATCAGCGAAAGTTCTAATTGCCCAGAATGGCTGTCCAGGGTGCTCAATGTGTGTGAGTCACGTACATGCGAAATTGTTGGAAATGTCATGCATAGGCTTAAATAGAGTTTCAAGGTCCTGGGTCAATTGGTTAATGAGTTAGAGCACTGAAACAATTTTCAATAGTAGTTCAATTTTGACCTTAACCTATGACTTAAATGACCCCAAACCAATAGGGCACTCATTGGCAATAATTGTATGAAGTTCTATGGTATAGGTCAATTGGTTTAAAGTTAGAGTACGGAAAAGGTTTTAATTAAAGTTCAATTATGACTTTGACCTATGTGAGACAAACACAATATGGCACTTCCTTTGATCATTGGAAACAGTAGTATGAAGTTTCATGGTTGTAGGTCAATCAGTTCTAGAGTTGGAGCATGGATATAAAAGTCTACAGACAGACGGATGGACAGACATGTTGAAACCAACATACCCCCTTCTACTTTGTAGGTAGGGGGTATAACCAGCTGAGAATTTTTATGCCCCCGCATCGATAGATCAGGGGCATATTGTTTTACCGGTGTCCGTCTGTCTCTCTGTCCATCTGTCTTCCTGAAAAACTTAGCCTGCCAACTAAACATTTTCTTATAACTTCAACCATGATTAAGTTACAATGCTAATATTTGGTATGTAGATAGGTCTCAACAAGGCGCAACTGGGGAAGGTCATTTCATTAAGGTCAAGGTAAAAATTTTAACCCTTTCCCTAAAACGTTACTCAAAAATTTAACCTGCCAACTAAACATTTTCCTATAACTTCATCCCTAATTAAGTTACAATGCTAATATTTGGTATGTAGATAGGTCTCAACAAGGTGCAACTGGGGAAGGTCATTTCATCAAGGTCAAGGTCAAAATTTAACCCTTTTCCCTAAAACAAAGAAAAAACAAATAAAAATCACCTGTTTCTAAAGAATTCCTGTTTTGGGAGCATGGTGTTGCACAAACACATCTTGTTTCTATAGGAACTTTATTTCTGCTTAATATGCAGTCATGTATATTATTTTTTTTTTATGTATATAAGGGATCCCCAGGGTCATGATTTTAACTATTTTCAGAGTGGTCCATCAGCTAATGCCCAATTTCCAAATATCAAGGTTCTAGGCATTCTTGGTCAGGAGATTTTCATAACATTTCAATTATTCACTTTTGTTTCCATGGTAATCACAGTTTTTTTTATAAGTTTCATTTCTTTTAGCTATTTTTGAAGGGGATCACCTCAGGAAATGCCTTCAACATTCGACTGAAATCGGCCAAGTAGTTTTGAAGGAGATATCATTTAAAGAAATCATTTTTTCTCTGCATGCCTTAACCCCCCCTCCCCCTCCCTCCCTCTTTGGACCCAAGGACTTGATTCTAGTATTTCATAGAGGTTCACCAGCTAATTCCAAATTTCAAGGTTCTAGGCAATCTAAGTCTGGAGAAGATTTTCAAAGATTTGATTAAGTTCCTTCCTTTTTTTTCCATGGTAAACAATTTTTTTTAATTGATTTCATCAAGACAACAAAAGTTTAAACTGGTTGAAAATGAAAAAAGCACATTTCAAAGTAGAAAACATTGTGTAAAAAATAGAAATTGTTTTTTAAGTAATGTCTCCTTTTCCAGCAAAATTTTCTGAGCATATTTTTTCAGCGAGCAAAATGTGGGATTGTGGGGTTAATGGGTTAGATTTGTTTGAAATTGGCGTAGTTGTTTCGGAGGATATATGTTTCCGCCCCTGGGGACCCTAGGGTCATGATTTTAGCAGAGTCACAGAGGTTCATCATTTCCTGCTTAATGCCAAATATCAAGGTTCAATGCCCTTTTGGTCAGGAGAAGACTTTAAAGATGAATTTCAAATTCTCAATTCTGTTGCAATTGGTAACCACAGACTTTTAAGGATTTCATTTCTTTAAACAATTTTTGAAGGGGAACACCTAAGAACATTCTTATCAATTTTGGTGGAAATTGACCAAGTAGTTTGAGATGAGATGTTGTTTTAAGGATTGTTGACAGGGGCAGGACCAGACATGACAGAGGAATGCCAGACATTAGACTGTCACAATAGTTTACAAAAACAGCTAAATCTAAATTCAATGCTTTGATCAATTCAGAAGGCCGGTGCTCTATCTATTTCACTATCTCAATATGTACTAATTCCACTTATAGCTGAAGTAATTTATCTAGTGTTATGGTTTCTGTAACAATGAGCACTTGAGAGCAGTATTTGCCATTTATTGTGGGATTCTTATAAATTAATCATATATTCCACAGAAAGGTACAGTAAATATCAAGTCAATAAAACAAGTCAATATGAAACTAAATTATGGTCATTAAAACAAAAACAAAATAATACAACTTTTTTATCACAGATGAACTGACAAGGAACATATTATCACAGACTATTATTTTTTTATCATTTCAGTTCAACCTAATGCAGCACTTTACTTTGTCAAAGAAATATAGAGAAGAGCAATTTGTATCCATCATGTTCTCCTTTACCAATTATATATATATTCAACCCTAAAATTCTTTTACTGATTTGGCTAAATACATAGATGTGGTCTTCAAATTTGTTTACATCAGATTCAAGGTTTTGTAACTTGTAATTGGTTGAAAAATGTTAGATAAAAGTTTTGCTTTACAACCTTCATAAGAAAGTAAGATATCAATAGTTAAGCCGGAAAAAAAGTTTTCCATGAGCATGAATGACAGACAGAGAACATACAGCATGAATTTGCCATACATGTGGTACTTGCTCTGTGTTAACCCTTTCCCAATTATCGAAATTTTAGACCGTCCAAATTTACAAACGTTGGAGACAAAATTTGAAAATTGGATGCAATATGAATAAAAAACATCCCATGTGGCAGAAAATATTGTGGGAAAAGAGAAATTGCTTGTTACAAGCAATTTCTCCTTTTCCCACAATGTTTTCTCTAGCTTAAAAATCATTGCGACGTAAAATCCCAGGTTTGTACAGGAAAGAAACTTGTATGACTGGATAGAGAACAACTTGAGAACCAACAACTTTACTGATATCAATCCTATGAATATGGTTTGTAGAGCACAAGTACATGTATTAGATTAACTACCTGCCTGCTGTCAAGTTGGCATTTTGAGCATGCTATTTTAACAACCAATTAATTGATAAGGCATATTGTTGCATTGCGGTAAACCAAACAACAAAATTTTAAAAATACAACAAATTAGAATGTGTACAGTTTGAAAATACAATTATCCTTAGGTATACAAAACACAACAAGTGAAAAAGAAATTGACATATCACTACTGTCATTCAACAAGAGTGCAATAGTCACATTATACACAGCCATATTAACCCTTTCCCGTTTTTGAAAATTTTAGACTAGTCCAAATTGAAAGGGGTTGCAGACGCCAATGAAAACTGGATGCCATTTGAAAAGAAACCATCCTATGTGGTAGAAAATATTGAGGAAAAGGGAGAAATTGCTTGCTACAAGCAATTTCTTCTTTTTCCACAATGTTTTCTTGAGTATAAAATCACAGGAACGTAAAATCCCGTATTTGAATAGGAAAGAGTTAAGATCCCTTTTTCTATATTGCAGCCAAAATGGTACAGAAAGGGAACATGAAGTATCATGCAAATTCTGGAAGTGTTCTAATTACTTCATATCAACTATTACTTCATATCAACTATTACTTCATATTTACAATTAATTTTGCCTTTGAAGTAATATATTTCAACAACTCAAACTTGTTTTTTCTTTGCTCATACAAAGACTTTGACTCATTAATTCCAAAATTTAGAATCACAATAAAAACCGAAAGACAAAGAATCTGTACCAAAAACACAAAAGAAAAGTAAAATATTGGTCCAAGAACCCTGTTTGTACTTTGAAGACCAGGAAAATCAGACACTCCTAGGGCAAAATTAAACAAAGTCATAAAACTTGACATCATAGATTTGTAGTCTTTAAGAATTTTACCAAATGCTGTGTATGCAAAATGGGAAAACCCAACTGCAAATATAATAGCCACAATTAAAAAACTTATCAAAGCTCCTTTACTGTGAGACAAAGTGTCTGATATCATATAAATTCTTCTGTTAAACTCAAGTAATTTAATGAACTTTAAAGTCAAGAGGCATACTAAAAAGGCCATTACATACCCTAAAACATAATCCCAAGACACAGCGGTATAAAAACTTACAAATACTTGCCCTTGACTTGTTCTATAATCTTTCATTATATTATAAACTGAAACAAGCCTTTGGAAAAATAGGCCTAACACAGAATATGAAAGAACAATTTGTAACAACTCTACATAGCTCCATTTATCAGAGAAATATTCTTTTCTACCTAGTTTTTTATAGCGTTTAAACTCTATCCTTGTAAATCCTATATTAAATATTACAAACAGGACCTCACATACAGCTAAAAAGATACCAAAATCTGTTGAATAATGGAATAGTTTGGTGGTAAATATTTGATGATGTGGTAAAATTAGCCCAGAGTTTGAAAATTCAAAGATAATCATTATGACACTAAATAAATCAGCATTTGGGTTATAAAGCGTAAATTCCAGAAATATAGCCCGGGTTCTTTCATCTATCCAGTCGGTAGTCCAGATGTTCTCTATGATTCCTGAAAAGCAAGATATACTCATTATGTTATGAATGTGAGAGCATTAACAAAATCCATGAGAGAAAGTCTTTGGGAAATAGTGGAATAAGATTCTCTTTATCGATTAATCCATTTCAAAACGTCAAAATCTTAGACAGGTCTTAATTAAAAGAAGTTGATGATGACAGTTTAATATAGTGAAGTAAAAGAATTTGTTATGTTTCAGGTAGGAAAACATAGTGGACAATAAAGAAATTGCTTGTTTCAAAGGTTTCTATCAAGAGGAGCATAATAAAACGGGATTGTGTGGGAGTGGGTTAATCACATAATCCCACTTTTTTACGATCCTCAGGTAAAGGGTTCAGAAAAAGATGTAGAGCTATAATTAAGACAATTAAAAAGCACTTTCTTCATTATCCACAATGTTTTCTTCTCCACAATTTTAAACAAGAGGCCCATGAGGGCCTGAGACGCTCTACTGGTTATCAATTTTTCTTTTAAAGAGATCTGATATTTAAGACAGTTAATTGCTTGAAGAAGATTGCATAAAGAAAATAAAATTGGACTTTATCCCCTTATTATTTTGAGCAACAATCCTCAAGGCCCCTTTTTCCGTGTTTCATGACAGATCCACTCCATTTCAAAAAGGAAGTTTCCATATGACTCTACAATCATACTTTGAAATATCTGAAATCAGATAATAGTTGTGAACTTTTTCACATCAACAGGATTGCTTTGAATGAAAATCCATAAGGCCCCTTTTCCTGTGTTTGCTGATGGATCAATTTCATTTCCAAAAGGAACTTTCCTTATGACCCTAAAATCGTCCTGTGAAATTTTAAAGACAATCTGATAATGATTTTGAATTATTCCACACATCTTTGAAGAGAATCTGATAACTAGAGGTGCTTGAGCCCCTGTATCGCTCCACTGGCATGAACGTACTGATTAAGCAATTTTTTTCATTAATTCAAAATAAACTGAAAATGATGAAAATAAATCCAAATCATTTAAAACTTTGAAAAAGTTCTAGAGAATCATTTCAAACTTTTCATTTTTTACAAAAGTCAATGTTAAAAGTTATGTAAAATTCATAATGTAAAATTTTCACTGTATACCATATATGGACATAACCCACCACCATAATAGCCATGTTTTTCAACAACACAAAATTATATGAAGGAATCTGATAAACAGTCATCTGGTTATCATTCCCATGAAATTTGGTTGAAATCCATCAACAGGTTTCTGAGGAATTAACAAAGTTTTCAGTAAATACCATATATGGAAAGTAGCCCTGCCTATTAAAGCCATATTTTTCATCCGATCAAAATTCTTTTTCATGATCTGATAAAAATTCACCCAATGATCATTTCTGTGAAACTTGGTTGAAATCTATCCACTATGTTCTAAGAAGAAGCGTTTCAAAAGGCCCCTTTACCTATGTTACTCAATGGATCAGACCCAATTTGAAAGGAAAAATCCTTATGATGGTACAATCACTCTGTGAAAGTTTGAAGGCAATCAGGTGAAATCTGGGGCCATGATGTTTAAACTAAGATTTTTTTTATCAAATTCTCATAAGGCCCCTTTTCCCATGATACTTGATGGATCAAACCAACTTCTGAAAGGAACAATCCATTTAAAGTTATAATCATTCTGAGAATTTGTTGAAAACTGTGGACTCTAGTGTGTTAACTAGGATTTTTTAAATCAAATTTTCATAAGGCCCTTTTTCCTGTGATTCTTGACGGACCATACCAACTTTCGAAAAGAACGATCCTTATGGTGGTACAATCATTCTGCGAAAGTTTGAAGAAAATCCAATGAAAACTGTGGACCTAGAGTGTTAACAAAGATTTTTTAATAGATTTATCAATTAAATTTTACTAAGGCCTCTCTTCCCATGTTTCTTGATGGATAATACCCACTTAAAGGAACGATCCTTATGATTGTACAATCACTCTGTTTAGGTTTGAAGGGAATCCAATGAAAACTGTGGACTCTAGAGTGTTAACAAGGATCTTTTAATTGAATTTCAATTAGGCTCCATTACCTGTGTTTCTTGAAGGATCAAACCCATTTCCGAAACAAACTGACCTTATGATAGTACAATCATTCTGAGAAAGTTTGATGGGAATCCAATGAAAACTGTGGACTCTAGAGTGTTTACAAGGATTTTTTATGTATCTTTTAATCAAATTTCCATAAGGCCCCTTTTCCCATGTATCTTGACGGATCATACCCGAATTTCCAAAGGAACAATCCTTATGATAGTACAATCATTCTGTGAAAGTTTGAAGAGAATCCGAAAGTTGTGGTTTCTAGAATGTTAAGTAAGATTTTTTTATTGAATTTTAATAAGACTCCTTATCCTGTGTTTTTTGATGGATCTGACCCAATTTCAAAAGGAACAATCCTTATGATAGTACAATCGTTCTGAGAAAGTTTGAATCCATTGAAATCTGTTGACTCTAGAGTGTTAGCAAGGATTTTTAATGTATACTAAGGGAAAAAAGTTTAGCAATTTTTTTCGACCTACATTATTTTTCAACGTAAATGTATAAGCCTTATAAAATCAAACTCCTATGCAAGTTTTAAAAGCTAACTAACTAATTATGCATTAAGAGCACGTTTTCCTCGCTTCTAAAGGCTGTCTGACGCAATTTTGCTGAAACACGTTCTGCACGTGCTTACACATGTACGTGAAGTCTATATCCACAATATCTATCCAAATCTATTGGTTAGCATCAATAACAAGATAACTCATTAAAACATTTAAAAAAATTCAAATGGGACGTCACCCAGGGCTTAACTTAGACCAAAGGAACATAGCCATGGGTATGCTTGCTGGTGGTATGGTGGTAAAAGAGGTGGCTCAGCATTTTGGCTTGAGCCAAAGTTCCATCTCAAGACTTAGAACAAAGTATCTTCAATTAGGCACCGTCAAAGACATGCAACGTTCAGGCAGACCACGTAAGACTACCCAACGTGAGGACAATTACATCGTGACGTGTTCACAGCGTAATCGCTTCCTCAATAGCACTGGTATAGCCAGTTTGGTCCGAAATGCAACGGGAACATGTGTCTGTGCTCGTACTGTAAGAAAAAGACTATGTTCGGCACGTTTACGCACACGTCGACCTTACGTTGGCATTCCTTTTATAAGTGCACACAGACATGCAAGATTGAATTGGACAAGGGTACACTGTCGATGGCCAAGACAAATGTGGAATCAGGCCCTATTCACAGACGAATCCCGTTTTAATTTGATGTTTGCGGATGGGAGGGTACGTGTTTTGAGGCGTGATGGCGAAAGGATGGATCACGCCAACGTCATTCAACATGACCGTATTGGAGGTGGCAGCGTCATGGTCTGGGGTGGTATATCATACCGTGGCAAGACTGACTTGGTAGCTACACAGGGAAACTTAATTGCAGTTCGATACTGCACCGTAATTGTCCAGCCAGTGGTATTGCCGTCCTTACGTCAAGGGCTTGTTACTATTTTTCAGCAAGATAATGTCCGCCCACATGTCGCTTGGCACACGTTGGACCTTTTACAGACTAATAATGTTTATGTGTTGGATTGGCCAGTCAAATCACTGGATCTGTCTCGGATCGAACACCTTTGGGACCATCTGGGTAGGAGAGTAAGAGACAGGAATGACGTTAATAACGTTAGAGACCTGGAACATGTTCTGCGTCAGGAATGGGGTCGTATCCCTATGGCCATTAATCGTAGGCTCATTTCCAGCATGAGAAGATGCTGTGATGCCACTATTGGCGCAAACGGTGGACACACAAGATATTAAATCTTTGTGTTACCCCTACCATGTTTGACGCTGTACCACAAACACGTATGACCTTGAAATCATCTGATTTTTTTAAATACTGTGGCTATCACATAAAAGATCAATGTGTGAAAATATGGTTTGAATCCAAAGACACCGGAGAAATTGGCTGTAACATACGAAATTGCTAAACATTTTTCCCTTAGTATATGTTTTAATTAAATTTTCGTAAGGCCCCTTTTCCAGTGTTTCTTGACGAATCATACCCAATTATGAAAGGAACGATTTTTATGATGGTACAATCATTTTGTATAAGTTTGAAGGGAATCCGATGAAAACTATGGACTCTAGAATGTTAACGAGGATCTTTTAATTGAATTTTAATTAGGCTCCATTACCCGTGTTTTTTGACGGATCTGACCAAATTTCAAAAGGAACGATCCTTATGATGGTACAATCATTCTGTGAAAGTCTGAAGGGAATCTGATGAAAACTGTGGACTCTAGAGTGTTAACAAGGAAAAGTTAAGGGAAGGATGATGGACGGACGGACATACACCAGTCTGGAAAATACCATCGCAATAGCTCTAGTGGCCTTCAGCCAGTAGAGCTAAAAATCAAAAATTTAAAAAGTGTTAAATAGGACTGATCTAGAATTTTGCCGTTTGGTAATGGGTTCATGAAGAATTCTTCATAAAACAGTATCAAACCTTAATGAAAAGTAGAATCAATAGGCCAAGTCACTACATGCTCCTTCAAGCTATGGGGAGATAATTTACATAACACTTTGTTCATAAAAAATTCATCAATTTTTCACAAACCTTGATGAAGAGTAAAGTCTCCAGGCATGGTTAACACATAGCCCCCTCCAGAATATGTTGCTAGTTTCCCTGTATAAGGAATGGTTTTGAGTTTCCATGCTGTCTGGTGAGTCCATATTGTAGGTGGGGTGGGTGGAGGAACAATTTGTACAGTCCAATTAAGATTGTAATGTTTATTATCTTCGTCTCCCCACCAATACATACTTGTGCATTCTGGTAGTCTCATATCCATTGTGGTGAAGAGCCACTCCATTCCTGTTGAACAGGTGCCTAGAAAACAAATATGATATATGATCAAACAAATTTTATGTAGTCATCTTCCCACCACCTAATACCAATCTGAAACCACATTCTTATACTTTAATAATTATAATGACAAACAAGATGTGTTTGTGATATACAATGCCCCCACAACAGGACTAAACCTGACCTTGACCTTACAGCATGACCACAACAGGACTAAACATGACCTAGACCTTATCACATTACCTTGATCTTGGCATGAGGAGATGCGTATTATGGAGATGTATCATCATGCCAAATATGTGCTTTGTATCTTTAATAGGCTGGTAGGAAATGGCAACGTTAAATTTTTTGTTAAGTTTTGCAGACAGACTGACAGACGGAAAGACTGAATGACAGACAGAAAGATGGACAAAAGTAAAACAATATGCCCCGATCTTTTGATGTGGGGGCATAAAAATATCTTCATTTCAAAAGGCAACACAAATACTCAAAAGTCTTAAGTTTTAATAACCCTCAAGAAAAAACTATGGAAACAATGTGAAATATGAAGAAATTTCAATCAAATTCTTCATTATCAAAAATGTTTCCTATCCTAAAACTTAATATTTATTTATAATAAATCAAATTTAAATTGTTGTCTGCAATTTCTTTTAATTTGGACAAATTCATAATTTCATTTTCTGGTAATGGTCTATAGTTTATGAGATTAAATCATCCAATATGGTTGGGTTATAACTCTACCTACCTTATAATGGCTAAATAACACAGCAGAATTAATAAATATGGAGGACTATTTCAACAACCTTAGCACACCTATAGCCCCTCCCAGTCTATACATTCTTGATCAGAATTGATGGATTGCTAGCCCAGCCTAATGACTCCGCTAGTCATACCCACCGACTCCAATAGGAAGTTCCTCTTCAATAATGGGGTAATTTTGCAAAATTTATGGTCAGCAACATGTAACAAGAAAATAAACTAGAAAATAAAAATGATGATTGGCATCTATTGGCAAATATTGTAACTACAGCTTAAATAAGTTGTGGTTATGATGTTTGACCTATTACCACACAATGACACTTATTGACGCCCCTAAAAAAAACCAAATTGGAAAACATTGTATAAAAGGAAGAAATTGCTTGCAACCAAGCAATTTCTTTATTTTACAAAATGTTTTCTACCCAAAAAGTTGAAAAAATTTGTTGTCTGCAACTTCTTTCAATTTAGACCAGTCTAAAATTTTGTCTTCCAATTATGGGTTAAGTCGCTAAACTAACAAAAATGCTTCACATAAATGATGGCTAATGTCTGATTTCAAAGTTCAGTGTCAGCCATGATCAATAAATGAGAAAGAATAAAAAGCCATTTCTGCTATATTCAGAATAGCCTAAAAGAAGTTTAAGAATCATTGAATATGAAGACTTGTAAAGACTCACTGCAGGCTAGTCTCAGTCTATTAGGTCTCACCAAAAAAAATAATCAGAACCTGGTGTTACATTTTGATTGTCTACCACAGATATCTTCTAAACTAGGTAGGGCTATATCAAACAGTAGAGCCATTTGATCAATTATCAGTTGACCAACCATGGCTGTCAATCAAAGATTCGATTGACCAAACATATAATTCATTTAGAGAGAAAAAAAACTTTGAATTCCCACGTTGGCAAACATTTATGAAAGGTGTTTTAGTTGGTTTGGCGACTTAATCTTCACAATTATATACATCTAATTCAAGCTGTAGTTACCATTTGTAAGTCGACAATCAACCACTCTATTTTTTTATGTGTAACTAGCAATAAATTTTGAAAATTAGCACCATTTAGGGATGAAGTGGAACTTCCTTTCACCGTCAGTGGGCATGGCCAGCTGAGTCAGTTGATGAGGCTATCAATTATTGATCATACTCCTACTCTAAGCTGTCTCTCTAAAAAAGTCCCACCAGAAAATTACAAGAACCTGAGGTTGAATAATCATTGTCTAGGAATAATAATCATCAAAATAATCACTAGGAATGGCAACATCATATGTCAACTGTACCAACCTCTAGCTACTCTGAGCTGTCTTAGTCTGTAAGGTCCAACCAGAAAATGACTAGAACCTGGGGTTGCATATTCATGGTCTGCTACAGACATATCTTCCAAACTGGGAATGGCTACATCAAATAAGTATTGGTAAAATGTTTCTACTTTGTCTGCCTGAAAATAGTAACAGTATAAATTAACCCTTGTCATGCTGAATCTGGAATATTCAAAATTGGCAGGTGTAAACTAAGATCAGCCTGCACATAAGTGCAGTCTGATCTTGGTCTACACCTCCTGCTTGTACCTTTCCTGTCAGAGTTGTGTAGGAAATTGATCTCTAAAAAAAATATTGATTTCTAATCGACAAGATCTATCAGTGCTTTCAGCCTTTTGATTTTACAGCAATTCAGTAAGGTAATTTTTACAGCATGACAAGGGTTAAGTATAACATCATATGGTCCAGTGCATTTCCATGTTAAACAAGACTACCACTGATGGGAAGCAGACAATATTTATAAACAAAGTGCCATATTTTAAAGAAAAATGGATGGAACATAACCAAAATAAAATGAACATGCTTTGCTTGAAATAGAGTGTGCACATGAATTTGAATCAAATCCATCAAGAAGTATAGGAGAAAATGTGTGGACAAGAAAAAGCTTAAGACCAACCAGCCAAATAACAAGCTGACTCCTATATATCCCCTTGCAGAGCTTTATGATCATAACTAAAACATGAAATATTCAAAGACAGCAAACAATATAAAAGCTAAAGGTCTAGCCTATTAGGGCTTATGATTACCTCCCACTACTGCCTACTGTGAAAAGATGCCAGATTGTGACAAGAAATAGAAGTTAAAATGTGGTTGGTCATTTATGTTTTATTATGCAGACATTTTTTTAATTTACAAATTCAAATTTTAACTCAAAAGGGGGCAATGACAGTAAAAAAAATATGGATTCTGTTCAAGGACAAGCATGGCTTTCAACATGAGCACCATTTTTAACATTTTTTTAGTGTCAACCTGTTCATGAGTTACAATTTAAATTTTATATATTCAACATAAGAAAATGATTCAAAGAGGTTGAAAAGGATTCTAGTAAAGTCTCTGTGAAATTAGTGAAGAACTGTAGGAGAAGCAGACACAGTTTTAATTCTATCCTATATAAGAAAAAAGAGGGCCAGAATGGCCCTAAAATCGCTCACCTGACTAATGTAAGATGATTCGAAATTTTGCCAACACTTTTGAAAAGGATTTAAGTTTAGTTGAAATTGGCCCAATGGTTACTGAGGAGATGTTCAAAGTAAAAAAACTGCCCCGCCCTGCCACGCCCATATTTGGGTGAAATCAAAATTCTGCAAACACCTTTTGAATAAGGTCACCAAAGGAACATTCATGCCAAGTTTTGTAGAAATTAGCCGAATGATTACTGAGGAGAAGATATTTTAAGATTTCAAAATAAAAAACTGCCCCACCCTGCCCATATTTGGGCGTCAATCAAATTTCACAAACAACTTTTGAAAAGGTTCACCCAAGGAACATTCATGCCAAGTTTGGTTGAAATTGGCAATATGCTTACTGAGGAGAAGATATTTAAAGATTTCTAAATAAAGAAACAGCCACACCCATATTTGGGCGTCAATCAAATATCCTAAACACGATTTGAAAAGGATCACCAAAGGAACATTCATGCCAAGTATGGTTGAAATTGGCCCAATGGTTACTGAGGAGAAGGTGTTTAAAGATTTCAAAGTAAAAAACTGGCACGCCCATATTTGGGCATAAATCAAAATTCCGCAAACAACTTTTAAAAGGGTCACCCAAGGAACATTCATACCAAATTTGGTTGAAATTAGCCCAATAGTTACTGAGGAGAAGATGTTTAAAGATTTTTAAGTCAAAAACTGCCATGTCCATATTTGGGCGTGAAACAAAATTCTGCATACAACTTTTGAAAAGGGTCACCTAAGGAACATTCATGCCAAGTTTGGTTGAAATTGGCCCAATGGTAACTGAGGAGAAGATGTTTAAAAATTTCAAAGACAAAAACTGCCAAGCCCTGCCACGCCCATATTTGGGCATAAATCAAAATTCAACGAACAACTTTTGAAAAGAATCACCCAAGAAACATTCATGCAAAGTTTGGTTGAAATTGGCCCAATGGTTACTGAGGAGAAGATGTTTAAAGATTTCTAAGTCAAAAACTGCCACGCCCTGCCACGCCCATATTATGGCATAAATCAAATTTCTGAGAACAACATTTAAAAAGAGTCACCCAAGGAACATTCATGCCAAGTTTGGTTGAAATTGGCCCAATGGTTACTGAGGAGAAGATGTTTAAAGATTTCTAAGTAAAAAACTGCCACACCCTGCCACGCCCATATTTGGGCATAAATAACAAGTTGCCAAACTGTCACAAGATACACCCGTCACAATGCTTAATATTAGCTGGGGGTTTGAATAGAACTGAGGTTATTTTGAATGAATATTTTTTGTCAAACAAAGTATGAAAAACAACAAAGGACAATAACTCAAAATATACGCTAGGTAGAGTTATGGTTCTTGTACACTGCACTCCCACTTGGTGAGCTCTATCCATCCATGAATTTTTCATGATTCTAGCTATTATACTTTTAGAGATATACTCCGGACAAGATTCAAGTATAAAAAAAAGGGCAATAACTCAAAAAATAGGCTAGGTAGAGTTATGGTTCTTGTACACTGCACTCCCACTTGGTGAGCTCTATCCATCCATGAAATTTCATGATTCTAGCTATTTTACTTTTAGAGGTATACTCCGGACAAGATTCAAGTATGAAAAACAACAAAGGGCAATAACTCAAAAAATAGGCTAGGTAGAGTTATGGTTCTTGTACACTGCACTCCCAGTTGGTGAGCTCTATCCATCTATGAAATTACATGATTCTAGCTATTATACTTTTAGAGATATACCTCGGACAAGATTCAAGTATGAAAAACAACAAAGGGCAATAACTAAAAAAATAGGCCAGGTAGAGTTATGGTTCTTGTGCACTGCACTCCCCCTTGGTGAGATCTATACACCCATGAAATTTCATGATCCTAGCTATTATACTTTTAGAGATATACTCTGGACAAGATTCAAGTATGAAAAACAACAAAGGGCAATAACTCAAAAAATAGCCCAGGTAGAGTTATGGTTCTTCTCCACTGCACTCCCCCTTCGTAAGATCTATACACCAATGAAATTTCATGATTCCAGCTATTATACTTTTAGAGATATACTCCGGACAAGATTCAAATATGAAAAAGAACAGAGGGCAATAACTCAAAAAAAATAGGCCAGGTAGAGTTATGGTTCTTGTGCACTGCACTCCCCCTTGGTGAGATCTATTAATCCCATGAAATTTCATGATTCTAGCTATAATACTTTAAGAGATATACTCTGGACAAGATTCAAGTATGAAAAACAACAAAGGGCAATAACTCAAAAAAATAGGCCAGGGTAGGTTATGGTTTTTGTGCACTGCACTCCCCCTTGGTGAGATCTATAAACCAATGAAATTTCATGATCCTAGCTATTATACTTTTAGAGATATACTCCGGACAAGATTCAAGTATGAAAAAGAACAAAGGGCAATAACTCAAAAAATAGGCCAGGTAGAGTTATGGTTCTTGTGCACTGCACTCCCCCTTGGTGAGATCTATACTCCCATGAAATTTCATGATCCTAGCTATTATACCTTTAGAGATATACTCTGGACAAGATTCAAATATGAAAAAGAACAAAGGGCAATAACTCAAAAAATAGGCCAGGTAGAGTTATGGTTCTTGTGCACTGCACTCCCCCTTGGTGAGATCTATACACCCATGAAATTTCATGATCCTAGCTATTATACTTTTAGAGATATACTCCGGACAAGATTCAAATATGAAAAAGAACAAAGGGCAATAACTCAAAAAATAGGCCAGGTAGAGTTATGGTTCTTGTGCACTGCACTCCCCCTTGGTGAGATCTATACTCCCATGAAGTTTCATGATCCTAGCTATAATACTTTTAGAGATATACTCCGGACAAGATTCAAGTATGAAAAACAACAAAGGGCAATAACTCAAAAAATAGTCCAGGAAGAGTTATGGTTCTTGTGCACTGCACTCCCCCTTGGTGAGATCTATACACCCATGAAGTTTCATGATCCTAGCTATTATACTTTAAGAGATATACTCCGGACAAGATTCAAGTATGAAAAACAACAAAGGGCAATAACTCAAAAAATAGGCCAGGTAGAGTTATGGTTCTTGTGCACTGCACTCCCCCTTGGTGAGATCTATACACCCATGAAGTTTCATGATTCTAGCTATAATACTTTTAGAGATATACTCCGGACAAGATTCAAGTATGAAAAACAACAAAGGGCAATAACTAAAAAAATAGGCCAGGTAGAGTTATGGTTCTTGTGCACTGCACTCCCCCTTGGTGAGATCTATACACCCATGAAATTTCATGATCCTAGCTATTATGCTTTTTGAGATATACTCCGTACAAGATTCAAGTATGAAAAACAAAAAAGGGCAATAACTCAAAAAATAGGCCAGGTAGAGTTATGGTTCTTGTGCACTGCACTCCCCCTTGGTGAGATCTATACACCCATGAAATTTCATGATCCTAGCTATTATACTTTTAGAGATATACTCCGGACAAGATTCAAGTATGAAAAAGAACAAAGGGCAATAACTCAAAAAATAGGCCAGGTAGAGTTATGGTTCTTGTGCAATGCACTCCCCCTTGGTGAGATCTATACTCCCATGAAGTTTCATGATCCTAGCTATAATACTTTTAGAGATATACTCCGGACAAGATTCAAGTATGAAAAAGAACAAAGGGCAATAACTCAAAAAATAGCCCAGGAAGAGTTATGGTTCTTGTGCACTGCACTCCCCCTTGGTGAGATCTATACACTTATGAAGTTTCATGATCCTAGCTATTATACTTTTAGAGACATACTCCGGACAAGATTCAAATATGAAAAAAAACAAAGGGCAATAACTCAAAAAATAGGCCAGGTAGAGTTATGGTTCTTGTGCACTGCACTCCCCCTTGGTGAGATCTATACACCCATGAAATTTCATGATCCTAGCTATTATACTTTTAGAGATATACTCCGGACAAGATTCAAGAATGAAAAACAACAAAGGGCAATAACTCAAAAAATAGGCCAGGTAGAGTTATGGTTCTTAAGCACTGCACTCCCCCTTGGTGAGATCTATACACCCATGAAGTTTCATGATCCTAGCTATTATACTTTTAGAGATATACTCCGGACAAGATTCAAGTATGAAAAAGAACAAAGGACAATAACTCAAAATATACGCTAGGTAGAGTTATGGTTCTTGTACACTGCACTCCCACTTGGTGAGCTCTATCCATCCATGAATTTTTCATGATTCTAGCTATTATACTTTTAGAGATATACTCCGGACAAGATTCAAGTATAAAAAAAAGGGCAATAACTCAAAAAATAGGCCAGGTAGAGTTATGGTTCTTGTGCACTGCACTCCCCCTTGGTGAGATCTATACACCCATGAAATTTCATGATCCTAGCTATTATGCTTTTAGAGATATACTCCGTACAAGATTCAAGTATGAAAAACAACAAAGGGCAATAACTCAAAAAATAGGCCAGGTAGAGTTATGGTTCTTGTGCACTGCACTCCCCCTTGGTGAGATCTATACACCCATGAAATTTCATGATCCTAGCTATTATACTTTTAGAGATATACTCCGGACAAGATTCAAGTATGAAAAAGAACAAAGGGCAATAACTCAAAAAATAGGCCAGGTAGAGTTATGGTTCTTGTGCAATGCACTCCCCCTTGGTGAGATCTATACACCCATGAAATTTTATGATCCTAGCTATTATACTTTTAGAGATATACTCCGGACAAGATTCAAGTATGAAAAAGAACAAAGGGCAATAACTCAAAAAATAGGCCAGGTAGAGTTATGGTTCTTGTGCAATGCACTCCCCCTTGGTGAGATCTATACTCCCATGAAGTTTCATGATCCTAGCTATAATACTTTTAGAGATATACTCCGGACAAGATTCAAGTATGAAAAAGAACAAAGGGCAATAACTCAAAAAATAGCCCAGGAAGAGTTATGGTTCTTGTGCACTGCACTCCCCCTTGGTGAGATCTATACACTTATGAAGTTTCATGATCCTAGCTATTATACTTTTAGAGACATACTCCGGACAAGATTCAAATATGAAAAAAAACAAAGGGCAATAACTCAAAAAATAGGCCAGGTAGAGTTATGGTTCTTGTGCACTGCACTCCCCCTTGGTGAGATCTATACACCCATGAAATTTCATGATCCTAGCTATTATACTTTTAGAGATATACTCCGGACAAGATTCAAGAATGAAAAACAACAAAGGGCAATAACTCAAAAAATAGGCCAGGTAGAGTTATGGTTCTTCTCCACTGCACTCCCCCTTGGTGAGATCTATACACCCATGAAGTTTCATGATCCTAGCTATAATACTTTTAGAGATATACTCCGGACAAGATTCAAGTATGAAAAACAACAAAGGGCAATAACTCAAAAAATAGGCTAGGTAGAGTTATGGTTCTTGTGCACTGCACTCCCCCTTGGTGAGATCTATACACCAATGAAATTTCATGATCCTAGCTATTATACTTTTAGAGATATACTCCGGACAAGATTCAAGTATGAAAAAGAACAAAGGGCAATAACTCAAAAAATAGGCCAGGTAGAGTTATGGTTCTTAAGCACTGCACTCCCCCTTGGTGAGATCTATACACCCATGAAGTTTCATGATCCTAGCTATTATACTTTTAGAGATATACTCTGGACAAGATTCAAGTATGAAAAAGAACAAAGGACAATAACTCAAAATATACGCTAGGTAGAGTTATGGTTCTTGTACACTGCACTCCCACTTGGTGAGCTCTATCCATCCATGAAATTTTCATGATTCTAGCTATTATACTTTTAGAGATATACTCCGGACAAGATTCAAGTATAAAAAAAGGGCAATAACTCAAAAAATAGGCCAGGTAGAGTTATGGTTCTTGTGCACTGCACTCCCCCTTGGTGAGATCTATACACCCATGAAATTTCATGATCCTAGCTATTATACTTTTAGAGATATACTCCGGACAAGATTCAAGTATGAAAAACAACAAAGGGCAATTACTCAAAAAATAGGCTAGGTAGAGTTATGGTTCTTCTCCACTGCACTCCCCCTTCGTAAGATCTATACACCAATGAAATTTCATGATTCCAGCTATTTTACTTTTAGAGATATACTCCGGACAAGATTCAAATATGAAAAAGAACAAAGGGCAATAACTCAAAAAATAGGCCAGATAGAGTTATGGTTCTTGTGCACTGCACTCCCCCTTGGTGAGATCTATTAATCCCATGAAATTTCATGATTCTAGCTATAATACTTTAAGAGATATACTCTGGACAAGATTCAAGTATGAAAAACAACAAAGGGCAATAACTCAAAAAAATTGGCCAGGGTAGGTTATGGTTTTTGTGCACTGCACTCCCCCTTGGTGAGATCTATACACCAATGAAATTTCATGATCCTAGCTATTATACTTTTAGAGATATACTCCGGACAAGATTCAAGTATGAAAAAGAACAAAGGGCAATAACTCAAAAAATAGGCCAGGTAGAGTTATGGTTCTTGTGCACTGCACTCCCCCTTGGTGAGATCTATACTCCCATGAAATTTCATGATCCTAGCTATTATACCTTTAGAGATATACTCTGGACAAGATTCAAATATGAAAAAGAACAAAGGGCAATAACTCAAAAAATAGGCCAGGTAGAGTTATGGTTCTTGTGCACTGCACTCCCCCTTGGTGAGATCTATACACCCATGAAATTTCATGATCCTAGCTATTATACTTTTAGAGATATACTCCAGCCAAGATTCAAATATGAAAAAGAACAAAGGGCAATAACTCAAAAAATAGGCCAGGTAGAGTTATGGTTCTTGTGCACTGCACTCCCCCTTGGTGAGATCTATACTCCCATGAAGTTTCATGATCCTAGCTATAATACATTTAGAGATATACTCCGGACAAGATTCAAGTATGAAAAACAACAAAGGGCAATAACTCAAAAAATAGTCCAGGAAGAGTTATGGTTCTTGTGCACTGCACTCCCCCTTGGTGAGATCTATACACCCATGATGTTTCATGATCCTAGCTATTATACTTTAAGAGATATACTCCGGACAAGATTCAAGTATGAAAAACAACAAAGGGCAATAACTCAAAAAATAGGCCAGGTAGAGTTATGGTTCTTGTGCACTGCACTCCCCCTTGGTGAGATCTATACACCCATGAAGTTTCATGATTCTAGCTATAATACTTTTAGAGATATACTCCGGACAAGATTCAAGTATGAAAAACAACAAAGGGCAATAACTCAAGAAATAGGCCAGGTAGAGTTATGGTTCTTGTGCACTGCACTCCCCCTTGGTGAGATCTATACACCCATGAAATTTCATGATCCTAGCTATTATACTTTTAGAGATATACTCCGTACAAGATTCAAGTATGAAAAACAACAAAGGGCAATAACTCAAAAAATAGGCCAGGCAGAGTTATGGTTCTTGTGCACTGCACTCCCCCTTGGTGAGATCTATACACCCATGAAATTTCATGATCCTAGCTATTATACTTTTAGAGATATACTCCGGACAAGATTCAAGTATGAAAAACAACAAAGGGCAATAACTCAAAAAATAGGCCAGGTAGAGTTATGGTTCTTGTGCAATGCACTCCCCCTTGGTGAGATCTATACTCCAATGAAGTTTCATGATCCTAGCTATAATACTTTTAGAGATATACTCCGGACAAGATTCAAGTATGAAAAAGAACAAAGGGCAATAACTCAAAAAATAGCCCAGGAAGAGTTATTGTTCTTGTGCACTGCACTCCCCTTGGTGAGATCTATACACTTATGAAGTTTCATGATCCTAGCTATTATACTTTTAGAGACATACTCCGGACAAGATTCAAATATGAAAAAAAAACAAAGGGCAATAACTCAAAAAATAGTCCAGGTAGAGTTATGGTTCTTGTGCACTGCACTCCCCCTTGGTGAGATCTATACACCCATGAAATTTCATGATCCTAGCTATTATACTTTTAGAGATATACTCCGGACAAGATTCAAGAATGAAAAACAACAAAGGGCAATAACTCAAAAAATAGGCCAGGTAGAGTTATGGTTCTTCTCCACTGCACTCCCCCTTGGTGAGATCTATACACCAATGAAGTTTCATGATCCTAGCTATAATACTTTTAGAGATATACTCCGGACAAGATTCAAGTATGAAAAACAACAAAGGGCAATAACTCAAAAAATAGGCTAGGTAGAGTTATGGTTCTTGTGCACTGCACTCCCCCTTGGTGAGATCTATACACCAATGAAATTTCATGATCCTAGCTATTATACTTTTAGAGATATACTCCGGACAAGATTCAAGTATGAAAAAGAACAAAGGGCAATAACTCAAAAAATAGGCCAGGTAGAGTTATGGTTCTTAAGCACTGCACTCCCCCTTGGTGAGATCTATACACCCATGAAATTTCATGATCCTAGCTATTATACTTTTAGAGATATACTCCAGACAAGATTCAAGTATGAAAAAGAACAAAGGGCAATAACTCAAACAATAGGCCAGGAAGAGTTATGGTTCTTGTGCACTGCACTCCCCCTTGGTGAGATCTATACTCCCATGAAGTTTCATGATCCTAGCTATTATACTTTTAGAGATATACTCCGGACAAGATTCAAGTATGAAAAAGAACAAAGGGCAATAACTCAAAAAATAGTCCAGGAAGAGTTATGGTTCTTGTGCACTGCACTCCCCCTTGGTGAGATCTATACACTTATGAAGTTTCATGATCCTAGCTATTATACTTTTAGACACATACTCCGGACAAGATTCAAATATGAAAAACAACAAAGGGCAATAACTCAAAAAATAGGCCAGGTAGAGTTATGGTTCTTGTGCAATGCACTCCCCCTTGGTGAGATCTATACACCCATGAAGTTTCATGATCCTAGCTATAATACTTTTAGAGATATACTCCGGACAAGATTCAAGTATGAAAAACAACAAAGGGCAATAACTCAAAAAATAGGCCAGGTAGAGTTATGGTTATTGCGCAGTGCACTCCGTATTGATAAGAAGAATATAACTGCCAAGTTTAAAGTCATTCAGACTTAGGATGACAGAGTTATGCTCCGGACAAAGTAGTGGACACCGCCCAGACGCCCGGACAACCGGACGCCCGGACACCACGGGTGATCCCATAATACGTCCCGTCTTGGACGGGCGTATAAAGATTCCACGAACAACATTTCAAAAGGGTCACCCAAGGAACATTCATGCCAAGTATGGTTGAAATTGGCCCAATGGTTACTGAGGAGAAGATGTTTAAAGATTTCAAAGTCAAAAACTGCCATGCCCTGCCATGCCCATATTTGGGCATAAATCAAAATTCCACGAACAACTTTTGAAAAGGGTCACCCAAGGAACATTCATGCCAAGTTTGGTTGAAATTGGCCCAATTGTTACTGAGGAGAAGATTTTTAAAGATTTCTAAGTCAAAAACTGCCATGCCCTGCCACGCCCATATTTGGGCATAAATCAAAATTTCGCAAACAACTTTTGAAAAGGGTCACCCAAGGAACATTCATACCAAATTTGGTTGAAATTGGCCCAATGGTTACTGAGGAGAAGATGTTTAAAGATTTAAAAGTCAAAAACTGCAACGCCCTGCCACGCCCCTATTTGGGGGTCAATCAAAAATCCTCGAACAACTTTTGAGAAGGGTCACCCAAGGAACATTCCTACCAAGTTTGGTTGAAATTGGCCCAGTGGTTACTGAGGAGAAGATGTTTAAAGAATTGTTGACGCCTTCCGACGCACGACGGACAAAAGGTGATACCAAAAGCTCACCTTGAGCACGTTGTGCTCAGGTGAGCTTAAAACTCTGGAAATAGTTGATTAAAATGAAAAATACAGGGGCCAAGTTCCCATAGCAGAAAGGATTCCAGTAAAGTTTCAGCAAGATTGGTGAAGAACAGTAGAAGAAGAAGAAGCACACATAACTTTTATTCTCTATGTATTCTTTATAGGATAATAATTCAAAAGGGCCTAAGTTCTGAAATAGTTCATAAATCATAATGAAAATTGAAGGTGCATAAGATCCCATTGTAAAGACGATTTCAGTATAGGTTCAGCAAAATTTGTAAAGAACCGTGGAAGAATTGTTCACAGATGGGTGAACAGCCTGATTCCAATATACCTCTATTTAACTTTATTTGTTGGGAGTAAGGCAATACGTAGATCACTTTTTTAAATTTTCTACATCAAATTTTTTGTTATTTAGGCCTTGCATTTGACATCGTATCAGTAACGCCTTAAATCAGTTACCAGATGACTTAATTTTAGACTTGAAAGAAGTTGTATATGATAATTTAAAGTTAATGAAATGTTAAAGATCTTTCAGGGTAGAAATCATTGTGGGAAATAAATAGCTTCTTTTAAAGCAATTTATTCATTTCCCACCATATGTTCCCAAGCTTTATTTTCTTGAGGTGTGTAAAAATTGGAATTGTTTGGGAAAGGGCTTATATTAAAGCTGTATTTGAGATACTTCCCAAGCCAAATGAAGTCAACATTATCAGCCTCTGGCTGTATAAAAAAAACAGTTTTATAGTTTTAATGTTTAGATCTTAATTCAAGATCAAGGGGAGATAATTGGGGAACCAATAATAGTAAGATCATCAAAACTGCTCATGCAAATTTCATTTATTCACAAATTCTTGAGCAATGCCCATCATACTGCTGTAGTAATGCTATGAACAACAATGGTTACAATAAGATAATAAGATAATAAGGGAAACAATCATAATAGCATGTTTAAACTGGATACCAGTGCACACAAAACTACAGGAGTTTTGCCACAAGCAACAATAAATCAGTTAAATTTACACAGGTTCAAGGGAAGATAATTCATCAAACCAGTATCGTCATGAAAACTGTATATGCAATTTTTTCTAATAGCACCATTGTTGTTCAGT
This sequence comes from Fragum fragum, assembly GCA_946902895.1. Lineage (NCBI taxonomy): Eukaryota > Metazoa > Mollusca > Bivalvia > Cardiida > Cardiidae > Fragum > Fragum fragum. The sequence continues at coordinate 22,278,093 of OX336370.1, read as the reverse complement.
TTAGTTCAGGGCATGCAATACTACAGGTGTACTGCCAGTACAACAATGGTTCAGTCAAATTCACAAGATGAAGGGAAGGTAATTCAGTACCCAAAATTTACAGAAGTATTTTTTTGCCAGGGTGCATTGTAGTTACTCTGGACAACATTAATTTAATAAATTTATGTTTTCAAGGGGAGATAATTCAGTAATCAATACAAGTACTGTCATGCCATTGTGTTTAAATTTCGAGCTGACCATAAAAAATAGTAAAATTTACAAGTTCAAAGGGGAGATAATTCAGCAACATGTTAGTATGGCCATGAAAATTTCACATATACAAATTTATACTACCAGATACATTGTGTTTAAATTTGAGTTCAGTACATGTAATACTGAAGGACAATTGCTCCAGCAAACAGTGATTTAGTAAAATTTGTGTGTTCAAGGGGAGATAATTCAATAACCAATGAGATTTAGGGCTTGAAAATCTCAGGTGCATAACTCCTTTTGGAGATTGATATTATGTGTAAATTTCAGAGCTATAGCTGTAATTGTGTAGGAGACAAAAATGTGTCTCTGACAGACGGACAGACAGTCAGCCGTGGCGATTCCAGTATACCCCCCTCAACTAAGTTGTGGGGAGTAAAAAGCTTCTGATAAACAAATCTGGCTAAAGATTCAAGCTGGTGCTGAGTCTGCTCTTTGTCTATACCTCCTACCAAATCAGGAATATTCCAGGTTAAGCTTAACATGGCATAACAAAATGTGTTTGTGAAACGCAAAGCCCCCGCAACAGGACGAACCGTTTGACCTCATATAATAAAGCACACAAAACCTGAGCCATGGACATCCCAAATTATGCAGAACTCTTGATCAGCTGTCAACAAGTCTATGGAGTTCATCCTACCTTTTCAAGAAAGAAGCACTGCCATAGCTTAATGCATCCTGGGTTGACCAAAACATCTTCAATTGCAACTGTATTTCTGTAAGCTTGCTTGATATCTCTATGTCCATGGACAACTAACATCACAACAGTAATATAGAATGTGTATAAGATGATGTCTAGAATTGTAGAATTCATCAACCATTCTAACTGTAAATATTTGATTAACCAATTACCAAACAGAAAAATTTTAGACTGGTCCAAATTGAAAGGATTTGCTGACAACAATTCAAAGTTAATGAAATTTTAGATTTTTTGAACTTTATGGCTTGAAAACATTGTGTAAAATGAACATATTGCTTGCAACAAGCAATTTCTTCATTTTACACTTTTTTTCCCCCCATTGTTTTTCCTGAGGGTGTCAAAAAGCATCAATAAGAGGGAATGGGTTAAATCACTTAATACTGGTTTGCTATGATTAAAGGGCGATGGACAACTAACAACACAACAGTAATATAGAGTGGGTATAAAATGATGTCTAGAATTGGAGAATTTATTAACTACTCTAACTGTAAATATTTGGTTAACCAATTACCAGAGGAGAAAATTTTAGACTTGTCTAAATTCAAAGATGTTACAGGTGACAACTTTTAATTGATGGAATCTTATTTTATTTTTTTTTTTTCCGTATGAGGTAGAAAACATTGTTTTTTGCTCCTGCGAAATGTAATATCCATATCTCTCACTATTAAAGAGTCATTGCTGGTGTTAAAGTTGCATTTAGGGTGACCTTGACCTTGAAAGATGACATTGAATTCGGTACCAACAGAATTGTTTTGTCATAAGAAATATATATAAGAAATCTGAGCACTTAACATTCATCAGTCAGGTAATAGAGGTTTTGTGTTGAGAATTTTGGTCTCTATGTGATCCTGGACTAAACATATTCAAAATTACCTTCAGTCTTTGTCTAATCTGTTCTAACAGGGTAGATGACAGAGGTTCAGTGTAGGGAATATGGGTCTCCTGGTGGTCCTTGGCCAAACATATGTACTCTTCATCCCTCTCTGTTTAGAAGAAAGCTTCATTTTACAATTGTAGAAATGTAGAATTTCTAATATTGCAATGTTTTACCTATCCTTAACCCATTCCCACACAGTGATGCTTTGTGATGCCCCTCAAAAGACTATTTGGAAAATTTTGTGGAAAATGAAGAAATTGCTTATAACAAGCAATTTCTTCGTTATCCACAATGTTTTCTATCCAGAAAGTTGAAAAAATCGAAATTTTCATCAACTTTAAATTGTTGGCTGCAACTCCTTTCAATTTGGACCAGTCTAAAATTTTGCCATCTGGTAATGGGTAAACAAACTAATCCCCAATATCATATGTGTAAAACTAATTGTTCCATGAAACCTCAACCCTAATAGAGAAGCTTGATCATGATACCATCATACAGGTATTTCAACATGATATATTAATCAAACTAAATATTAAATTCTCATTACTCATTCATATCCAATGGTTATGGCCAGTTTTATTATCATTGTATAAATTTGAAATCCTCGGAATATTTTGGGTTCAACAGAAGAAAGTACAGACAACACTTGTTACCTTGAAATCAGAACTCTCAAATTTCTAGTTAAGTAAAAGTCACATTCAAGTCCGAATTTTATCCCCTGAAAGTTTATATAAAACTGAATTTTTATCTCAAACATTTAAACTTTACAATTCCTGTTACAACAAGTTGTTTTTCAAAACCAAATTCAACTTCCAGCGAAAAATTTACCTGTAAACCCATTCCCTCACGACAGAATTTTAGACTGGTCCAAATTGAAAGGATTTGCAGACGACAATTTAAAGTTCATGAAATTTTAGAATTTTTCACCTTTCTGTGTAGAAAACATTGTGTTAAATGAAGAAATTGCTTGTTACAAGCAATTTCTTGCATTTTACTCAATGTTCTCCGAATGGATTTCCTTGAGGGGAGTCAAAAAGCGTCACTGTGTGGGAATGGGTTAAGCAGACAATATGACTAAGAGATACAGTATTACAAGTTAATCATAGTCCTGATTAGCAAACTTTTACATTTAATGGTTTATATTGATCCTCAAAGTATTTTCAGGTATGAAAACCATAAGCTACAGCATGTCAATTTCAAAGTATCTGTATTTTTGTGCTAGTAACAGAAACTGTGAAAAATACACTCCATCATCACTGAGATATTGTAGCATTTAACCAAAACTTCGATTTCAGGTTGAAACTTCCAGTTCAACACCCAATCTTTTTACCTCAAATTTCAGTTATCTTCAGTTTTTGCAACGGGCCCACAATAATCATGATAACAAGTGTTGAAGGTATCAAAAAGTTTAAGTATCATATCACATTTTGCAAATGTCCCAAAAGTTTCATTCTACATCTTATCAAAAGAGCCTGAAAAGTAAACACCATCATAAATATATGATCTAAATGTTAAATTGCAAATAGAAATTTTACCCAGCCCAACATCTGGTCCTAAAGTATCTACTTCCGCTGTTCTCTTTAGTATCAAGGCTAACAGAATGGCTATACATATTACCTGAAACATTTCAACAAAGCACACCAGTGATCTCAATGACATAGATTATATTTCTCTGCAAAAATATACTAAATTTCATATTCTTGTTTGCAGAGCCCAAATGGGATCTCAGGGGCATAATTTGAAAAAACTTAGATGACACTCAAGTGATACAAAATGAACAATATGTTTGAAGTACTTATGGTCTGGATAAATCACTTTTTTCCAAAGTTAGCCTTGATTATAGCCTCGGACCTTGTTAGATTGCCTTGACCCTACCCTAAAGCAATGCATACTTATGGAATGTTCCTTCATACTAAGTACACTGAGTTACTTTAACAAGAGGGCCAGAATGGCCCTAAAATCGCTCATCTGACTAATGTAAGATGATTCGAAATTTTGCCAACACTTTTGAAAAGGGTCACCCAAGAAATATCCATTTAAGTTTAGTTCAAATTGGCCCAATGGTTACTGAGGAGATGTTTAAAAATTTCAAGGTAAAAAACTGCCACGCCCATATTTGGGCGTAAATCAAAATTCTGCAAACACCTTTTGAATAAGGTCACCAAAGGAACATTCATGCCAAGTTTTGTTGAAATTGGCCCAATGATTACTGAGGAGAAGATATTTTAAGATTTCAAAATAAAAAACTGCCCCACCCTGCCACGCCCATATTCGGGCGTCAATCAAATTTCACAAACAACTTTTGAAAAGGGTTCACCCAAGGAACATTCATGCCAAGTTTGGTTGAAATTGGCCCAATGGTTACTGAGGAGAAGATATTTAAAGATTTCTAAATAAGCAAACAGCCACACCCATATTTGGGCGTCAATCAAATTTCCTAAACATGATTTGAAAAGGGTCACCCAAGGAACATTCATGCCAAGTTTGGTTGAAATTGGCCCAATGGTTACTGAGGAGAAGATGTTTAAAGATTTCTAAGTAAAAAACTGCCCCACCCTTCCACGCCCTTATTTGTGGGTCAATCAAACTTCTGCGAACAACTTTTGAAAAGGGTCACCTAAGGAACATTCATACCAAATTTGGTTGAAATTGGCCCAATAGTTACTGAGGAGAAGATGTTTAAAGATTTCAAAGTCAGAAACTGCCACGCCCATATTTGGGCATGAAACAAAGTTCTGCGAACAACTTTTGAAAAAGGTCAACCAAGGAACAATCATGCCAAGTTTGGTTGAAATTGGCCCAATGGTTACTGAGGAGAAGATGTTCAAAGTCAAAAAAGTGCCGACCCTGCCATGCCCACATTTGGGTATAAAACAAAATTTCACGAACAACTTTTGAAAAGAGTCAATCAAGGTACATTCATGCAAAGTTTGGTTGAAACTGGCCCAATGGTTACTGAGGAGAAGATTTTTAAAGATTTCGAAATTAAAAACCGCCATGCCCATATTTGGGCATAAATCAAAATTTTGCGAACAACTTTTAAAAGGGTCACCCAAGGAACAGTCATACCAAATTTGGATGAAATTGGCCCATTAGTTACTGAGGAGAAGATGTTTGAAGATTTCAAAGTAAAAAAGTGCCCGACCATGCTACGCCCTTATTTGGGTATAAATCAAAATTCCAGGAACAACTTTTGAAAAGAGTCACCCAAGGAACATTCATGCAAAGTTTGGTTGAAATTCGCCCAATGGTTACTGAGGAGAAGATGTTTAAAGATTTCAAAGACAAAAACTGCCACACCCTGCCACGCCCATATTTGTGGGTCAATCAAATTTCTGCGAACAACTTTTTAAAAGGGTCATCCAAGGAACAGTCATGCCAAGTTTGGTTGACATTGGCCCAATGGTTACTGAGGAGAAGATTTTTAAAGATTTCTAAGTCAAAAACTGCCACGCCCATATTTGGGCATGAAACAAAGTTCTGCGATCAACTTTTGAAAAAGGTCAACCAAGGAACAATCATGCCAAGTTTGGTTGAAATTGGCCCAATGGTTACTTAGGAGAAGATGTTTAAAGATTTCTAAGTCAAAAACTGCCAAGCCCTGCCAGGCCCATATTTGGGCAGAAATCAAAATTCTGCAAACAACTTTTAAAAAGAGTCACCCAAGGAACATTCATGCCAAGTTTGGTTGAAATTGGCCCAATGGTTACTGAGGAGAAGATGTTTAAACATTTCAAAGTCAAAAACTGCCACGCCCTGCCACGCCCATATTTCGGGATCAATCAAAAATCCGCGAACAACTTTTGAGAAGGGTCACCCATTAGGAACATTCCTTCCAAGTTTGGTTGCATTCGGCCCAGTGGTTACTGAGAAGATGTTTAAACATTTCAAAGTCAAAAACTGCCACGCCCTGCCACGCCCATATTTTGGGGTCAATCAAAAATCCGCGAACAACTTTTGAGAAGGGTCACCCATTAGGAACATTCCTACCAAGTTTGGTTGAATTCGGCCCAGATGTTTAAAGAATTGTTGACGCCTTCCGACACACGGCGGACAAAAGGTGATACCAAAAGCTCACCTTGAGCACGTTGTGCTCAGGTGAGCTAAAAATACAAAAAAGGAAAACTGATTTTTTATACACAGGAAATAGCAAGTACCAAATAAATGGCTGAAGAGTATAGATATTCTATGGTTCAAAGATTGGATACTCTGTCATAGGAAAAGAGAGCTTCCTGTTAAATTTTTCCTCTCAACTCAAATTTTGCTTGCATTTTGTATAGATTAAGATGCAATTTTCATAAATTGTTATTATCATCAATATTCATAATGAAACCTTTTGAGTATTGAATTGCTTTGTGTGATATTATGATACATAAGGCAAAAGAGTGGCTTAATTGAAACGTTCTTGTGAATGCACCTTCTGCTTCTTTTATTGATGGATTCTTACTAGAACCTCTATACAGAGTTGAAATTGCCGCCACTTGGCAGTGTATCTTGTGAGGACAGCACTCTTGTTATTCACATACTATGTTTTGGACAAAACTTATAATGTCCTTACAAGAGGATTCTAATGAGTACCCGTTTTTGAAGCTTTTGAATATAATAATTCATTCCGAAAGCCTGCTGGATATGAGGGTAGTAACTTAGTCTATATTTTAGACAAAGAATCCTGTAAATTTTTGTAGGAGAAATACGCTATTGACTGTCTTAGAGTTCAACAAGTATAAAAAGTTGTCTCTCTTGACCAAAACTTAAAGGATAATGCTTTTCTAATTATAGAATTGGCCTTGATTCTTTACTTAGATAATGGAGCTGAATAACTTCCTGCAGTTTATTAACAAAAGCTAAATTCTGTGAAAAAACAACAACACATTAATGAAGATAGAGAGGAAAGAAATCTTCACAATACAATTATATTATTTACTTTTTCTTATGCTGCTGTTTTGAACAAGATGTCTATGTTCAAAGGGAGATAATTCTTCAACAAATGAAAGCTGACATTTGCAAATTTAGGTATGAACAGAAATTCAGTACTGTTAAAGCAAAATTTTTTGCTGCACAAAGTTTATATAGAAAGAGTTGACTTTGTAACATTATCTTAACCTCATTTGAACCTGGATTTTTGAAATTGATTTTGTCTCAGTGCAGAAGTGCCCTAAAGTTGATCTACTTGTGTTTTCCTGTAACATTTCCCCATAGCATTGAAATTCGGTTTGTTCTGAAAGCTGACTGCAATACTTACTTTCAGTGGTTGGACAACAAATGCACTCTGTGTAAATCCAGTTAGAAATGAGATAAGCCATTCTATACTCTTGGTATATCCATACTTCAGGCCATATAACATCACAAAATAGGATGAAATAAGACAAACTGATACTACAATACACCAACTGATGTATAAAAACCACAAGGGAAGGCTAAAAATAGAGAATGAAAAAAGTTTCTACAGTTGACTGTTTCTACCATTGCTGGCCCCTCCTACTGACTCCGCTGGCCAAACCCAATGACTCCAATAGAAAGTTCCACATCAGTATTAAACTATTATTTAGCATAACTTATCAGTATCATGTAACAAATAGTAAAATGGTTGGTTGGTGACCTAAACATCTTAACTACAGCTTGAATACTCTGTAGTTACAATGTTTTAGTCTAATAAAATGCTCACTTCTTGCCAATATGCATGATTTGATTGGTCAAACAAATTTTAGATTGACAGTGTTGATCCATCAATTATCCATGATTGAAAATCAATTTTTATGATATAAGAAGGATAAAGCTATCAAAACCAAAGGACTAATCATGCTGAACTCAAAATATTCCTCGTCCTGTACATAAGATGCATGTGTAGTTTGAGCTTAGTCTATACCATCTGTTTGTCCCATCAAATGCAAGATGTTTACATAAAGATTTTAAAACAAAATATCAATTAATAATGAGGCCTTTCACTGTGCTTTCAGCCCTTTTGACTATAATGTAGTAAACCCATTACCTGATAACAAACTTTAGACCGGTCTAAATTGAAAGAAGTTGCACAGTAAATCTGAATTGAGCTAAATTGGAAAAAAAGTGCCACATAAGGTAGAAAAAATTGTTTGGTAGAGACAGTTTCTTGTTTTTCCACAAAGTATTCTATGATTGTATTTTTTCAGGGCGTCAAAAAAATTTCATTGGGTGGTAATGGGTTGAAACAGTTTCAAGCATGCATGACAAGACTTAAGTACAATGTTACATTTCCTTGTGCCTTTACAACTGGTTTTGTTGATTTTGAAGCAGCTTCGTTCCTTCGTTTCATGTCTGATATTCTGTCTGTGGTTTTCTCTGAAAACATACAGATCAAATTTGTGACAAGTGTAAATTTAAAAGGTGGGCTTTTATCACAAAGGACCACAGCTAAAAGTCTGATTTCCTGTCTGTGGCTTGCTCAGAAAACGTACATATAAGATAATGAAAAATGGTGACCAGTGTAAAGTTAAGAGGTGAGCTTTTATCACAAAGGACCACAGCTAGAAATCAGATATCCTGTCTTTGATTTGCTCAGAAAAATGTACTTATTAAAACAAGAAAATTGTGACCAGTAAAGTTAAACCATTCTCAAATGACAAAATTTATAACAGGTCCAAAACTGAAAGAAGTTGCAGGCAACATTTCAAAGTGATTTTAATTTGAAAAACGATGCCTTATTATGGTGGAAAACATTTTGGGATAAGAAGAAATGGCTTGTTACTTAGCTTGTCCCCACAATGTTTTCCCTAGTATTATTTACAGGGGCCTCAAAAGGTGTCATCGAGTGATGATGGGTTAAGAGGTGAGCAATGAAGTCTGTAAATAGGCGAAATGATAAATGGTTAAACAGACAGACTTTGTAGGTTTGGGGTATGAAATGTTAAAACTTTTGGGGTAGAAAAACATTAATAGGAAATTAGGAAATTGTTTTAACACATTGTTTTCAATAATGTGCAATGATCCATTATTTCTTTTTTTCTACCAATTGCAAACAAGGATTGTGTTGCACTGAAAAAATAGTAACTTTCAGGAAACAAGATACACAACATGTATTAAAAGTTTACAATGCACAAAGACCCACCTTCCAGATCATGTCCAACCAAGGAATAGAGTTTGTTGACTACATTTGTTTTGGTGGCAAAAGCAGACTTCATCTTTGATCTCTGTTGTATATTACGTTCAGCTTTAACTCTCCTTTGCTCCTTCTTATAGAATGTCCTTGGTTTCACTCTAATAAACAGCTGTAGAATAAGAAGATTTACTGGAAACATAATCAAGCTACTCTGTATACCAATAACCAAGGATGAGAGAGAGAGCTTGATTCCTCCTACTCCACCAACTTGATCTGCAGGTTCATCAGTTGGGACTCCATAAAACATGATGTTTGTCAACATAGTTGTGAGTAACAAGGAGAGAGCACAAGTAAGACGCTGTACTCTAGTAAATGTACTTCTAGCTCGTTTTGAGAACACACTTATCCACAGATGACCATCTCTAAAACCATTTATAGTCTTTATCATAAAGTTATGTTTTTGTTGGAATCTCAGTTGTTCTATAGTTATGGCTGAAGCAGTGCCAGTTGTTTGTAGAATTGAACCCCTGTCTACAGCCAGCCAGTCATTGTAAATAAACATCCAACTTTGACCTGTCTGTGCATCTTGTATAGTTGCTTTGCTCAGGTACCTAGTTATTAAAAAGCAGGAGAATAAGCTAAAGTGAAAGAAAATATGACAATAATGTTACTGACAAGTACAAGTATTTAACGGAAATTCACAATTCTTATAAATCCAATATTTTTTGGGTTTTTTTTGGGAGATGGGGGGTGGGGGAGGTGATTCAACTTCATTTTTCAAGATACTCTCTTTTTGTAATGTCAACTAGATGAAATGGATTGCAGTTTGTTAAGCAAGTCCTGGGGGCCATCCTGCTGATCATTTCTACCAAATTAGGTAGATATTTGCTGAGCTGTTTGGGAGGGATGTCATATATAGAAATCTTTATTTCCATACAGAACCTTAGCTGTAGACACACTGTAAATAACCTTTTTATTCTTTAACAAACAGATATTACACTACTTCCCTGTTACAACATCTTGGCTCTTTTTTTTTTGTTTTTTTTTTGGGGGGGGGGGGAGAGTTGATGATTTTTGTTTTGAAATCTTGCACAAATCAAATGCAAAGCGTTTTGACAAATTCAGAAAAAAATCTTAACAACAGAACTGCCCACAAGTGCCAACGCTCGGCTGCAGGTGCTGGATAATGCAAAAATTCTAAGTCGAGGGCCAGAGTACCACGTTAAAACATAACAAGGGCCATGTTGGACATGGCCATCCCCTGCTGTAAAAGCTTGAAAGTAAACTGAGTTGTGATTCTTGTACACTGCACTTCTCCTCAATTAGATTGATCCACTTATGAAGTTTCAAATTGATAGCAATTATACTTTCAGAGATTTGCTCCGGACAAAATGTAAGTGCTTAAAACAACAAAGGGTGATAACTCAAAAATTATGCAAGCAAGAGTTGTGGTTCTTGTGCACTGAATGACAGAAGGATGGAATGATGGACAGAGACCATTACTATATCCCCTTCACCGAAATGGCAGGCGATATTAATCTACTTCTTCAGCTGTTTGATTTCTTGTACACCACCTACAGCGTTTTTAACAGTGTGGTAGTTATCTTTTTTTAATTGCATATGTAAAACATACCGGACAAAATGTAAGTGCTTAAAACAACAAAGGGTGATAACTCAAAAATTATGCAAGCAAGAGTTGTGGTTCTTGTGCACTGAATGACAGAAGGATGGAATGATGGACAGAGACCATTACTATATCCCCTTCACCGAAATGGCAGGCGATATTAATCTACTTCTTCAGCTGTTTGATATCTTGTACACCACCTACAGCGTTTTTAACAGTGTGGTAGTTATCTTTTTTTAATTGCATATGTAAAACATTTATCTGAGGCATTAAAAATGAATCCCTTTCTCTATGATCTATGCTGAGAAGAAACCATTAAGATATTAATAATTCTTACCAATGTGGACCAGTACCATTAGCATCATGCCATGCTGTTATCTGAAACATGAGTCCAAATGTATGTTCTGCAGCCGCCTTCATAGCGCAGTTGGTAGCGCATCGGACTGTCAATCTAGAGGTCCCGGGTTCGATCCCGACGGCGGCACTCATCCTTTCCGACTATTTGTGTCTCACCAATGGGTCAATTATCGTAGACCTATGTGGGATAGCAGCTGGAGGCTAGGAAAGGATGTAATGGTAGTACTGGTGTGAGAAATACCAGGATTCCATTGATAGGTGCTCCAGCCGCCGCAATACAACTGAAAGATTGTTGAAAGCGGCGTAAAAACCCCATTCAAACCAAATGTATGTTCTATTGCATGGAGAAACCAGTCAAATATTTCTAATTCTAACCAATCTGGACTTTAGTACTGTGAGTATAATGCCACAATTATCTAAAGTATTAGGCTCCCAGTCTGTTTTGCCGTGACTGAGGCACCTAACAGTGAATTCCTGGTATATCTGGAGAGTACCACCATTACATCCATTACATCCTTTCCTAGCCTACAGCTGCTATCCCATTTAGGTTAACGATTGTCCTCCTATTGGTGACAGACAAATTTTGGAAAGGATATGTGACCCTGCCAGGGATCAAACCCATGACACCCCATGGTTGACGATTAGGAGTCTGATGCCCTGCCAACTGCACTATGACAATGGCTCTCTGTTGTGAGGAGAAAACAGTTAAACTTTTTAATTCTTACCAATGTGGACTGGTACCAGTGTTATCATGCCACAATGTTATCTGAAGCATGTCTCCAAGTCTATGTTCTGTGGTGAGAAGAAACCAGTCTTCATATCCAGTCTGAAAACACAGTCTAGCAGGTGTGCTTAACTTTCTTCTTGGACTTGCACCTTCAGAACCTGTTAGTTTAGTAGAAAGCTTAATGTTCAAGATATATCGAATATTAAATGTGTCATCAGGAATTACTAAATCTATTAAATGAATTATTTTTAAAATCATAACAAGAACACCTTAATAGCTGTTTGTTACAACCATGTAACTTGAAACTATGATCAAAGGTCATGGTCACAACAAGAAAGCATTAATTTTAAACCTAATGAAGGTCTATGTGAGAAAAAAATACCAAAAAATAAAAAGTCTTTTAAGTGTATCTAAGGTCAAACTAAGCAAGGCCTATGACCTGATAATATGTTTTTAAGGATAAAATATGAACTAGAAAAGGTTTTCACCAACACATTGGCCTCCCAATTGTTGCAAAGTCACAGAAAGTAAAAATTTCATAGTTTTGTATTACTCTCTTACCTTAGTACCTTTTGATAAGTCAAATATTGATCAATTGAAATCATTCCTTCTTCCTGTCAAACAAGGGCTAATAAATGAGGGTGTGAGAATTTTCATCAAAGAAGGCCATATCATTGTTTCTAGAAAAGCTAATACAAGTGAATTTTTTAAATTTGACCTTGATCTTTGAGGATATGAATTATGGTTTTACCCTCCAAAACTGATCCAAATTCTTCAGAGGGTAACCAATCAATCATTCCTATGAAATTTGTTTGAAATCCATCAATTGGTTTTTTATGAAAAGATACAAAAATGGAAAATAGCCCCATATATAAAAGCCATGTTTTCACCCAATCAATTTTTTATAAGGAATCCTATAGAGAATCATCTAAGGATCATTCTTCTGCAATTTCTGAAGTTCTCAGAATTCACAGAGCAATTACTTGTTTTTACTTTACTTTAAGGTAGAAATTGTAGAATCAACATTTTGTGTGTACACTGCAACTCCTCTATAACGCTACCAGGCACAGCGCTGACTCCATTATAATTCCATATAATTTGGGAGGGGGGTCATTTTGGGTTGCTGATGCTAAGATACGACGTTGACGCTGATTTAACCGCAAATTTTCATCCCATCTTCGGTCAACTCAAAGAAGAAGGGTTGCACATAAAAATCGATAATTTAACTGTAGCCAGGTAAGTTTTTCACACCTAACAGTGGACGGTCATGGCGATTACAGCATTAGGTTAGAGATAATAGCTTTGTTTGATTGATGACACGCGTGGTGTTTCAATTTATAATTCGGTACCATAGTTTGGTCAAATTGTTTGACATTGAGGTGATTAATGATAATTCTAAATCAATAGAGAATAGGCACGCACCTCGGTATCCTTCAGTTACTAACCTTGAAGATGATGCGATTAAAATACCTCATTTTGTTTCTCTTTCGGCGATTTTAATTCTCTTCAGTCCCCGGTAGGGCCTGTTCTGGAGATATTGTGTGATCGTGAAATTTGACAAATTGACATGAGCCTACTTTTGATTTCACTTAACGGGAGCTCATAGAGGGTAGTGGCTTCGGTCGTAACAAATTAAGATAAAATCCGTTATCTTCCGATATGAGGCATTTTTCAAATGTGAATCTTCGGAGAATATGACATGCGCAGACAACGGATAAAATCGCTTTGAAACCAATCAGTCCTAGTTGCGTTTGAATACAGAAAATGCGTGAATTTTAATTGTAAATGTCACAAAATAATAAGCTTCTCATACGATACGGGATATATAATATTGGCAGAATAAAATAAAATACCCTCATTTTTCCGCATTGCTTTCAAAAATCCGGAAATTTAATCCCATTCTGTTTGATCAAACACACGACTAAAAGCTCATTGACAAATATGAAGTAAAGGTTTTTCGGGTACAGTTTATTTTATTTTGAGGGAGGAAAGGTGATCAAAGGCACCGCCGCCAGATGTTCAGCTATTTATGGGAGTGTTTCCGGAGTTGACACGTGCCGGACGCGTACCCCGTGAGACTTCTTGGTGACCGAAAGTGAAACTAGACATTCCACCGTCTCGGATTTTTTTTTTTTTCCGTTTATCATGACCTTCATTGTCACAATTAAAAGTTACCCGCTACAAAGTTTAATCCATTTTTGTACACGTGCAGCTGGTCGGTGTAAAATCCCGATTCTTAAATGACATGGTTCAGATAGAGTTCTTTGTTTATTTATTGTTACCGTATTTTTAACGACGGTAATGAAATTAGACCAAGTCCATTACCGCCAAAAAGGTTCGAAGGTCGATCCACGTGCATTATCTCAATGCGTCAGTAACCACAGGTGTTCAACAACTCGTTGGTCTCTACGGAGACGTCGCTATGCGGGACACTTAGATTTTATCCCTTTTTTATCATTTTCGTTGATGTACAACTAAATTTAATTAGTTAAAAATGCAAACGAGTATCAATGATAATAAAAAATGTCTCGGGTGAAATTGTAGCTTTTATTATTCGGGGACCGAAAGAGAAATATAATTTGTAGACCTGTAGAAATTTACGGATAATTTAGTTCCGGTAGACCGGGAAGGTAAGAGTAGATTCTAGTAATTTTAGATTCGCCGAATTCCGTTGGTTTCTGCTAAAATCTCGTAACCACAGTTGTTTTTTTTTTCATTTCCCGACTAGTAACATCTATGAAATTAAACTTGTTATATTTTAGTCAATGTGGTAGTGTTATCATGATTTTACCGAGTTTTTGGATCTGACGGTCGAGTAAATCGGTCGGGGGGGAGGGGTCAGCGTTATAGCATAATAACTCCACTTCTTCCGCTGTGTCATTTCTTGGACCCCACCAACAGCGTTATAGTGGAGCTGCAGTGTAGTTGGCTAAATTTGACAAATTTTGTCTCATACTGTGTCTGATGCTCAATGGCAATTAAAGTTACAGCAGAATCTTTCTTCTTTCAAAGATCATGGAATGATTGCTTTATACAGAAGAAAGTATTCATTTTCAACAATTTTCATTCATCCATTAACTAACATGATATGAAAATGCCTTCACCTTGTATATAGATAAAAACATTGGCTGTAGTGCCGGCCTCCTTCCACCATCCTGTGACAACACAGACCAAATAGCTGTATGTGTGTGTAACATCATTATCTATACAGTGTATAACACCAACCTAAAACAATTTTTGAAATTGAATTTGAGAAAGATTGTGCCAAAACAGTGACCTGTAGAATGGTTACACTGAATTGTTGATGGACGGCAAACAATCACCATGTTGTACTCTGGTGAGCTAGCAATTTCACATTTGCAAGAGGCGCAGATATTGAGCAGCCTGGACATCCACACAAGTAGAATATTCACTGATCATCTAAAGAAACTTTGAGTTATAGATTTACAAATTATTAGCATTGAAACTTGAACAGGCTCAAATAAACAGGGAAATAATGAATTTCAGAGAACTAAATACACTAAAAATTATGTACAAGAAATTAGCCCCCCTTTTCTTCCAGAGCATAGCAAATTACCACTGTTTCTATCAACAGCTCATCAGAATAGCCTTCTTATCACCCATAAATGTTGATTCAGTGTTTTAGCAAGGATTCCCGGTAGCGATGCCCAGATTAGAAACTGACTGAAACTGTCAGCAGTAATATGCGAAAATATGCATTTTTTCCCCTATTGATTTCATCAAGAAAAGGCAAATTGTGGCCAGTTTAATAACATTTTTGTTAAAGAGAGCCAATTTATTCGTGCTAAATGAGGTCTACTGATGTATATGTTATAGGTGATAGCCATCATCTAAGAAGTTCAATGGCGATCGAACCCTGAGACAACAATTTTTAGTTCTTGTGGTTTTTTTCAATTTTCTTGGTAGAAAACATTGTGGAAAATGAAGAAATCGCTTGTTACAAACAATTTCTTTATTTTACACAATGTTTACCATTTTTATTTTCTTTTGGGGCTTCAAAAAGTTTCATTGTGTGAGAATGGGTTAAATTCTTGTTTTTTAATTGTTGTTACACCCAAAAATAAATGAACCAATCTTACTTGTCAGCATCCTATAAATGAACCAATCTTACTTGTCAGCATCCTTCTTTTATGTATCAACATGTTTATGAATTGATGCTTACCTTTTCAGTGTCTTGCTTATCAGCCCGCCTTGCCCAGTGTACCAAAAAGAAATAGATTATCCAAACGACAATCACAGCCGTCACCACTACAGGGTTGTCAAAAAATGTCAGAAACAGAGCAGCATCCCCAATTGGGTCTACATAATTTGGTAAAACAAAAACTCCACCAGCAAATGAAGTCAGGTGGGTACATGTGCACTGGAGGGTTGTTGTTGTTGTATAAGGAGAAACCTTTGAAAAAATGAAACAAAAGAAAAGGACACGAGGCCCAAGAGGGCCTGTATGGCTCCACTAGTTTTTATACAGTCTTTCTAGTGATAGAGAAACAATGTAGGAGATATCATCTTCGTGATTACCTGAGAAATGTAAGTGGCTTTTTCAAGTTATATAACAAAGGTTCAATGGAATTAGACATTATATTTACAAGTAATTCCATTAGGATTATGACACTGTCAAATGCGTATGATCCAAATTCAACAAAAGAAAGTGACAAGGACAATGACCAACTTTACGAATTTCATAAAAACAAGAGGTTAGTGCAAAACTGTTCAGGTGCCTGTATTCGTATAAGCTCTTTCCCCAGTTTAAAACTGAGCTTTATAAAATTTGCAAGAGACATAATACCTAGTGACGTTGGTTGTGAGACATGAGCTAATTTGATCTACAATTTTAGAGAAAAGAATTTCTAAAGAAAAGGTTTACAGACAGACAGACTCAACATCACAACAATAGCCATGCTTGCCATGGAGCTATTAATTCCCATCGATAAAACACATGTTTCTTAGCAAATCTGAGTTCTTTAAAGGAATTGTACAGAGGACCTGCAGGATAAAATCAGTGATATTTGATAACTTTGCACTGTAGCTTCCTTGCATAATTTCTTTAAATAACAAGATGTGTTTGTGAAACACAATGCCCCCGCAACAGGACTAAAGGTTTGACCTTGGTATGTGACCTTGAACTTATCACATGACCATGACCTTGACATGAAGAGATGTGTATCATGGAGATGTATCATCATGCCAAATTTGAGCATTGTATCTTGAATAGGCTGGTAGCAATTGGCAATGTTAAGTTTTTTGTTTAAGTTTTGCAGACAGACAGACAGAATGCAGACAGACAACGGTAAAAATCTATATAGAGCATACATATAAGAAAAGTTAGCCTGACACATAAAATCCTTGATTATTGACATAACAAATTTCTTTCAAGGAATCTGAAAGGGGGCCACTAAAAGAAAATGTCTGTTATTCTTGGTTTTTCTTTATAGACAATATAAGGAAAATAAGCTCAGTCAATAAAAAAAACATGCTTTTTCAAGAAATTTGAAAGTATCAAGCAACATTCCTGTGAAATTTTATTTGTTTCTGCCCAGTTATTTCTGAAAAGAAGGATTTTAAAGAATTTTCTATAGACTACAAAGGGAAAAATAAGCCAGACCATGAAAATCCATGTTTTTCGATGAATCAAAATTTTTCCAAAGAAATTGAAAAAAGGACCATGTGAGGAACATTTCTGTGAAATTTGATTCAACACAGAAGTTTATGAGAATATATTTGAGGAAAAAATGTACAGGCTGACACTGGGATGGACACATGCACACCAGACACAATGCCATGACAAAGCCTTGCAGGCTTTTGGCCAGTGAGGCTATAAATATAAAAGATGAGAATAGAAATTCTGCAGAAGAATCATCAATCTAAGCTTTGTACATGATGGCAAGATTTAAACTTAATAGAATAAAAACATTTTTCTCCTCAACTTTTGATGCACTGAACAGAAAATGCCATGGTTCATTTACTACAACGTTTTCTACCCTAAATGGCAATTATTTTCAAAATTTCATCTGCAGTTTCTTTCATTTTGGTACATCTTAAATTTTGATGTCTGGTTGTATTTAGGAATTAATTTCTTGTATAGTAATCCTTGTTCCCATAGCAAACAGCAATGGTGAAAATCATTTTTTTAACATTTACAGTAGACTCTCTCTCTTTGTATGATGTCATCTATACACATGAAATTGTTTTTAATATCTCTTTTGTCCTATAATTTATAGATTGCTGGTCCTTACTGATCTCAAACATGGAAGTTCAGATGGAGTAATAAATGAAATAAGTTTAAGAAGTGAAATATGTAGTGTTGGATATAAAACAAAAATGATTGCATGATGGTGACCTAAAAGTCATAACTACAACTTCACATAAATGTCAGAGTTAAAACTTTACTTCTGGACTAGAAGGATGATTTGATTGGTCAATTGATTTTTTTTATTAAATGGCAATACATTCAATCATGGTACAAATCTTTTGTTAATTTGAGAAAGAGAATCAATACTTGACTTTCTTTTAATCAAGCTGATTTTAGACCAGTCTAGAAAAGATTTGAAAGGCTTGCCAAGACTTACTATGTGCTCCTATTTTCCAAAAATTTAGTTAACCCATTACTAGATAGCAGAATTTTAGACAGGTCCAAATTGAAAGCAGTTGCAGACAACAATTTAAATTTCATGAAATTTTAAAATCGTTTTCTGGGTAGAAAACATTGTGGAAAATGAAGAAATTCTTTGTTGCAAGCAATTTCTTCATTTTCCACAATGTATTTCCAATTATTTTTCTTGAGGGAGACAACTGCAATTTCTTCATTTTCCACAATGTATTTCAAACTATTTTTCTTGAGGGAGTCAACAAGTATCATTGTGTTGGAATAGGTTGGGTAGATCAGCTACAGGACAGATACATTTCAGCTGATTTACCATACAAAATCTAAGAAACCTTGTGAGAAACAAGGATAACAAGTGTAAGAAACCTTGTGAGAAACAAGACCAACCTCACATCCTTTATTTGACCAGATCTGGTCAGTCACATCCCAGTATGTACAGGACAATATTTTGGTTTCTAAGGTAACAGGAACCTTTATTTGACTAAGACATGTTTTTATGTCAGTGTTACCAAGACAATCCTTATCTTCTTGTTTCAGTTGATGAAGTGTGTCTGTATTGTTGATATCCACAGAAATTCCAACATATATTGTTTGAGTTACATTCAAACTGGATGAATTATGATGGAAGTATATGAGTCCTTCATTAATATCTTGTAATATAGCTGATATATTTTGTCCACTGAATGTAAAGTTTGAAAAATGTGTTTGAATGTGGCCATCTGTAGGGTAAGAAAACCCATTGTTTAACATATCTTCTAAACTTGGAGATGCTTGGTCACTAAAAGCCATTTTAAAGTCTGTTATATTAGAAGTGGAAGCCACTCTCAGTACTGCTGTCTTGTCTTTAACTAGGGTAAAATTAAATGTAATCATGTTGGTTGTGCTGGTATCATATGTAACAGTTTCATTGTCTTTCACAAGATGAAGATATAAGATATTGTTTACTTCATCTGGGGTTTCTGAAATGAAATGTCTGAGAAACATAATCATAGTACTCATTAATCACTGGTCTGGTATACCTATTTTTTTTACATTTTATCTTGGTTGCTGACCTTTTAGCAAAGATCCGGGGATCTGACATATCTTCTAAAATAAATAACAATTCAATTATTTTAATATCATTTTGGGGATGTCTAAGTTTTTAGAGAAGACTTGAATTATATCTCATTTTCACCCATGACTCACAGACAGACAGTCTGATTATAATGCGCCTATGTATTAGGCCATAAAACTAGAGGTGCTTGAGTGCCTTTACTGCTCTATCAGCCTGTATTCACCGTTTAACTTATTCCCATAAAATATCCCACAATAATGTCCAACAAGAACATAATAAATTTGTTCATTGTTCCCAATGTTTTCTACCCTAAAAATCAAAAGTTTTTTTCTTAAATTTTACCAATTCAAAATTGCAACAAGTACTCTTTATGCAACATTTTTCATTTTGGTTATAGTCCATATATAAAAATAATACACCCATAAAGACATATTTCCTGTCTAATTATTTTTCTTTCTTAAGGAATAAGAAAAAGGGTCAACAAAGGATTATTTCTGTGAAATTTTGTTTAATTCCAGCATGTGGTTTCTGAGGAGAAGCTTTTCAATATAAACCATTATTCAGAAATTAGCCCTGCAATAAAAAGCATGTTTTTCAGCTAATCAAAATTACTTTAAGGACTCTGATAAAGGACCACCAAAGGATCATGCTTGTGAAATTTTGCTGAATTTCAGTAGGTAGTCTCCAAGGATAAAAAGTTTTAGATAGACGGGTGCACTCATGAATGCAGGATAGACACCAGGCCATGACAATAGCTGGCTGGCAAGTGGGTATTATAACAATTTAAATTAAATCATTATCATGTCATAGATAACTGCAATATTATCATATACTTCCTGGTGCTATACCAAAAAGCTTTGGGTTTTCGAGTTTGGTTCAATAACTCTTTTTAAAGTAGGCTTTCTAAGACTCTAATTACTTCGATACATCTTAGACCATTATCATTCAATTGAATTATCCTGTTTAAGCCTGCTTTTCCGACATTAACTTAAAACAATATCTTGGCATATAATATTATTATCAGTATGAATATCCTTCTATGCAGATGCCACACAATCCCTCATTTTTAGGCCCCTTAACCCACTCAGTTATCCAAAGTGCCTTCTCAAAAAAAAGTTTTTCAAAATATCATCAAACATCAAAACTTGCTGTCCGCAACTTCTTTGAATTTAGACCAGTCTAAAATTTTTGTCATGTGGTATTTGGTTGAGACTAATTCTATTTAGACACATACCTGGAACTGTAAGAGATATCTGTACAGGAGATGTAAGATTATTGACTATCACCTTAGACTTATTGGAATTGGTTAGATCTACAGTTAACACGTCAGAATTGACACCATTCGCAGATCGATCCCAAATATAGGGATTCTTCTTCATACCCATTATCTGAAAAATCAAATTTATACCGTGGCTTGCTGAACTTGGAATATAACAGTTTTGGCAGGAGGTCTAGACAACGATTAGGGTGTACATATGTGCAGTCTGATCTTTGTCTTTGTCTAGACTTCCTGATTGTCCCTTTAAATCTAGCATTGTTTTTAACATTGATTTTCTAAATATTTACCTACCCAAAAGGAGTGTTTTCTATGCTTTCAGTCCTTTGATTTTAACATAATTTTGAAGAGGACTTTATTAAGCATGATAAGGGCTAAGCTGAAGCATGACATTTTCAATAACTGATGGACGGCTGGCCACACCCACTGACCTCTAACAAAGAAGTTTGACTTGCATGGTAATAGGTGGAAATAACTTTCAGACAGTATTTATCCACAGATTTCATAGTGAAAGCTGATCAGATTGTGCTGATGTGCTGGTTTATCTAAGACTTTAATTGATGCATATGTGCAGTTGATGGATCAATGACTACACCAACTGACCTCCAGCTGTCCAGTTTGACTGAAGTAATAAACAACATTATTTTGTTAATATGTGATCATTGTCATAAATTAAAGGCAAACAATTGATTAATGACTTAAACATCTTATTACAGCTTAATCAAGCTGTAGTTACAAAGCTCAAGTTGCTAAACCAAAACAAGAGAGCCAAAATGGACCTAAATTACTCAACTGAGTATTATTTTATAATATCTCCAGGACTGATAAGCCTAGACCTGACATACCCACATTTTTTCACACATAAAGATGTTAAAAAAAAAGATTGAAAACGTCACCCAAAGATCATTCCTGCCAGGTTAGGTACATGTGGTTTAGGAGAAGATGATTTTTATAGAATAATTTAATCATTTCGCTAATGCGACAAAAATCATTAGTTACAAACAGACAGACCAAAGGATGGACAAGGGTAAACCAATATATCATTTGAAGACAATAAACAAAATAACTAACTATGCATGGGTTTTCATGAACATAACAAGAATTTTAGAATTTCATCAATTAGAAAAGTTCATTTGCTTCTTTTTTTTAATTTGGACCAGTCTAAAATTCTATCATTTGGGAATGGGCTAACTATCAGAAAAGAACAGAAATGTTGTGTCCAAAGATTTAGAAATTAATTTTCTTGGTGTACAACAATTAAAACCCATCTGCCAATCTGTCATAAGTTATTATAATAAGTTATAATGGAGGTAACTGCTTGAAATATGAAATCACACATATTTCAGCCAAGCCATCCTTATCCCTGTCCATAAATACTGAAATTTGGACCCAGAATTTTTTCATCTCGATGTTTTTAGAGACAAGGAGAATTGGACACTAAATACAATGAGAATGCGCCAGCTCACATGTTTGAAAAATAAGAGCTCTCTTTTTTTTTGCATTGCAACAAAAAGAGTTTATACAGAGAAATACTGTATTACAAAAGGTCAAAGTTTAGCAAGGTAATCAGATCTGCTAAAACCAATATTATAGAAAAACCTCTGGTTTTCTCTAAAGATTTACAACATTACCTTGACTCCCACATTATCATTCAAGGCAGGTAAGGGTGAACCAAACTTCAGACTTGAACCTGAACTATTTTGGTCAGTATTAGGTGACAAAGCTTTGTTAGTGAGCCTATCTGAAGACAGTTTCTGTACAGATATAGTGACTGTGTCTGCCTGGATGATTGTTGCAGGCTGGTCCACAAGCTGTTGGCCCAAAATACTGCCACTTACTTTATCTAGGGTACTCAACAGTTTACCAGTAGAATTTTTTGCCTGTAAACAAAGAAGATATGAATTAATATAGGATCAAACAGTTCTTGATATTTTGAGGACTTGGTCCAAGCTCTAGTGAGCACAAATGAATCTATGCACTAATAATAGTAACGCATTTAGCAGTCTACTAACATTTTCTTTTTTAATTATGATAACTAGAAATGTATCAAAGATGCCCAACATAATTTAGCCCATGCGTGACGACTCCTACAATTACACATGTGCGCAAAGTAAAGACTCAGACCAGCCTGTGCATCCACACAGTCTGATCAGAGTCTTCACTATGCGCTCTATAGATAGCTACTGACCCAAAGCTTCTTTAAACAACCAGTGAATATTCTAATTGCCCCGAATGGCTGTCAAGGGTGCTCAATGTATGCGAGTTATGCACATGCGAAATTGTTGGAAATGTCACGCATAGGCTCAATTGCTTGTCACATGACCTTCAGTTGTGATCTTGAACTTTAGAGTATCCATCAGACCTATATGCACGGCACAAGTACTCTTCAATGAGAACAACTATGCTTAGTTATTTGAAATCAACCAATTAATGTAAAAGATATGCTCCAGACAAGAATTGGACTTACATACTAACCAATCTGTCACACTTACATGATAGGGGCATAAAAACTAAATGAGGAGTAAAATGAGGAAAATAATAGCATCCACTTCTAATTGTAATGCTATGTGGACATAGGCTTCTATCTGAAAATCAAGAGAGCAAAAAAAAAGTCTATTTCCTTTGATTTCATTATATGTGGCCCTTGTATTTGTATAAATCGACAAAATATCAAAAAAAAAAAAGATTATTCCCAAAAGTTTGTGTTAATTGATTGGACTAGGTAGAAAACCTTCAATTCTTGTAGATTTTCTAAATATGGAATTTTTATTTTTCCCTCCTTGACATACATAACAGGAATTGAAATTCCCAACCAATTATCACCTTCAATTGATTTTAGAGAATTCTGGGTTGCTTGTCTTTGTGTGACTGGTCACATAGATAAACATATAATACCCTGATACTGGAATGAGCTTTACACATACAAGATTGTGGGAATAAAAGATTTTCTGATTTTTTCTTTGACATGATGATGGCAAAATTTCAATTGTTCAGCTTGAAGATATAGTTAATCCCTGCTGACAATAAAAATTTCAATTGACCAATATTAAATAATTCAATCAGAACTGAAGTGAACATCTATGTAAGACATTTTGATGATTTATGACTTGAACATTGTCAGCTTATAACAATGTTTAGTCACCAACCAATGATTAGTCTTTTATTCAATGTCCCTGACAAAATATTTTACAAATACAAAACAAGATGTGTTTGTGAAACACCATGCCCCCAAAACAGGAATTCTTTAGAAACGGGTGATTTTTATTGTTGTTTTTTTTCCTTTGTTTTAGGGAAAAGGGTTAAAATTTTGACCTTGACCTTGATGAAATGACCTTCCCCAGTTGCGCCTTGTTGAGACCTATCTACATACCAAATATTAGAATTGTAACTTAATCAGGGTTGAAGTTATAGGAAAATGTTTAGTTGGCAGGTTAAGTTTTGCAGACAGACAGATGGACGACACCGGTAAAACAATATGCCCCCAATCTTATCGATGCGGGGGCATAATAATGTAGTTATAACCTCAGTAGAACTGCCATTTCAGAGGTCAGTGGGAGTAGCCAGTGATCTACCATTTGGCACCTGTAACCTCTTTCAATTTGGACTAGTCTAAATCCTTTCCTGTTTTCAAAATTTTAGACTGGCCTAATATGAAAGCAGTTATAGGCGACAATATGAAATGAGCAAAATTTGAAAAGTAAACAATTTGTAGGGTATAAAATATTGTGGTAAAAGAAGAAATTGCTTGTCACAAGCAATTTCTTCTTTTCCCATAAAGTTGTCTGTAGTATGATATTGCTTGGACATGAAAACCAGAAATTGTACAGGAAGGGGTAAAGTTATGTTGTGATGTATTAGTGCATTAGGAAAATCTAAAATAAATATAGTTGGAAAAGTCCAGCATAGGAGTCCCACAACCCTGATGACATGTATCATTATTTTACCTTTTCCAGAGCTCCTTTGTCCTCTACAGGAGTATCATTATCCTGAGTGTTGAGGTTAGTAAGCTGGGATTTACCACTATCTGTTATAATGTCCAGTATACCAGTAACACCTTGTAGAATAGAGCTGAAACATAATAATTATTTGATATAAAAAGGCTAGCTGCATCGAAATCAACATGGTAATAAGTTTGTTTTTCACAATAACAACAATTAACTTAAATGTAATCATTTCACAAATGACTTGCATAAACTAAACAGGGTTGAATGGCTATAATTGGTATAAGTAGATATTATTTGTTAAAAGAACCTTATAATATTGATACAGTCTATGAAGTCATTATCAAACGGCATGACAAATTTTTTGACTGGCCTAAAATCAAAAGCATTGGAGATAATAATTTCTAATTGGTGGTATCTGAAAAAAACCTTTGGAAAGAAAACTTTGTGGATAATGATGTTATTGCTTGTTGCATGCAATAACTTCATTTCTATACCCCCATCTATGAAGTACAGCGGTTATATTGCTTTCACGTCTGTGAGTCCGTAGATTTTTTTGTTTCCGTGCTCTAAGAAACAATAGACCTACAACTCCTACAACCTTGTTATAAATAACTGAAGGAAGTGCAAAATTGTAAGTAAAGATCAAGGTCACAATTGAACTATGCATGAAAACAAGTTCAAGCACTTTTACATAAGTCATGTGACCTAGGGCCATGAAACTTTTTACATATGTTGTCCATGACCAAAGGAGGTGTCCTATCGATTTTGGGTCGAAAAGGTCAAATGTAATAGTCACAATTGAACTTTGATTGACAACCGTTTCCTTGCTTATTCATAAGCAATTTAACCTAGGCCCTTGAAACTTTATACACATGTTGTTCATGACCCTTTGTATTGGGGTAATGAAGGTCAAAGGTCAACTGCTCTACTTTAGTGACAAAGTGCTAATGGAGACTATTTACCCACTTTGCGACAATTCTATTCTACATTGTTAGCTCCACCAACTGAAGCCAGTGAGGTATTACTATGGCAGAGTGTATCTGTAAACTTTTACTTTGAAAATCTTCTCCTCAGAAAGTACTGAACAGAATTCAAACAAATTTCAAAGGAATGATCCTCTGTCAGATTCCTTCAAATAAGATTGATCTGATAAAAAACATGGCTTTTATGGGCAGAGCTAATTTCCATACATGGTGAAAATTTTGAAAATCTTTTTTTCAGAAACCAGGTCATGGATTTCAACCAAATTTCACAGGAATGATCCTTTTGTGACCTTTCATAAGATACCTCAAACAAGAGGGCCATGATGGCCCTAGATCGCTCTACTGAGAAACTGCAAAAGTTCATGTATTGGCAAACTTTTTCCCAAGATCTTTTTTTGCTACATTGTTTCCTTACTGCACTTCCTTCTGAATTCTATGATCTCTCTTAAATTCTTGACAAAATTAGGCACAGTGGACAACAGCCTTTCTTAAGGAACTTATTTCAGTAACTTTCCATCTAGCTTTCCTTGAAAACCACAAAGGTACTCAATATGAATAACATCATTACAACCTCAGGTATGTTGGTAGATCAGGCAATGCTACATGCAATTTATAAAGCGTTAAGCCTTTGATTTCAGAGGGATTTTCTTATAATTCAAAAGAAATCTCTTGGATGCCATAGCAACCAGAGTTGCCATAGCAACCAGAGTTCTTGATGGATTCCTATTGTCTTAAGTTTTTTAAAAGAACATCATCCAAGAATCATTTCTGTATAGTGCAATTGAAATCAAATGGTTAGTTGAGGTGATGATTTTTAAAAGAACTTGTTCCTAAATAAAACCAAGTATCCACAATAACGGGCTTAAATAAATTATGTAACCATAACCTGAAGTGCTTTGGTAGAGATCCATGAGATGATGCTACATGCAAAATTATAAAGGCCTAACAATGTGGAGATTTTTAACGAATTCTTTAGGAAATCCTTCCAGTTGCCATAGCAACCAGAGATATCAACCCATTACAATTCCTTTAAGTATTTTGGAAAACCATCACCCAAGGATCAGTAAAATTTCATTGAAATCTGATGGGTTGTTTAGGAGAAGATTTTACAGATTTGTTTACAGACAGATGGACAGACAACAACTGATCACAATAGCACCTCAGAGCACTTTGTGCTCAGTTGAGCTGAAAAATTAAGATCAAATGAAAATCATAGATTTTATGGATGGGGCTATATATATGGTATATAGTGAAAATTTTGAAATATTAAATTCCTTCCTACAGCCAATGGATTTCACAGGAATTATTCTATGTTAACCCTTATAGAGATTCCTTCAAAGAATTTTGATTTGATGAAAACAAGGATAATGTTCATATATGGTACACAGAGAAACTTTTGAAATCAATTTTTTCCAAACTGGAGAAGGCTTCAATCCAAATTTCAATGGAATGATCTTTTGGTGATCCTTTATCAGATTATTTCAAGAAATTTAAACAGTTTTAAAGCTTAGCTTCCTAAAGTTTCGTATTGCATAAAAGAAAGTTGCCTCCCTTAACCCATTCACACACAACAAAATTTTAGACTGGTCCAAATTGAAAGAAGCTACAGACAACAATCTAAATTTCATGAAATTTTAGATTTTTTCAACTTACTAGAAAGGAAACATTGTGTTAAATGATGAAATTGCTTGGTACAAGCAATTTCTTCATTTTATACAATGTTTTCACAAATGTTTTTCTTGAGGGGTGTCCAAAAGTGTCACTGTGTGGGAAAAGGTTAAAGTAAATTACAAAAAAAAAAGTTATTCCTGTCTTACATTAGGAGCCTCTTATCTTTAAACAAGAGGGCCGTTGGCCCTGGGGCGCTCACCTGAGATAAAGGCTCTTTTTCTTTCAACATTCTAATTTCATGTTAAGGTTAGGATTATGAAACAAGTGGGCCACAATTACATATAAAAACTATGAACCTAGGGATCCAAAAGTCTAAATTACTAATTCCAAGGCTTTAGTGCTGATTTGAAAGAACTTTTTCCATGGGTTATAACTTCTTTTAGCTAATTTTAAGGGGGACCACCTAAGGAACATTTCTGCAAAATTCGGTTCAAATTGGCCCTGTGAATTCGTCGGAGATGTCATTTAAAAGATCATTCTTTATTTCTATATAACCCCCCCCCCCCCGGGGCTCCGCCCCTGGGGACCCATCGATCATGATTTTAGCTATTTTGAAAGAGGTCAATATACTGATGCTTCATGCAAAATATCTAGGCCCTACACCTTCTGGATCAGGAGGAGAAGATTTTCAAGGATTATTTTAAAATTTCACTTTTGTTGCCATGGCAACCAGAGTTTTTAACGGATTTCAATTCTTTTATCTATTTTTGAAGGGGACCACCTAAGCAACATTTCTGCCAAATTTGGTACAAATCAGCCCATTGGTTTGAGAGGAGATGTCATTTAAAAAATCATTCTTTATTTCTATATAACCCCCCCCCCCCTGGGGCTCCGCCCCTGGGGACCAGAGGATCATGATTTTAACTATTTTGAAAGAGGTCAATATAATGGTGCTTCATGCAAAATATCAAGGCTCTATGCCTTCTGGGTCATGAGGAGAAGATTTTTAAAGATTATTTTAAAATTTCACTTTTGTTGCCATGGCAACCAGAGTTTTTAACGGATTAAAATTCTTTTAGCTATTTTTGAAGGGGACCACTTAAGCAACGTTTCTGCCAAATTTGGTTCAAATCGGCCCAGTGGTTTGAGAGGAGATGTCATTTAAAAAATCGTTCTTTATTTCTATATAAACCCCATCCCCCTGGGGCTCTGCCCCTGGGGACCCATCGATCATGATTTTAGCTATTATGAAAGAGGTCAATATACTGATGCTTCATGCAAAATATCAAGGCTCTAAGCCTTCTGGGTCAGGAGGAGAAGATTTTAAAGATTATTTTAAAATTTCACTTTTGTTGCCATGGCAACCAGAGTTTTTAACAGATTTCAAATCTTTTAGCTATTTTTGAAGGGGACCACCTAAGCAACATTTCTGCCAAATTTGGTTCAAATCGGCCCAGTGGTTTGAGAGGAGATGTCATTTAAAAAATCATTCTTTATTTCTATATAACCCCCCCCCACCCCCCCTTGGGACCCATCGATCATGATTTTAGCTATTTTGAAAGAGATCAATATACTGATGCTTCATGCAAAATATCATGGCTCTACGCCTTCTGGGTCAGGAGGAGAAGATTTTTAAAGATTATTTTAAAATTTCACTTTTGTTGCCATGGCAACCAGAGTTTTTAACAGATTTCAATTCTTTTAGCTATTTTTGAAGGGGACCACCTAAGCAACATTTCTGCCAAATTTGGTTCAAATCAGCCCATTGGTTTGAGAGGAGATGTCATTTAAAAAATCATTCTTTATTTCTATATAACCCCCCCCCCCCCGGGCTCCGCCCCTGGGGACCAGAGGATCATGATTTTAGCTATTTTGAAAGAGGTCAATATAATGGTGCTTCATGCAAAATATCAAGGCTCTATGCCTTCTGGGTCATGAGGAGAAGATTTTTAAAGATTATTTTAAAATTTCACTTTTGTTGCCATGGCAACCAGAGTTTTTAACGGATTAAAATTCTTTTAGCTATTTTTGAAGGGGACCACTTTAGGAACATTTCTGCCAAATTTGGTTCAAATCAGCCCAGTGGTTTGAGAGGAGATGTCATTTAAAAAATCGTTCTTTATTTCTAAATAACCCCCCCCACCCCCCCTTGGGACCCATCGATCATGATTTTAGCTATTTTGAAAGAGATCAATATACTGATGCTTCATGCAAAATATCATGGCTCTACGCCTTCTGGGTCAGGAGGAGAAGATTTTTAAAGATTATTTTAAAATTTCACTTTTGTTGCCATGGCAACCAGAGTTTTTAACAGATTTCAATTCTTTTAGCTATTTTTGAAGGGGACCACCTAAGCAACATTTCTGCCAAATTTGGTTCAAATCAGCCCATTGGTTTGAGAGGAGATGTCATTTAAAAAGACGTTCTTTATTTCTATATACCCCCCCCACCCCCCCTTGGGACCCATCGATCATGATTTTAGCTATTTTGAAAGAGATCAATATACTGATGCTTCATGCAAAATATCATGGCTCTACGCCTTCTGGGTCAGGAGGAGAAGATTTTTAAAGATTATTTTAAAATTTCACTTTTGTTGCCATGGCAACCAGAGTTTTTAACAGATTTCAATTCTTTTAGCTATTTTTGAAGGGGACCACCTAAGGAACACTTCTGCCAAATTTGATTCAATTTGGCCCAGTGGTTTAGGAGGAGATGTCATTTAAAGTAATTGTTGACGGATGATTGACGATGGACGAAGGACGGACGCTGGACAAAAGGGGATCACAATAGCTCACTTGAGCACTACGTGCTCAGGTGAGCTAAAAACTCAATTACATTCATGATAAGTAAAGTCAGGCCAGTGGAGCAAAGCAGGTGCTCAAGTATCTCTAGTCTTCCTAAGCTTTTCTCTTGAAGGACATAAAAAGGTGAGATTGTGTGGGAAAGGGTTAAACAAAACACATCTTACATGAGAATGTTAATGTTTTCAAATAGACAGTAAAATAACATACTCCCAAACTGAAAGATGTGGATGCATAAAAAGGGAATGGCCCATTACCAAGCAAGCAATTTAGGATGGCCCAAATTTAAAAAGATGGCAGATGAAAAAAGTGTACCATAGGGTAGAAAAAGATTGTGAGAAAAGGTTAAAATTGAATAATCAAGTTTTATCTGTAATGTTTTCTATGGAGATTTTTAGAGGTTGTGTTAAATGTGGAATTGTGTTTTAATGGGTAAAAGGATCTGAAGTAAGAAACATAATGGCTATTATGGTCCTATATCACTCACCTGAGTATCTTAAGGAATATCCCATCCAGAACCCATTACCAGACAGTTAAATTCTAGACTAGTCCAAATTGAAAGAAGTTGTTGACGACAATTCAAAGTTTAATTTTCATCTTTCTAGGTAGAAAACATTTCTGAAAATAAAGAAAATGCTTGCTGCAAATAATTTCTTCATTTTACATTCTACAGGTGAGTTAAAAAGCATAATTGTGTGGAAATGGGTCAAGAAAAATTTTACATACGAAGCTGTATCTGTGATTTGTGTTTTGCTAGCTGTGTTATTTATAAAGACATCTAAACTGTCTGCCAGACCATCATACAAGTTAGTAGCTTGATCCTGAACAGTTGGATAAAACATATAGTACATGTACTGGCTATCACTACTTAAAAATGTATTGAACAATTACCAGACAGCAAAATTGTAGTCTTGTCCAACATGAAAAGAGTTGCAGACGACTATTTAAAGTTTATGAAATCTGTCCGTGGCTAAAACCCATAGTCTTGAGGTTTGAGGTTGAGTGCTCTCTGACTGAGTTAGAGCATGGAAACAGTTTTCAATTAAAGTTCAATTGTGATCTTGACCATTAACTTAGGTGATCCAGGACAACCGCATGCAGATGCCAAAACTAGGCTGTTCAAGTGCTTGATAAAGAGTAAAACTTCGAAGTAAAAACAGGGGCATGATTCATTCAAAAATGAATTTAGAGTTATCCCCTTGTTGGTATAGATTGTTCTTTTGATAGAGAACAAATATTTCAAGTTTCAAGTGAATGTATTCAGTAACACCTGAAAAATTACAGAGTGTCAAAATTTTTGGAAGGCGCCTCCGTGGAGGACAAGAACCTTGCTATAGCAATACCTCATGTTTCTCTAAAAACAGCTGAGCTAAAATCTAAAGTGTTGCTACTTTAAAGGTCAGTATGATTAACTCAGTTGGTAGAGCACTTGACCTCAAACCTCATTATCACGGGGACAAGACCTGAGCTGACCCAAATGACAAACTAATTTTCTTTTGGATGAGATGTTTAACCAAGGCCCTCTATGACAGTGCTATATATAGAGTATTACAAAGAAACAGGTAAAGCCCTCAGCAGTTTCGTCCTGTATCCTTAAATTTCTCCTTGAGTAACCACCTGTCTTCTTTGGGCATCATTCATATTACTGTAGCAGCAATAAATAAATAAACAAACACTCACATTGATAGTATTTTGCACTAGTACACTAGTATGGGCATAAATCCTATTCAATACAGCTTTTTTAAAACGAAAATTGAATTAAAAATGGTTCAGACGTTATCTTCAAATCTTTACACGTCTCAAATGAAACACTTTTCAGAAGAACCTAACTTATTTCCAAAAGTTTCTTGGAGAAACTTTTCCCAAGATGAATGAATTGCTAGGGTTACAGGTAGAGTAAAAACACCTTAACAGGAGCTTCGCAGAGCGGCGCATATACACCAGAAGGGGTTTGTCAGTGGAATATAATATTTTACCATAAGTTTCTATGATAAAACTTACCTTGAAAACTGACCTTGACAGATAAGATTAAACTTGATATCAACAAAATGGCAGTACCCGAAAGAATACACTTGTGACAGGTCTTACAAGAGGAAAATCTAGCAAGTGTAAAAAGTTTTAACCTAGTGAGACTGCGCAAATAGTGCAGGCTGGGCAGGGTTCAAGAACTTTCACTTTCTGAATATCTTTTGTATCTACAATGATTATCCTACCTCACAATATAATATTTTTTTGTAATGCGAGTTGTGGTTGACCTATGCACTATTTCAACAGTAAAAACTAACAGCACTAAGGGTCATATTGCACACTAAAAAACATGATAATATTAAGTGATTCCCTAAACAAAGGGGAGATAATTCATTAATCACTGGAAAGACAAAATTTTAAAGATCTCAAGCACAAGTTCACATTATGAAGAATCATTGTGATAAATTTCAATCATTTTAATGAACACTAGGCTCAAGTTATAACCATTTGAAAAGTTGCTTACACTAGAAATAAGGCAATTTTTCAATTCAAGGGCAGATAATTGATGAAAAACTGGTGTTATCTTAGTGATAAAGGTTTAATGCACCACTAGACACTATGCACATTCATTGTGAAAAGTAACAACTTCTTTGGATTGAAACTGTAGGAGGAGTTTGGCACACAAAAATTATGGTGATTTATTTCAATTCAAGGGCAGATAATTCAAGGACAGGATTGGTTCTAATTTCAAAGGTCTTAAGCACAACTAGACATCTGGAGAATGATTGTGGCAAGTTTGTGTTCATTCCTATTGAAACTATTGGAGGAGTTGCAAACTCGAAAAATTGCTAACAGACGGACAGACGACCAGGCCAATATTAACATAACACAGCCCTTCGGACGTAAAAAAAACTTTTACAGCAATTTTTTCCATTCCTATATTAATTACTAACCTATTAGATACAACCTTACAAAATTCTTTAATTCCAAATGAAATCGTTACATGCAACCTCTTTCAATTTAGAATAGCCTTTCCCTTGTTGTTCTTGCTTATTAATGTTCAATAGACGGAAAAATATATCAGTTCTTTTCACATGTTTTGTATACTTGAATTTTTTAATTTATCATGCTAAATGAAATTCTTTTGAAAATTACACTGAAATCAAAGGGCTGATAGCACTGTATGTGCAAACTGATCTTTGTGTATGCCTCCTGCAAAACAGGAATGTTCAGCATGGCAAGATAAACTTATCTTCCTCATATTCAATAGCCAATTGTAAACCAGTTGTAGACAGCAATTCAATGAGAGGTGGAGTAAAAGTAGTGCAAAACATGTTCTAAAGCTTACACAACTCAAACATGCTATGAAGAGTTATGCCTCGTAGGGAAGGCTCTATTTGATGTACAAATAGATACCAACATCAAAATTGCAGTTGTTAAGACTTTAGTTGGTGAAATGAGGATAAGCAAAAAAGATGTTAAAATAATGATTAATGATAAACCTATTACATGTTGAGAAAATCTTAGAGTGGTCCAAATTTGAAGAAATTGCAAATACAGTTGAAAATGTGAGTATGGCAGAAATTGCATGTCACAAGAAATTGCTCTTTTTTCCCACAAAGTTTTTCCATGATTGTATTTCTTCTGAGTATCAGATTTTGTGGTAAAAGGCTAAAAGGAACTTAATGAAACAGGAGAGATAAAGATTTTAAATATGAAAGCTGTCCTCTAGGTTCCTTGCAATATAGATGCAAAGTTTTGTGTCAATCAGACTGGAGTTTGCAGTTATCCTCCTGACATATAATTTAATACTAGCTACCTAGAAACATTTTAGATAAGTGTGGTATCATATAGTTAATTAAGGTCAAATTTTGGTTTGAGAGATTAATTGTTTGGGGTGTAATGCTGCATTCAACAGTATTTCTGTTATATTCTTGCTGATGATGCAAATAACCATTATTTTCTGTCATTTCCTACATCAGTGTGTCACCAGCTGCTCATCCCACTTAGATAAACTACTTATCATTCACCTGTCAGTGAAAGACAAATAGTACACAATGCCTTGTTGGCCTAGTTGGAGTTTGAACTCATGACCAGCGAGCTGAGAGCACAGAACCATCCAATCTGATGCACCATACCAAGTTTCTAGTCTCAAATGAGGGGATAGGAATGGGTTAAATTTAATGGTGGCAAATATGATAAAAACACAGAAATTTGCTTAACCCATTTCCAGATGGCAAAATTTTAGACTGGTCCAAATTGAAATGAGTTGCAGACGACAATTTAAAGTTTATGAAATTTTACATTTTTTCAACTCTTTGGGTAGGAAACATTGTGTAAAATGAAGAAATTGCTGGTACAAGCAATTTCTTCATTTTCCACAATGTTTACCAAATTGTTTTTCTTTAGGGGAATCAAAAAGCCTCACTGTGTGGGAATGGGTTAAACCAGCCTTTCTTCTTTCTCAAAATGTTTTTCATATTATTCCTCAAAGGTTTCAAAAAAGGGATTTACAGGTAAAAACGTTCATCAATAGCCTGCTCAACATCATACCTGTGCCTCCTCTGTAAGTTCAGATTTGATCTGTGTTACATCATTCAGCACAGCTGTCACTGTAGAAAGTGTTTCTAAGCTAGACACATTGATCTTGCCTAAATTTGATACCATGGCAGTTCTTACCTTAAAGGAAATGTATATTAAGTTAGTCTACCTGTAATGTGTTATTTTGGAATCAACACAACCTCAGGACTCCACTGATAAAATTGCAACATTTTGATAACACTTTAATTACATTTACTGATATTACGATATAATTATGAATTCACTGTCATTTGTTATATTCTGCTAGTGCATCAAAAAGTATCAAAGATTTTTGATGTTCCAGATTGGTACAATTTAGCTACATGGATGACAATATTTGACACTATAAGCACAGAATGTACATTGTGTTTGAATTCTTAACCCATTACTAGACAACAAAATTTAAGACTGGTCCAAAATCAAAGAATTTACTGATGATAATTTCAAGATTTCAAGTTGATAGTGTTTTAAAAATGTCTGTCTTTCTAGGTATAAGACAATTTTCACAATTCATCTGAGCCATTTTTTTGACGGGTAAGGGGTTAATAAGTTAAGCCTTTCTATAATACTACAACCTTATTCAAAATATCACTACAATTTTTTTCAGAAAGTAGCAAAAATTAACTTTTAACCATGAAAACAATTACTCTATAGATTCTAAATTTGTTGTCTGTGTTATACCAACCTCAGCTTTTTTCTCAACTTCTTCAATTGTTGATACATTCATACTATTAAGTGTTGATGATACAATCCCCAATAGTTGTACAGCACCTACAATACAAAATTTAACTTATGCAGTCAATTTAGCTTAAAAACTATTCTTACACAATCCCACTTTTTAGACCTATTAAGAAAATACTTTGAAAAACATTGTGGCAAACGAAGAAATTGCCTTTACAATGGTATTGTTGAAGAGGCCTACATACTAGACATTGTGTCTTGAATAGTCTTGAAGTATTATCTAATTGACATACTTAAAAAAAAAAAAAAAAAAAAAACATTAAAAAAAAAAACAATGTCTTACGGGGCAATTCTACCACCAATATGTCGGAGAAGGGAATAGGTAAAGAAACCAAGTCTAAAGCAAAGAAAGATATTACGAACAAATCTAAACCAAAGGATAAGAAGAAAAAAACTGCCCATAACGGTTCTAAGCAAACCAAACCAAACACACAAAAGAAAATAAAGCCGACTTATGAGGATAATCACCCTAGAAATAGTAAAACTACTCCCAGTTCTCCCCAGGTTGACCTAACTAACATAACATGTAAAGGCAACACCACAACTGAAACTGAACATGTTTCAAAAAACGAGAGAGCCCCGGGCACCAATCAAACGTATGCGGAGGCCGTGAAAAACGGGGCAATTCTGTTACAGCAAACAGTTCTAAATCTCGTACAAACAATGTCGACGATGACCAATCTTCTGGAGGGACGCCTAGGCGAAAAGCTAAACAAAGACGGTTTATCTGGGTCAAAAACAAAAATATCTGGAGAAAAACAAAGAAAAGACTCAAGAACATTCAAAAAGGGAAGGAAATAGTGTTAAATTTATCTTCAAAGAAACTGAATGATGACGATTACATATTATTGGGTAAGGGTCTAAAATTTTGTCCTAAAACCATGTCCCACGATAAAATAAAACTTGCGGAAGACGTGTTCAAATTTTCCAGACGACTCAGGCTAAAAGAATATTTCGCCCGTAAACTATCTGAGGAGGATTCACAGGATAATTCTGATGATCAAAATGAAGGTTCATATGCTCATTTACCGTTTTTCAACAAATCAGAATCTACATTCACTCCACCATCTGGTAGGGATATTTATCTGGACTTTTACATTACAGCAGTTACCGAGGAAATCCTACATAATGAATCAAAACACAAGAGCTATAGTAACGTCTCCAAATATGAACTCGAATCACTCAGAAAATTATCAAAAGACCAGAGTATTATTATCAAGAAGGCCGATAAATCTAATACCATTGTTATCATGAATACAGAAGATTATCGGAAGGAGGTCCTTAGACAATTAGATGATGAAAAGTACTACGAAGCATTGCCTGATGACCCCATGCCAATTATCAAAAAGAAAATTATTGAATGTATGGATATTTTATCAAAAAAGAATAACATTATTTCTAAGGAATTTGACACTTTCCCCGAAAATATCCGAACTCCGGTATTCTATGTTCTTCCTAAAACCCACAAAGAAGCAAACAAAGATTTACCAATTAGATATCCTGGAAGACCGATAGTTTCTGCGTGTAACTCATTAACGGAGAATATCTCGAAATATTTAGATTCTATACTGAAACCCTATGTTGTGAATCTGCCATCTTACATAAAGGACACAACAGACTTCATAAAAAAGATAAAGGACGTCAAGTTCAATAGCAAAGACTCTTACCTTGTTACCCTTGATGTATCCTCACTCTATACTAACATTCCCCATGAAGATGGAATTCAGGCTTGCATGTCGTTTTTGGTAAAAGACGGTTTAAATGCGAATAGAATTGAAGAGATAGAACAGCTAATGAAGTTAGTTCTTGAAAACTACCATTTCAAATTCGACGACAAACATTATCTCCAAAAGTTGGGAACAGCTATGGGAAGTTCAATGGCACCTTCGTACGCATCATTGTTCATGGGAAAACTCGAAGAAGATTTTTTACGCTTGCGATCCCTCGCACCTACGGCATGGTTCCGTTTCTTAGATGATATTTTCATGATTTGGGATCACTCTTACGAAGAACTTGAGTCATTCATCGCAGAAATAAACAGTTTTCACCCTAACATAAAATTCACTTATTCTGCATCGAAACAGACAATCCCTTTTCTAGATGTCCAAATAAGTAAAAGCAGCTCTTTACACGTAGAAATGGATGTTTACGAAAAACCAACCAATAGTCACCAGTACTTTGACTATACATCGTGTCATCCTAAGTCATGTAAAGATGGAATTCCATATAGCCAGTCAAAACGCTACAGAAGAATAATATCAAATAATGATAAATTTAAATCTTCTTTATCTAACCTTAAGAGTTATTTCCTTGAGCGAGGATACCCGAAGGATGTATTAGATGATTGTGTGAACAAAGTTTCCAGTTTATCCCAAGAACAGACTCTCGAAAAAAAACCCAAAACATCAAAATCAGTGATTCCCTTTACAGTTGAATACAATCCTTCTCTACCAGAAATAGGTAGATTTATCCACAAATATTGGAGTTTACTTAACCTGTCCAAATATGACAGCGTAAAAGAAATGTTCAGCACATCTAAACCTATTGTGGCATTTAACCGTCCTAAAAAATTTGCAAGACATTCTAATGTCTTCAGTATTTAAAGGTGACAAATTTGTAGAATTCCAATCTCAAAGTTGCAACAATAAACATTGTTCACATTGTAATAATATAGGTCATTCCCGGACATTTACTAGTACTAGTACTGGTGAAACTTTTCAGATGAGACACAACACAAACTGTAAAACCAAAGATGTTGTATATCT
Source organism: Fragum fragum (assembly GCA_946902895.1). Classification (NCBI taxonomy): domain Eukaryota; kingdom Metazoa; phylum Mollusca; class Bivalvia; order Cardiida; family Cardiidae; genus Fragum; species Fragum fragum. The sequence continues at coordinate 22,240,139 of OX336370.1, read as the reverse complement.
GATCACCTGTAATCAATGTAAAACTCAGTATGTCGGACAGACTAAACAGCCGGTTTCAAGACGCATGAATAGTCACAGATTTGATATAAATAACTTTACAGATCCTGTTTTTTCTTCTTCAGTGGCATCTCATTTCAATGAATCTAACCATAGTATTGATGATTTCACTTTCATGCCCATTGATATTATCGAAAATGATATGGATAGACTTTGCAAAGAAACCTTTTGGATACACAAGCTTAAAACCATGAACCCCAATGGCTTAAATACAAAGCTGTTATATGAAATATAATTTTTAAGTATATGAGGTGTTTTGAAGCGCTAATCGTTTTTTCCTATTTGTCATTTTTTTAAATAACACTTTTTAATATAGGATTTTAAGTATATCTATTATCCGATAAGCGCTTCTATGTATCTCATTCTGCTTGGTTTTGTGTGTAATATAGATCAGTATTAGGTTGCACATATGTGCACTTATTTATGATTTGTATTTCATCCTTACCTGTTTAACACAGTGTGTTAAGTAATAAATATTAGAAAATTTTATATGGGTCCACAAATCGTTTATTTGCTGCTGAATCACCGAATTCCAGCATGAATGGGGGCTGTAGTTTCGATGTTTTATGGCATTTTAATGTTTTTCTAAACTTTGCCATTTATTACGAAATCGCACGCTCCTACACGCGTAATTTATTTTTCCGCTATTTTAACGTAGCGTTAATGACGTCACGTTTGTTTATTTGTTTTCATTATTATGTACTCTGAAGAAGGCGTATGCCGAAACGTTGGTACTTGAAAAAGAAAGAATAATAATACTAATTATACGTGTTGTTGTAGTTATTTTGAGATTTACTAATTGACATACCAAATATGAACAGTGTGTCGTAAAGAAGAGGGAAAATATCTAATCTTAAAGTCCAAAATATTCAAAACATAAAGTAACAAGACCTTAACCCATTCCCGCGCAATCCAACTTTTTACCCTACATTACCTTAGTTCACTTATTATACGGGTTATTAATTTTCACAGGAGGCAATTCATTTAAGAAATAATTACTTCTTTTCAATTTACTTTAAGGAGGCAACTTTCTTCAATACAAGAAATATTTTCATTCAAGCTATAACATGTATTTCCCTTGCACCACTATGTGATCTCTACATGAAATTTAGTTAATTCTTCAGTGCAATATTTTCAAACCTCTAACAATTTCAAGAAATCAGATGAGAGGCACCAACTGATAATTCCTGCAAAATCTGATTAAAATCCATCCTGCTCGAAGGAGACTTTCAAACTTTTATACTACAACATATATGGATATTGGCTCTACCTATTTAAGCCATGTCTTTTTAACTGAAATCCTTCAAAGGAATCCAATAAACAGTCAACAAAGGATCATTCCTGGGAAAGTTGGTTGAAATCTATCCAATGGTTTCTAAGAAGATTTTCAAAGTTTTCACTATACACCATATATGGAAATTAGCCCTGCTCATCAAAGCCATGTTTTTTTTATCTGATTAAAATTTTTAATAGGAATATGATGAACTCCTGTTAAATTTAATTGAAATCTAGCAAACTGGTTCTGAAAACCAGAGGACCATGATGGTCCTAAATTGCTCCCCTGAGTATGATGGTTCATGGATTTATGATATATACAAAGTAGAAAAGCCCTCTGTCTCATTTTTTTTGAGAAGATGTTTAAGGATTTTCTCTTTTAATCCTAGGTATATTGATGATCCACCCTATGACCCTAATTTCCTGAATAAGGCAATGCTTCGAAGTATAGACATCAATACATACCAAATACTAAAGCTCTAGGCCTAATGGTTTAGGAGAAGAAGGTTTTCAAAGATATCATTCTTTATTCCTATCAAAAATTAGGGATCGCACAGAAAAGGGCTAATTTTCAGAATACAGTAATTCTTTGAAGTATTTTGGTAGAGGGTCAATAGATGATGATACATACCAAATATTAAAGCTCTAGGCCTAATAGTTTCAGAGAAGAAAACTTTAAAAGATTTCCTTCTTTATTCCTTTGTAAAATCAGGGATTGCACAGAAAAGGGCTAATTCTCAGAATACAGTTGTTTTTTTAAGTATTTTGGTAGAGGGTCAATAGATGATGATATGTACCAAATATCAGAGCTCTTGGCCTTATTGTTTGGGAGAAGAAGATTTTCAAAGATTTCCTTCTTTATTCTGTTTTAAAATTAGGGATCACACAGAAAAGGACTAATTTTCAGAATACGGTAATTCTTTGAAGTATTTTGGTAGAGGGTCAATAGGTGATGATACATACCAAATATAAAAGCTCTAGGCCTTATGGTTTTGGGAGGAGAAGATTTTCAAAGATATCTTCTTTGTTCCGTTGTAAAATCAGGGATTGCACAGAAATAGGCTAATATTTAGAATACGGTTATTCTTTGAAGCACTTTGGTAGAGGGTCAATAGGTGATGATACATACCAAATATCAAAGCTCTAGGCTTTATGGTTTGGGAGAAGAAGATTTACAAAGATTTCCTTCTTTATTCTGTTGTAAAATCAGGGATCGCACAGAAAAGGGCTAATTCTCAGAATACGGTAATTCTTTGAAGTATTTTGGTAGAGGGTCAAAAGGCGATGATACATATCAAATATCAAAGCTCTAGGCCCTATGGTTTAGAAGGAGAAGATTTTTTAAGATTTCCTTTGTAAAATCTGTGATCGCACAGAAAAGGGTTAATTTTAAGAGTACAGTAATTCTTTGAAGTATTTGGTAGAGGGTCAATAGGTGATGATATGTACCAAATATCAAAGCTCTATGCCTTAGGGTTTAGGAGGAGAAGATTTTTATAATTGTTTACGGACGGACAGAGGGACGCCGGACAATTACCAATCACAATAGCTCACCTTGAGCATGTTGTGCTCAGGTGAGCTAAAAAGCCTTTCAATGTTTTACTACATACCATATATGGTATATATACGCCCCAAAACATAACAGCTATGTTTTTTAAAAATTTGTTGAAGGAATCTGATAAAGGGTCACTAAAGGATGTTTCATGTGAAATTTGGTTAAAATCCATCCAATGGTTTCTGAGAAGAATATTTTTTAAGTTTTCACTACATATCAAATATCAAAATTAGTTCTGTCCATAATAGCTATATTTTTTATCAAATCATATTTCTTTGAAGAAATCTCATTAAGGTGAAAAAAGGATCATTCCCTGAAATTCAGTTGAAATCTATGCAATACTTCGGATAAAAAGATTTTCAAAATAAAAGTTTACAGACAAACAAACAGACAGACAGATGCATGACAGGCACAAAAACATGACAAAGCTTAATTGCTTTCAGCCAGTTGACCTTAATATGTAAAGCACAAATTTCGGATGCAAATGAATTGATCGACAGATTGAATGGGTTTTAAAGCCACTTTTAACCCATTTCCACTCAAGAAAAATGTAGACTGGTCCAAATTGAAAGGAATTGCAGACGACATTTTAAACTTTATGAAATTTTAGATTTTTTCAACTTTCTGGGTAGAAAACATCGTGTAAAATGAAGAAATTGCTTGTGACAAGCAATTTCTTCATTTTACACGATGTTTTCTCAGTTATTTTTCTTGGGGGGCGTCCAAAAGCATCACCGTGTGGGAATGGGTTAACAGTATTTCAGATTGATTGATAGAATGGAGTGCAGAATTTAAAAGAGAACCATAAGGCAATGCTTTAAATAAATTAAAAATCTCTGGCCCAATCAGTGGGTTGGGAGAAGGAGAGTTTTAAAGCTTTTCTTGATCCCTGTGTAATGATTTTATTCATAATTTGAATTATTTTGCAGAGTATAATTAGGTGAATCAGGATGCAAAATTTTAATGCTCTAAGGCTTTTGGTTAGAGAGAAAATTTTAAACTTCTTCCTACTCCATGGTGATTTAAAATCCTGGATCCACATGTGATTATGTTCATCCTAGAGTAATAATTTGAAGTAATTTAGTGAAGTGTGGTAAGATAATGCAGCAAACAAAATTGGAAAGCCATTGGCTTTATGGTTTGGAACTGGGTTTTTTTGTGTGTGTTTTTTTTCAAAATTACCTTCGTTATCCCTTTGCAAAAATTAGGGAACCAACAACAAGGGGCAAGTGTTGATCCAAGAATAATGAATTGAAGTATTTTGGTAGAGTGATGCTGTAGAAAGCTGTAGGCCTTATGTTTTGAAGGAAAAAAATTAAATTCCTTCTTTTAGTTGCCATGGCAACCAGAGTTATAAATGGATTCCTTTTTTAGAAATTAATTTAGAGAGGGCATGAGCTAAGGTAGATTATTGAGAAGTTTTGTTGAAATCCATTTGCTAGTTTAGGAAATGCGGATTTATGTGATTATAAACCGACCAAAAGAGAGACAGATATTGACAAATTACAATACCTCACCCCATGCACTAAATGGTTAGGTGAATTAAATATCTAAACAGATGTCATAAGAATAAAGTTATTTCAGTTACAAAATCTACATTGTTGAAAATTTAAAGCATAAAAATTGTATTAATGATAACTCGATGATTTTTAGTTCATAGTTCATACAATTGAAAAATCATACCATCTGAGTTTCCAGAGTTCAAGAGTTGATCAATTTCATTCGGATCACCCTCTTCACTACCAAGTGTTAAATCTGTCACCAAGTTAAGAGCAGATCTACCATCATCAGATTGGCTTGAAGGTAACACCTAGACAAAACAATATCAGAATCCTAGTGTAAAACATTGTAAGTAAAGGTGCAATGCAAAAGCATTCAAAACCTTTTAGAACCAGATAAACAAATTAAGATTTTAAGGTCATTACTCATTACTCATTCAGGCTTCTTAGATGGTGAATAAGTTTAAGCCATTACAAGACAGCAAAAGACTTCCTAAAATTCAACAGAACTTTGGATAACTAGCTTATGAAAAAGTTTATTATTACTATAATTAAATCAGCGGTACTCTGGGAGGGGGGATTTCATGGACTGCCATACATTGCTGGAATAGCAATTTATATACAGCCGAATTTTCAAAAACAAAATGAAAGTAGGATCTGTCAGTTGTTTTTGTCTATCTTACTTTTGTTAAAGCTTCAGAGCATTTGAAGAAGAAGGCAACTAGTGAATGAATGATGAACCCTTTTACATACAGGAAAGGTGAAAAAAGGCGGGGGTATTTGTTTTTGCCGGCTGAGGGTGGGTAGGTATTCATTTTTGCCTGGTGGGGTAGCCCTGCCCTTTACAATATATGAAGTATTAAATCATTATAGCATGTCAAAAGAGCATTTAGAATACTTCCTTCTTTACCTCTCTCCCAAATAATTTTGATCAGATTTTGCTCATGTCACTAACAGCCCATGATACAGTGACAATAAGGTTTGAATGTTGTTACCTGCACAGTATTAGAAATTTGCACTTCAGCTCCTGTGTCCAATACAGCTTTGACAAAGATAAAGACTGTGTAGTTACTGACAGGTTTACCCTCCTGTAACTTGACCCCTTGTATCAAAGAATCACCTTTATGTATCCTGATGGCTGAAAACATGTAAATATAATTAGTAAAGGTTTTCAACAAAAACATGCCTTCCAGCTATGTCAAAGCTAAGTATAAAATTGACAGAATTTACCCAATCCCACACAACAAAATTTTAGACTCATTCAAATTCAAAGAAGTTGTAGACAACAATTTAAATTTGATGAAATTTTACATATCTCTATTTTTGGGTAGAAACAATGTTGAGAATGAAGAAATTGCTTGTAGCAAGTTGTTTTTTCATTTCTCTCATTGTTTTCTAAAACAACTCTTTTGAGGGGTGTAAGGAGTGGAATTGTTTAGGAATGGGTTAAATGAGCATTGTGATAGGATTCCCCAAAGCACAGCAATTTTGAAATTCAGGGTATATAGAATTTGATTTAACACAAGTTAATTTGAAGATTTTTTTCCTATTCAAATTTGATAATTCAGTGGAATATATCAACAAGAACTGTCAGTGGGCAGAAAGGTTCCACGGTTCAGAGTGCTTAATAGTAACATATTGGGATAGTTCAACTAAATGAAAGTCAGTTTAATTATTATTTGTTAAATTATGATTCATTTTAAGTGATAGAAAATGGTACATTTGAAATTCTATGTCAAAATAAAGGTTAAAAACTGCACTAAACTGAAAGTCAAAGTAATGAATTTTTGCCTGGGAGATGAAATAGAATTCAAAATTCTGAAGTTTAACAAATATGAAACAGTTTGAGAGAGTTTAGGGTAAGACTTTAACCAAGAATGACTAAGTCAAAGGGATCAAATATCCACTAACATGAATGTTATAGCAAGGAATATTTGCTAAAGGGTTCATATTGTGGTCTCAGAGGCATGTGCATTTTTTCAGAGCATTGGCAACTGTAGGAAACATATTACACAGTTGACTGAAAACCTTTAACAAAGAATCTGTAAGTCTGGACTTAGTCAAAATTTGCTTAAAAATGATTATCAGAGTACCAGTATTTGCCTAGCTGATGATATGATTGTCACAAAGGCATGTACAGAGTTTTAAGTAATAGCACTAGTAGAAACAGAGATATAAGACTTGCATATAAAACTTTAACCAAAGTCAAAAACAGGGTTACAAATCCACTAAAATGAATGTCAAAGTATTTCACCTTTGTTTAGGGCATTACATAATGGACTTATAGGCATGTGCAAAGTTTCTAGGCATTTGCAAAGTTTCAGAGCAATAGCATTTGTAGAAACAGATATGAAACTGGCACATTAAACTTTAACCAAGTATATTTGCATTATACTATATAGCAATGCCCCTATCTTTCAAATAGTCAAGCTTAAAACGAGAATGGTATCAGACATGGATGCCTCAAAATAATACTTTTAGCATAAAGAAATTGTCATGTAGTGCGGTAAACATGAAACAACCTGCAAAAATAGTTTACAATGTAACCTTCACTTGTGACTTAGTGGTGAATTTGTATTTCTGCATTTTAGCCTAGTTTAAGTTTCGCCTAGTTTAAGTTTTTAATTTGAAAAATGACCATTCAAAAGGGAGGAAAATATTGTTGAAAAAGAAGAAATTGCTTGTGACAAGCAATTTCTTCTTTTCTACAATGTTTTCTCAATTATAAAATCTCAGGGACGTGAAAATCAGGGATTGAACAGGAAAGGGTTAAATAAAGCACACTAAAGAGGAAATAAATCGGGGACCAGAGAATATATACAAATTAACTAGATACTACAAACCCACTTAATGTAGAGGATGTAGATGAATAATATAACATTCAGTAAATACATTCCTAGAAGTATTTACACTTTTTATGGAATTATATGACAATCAAAATCTTTTACATGGAATTTTTTCTCAAAAGCTTTACTCAAATGAAGATTATATTCATTCAGAATAGTTTAAAGATTCTAAATACCTTTCTTTGTGGTGTTCAGTGTGTTTGCATACATTGTATATGTAAGATCCAACCCAGGGGATACACTAAAATTTCTACAAGATATGTTGTAGCCTGTAAACAGAGCGTATCCAGTTGTAGGGGAGATGTTACATTCACCAGGTGTTGGTATGGGGCTGTATTCAAACTCTTCACTGGTATTTGAGTGTTTGCCATCAAGAAATGAAACTGTTGAAACAAAAATCAAGTAAAATATCAATGTCTAGATGCATCAAAAATCAAGACCAAGCTGAATTTTTTTATTGGACTAATTAGAAAGAAATTATAAGAACTTTTAAATAAAAATTTTACCAAAAAGGTATTCCTTTGGATGGAAAAACAAGATAACCATAATTGTTCATCTGAATATACAGTCAAGACAACCAATCTGACCTATATTCAAATTTCAGATCATTGGAGCAGAAAATGTGATTACAGTATCTAAAAGGTATTTCTAAGAATTTGACCTAGTTTTATAACAAAAGTGACAAAATTTGAATTCACTACAAGTGTCTTCCTGAAAATTATTTTGACCAATTTCCGTGTTTGAACATTGAGCAGAAAATATGTCTTCTAGAGCTTGCATAATAATTTGCACAGCTTTTACCTTCATAACCCCAAATGACCTAATATCCAACTAATCCATCATTTCATTAAGATAAACATTCCGACCAATTTTCACAGCATGATATAGGGTTTTTCTAAGAACTGACCTCATGAACTTGTTTTTGAGCACAAGTGCCCCAATTTTGAACTGAGCTTTCATCAAGACTCACATTCTGACCAACTTTCAGGTTGATCCAGCATGAATTGTGGACTCCAGGAATTGATAATACAATCTAGCTTTTGGCCTGAAATGGCTCAATTTGAAACCTGTTCATGATTTTTCAAAGAAAAACATTCTGATCAATTTTCAGGATGATTGAGAACAAATTGTACAAGGTCTACAAGGTTTTTCTAAGAATTGACCTCATTACCTAGACTATCACCTCAAGTGACCAAATTACAAAATTTTCAAAGATGTAATCAAGTCAAGCATTCTGACTAATTATCAGGTTGATTGAGCACAAATTGTGGCCTCTAGAATGTTGCTAAGCTATTTCTTTTTGAAGAAATCACTCTGTGACCTAGATTTTGACCTCAAGTGACCTAATTGCAAACTTTTCCTAAATTTCTTCAAAACAAACATTCTGATCTATTTTTAGGGTTACCATGCTAAAACTCTGGCCTCAGGTGTCTAGAAGGATTTTCTAAGAATCGATCTCATGACCAAGCCTATAGCCCCAAGTGACAAATTATGGAACAGTTATAAGCATTCATAAAGACAAAAATTCCAACCCATTTAGATTGAGAAAAGGGCTTTTTTTTAAGATTTGACATTGTGATCTAGTTATTGACTCCAAGTTACCAAATTTTGAGCTTATACAAGGTTTCATCAAGACACTCACACCAGTTAACAGGTTGATTCACCCATTACCAGACAGCAAAATTCTAGACTGGTAAAATGAAAGGAGTTGCAGACGACAATTTAATGAAATTTTAGATTTCTTCAACTTTCTGGAGAGAAATCATTAAGTGAAATAAAGAAATTGCTTGTTACAATTGAAAATTGGATGCAATTTGAAATGAAACCATCCTATGTGGTAGAAAATATTGTTGGAAAAGGAAACATTGCTTGTTACAAGCAATTTCTTCCTTTTCCACAATGTCTTCTCAAGTAAAAAACGCTATGACGTAAGCTTGATCCCAAATGACCCAATTTCAAGCTTGTCCTAGATTTCATTAAGACAAACATCTTACTAATTTTCAGCTTGCTTAATCCATTCCCACACAGTAACACTTTTAAACACCCCTCAATATGAAAGATTTGGAAAACATTGTGGAAAATGAAGAAATTGTTAAAAGCAATTTCTTCATTTTCATAAAAGACAAAGATTTTAAAGATTTTATCAACTTAAAATTATCGCCTCCAACTTCTTTGAATATGAACTGGTCTAAAATTTCATTTTGTAGAAATGGGTTAAGAAAATACTATGACCTCTAGAGTATCTAAAAAGTAAATGTAGACAACAGACAATGCACAACAGAAGATGGATATCTCATGCATTTCAATGAATTAGGCAGACCTTCACCAAAGGGATATTCTTGCAAAGAAAAAATTAAATCTAATGAGCAATTGCCAGAAGTGTTTTTCTTCAAGATTTCACTTTAAACATATATTGAAAATTGGTACACCTTATCACCCATGAAATATTCTTTAAAATGAACAAGGAGCTGTTTGAAAGAGTAATACCTTACTCAATTAATTTATTTTAAAAGTTTTAACAGCATACCATGTATTGATAATCTGCAAGGCCCATAAAAAATGTTTTTTGACAAATCAAAACTATACCTCGGATTTCAAAGACTTCATACAAATTCTTTCAGTAGAACCAAACTCAATGAGTAGTTTGAGAGAAAAAGATTTTTAAAAAGTTTTCTACCTTAGTTGCAATGGCAATTGATCTTCCACGAGTGGAGCTGAATATCTTAAAAATTCTTTTATCTTAGTCATCCTGTGAAATCTGCATCTAGGATCAAAGATAATCATATTTCTAGCATTTTTGCATTATTGGTCACAAAAGTATTACCTGAGACAAACACAGCCTGGTATTGTTTATATGGCATTGCCTGTTGTACACTTAAACTGTAAAATCTTGAGCCTTTTGTTTCAAAGCTCTTTGTCCATAAAGATGAGCAGGCATTGAACATCTGAGAACCACACTCTCTGACAAACCACTGATAGTTTACAGGCTGAGAGGAGCACAAGGAACAGTCAACATACACTTCTATAGTCTCTTGGGGGTTTGATAATACACCACAGTTAGATAAACACCTGGAATTTATAACAGCAATTTTGAATTCTTGTAACATGTCCTGCTATATGAAATATGAAATCCGTGAGCCCAGCAAAGCACCAAAAATAAATTAAGTTGTCAGACATGAAGTAGATAACATGCATAGCTAAATTTGCAAAGCGCCATGTAAGACGTCAAGGTGAACCACCATTTCATGTTCTAACCCATAACAAGATGGCAAAATTTAAGACTGGTCCCAATTGTAAAGAGTTGCAGATGACAATTTAAAGCTTATGAAATTTTGGATATTTTAACTTTGGGGTAGAAAAAATTGTGGATAACAAAGAATTGCTTGTAACAGGCAATTTTTCATTTTCTGGAATGCTTTCCAAAGTTTTTTTTGGGGGGATATCTAAAAGCATCATTGATTTTGAATGGGTTAAGTGTATGCTATCTACGGTTGCTGAGAAAAGTGCAACAGAAGCACAGACAGACAGAGGTAAACTTGAAGAGCTGAATCTAGGTTTTCACAAAAGTGGGCCAACTCCCCCATCACATTTCAAAATGTGGGCCAATGTTACAGATTTGAGCCACATGCGGAAATTACTTTTTTTTTAAGTTTTGACTACCCTAAAAAGAAAGGCACACAAAACACAAGTGCCAAAAAAGATCTTTTGGAAACACACATTTTTTTTCATTGTTCTTTCATTTTATAAGATAAGTTATCAAGGTGAGCAATTTTGAGGGATCTGGTAGAGCTTTAAATATGGTCGGATCCCACTGCTGGTTAACCTTTGACATACAGGCTACTGTATTTACTATTGCAAATCAAGAGAATATGAAATGTGAACAATTCTGGATCACCATGGCATCACTCAATGTAATATATGCGATCAAAATATCGTAATTACAGCTTCACCAGACATAGACCACGGAATATATCTAGCTTACGTATCTGCTTCTTATTCATTTATTATTCGACAACTATCTGTCTTAGGTCCTGATGCAGAAAGCTACATCAAAATACAACTTCGGAAGCTGGGGTCGACTGTATTGTGTCAAAAAGAAATGTGAAATCCGATTAAATAAAGCTTTATCTATAATGTGTATCAATATCACTTACGACTCTATGGCTTTAGAATTCCTACACATTATTACCGGTGGGCTGTACTCATTGAAGTGTAACTTTATCGGTGGAGCTGTCTGGGGATTCTATTTATAGTATCGATTATTCCAGGGTACGTATAAACAGCTTTACACAATGCAATAGAAATAAGGGGGTTTTCTCAAGAGCATCTAAATGGATTCACGTTAAACGCACCGCTGATTTAACAATGCGCAAACCTTTTAAAGCGTGCGTGACAAGTGGCGCACGGTCTTATGTTTTTGCGTCCTGAACTATTCAAAAGCGTGAATCCCGCGATCCGGCGCCCTAGATTCAGCTCTGTATTAAGCAAAAAACTTAACCCTAACCGTACATGTTGTTATTGTAATTGTTCAATAATTTTATGATAAATCATGTCTTTGTTTGGCCACCAAAACAGCATAACTACAACCTTATTTCAGCTATAGTTACAATATTTTGATTGCCTATCAATAAATATCTAACAAGTTTAACTGATTGCTAACAATTTGACAAATTTTACCATTAACTGTCTCGGATTACCTCTTTACCAGTGATAAAATTTAAGGTTAGTCTTACCTAGTTTTTTTCTAGAAAATTAAATATGTATCACTTTTTCTGTAGTTAAATGGTTTTTAGCCATGTATTTAGGTATTTATTCATATGAATATCTCATTTTTTGTATAATCCTTTTCAAAACGCATGAAATAGCTCACAAATCAAATCCTTTTCACGAGGTAAATGACTGCAGAAATATAAACACCCTTGTTGGCAAAAACCATTGAATTCAGACCCCATAAAAATCAAGTGCTATATGGTATATCTGTAACCAGTAAAATTATCATATTAGCCTAAACCCATTCGCACAAAATCCTGCTTTCTTACAGCCCTCTAAATCAAGAGCAGTCAGAGTTTTTTCAAAATCAGTCGACAATTTTAGGAGCCATGCTCCAGACATGCTTAATTTTAATGTTTAACCTTCAGCTTGGACCTTGACCTTTGAGCTATCTGATTTTATTTTTGAAATTGCACTTCTCATGACTGAGAACAATTGTGTAAAGATATAAATCCATCTATGATTGAAGGAGCTATGCTCTGGACATAATTAATTTTAATGTTCCATCTTGAGCTGTGACCTGTACTTTGGTACTATATGAATAATTTTTTTCAAATAGCACATCTATTCATGAATACAATAATTGTGTGAAGTTATTTCAAAATCCATCCGTAATTGAAGGATCTATGCTCTAGAAATGCTAAATTTTCATGTTCAACCCTGACCTGTGACCTTGACCTTAGAGTAATCTGAATATTTCTTTCAAATTTCAAAATCCACTGATAATAGAGAACAATTGTGTAAAGTTATTTTGAATTTAATTCATAATTTTAGAAGCTATGCTCCAGACATGGCTATTTCAACATTTGACCTTGACCTGTGACCTTGGAGCTATCTAATTTTCTTTCCACATGGCACATCTACTTAAGACTTAAAACAATTATGCCAAGTTATATTGAAATCCTTTTGTAATTGAAGGAGCTCTGCTCAGGACATCCTTAATTTTAGCTTTCATCCTTTGGGATGTGACATTGGCCTTGGAGTAAATGGAGCTGTCCTGAGATTTGTTTCAGATGGTACATCTAATCATGCTAGAGAATGCTTGTTTAAATTTTTTTGAAATTCATCCATAAATGAAGGAGCTATACTTTTGAAATGCTGAATTCCAACGTTTGACCTTGAGGTGTGACCTTGACCTTGGAGCTGTCTTATTATTTTTCAATAAATGGTGCATCTATTCATGAGAGAGAATAATTGTACAAGGTTATTTTGAAATCAATCCACAATTGAAGGAGCTATGCTGTGAACAAGGTAAATTTTGACCTTTGACATTGAACTGTGACCTTGGAGCTATCCATTTTTTTTTAAATGGTACTATATGGCATGATATAGTACAATTGTACCAAGTTATTTTGAATCCATCCATAAATGAAGGAGCTTTGCTGTGAGCAAGGTAAATTTTGACCTTTGACCATGAACTGTGACCTTGACCTTGGAGCTATTAAAAGTACAAAAGTATCGCAACACAAAATCATTGGGAATTCAAATATGAAGTTTCATCAAATTTAGCCCAAGGGTTGCAAGATATTGGGTTGGACGGATAGATAGATGGATGGACGGAAAATGGAATGATGGACGGACAGACAAAGCAGTGACTAAATGTTCTCCTTTTGGGTAGCATAAAAAGCTTGGGAAAACATTGTGTTAAATGAAAAATTTCTTTCAATTTCTTGATTATCTACCATTTATCCATCCCATTAGACACTGTTTTTAAACAAGAGGACCATGATGGTCTTAAATCACTCCCCTGAGTATGATGGTTCATGGCTTTATGATATATACAAAATACTTTTAATCCTACATATATCTATAATCCAACCATATAGCGCTTGTTTCCTGAATATGGTATTTCTTTGAAGTATTTTGTTAGAGGGTCAATAGACATCAATACATACCAAATTTAAAGCTCTAGGCCTAATGGTTTAGGAAAAGAAGATTTTAAAAGACATCCTTCTTTGTTCCTATCTAAAATAAGGGATTGCACAGAAAAAGGCTAATTTTCAGAATACGGTAATTCTTTGAAGTATTTTTGTAGAGGGTCAATAGCTTATGATATGTACCAAATATCAAAGCTCTAGGCCTTATCACTTGGGAGAAGAAAACTTTAAAAGATTATCTTCTTTATTCCTTGGTAAAATCACAGAGCACACAGAAAAGGGCTAATTTTTGGAATACTGTAATTCTTTGAAGTATTCTGGTAGAGGGTGAATAGCAGATGATATGTACAAAATATCAAAGCTTTAGGCCTTATTGTTTGGGAGAAGAAGATTTTCAAAGATTTCCTTCTTTATTCCTTTGAAAAATCAGGGATTGCACAGAAAAGGGCTAATTTTCAGAATACTGTAATTCTTTGAAGTGTTTTGGTAGAGGGTCATAGCTAATGATAGGTACCAAATATCAAAGCTCTAGGCCTTATTGCTTGGGAGAAGAAAACTTTAAAAGATTCCCTTCTTTATTCCTATCTAAAATAGGGATCGCACCGAAAAGGGCTTTTTTTCAGAACAGGTAATTCTTTGAAGTACTTTGTAGAGGGTCAATACGTGATGATATGTACCAAATATGAAAGCTCTAGGCCTATGGTTTAGGAGGAGAAGATTTTTTAATAATTGTTTACGGACAGACGGATGGATGGACAGACGGACGCCTGACAATTACTGATCACAATAGCTCACCTTGAGCAGGTTGAGGTGAGCTAAAAAAGTTGTCTTCAACTTCTTTGAATTTGGACCAATGTACACTTTTATCATCTGGTAATGTGTTACTCATATGGATGCAGTCTGCCTTGTTGGTCAAGTGGGCTCTAGTTTCAGTCCCACCATCACTGTGGTATGTTCCTATGCAAGTTTTATAAAAGCCAGCCCAAGTTTAGCCAGCAGTAAAATCTGGTTGTAAAGCGTTTAAGCCTCACCCATTCCAACATTGACACTTTTTGATGCCCCTCAAGAAAAACAATTGGGAAAACATTGTGTAAAATGAAGAAATTGCTAGTAACAAGGAATTTCCTCATTTTTCACAATGTTTTCTATTCAGAAAGTTAAAAAATCTAAAATTTCATAACCTCCAAATTGTCGCCTGCAACTTCTTTCAATTTGGACCAGTCTAGAATTTTGTTGTCTAATAATGGGTTAAGCAGTTTTTTGCAATAATGAAGACATACTTTATCAACGGTTTATCTAGACTACTCAGGGCAGCGTCTTTGCCTTGACTAACAGCAGAATCAGTTCTTGAAGTGTTTTCTTGAGTAATATCAATCATTCCCGTGGCGATATTACTTCCAGTCATCTGTCCTTCATTTTGACTGTTTGAAGTTTCTTGAACTCTTGAATCATTGAGTACCGGAGAGTCAAATGCAAATTTGCCCACTGTAGTGGAACTAATAGTAGTCTGAAGTCCTCCTCCAACAGTGATATTTGACATTTCACTCTCTTCATTTATACCACCTATCTCAAAAGTATCAAGTCCATCAAAGCCTGAAAATTTGAAATACAAAACAACCTTTCGACTTAATGTTTCTAATTCCGTATTAATTGACCAATTGCTGGCCCTGCCAACTTACTCCATTGGCCCCACACATTGACTCCGACAGGAAGTTCTGCATCAGTATTTAAACGGCATTATTTTGCAAAATTTATGGCCAGCAGCATGTAAAAAAAAGTAAAATGGACGGATGTCTACCTAAATGTTGTATATAAGCTGTAGGTACACTGTTTAAGTTGCCAAACCAAGAAAAAAGCTTATCAAAAGTGTCAGAGCTCAAAACTTAACTCTGGTCTAAATTAATTATTTCATCTTGCGACTGATTATTTGATTGACAGTCACAATTAGTCAATTGATGGATGGCCATTGTCAATCAAAAATCAATCAATTTGTTATTCTGTTTTCTGGAGAAAATAACTACAGAGTATAATCTATTGTTTTGTTATCATTTTTGTTATCATTATGTTAAATAAGAGGACTATGATGGTCCTGCTCAAAGGCTGTCACTTTGACAAATTCTGTATATAGAGAATAATCAACTGGTTATTCAAGATATTGAAAAAAAAAATTTATTATTCACTTTTTTTATTAAAATATCAAAACCAATATTTTTGACAGAGAGAAGGTCTATTGAAAAAAGTGCGGATGAATACATGATTAAAGATTTATTACAGGGAGTGAAACTGAAAAGTGTTATTGTCACTCCAGTGACGTTATCAAAATTTATTACACTGAGAAATCCCAAGATTTCACAGCGAGGTATATAATAAAAATGATTCACACCAATTATCAATGCTCTGCACCTTCTGCTCTCTGAGAAGATTTCACAAGATTTCCTTCTTTGTTCCTATGCAAAATTGGGAAACTCTCACTCAGCTAAAAATGACCCAAAGGGCATCAAATATCAGGTTGAGGTGAACTCATACCAAATATAAATTCTCTAGGCCTTCTTGGTTCAGAAAATAAAAATTTGAAAATTTCCTTAATTTCTGGGTATATCGAGGTAGAGTCAAAATATGATCTTGAAAAATATTATGACAAACTTGATAGAGGTCTACTAGGTCATGTAACAGGAAATACGAAACCTCTTGGTCCTTTGGTTACAGAAAATAGAATATACAGACATCCTTCTTTGTTTCTATATTAAACAGGGTGCATCTAGGCAGAGTACAAATATGCCCCTGGGTCATTATATGTGCAAACTTGGTATAGGTTCACTGAATGATGATACACACTTAATACCTACCAAAACTCTAGGCCTTTTGGTTTTAGAGAAGAGCCCAAACATTATTCTATAGTTACATAGTAACTCAGTAGATATCTACCAGACGATGCTTCATACCAGACGCAAAAGCTCTATGCCATTTGGTTCATATTTCAAAGATTTCCTATTTGCTTCTAGTAAAACAGGGTGACCTAGGGTGAGCCAAAATATGACAAATGGTCATCTTATCTTTTCTTAATAACTCTATTTATTTGGAAGCAAAAGAAAGAGAGAAAAATGACACTATGGGCGGCACAAGTGATCCCTGGGCTGGGCCAGTATGACCCAAGGGAGTGGGGGGGGAGGGATCATAATTCTAGCAAATGTTTTAGAGGTCTACTAGGCACTGCTATATGCAAAATATCTATGTTCTATGGTTCTGGAGAAGATTTTTGAACTTTTCCTATATAAATTCTATGTAAAATTAAGCAACCCCTGGGGCTAATTTGAGCAACTTGTAGAGGTCTACTAGGTAATGCTTCATAAAAAATATCAAAGCGCTTTGTTATTCTGAAGAAGACATTTTTTGAAGATTTCCTATATAAATTCTATGTAAAATCAAGTGACCCTGGGGTGGGGCCAGTGGAGTGAGGCTGAAAAAGTTAAAAGTTAGATCATACCTAAACAAGGTGTATTAGAACATGGCATGTATTCCATATTAGTGCTTGGATTATCACAAGAATCTCCCCCAAATTGTGGTTGAGGATTTGTACATGTCCTTTCACGGCTTTGATGTCCATCTCCACAGGTTACATTACACTGGCTCCATTCAGTCCAAACTGACCAATCTCCGTCAACTTCAAAATAATAACTTAACCCTTGTCATGCTGAACCAGGAATATTCCTATTTTTGAAGGAGGTATTGACAAAGATCAGCCTGCACATAAGTGCAGTCTGATCTTTGTCTACACCACCTGTTTGTATTACTCAAGCCAAAGATGGTGTAAAGAAAAGAGAACATTCATCAATAGAAAATCACTTATTCAAATCAGCTGTTGGGATAATATTCTTGACAATACAGGCAGGAGTCAGTTAGTCTTTATCTCTTATATTCAAATACAAGAGACAGGAGGTTTTTCAAATCAAAAACATAATAAACATGAAATGGAGCAAGAGCTGTCAGCTGTCAGTGAACAGCAACACTCAACTATTCAGAGTGCTGGATAGTACCAGCCATTCATGTCAATGTCAACATTAGGTATAATTCCACAACATTAATGTCAGAATAATGAATAATCTTTAAATCATGACTTTGAACGCTTGCCATAAAATTTCAAACTACAGTCCTATGAAATTTATTTCTAAAAGAAATACTAATTTTTGAACAATAAGTGCTATCAGTGCTTTCAGCCCTTTGATTTGACTGCAATTCAGTAAGGTAATTTATACAGCATGACAAAGGTTAATATTATAATCACAGAGACAAGAGTTTTGTTTCACAGCAATGACTACACTTTAAGCTTTAACCATGTATTTCTAAGTAAAAAAAAAGGTCTAACCCCCACTAAAATGAATGTCAGAGTAACAATTCTTTTTCTAAAGGGTTCATATTATGGTAAAAAAATGTATGCAAAGTTTTAGAGCAATAGCAACTGTACAAAGAGAGGTAAATTAGACAGTTACACATAAAACTTAAACCTATTATTTCTAAGTAGAAAAAATGGTCAAAATTCCAATAAAATGAATGTCGATTAGTAATAAATCTTTGCCTATGGTATTTTATTATGGTAACATGTGCAAAGTTTCAAGGTAATAGCATTAGTAGAAACAGAGATATGACACTTACATGTTAAACTTTAACCAAATGTCTAAGTCATAAAAGGGGTAACAAATCTTTGCTTTGGGGATGATGTGAGGGTCAAAAAGGCATATGCAAAGTTTCTTTGACTTTTAAATAACATTTATCTTTTACTCACTATTTTCAACCCTACATGAAACATGTAATAATTTCTGAATTTACACACTAATGAAATGTTAAAATATGTGATTGTGATCTTTTAGCATGGCCTTTTTTTTTTTCTTTTTACCTTTTGTATGGACACAAATCTCAAAATCAGCTCTACAGTTTCTTGATTTTATCCAAACACCACTATCTGTTATCCAGTAAGCTTCTTTATGGTTGCAAGAACCATGTTTTATATCAGTGAGTTTACCATACATAACATCAGCTTCTTGACACAGCTTAAATTGAAACCCGGACTTACCAATGCAAGATACTTTTCTTTTTTGGGGGCAAAAGGAATCTATAGGATAAAAAAATTGTATATACATATCCATTTAACCATGACAAGAAGACAGAATTCTAGACTGATTAAAATGGAATGAAGTTGACTTCAAGCTGTTTAAAGAATGTATCTGTACAATAATCTTAACCAATTACCAGATGACAAATGTTAGACTGTTCAAATTTTGAAAAGAGTTGCAGATGACAATTTAAAGTTTATGAAACTCTAGAATTTTTCAATTCTTTGGATATAAAACATTGTATAAAATCAAGAAATTGCCTGTAACAAGCAATTTCTTCATTTTACACAATGTTTTCCCAATTAATTTTGGCGTCATTGTGTGGGATAGTTCTTTAAGAAGAAGACCATGACGGTCCTAAATTGCTCACATGAGTCCCTTAAGAATCCCCACAATAGCACACTCAAGCAAAACTAGATGGTTGTCCCATGACAACTGCTGTCGAGCCCGTGAAGTTTCGTAGGCATCGTGCTCCGGACAAGTACAATTCTAGTGTTTGACCTTGAGCTTTGACCTTGAACTTGAAGCTATCAAAAAATTCTTTCAAATTGCACATCTACTCATGATGTAGAATAATTGTGTTAATTTATTTTGAAATCCATCCATACTTGAAGGAGAAATGCTCTTGACAATCAAAATTTTAGTGTTTGACCTTGAGCTGTGACCTTGACATTAGAACTATCCCAACAAGATGTGTTTGTGAAACACCATGCCCCCAAAACAGGAATTCTTTAGAAACGGGTGATTTTTATTGGTTTTTTTCTTTGTTTTAGGGAAAAGGGTTAAAATTTTGACCTTGACCTTGATGAAATGACCTTCCCCAGTTGCGCCTTGTTTAGACCTATCTACATACCATATATTAGCATTGTAACTTAATCAGGGTTGAAGTTAATGGAAAATGATTAGTTGGCAGGTTAAGTTTTGCTGACAGACAGAAAGAAGGCTGGACGGACAGACAGACGGACACCAGTACAAAAATATGCCCCCAATCTTATCGATGCGGGGGCATGAAAATTCTTTCAAATGGCACATCTACTCATGATGGAGAATAATTGTGCCAAAGCCATCCATAAATGCAGGAGTAATTGTCCGGGCAATTTCAGACAGACGGACAGACCAATGGACCAACAGATTAACACACAACTATGTCTTGCGCACTGCAAGTGGGCTCGACAAAAATTGTCCAGAGATTTTTAAAGATATCATTCTTTCTTCTGTAACATTCTGGTGAAGCAAAATTGTCAAAAAGTGTCATTGTGTGATAATGGGTTAATCAAACAACTTTTGTAAAAGGTCAGCCGGCAATGTCACATGCAAAATATGAAGCCATTTAACCTAAGGAATGTTTTTTCAAAAGAAGGGTTTTAAAGATTTCCTTTTTGTTGATAGAGTACTGCTTGGTAAAACAAGAGGTGCCTGAGCACCTGATTCCCTCCACTGGCCTGAATTTACCTATCATACAAGTAATTTATTTTTCTTAACCCTTTCCCATACAACTCCTGATTTTTAAGTCCCTGTGATATTATACTTGAGAAAACATTGTTGAAAAAAGGAAATTACTTGTAACAAGCAAACTCTTCTTTTTAAACAATAACTTCTGTCATATACAATGACTACTTTTTGAATTGTACTTACATTATGATGTTGTCTGATACCCTTTTTAATTTGAACAGGTCCCTAATTTTGAAAAAAGCAAAGGGTTTAACATAGGAGGCATCTAATTTAGGAAAGAATTACTTTTTTTCAAATAAATGGAGGTGACCTCTCTTTTAAACAACAAATACTGTCGGTCAAGCAATAACAATTATTTCCCTTGCATCACTATGTGATCTCCATCTGAAATTTGGCCTATCCTCATAAGCAAAATCATAAAACCATCGAAGATTTCTTTATAAAAATCTGACAAAGAATCAAATAATTCCTGATCCTCAGAGAAGATTTTCGAACTTATCACTACACACCATTTGCCTTGCCAATTTAACCCATTCCCACACGATAAAATTTTAGACCAGTCCAAATTCAAAGAAGTTGCAAACAAAAATCTTAAGTTTATGAAATCTTGGATTTTTTCAACTTTCTCGGTAGAAACATTGTGGAAAATGAAGAAATTGTTTGTAACAAGCAATTTCTTCATTTTCAACAATGTTTTCTCAACTGTTATTCATAAGGGGTGTCAAAAGGCGTCACTGTGTGGGAATGGATTAAGCCATTTTTAACCCTTGCCATGCTGAACTCGGAATAATCTGGTTTTGGCATGAGGTGTTGACAAGATCAGCCTGCACATAAGTCTACACCTCCTGTGTTTTCGTTTCAAACCAGAGTTGTTCATGAAATTAATTTTCAAACGATGTATTGACCATTGAACAAGTACTACCAGTGCTCTTAGCCCTTTGATTTTAATGAAATACTGAAAATATTTTATTCAGCATGACAAGGGTTAAACTCAAACAAAAATCTATGAAGGAATGTTATAAAGGGCCACTATCGAATCTTTTCTATGATATTTAGCTGATATTTATCAACTATTTTCTACCAAGAAGTCTTTAGAAGTTTTCAATATACACCATATATGGAAATCAGCCCCGCCTTATATAGCCATAGTTATTATTCAATCAAATATTATACCGGACTATGAAACAGGGATGCGATAAAGAATAACTCAAGGATCATTTCTGTGAAACTTGGTAATAATCCAGCGACTAGTTTCTGGGAAGATACTTTCAAAATGTTCACTACATACCATATAGCTAAGTCCATTGGAGCCATGTTTTTCAACGTATCAAAGCTCTTTCACCATAAAAATAGCCCTGTCCATAAAAATTTATGATCAAAATTCCTTTGAGGAATCTGATGAGTCACCCAAAATGAGTCTGTGAAATTTTGTTGATATCTGAAGAATCCTTTCTGAGGAGAAGATTTTCAAAAGGAAAGTTTACATATGCACAGACTGATACACAGATCAAATAATATAGCACATAGTACGATGACAATAGCACCCTGGCTTTTATTGAATGGAGCTAACAAGACACCAAAGAAGCACAATTTAACAATATGGTTTCTCACAGGAAGATTTTTAAAGATTTATCTCTTTATTTATATATATATAAAATAGGTCTCAACAAGGAAAGCTCAAAGGAGATAAAGGCATTATCTTAACAACATTCATAATGCATTACCAGACTAAATCACATGCAAAGTTTGGAACCTCTAGGTCTTTAATTATGGTTTGTCACAAGAAGATCTTTATGGTTTTCTTCTTGATTTCTAGGTAAAAAATGTAGCACACATCCAAAGCCTAAATGGTAACCCAAGGGCATTATTTTTAACACCTTTTGTAGAGGGTCACCATACATTGTCAGGTAAACCTTGGAATGTTTTGATCTTCAAGTTTCTAACAAGAAGAAAAAAATTCTAATATTTCCTTCTTTTTTTTGTATGCAAAATATTGTGGAAAAAGGAGAAATTGCTTGTTACAAGCAATTTCTTCTTTTTCCACAATGTTTTCTTGAATATAAAATCACAGGAACGTAAAATCCCGTATTTGAATTGGAAAGGGTTAACAGAAATCCTTCTTTTTTCTTTTGTTACATAGGGTGCAGTCAGTCAGGTTCCAAATGAGACCCAATGGGCATACTTTTAACAATTTCAAGAGGTTCACTAGACAAGGTAAAATGCAAAACATGAAACCTCTATGCCTTATGGTATATCATAACAATATCCTTTAAAGATTTCCTTGTTGTTTCTATGTAAAATGTGGTGATCCCAGGTAGAGCCAAAATACGACTCAATTTACCAGAGTTTTAGGCCTTTTCGTTTCAGAGGACAAGATGTTTAGAGATTACCTTCTTTGTTCTTAGTGAAACAGGTTGATCCTGGGGGAAACCAAAATATGGCCCTACTGATATATGAACAAATTCGGTACAGGTTCACATGGAGATGCTACAAACCAAATACTGAAGCCTTTTGGTTTCACAGAAGAAATTTTTTAAAGAATTTCAGTCTTTGTTTCTATATAAAATGGGGTGAGCCCTGATGCAGATCCCAAATATGACCCCATGGTCATCATCTGAAAAAACTTGGTGCAGGTCCAGTAGGGGATGCTACATACCAAACACCAAAGTTCAAGGTCTTTTGGTTTCAGTGTAGAATTTTTTTAAAGTTTTCCTTCTTTGTTTCTAGTTTAGCTTAAGTATGAACCTACAGTCATAATATGTACAACCAAGGTGGAATTTTGAGTATGCAGGAACTTTATATGCTTCCACACAAAAGAGTTCCATAAAAAAGGAATCAAAATCTGTAAAGTTTTTGCTTTTTTCACTTGACGCTATAAAATTATAAGAAATGAAGAGAATATTTTTGTTTTCGTGGAGGTATGAAAAGCGTATTCATACAGTGTGATTAGGTTTTTCGGTTCATACCTCCATGAAAACAAAAATATTCTCTTCAACCTGTAATTGATTGATTGATTGAATGAGATTAAACGCCACTTTTAACAGTATTTCAGTCGTATTGGGGCAATTAGTACAACCTAGGTGGAATTTTGAGTATGCAGCCACTTTGTATGCTTCCACACAAAAGAGTTTCATACAAAAAAAGGAATCAAAATCTGTAAAGTTTTTGCTTTTTTCACTTGACGCTATAAAATTATAAGAAATGAAGAGAATATTTTTGTTTTCATCGAGGTATGAACCAAAAAACCTTACCACACTCATGTATGAATACGCGAAATGTATTCATACAGGGTGATTAGATTTTTCGGTTCATACCTCCATGAAATTGAAAATATTCTCTTCATCTCATGACTGATTGATTGAATTGAGTTTAATGCCACTTTTTACAGTATTTCAGTCATATCGCGGCGGCTGGAGCACCTAACAATGGATTCCTGGTATTTCTCTCACCAGTACTACCACTAAACCCTTTCCTAGCCTCTAGCTCCTATCTAACTTAGGTTTATGATTATCCGCTCATTGGTGAGAGACAAATGTCGGAAAGGATATGTGCCATTGTTGGAGTTTGAGTCAATGACATCCTATTATCAGAGATTGGGAGTCTGATGCGCAACCAACTGCACCTTGACGGTGGTGCTTTGATTTTTGAAAAGAGGGTTTTAGAAGATTTTATTGCCATGACAACAAGAGTTATTGGTGGATTTCGATGATTTCAACAATTTCGGTAGAGCTTGCCCTAAGGTACATCCCTACCACCTTTCATTAAACACTCTGGTTTTGGAGAAGAAGATGTTCAGACAAATACCACACAATCCTGTTTTTTTACACCCCTCAAAATATTTAGCTTCTGAAAGCACTTAAGCAATTTTTTCAATGACCACAATGCTTTCCTAGAAAAAAAAAAAAAAAAAATTGAAATTTCCTCAACTTGAAATTGTAGTCTGCGACTTCTTCAAATTAGGACCATTCTAAAATTCTGTTGTGTTGGAATAGGTTAAACAAGAGGCCCATGGGGGCCTGAGACGCTCTACTGGTTTTCAAATTTTCTGTTACAGAAAAGAAATCTGATATTTAAGGAAGTTAATTGCTGAAAGAAGAATTCTTAACAAGAGTGCCATAGTCACAATATACACCGCCACTTTGCTGCTGTTTCCGAAAATAATTGTAGACATTACTTATTTTGACAGAACCAAATTCAAAACATTTGCAGACTACCTTTTTAAATTGTCGAGTTCAAACTGTTTGTTATGATTGATTGATTGAATTGGCCCAGGGACTAAGTATCAAGATGCATAACTCTTGCAAAAATCAATGAACCATAAAATCCTTGATCCATGTACACCTACAAATTATGGTGATGACATTGACCAAGTTTCATTTAAATCAAGACAAAAAACTAGGAGGAGTTGCATTCACAAGGCTGCAATTTCAATAAGCCCCAGTGACTAAGTTTTAAGGAGGCATCACTGAAGCAAAAATCAATGAACCATAAAATCCTTCCTTCATGCACATCTACCAATTAAGGTTATAACATCCACCAAGTTTCATTTAGATCCAGCCAGAAACTGAGGAGGAGTTGCGTTCACAAGGCTGCAATTTCAATAATCCCCAGAGACTAAGTTTAAAGGGGGCATAACTGAGGCAAAAATCAATGAACTATAAAATCCTTACTTCATGCACATCTACCAATTCAGGTTATAACATCCACCAAGTTTCATTTAGATCCAGCCAGAATCTTAGGGAGAGTTGCGTTCACAAGGCTGCAATTTCAATAAGCCCGAGGAATTAAGTTTAAAGGGGGCATAACTGAGGCAAAAATCAATGAACCATAAAATCCTTCCTTCATGCACATCTACCAATTGAGGTGATAACATCCACCAAGTTTCAAAAAGATCCAGCCAGAAACTTAGGAGGAGTTGCATTCACAAGGCTGTAATTTCAATAAGCCCCAGAGACTAAGTTTAAAGGGGGCATAACTGAGGCAAAAATCAATGAACCATAAAATCCTTACTTCATGCACATCTACCAATTAAGGTGATAAAATTGACCAAGTTTCAAATAGATCCATCCAGAAACTTAGGAGGAGTTGCGCTCACGAGAAAAGTAGATGTACGGACGGACAGATGGATGGAAGGACAGATTGACAGATGGAGAAGATGATGCCAATATACGACCACCTCAGGCGGCGTATAAAAAAAATAAGAAATTGGACTTTATCCCCTTTATTGTTTTGAGTAAACAATCCTTAAGGCACCTTTTCCCATCTTTCAATACAGATCCACTTCATTTCCAAAAGGAAGTTTCCTTATGACCCTACAATCATACTGTGAAATTTTCATCAGAATCCAATAATAATTGTGGACTTTATCACGTAAACAGGTTTGTTTTGAGTAAAATTCCATAAGGCCCCTTTGCCTCTGTTTTCTTATGGATTCATTTCATTTCATAAAGTCCCTTTCCCCCTGATACTTTATTGTTTGTTTAATCATTCTGTGAAAGTTTCAAGTGAATCCGACGAAATATGGGAAATTCATTATGTTAATTATGTTAATTAGAATATCTAACAAGGTGCCAAATTGTCACAAGATACGCCCGTCACACTGCTTAATATGAACTGGGGGTTTGTATAGAACTGAGGTTATTTTGAATTAATATTTTTTGTCAAACAAAGTATGAAAAACAACAAAGGGCAATAACTATAAAAAATAGGCTAGGTAGAGTTATGGTTCTTGTACACTGCACTCCCACTTGGTGAGCTCTATCCATCCCTGAAGTTTCATGATTCTAGCTATTATACTTTTAGAGATATACTCCGGACAAGATTCAAGTATGAAAAACAACAAAGGGCAATAACTCAAAAAATAGGCTAGGTAGAATAATGGTTCTTGTACACTACACTCCCACTTGGTGAGCTCTATCCATCCATGAAATTTCATGATTCTAGCTATTATACTTTTAGAGATATACTCCGGACAAGATTCAAGTATGAAAAACAACAAAGGGCAATAACTAAAAAAATAGGCCAGGTAGAATTATGGTTCTTGTGCACTGCACTCCCCCTTGGTGAGATCTATACACCCATGAAGTTTCATGATCCTAGCTATAATACTTTTAGAGATAAACTCTGGACAAGATTCAAGTATAAAAAACAACAAAGGGCAATAACTCAAAAAATAGGCTAGGTAGAGTTATGGTTCTTGTACACTGCACTCCCACTTGGTGAGCTCTATTCATCCATGAAATTTCATGATTCTAGCTATTATACTTTTAGAGATATACTCCGGACAAGATTCAAGTATGAAAAACAACAAAGGGCAATTACTCAAAAAACAGGCCAGGTAGAGATATGGTTCTTGTGCACTGCACTCCCCCTTGGTGAGATCTATACATCCATGTAGTTTCATGATCCTAGCTATAATACTTTTAGAGATATACTCCGGACAAGATTCAAGTATGAAAAAAACGAAGGGCAATAACTCAAAAAATAGGCCAGGTAGAGTTATGGTTATTGCACACTGCACTCCGTATTGATGAGAAGAATATAACTGCCAAGTTTAAAGTCAATCCGACTTATGGTGACAGAGTTATGCTCCGGACAAAGAAGTGGACACCGCCCGGACGACCGGACGCCTGGACACCACGGGTGATCCCATAATACGTCCCGTCTTCGACGGGCGTATAAAAAAAAAAAAATCATATGGCCCCTTTTTATATGATACTTGACAAATCATTCCCAATTCTGCAAAGAACCATTCTTGTAATTGTACAATCATTCTGTGAAATTTTGAAGTGAATCCAATGAAATCCAGAGACAAAATTGTATTTACTAGGATATTTAAGAAAGTTTTTCATAAGGCCACTTTTCATGTGCTAATTGCTGTATCAGACTCACTGTCAAAATCAACAACTGTAATGATGGTCCAATCAATGTGTGATATATGAAATCTATTGTGTTAATAAAGATTTTATAGTGGAATTTTCAAAGGGCCCCTTTTCCCATGATACTTTACAGAAAAAAAACAAATTTCAATAGAAACAATTCTAATGAGGGTACAATCATTCTGTAAAAGTTTAAAGAGAATCAGTGTCAAAGAATTGTCAAGAAGTTTTTGCAATAAAATTTTCATAAGGCCCCTTTTCTCATGAAACTTAACAAATCAGAACCAATTTAAAAAGGAACAATCCTAATGATAGATAGTTTAAAGAAAACAGTGAAGACTGAGGACTTTATTGTGATATTGACAATTTTGTCATAAAATTTTTATAAGGCCCCATTTCTTGTGTTGCTTAACAGATCAGACTCAATTTACAAAGGAACAATCCAAATGATGGTATAATTATTTCATTAAAGTTCGAACAGAATACAATGAAAACTGTCGACTTTATCATGGTGTAAGGATTTCAAAATTGAATTTCGTAAGGCCCCTTTTCTGTGATACTTGACAGATCAGGTCTAATGTCAACATCAACAATCATAATTATTGTACAATCATGCTGTGAAAGTTAAAAGAAAATCTCTGGACTTGGTAACAAGGATTATAAATGAAATTTTCATAAGGCCCCTTTTCCCGATACTTAACAGATCTAGCCCAATTTGGAAAGAAACAATTCTACTGATAGTACTAACATACTGTGAAAGTTTGAACAGAATCCGATGAAAACTGTGGGCTTTATTGTGGTACAAGGATTTTAGAAATAAATTTTATAGGGCCCTTTTTCCTATGTTACTTGATGCATCTGACCCATTTCCCAAGGGAACTATACTTACAAAGTATAATCGTTCTGTTTGAGTATGAAGACAAACAGATGAAATCAGTGGACTTTAAAACATTAAGATTTTGCAATTGAATTTCATAAGGCCCCTTTTCCGTGTTTCTTTACGGATCTGGCCTAACTTTAAAAGGGGTGGTCCTTACCATAGTACAATCATTCTGTGAAAGTTTGAAGAGAATCCGATAAATACAGTGCACTCTAGAGTATTAAAAAGGATTTTTTAATTAACTTTTCAAAAGGCCCCTTTCCTCATGTTTCTTGACGGATCATACCCAATTTCAAATAATAGTACAATCTTTCAGTTAAAGTTTGAAGAGAATCCGATGAAAACTCTGGACTCTAGTGCGTGAAAGAAGATTTTTAAGTGTTTTCGAAATCAAATCAAATCAGTCTAAGAAAGTTTGAAGAGAAACCGATGAAAACTGTAAACTCTAGCTTGTAAACGAGGATTTTCAATAGATTTTTTAATCAAATTTTCATTAGGCCCCTTTCCCATGTTTCTGGACAAATCTGACCCAATTTCAAAAGGAACAATCCTTATGATGGTACAATCATTCTGAGAAAGCTTGAAGAGAATCCGATGAAAACTGTGGACTCTATCCCGTAAACGAGGATAATTCATTAAAATTTTCATAAGGCCCCTTTTCCCGTATTTCCCAGATCTGATCCAATTTCTAAAGGATCCTTATGATGGCACAATCTTTCTGAAAAAGTCTAAAGAGAATCTGATGAAAACTGTGGACTCTATCACGTAAACAAGGATTAATTAATTAGATTTTGATTAGGCTCTTTATCCCGTGTTTCTTGACGGATCTGACCAAATTTCAAAAGGAACAAACCTTATGATGGTACAATCATTCCGTGAAAGTTTGAATTGAATCTGATGAAAACTGTTGACTCTCTAATGTTAACTAGGATATTTTAATGAAAATTTTATAAGGCCCCTTTTCCCATGTTTCTTGACGGATCTGACCAAATTTCAAAAGGAACAATCCTTATGATGGTACAATCATTCTGTGAAAGTTTGAAGAGAATCCGATGAAAACTGTGGACTCTATTGCTTAAAAAGGATTTTTTAATTAATTTTTTATTCCAAAGGGAACTATACTTACAAAAGTATAATTATTCTGTTTGAGTATTAAGACAACCCAATGAAATCTGTGGACTTTAAAGCATGAATTAAGATATTTTCAATTAGATTTTCATTTGGCCTCTTTTCCCGTGTTTCTTGACAGATCTGACCAAATTTCAAAAGGAACAATCCTTATGATGGTACAATCATTCTGTGAAAGTTTGAAGAGAATCCGATGAAAACTGTGGACTCTATTGCTTAAAAAGGATTTTTTAATTAATTTTTAATTCCAAAGGGAACTATACTTACAAAAGTATAATTATTCTGTTTGAGTATTAAGACAACCCAATGAAATCTGTGGACTTTAAAGCATGAATTAGGATATTTTCAATTAAATTTTCATTTGGCCCCTTTTCCCGTGTTTCTTGACGGATCTGACCAAATTTCAAAAGGAACAATCCTTATGATGGTACAATCATTCTGTGATAGTTTGAAGAGAATCCGATGAAAACTGTGGACTCTATTGCTTAACAAGGATTTTTTTAATTAATTTTTTATTCCAAAGGGAACTTTATTTACAAAAGTATAATTATTCTGTTTGAGTATTAAGACAACCCAATGAAATCTGTGGACTTTAAAGCATGAATTAAGATATTTTCAATTAGATTTTCATTTGGCCCCTTTTCCCGTGTTTCTTGACATATATGACCCAATTCTGAAAGGAACAATCCTTATGATGGTACAATCATTCTGAGCAAGTTTGAAGGGAATCTGATGAAAACTGTGGACTCTGTCGCCTAATTAAGGAAAAGTTTAAGGACGGACGGACGGCCAGATGGCCGGCCGGACGCCAGAAGGGAAAAAGCCAGCGCAAAAAAATTATGGAAGTCAGATAACAGTGAATGGGATATCACAATAGCTCAACTTGCAACTCGGGTGAGATAAAAATATTTTGTTTTTTAATTTTAAGAACATGAAAAAGTCTTGTGGTCTTTCCTTGAATGAAAAATCGACATAAAGTTTTCGGTTGAGTTTGCATTTAAAAAAAAAAGAATATGTCAGCCGAATAAACCATCTTTGAGAGATCATTTACTCTTTGTGTAAAATTGACCAAGTGTCCAACCTGTCCAAATTGAAAGGAGTTGCAAACCACAATTCAAAGCTTGTAAATTTAAGCTTTTTTTAACTTTCTGGGTAGAAAAACATCCTTGTAGAATGAAAAAATTGCTTGTAACAAGCAATTTTTATATTTTCCGCAATGTTTCCAAAGCATTTTTCTTGAGGGGCGTCCAAAAGCGTCATTGAGCGGGAATGGGTAAGAATGCCTTTGGTGGAAATAAAATCTGTCAATGTAAATATTTGTATTTTCATCTATTTATAAATACTTTGGTGCCATTTACCCACATGAGTGACTCCAACAGAAGACAATTAATAGGACAAGGGGAATCTTGGTTATTGGTTGCACTCCTAAGATAAAGTTCTACACTTTTGGTCAATCTTTTAAAGGATTTCAAATGTGTGAAGCGATTTCTTTGTTTTGGCAACCAATTTTTTTCAACCTTTTTAGTTCTTTTAGCTTTTTTGAGATAAGACCATAAAACAAACAATTCTACCTAAATCTGTATGATCATTTGCTCTAAGATATTCTGACTAAGAAGATGTTTATTCAGAATCCTAGCAGTTCTTATTGGGTTGTATGAATTGATGTTCCATGCCAATTTGGCAAATATATGACTCCTACTCTGACCCTCGAGACTCCAGGTTCATGATTCTAATAATTCTTATGGAGATGCATGATCGGATACTCATGGTAAAGGTATTCTGGATCTGGACAAAAAAAAAATCTTTTGAGTTTCAAAATTTCATTTTTGTTCCTATAGTAACCAGAGTTTATACACCAATTTATTTTTTTCATCTATTTTGAGTGAGGATCACCAAACATTCTTGCCAAATTTGCTGGGATCTGGCCTACTGATTTGGTAGGAGATATTGTTTAAAGAAATCCAGATTAACCCATTCCCACACAACAAATTATTAGACTGGTCCAAATTGAAAGAATCTGAAGACGACAATTTCAAGTTGATGAATTTTTATTATTTTGTCTGTTTGGATAGAAAACATTAGGGATAATGAAGAAATTGCTTGATACAAGCAATTTCTTCATTTTCTGCAATGTTTTCCAAAGCTTTGTTCTTGAGGGGCGTAAAAATTCAAATATAAGGTTGATTTACATCAGTATCAAAAGAAGCGCCAAGTACAATATTGAGGAAAATATGAATAGGCCATTTGTACATGCTTACCATACAGCACTGTCTTTAATATATTCAAATGAGGTCCTAAAATCACAGCAATTTCCTTTTAACCCATTCCCACACAACAGAATTTTAGACTGGTCCAAATTGTAAGAAGCTTCAGACCAATTTCAAGTTGATGGAATAATAATTTTTTTCATCTTTTTGGATAGAAAACATTGTAGATAATGAAGAAACTGCTAGATACATGTAATCTCTTAATTTTCCACAATATTTTCCAAAGCCTTTTTCTTGAAGGGGCGTAAAAAGAAGGGCTTGTGTGGGAATGGGTTAACAGTAAATAAAATCATGGCAAATCAATTTTTGGTAGGAAAGCATTTGTTTTCCTTTAGACTTAGTAATTTATTACAACAGCTGTATGGAAAATATCAAGTCTTTACAATACCAGTTGATCCAAAATTATTTGTTCTTCAACTATTTAACAGAAGCAATACCAATCTTTAGGATTAAGTTAAATTTAATCAATTGGCCACTGAATACCCTTTTCAAGATACTTGCTCATGTACCCTCTTACAAAATTAACTAGAAATTGTCGCATAGCGGACTAATACCCCCCAACAGCGCTTGTCCATATACAAGTGCTATCCACCAAAGGGCCGTAACAAAAAAAGGACTTTTTAGTTAAAGGGCCGTAAATCAGTCAAAAATAAATGGACCATAACCAAAATAGGATATGCACATGTCTGACTTATACTGAGTCTTTCTGTGAAATTTGAATCAAATACGTCAAATAGTAGCTGAGAAATTGGACACGATTTTTCACCAAAGGGCCACTATTGAACTCCGTCAAAAATCAATGCACCGTAACCAAAATAAAATATGCACATCTCAGCTTGATACTGATTATATCAGTGAAGTTTGGATAAAATCCATCCAATAGTTGCTGATAAATTGAGCAGACATGAATAAGCTACAGACAGACAGACCGACTGACCGACCAACAAGCTGACTCCTATATACCCCCCAAACATAGTTTTATGGGGGGTATAATAACTTTGACCTGTCAAGCAAAAGGAAACTGCATTAGAACTCTATTTAATAAATAGTTGAAAAAGAGATTATATAAGTATCAGATGTTAACCAAAGGATAAACAAATACCAATAATGAATTAGTATAATCATTCAAGATTAAACTATCTGACAAAAAATGAAAATAATTTGTTCTGTCCTGTCGGACTAGAATCAAAACTTTCAACACTTTCCTGATAGCCCATTTGTATGGGACAGTTTATGCTAGGTTGATATTTCTTGATATTTTGGTACAAGATTTGTTCAAGGCTTGCACACTGCTATATCTTTCTAATTGAGAATGAACTAACATGCTGACAATTCAAGATTGTTGGCTAAAAAGTTCAAAATAACAATCAGAATCAGGGGACTATTCAACATTTGTCTCTCACCTATGGGTGGATAATCGTAAAACTGGAGGCTAGTAAAGGATGTAGCGGTAGTACTGGTGTGAGAAATTGCAGGAGTCCATTGTTAAGTGCTACAGCCACCGCTATATAACTGAAATACTTTTAAAAGTGGCATTAAACCCCATTGAATTCTAAATACTGTTGCAGAGCAACAGTCAGACAGAAAGACAGGGCCCTGGGTTATGACCGGCGCATTAACATGATATGACCTTAGAAGCTTGTCACATGATCTCATCAGGTATCTGCAGATGGTATCAATGAGATCTATCACCATGCCAAATATGAGTATTGTATCTTGAATATGCTTAAAATAATTGTAAATATTAACCCTTGTCATGCTGAACCCGAAATATTCTGGTTTTAGCAGGAGGTATAGAACCAGATCAGCCTGCACATAGGTGCAATCTGATCTTGGTCTACTCCTCCTTGTACTTTTCCTGCCAGAGCCGCTTAAAAGAAATAATTACGAGTTCTATCAGTGCTTTCAGCCCTTTGATTTTGTAGCAATTCAGTCAGGTAATTCATACAGCATGACAAGGGTTAAGTTTTAGCAGTCAAACCTTGTCAAAGATCTCGATCTCAGCATTTTCAGATTCTTATTGATGAGATCTATTGCCTCTCTATCAACCCATTACCACACGCCAAAATTTTAGACTGGCCTAAATTGAGAAAAGTTGCAGACGATAATTTAAAGTTTATGAAATTTTGGATTTTTTTTAACCTTTTGGGTAGAAAACAGTGAGGAAAATGAAGAAATTGCTTGCAACAAGCAATTTCTTCATTTTCCACAATGTTTTCGAAAGTTTTTTTTCTTGGGGGCGTCTTAAAGTGTCACTGAGTGGGAATGGGTTAATCAGCACTGTACCTTGAATAGGCTTAAAAATAATTGTATAACTTAAGTTTTTTGTTAGGCGTTTTCATAAGTCTAACCTTAACCTTGTCACATGAGCTTACCATTGGTATTTACTAATGTGACAAAAAATAATTGATAATGTTAATTTTTTTGTTTAAATTAGACCTTTAGATGCAGGGATATAAAAGGCCTGACACTTGAGTGAGTATTTGTTGTAACACCAGTTCATGCAGCATTCACAAGAACATGCTCATTCTGTATACTTACATGCTTGAATATATTTAGAATTTCTGTTTAAAATTCTAGTCATAAACTTAGAACAAGGTGCATTGAGGACCTTACCTCCATAGGAAGAAATTCTGCTTCCACAATACCTGTAAAATATAAGAGATAATGTAAAAAGGGTCATTGGCCCTAAAGTGCTCACCTGAGTCCATGACTATAGAAGTAAAGTGACCTTATTTTAGCCAAAAGTGACCAATTATCAAATTACGTCTACGAAATCAAGAACAAACATTCATACTACGGTAAGTTTCAAGGTATTTGTGCATAGAAAAAATAGCAAGTAAATTGGACAGAAAATTTCTTTATATCAGATTTTGTGACCTAGTTTTTGACCCCCATGTGACCTAATATCTAACTTGACAAAGATTTTTATGAAGACAAACATCTGAATAAATATCCAGTCAATTGATTAAAAAATGTTGCCTCTCGAATAAAAACAAGATTTATGTCAGATTTGACCTATTTTTTTACACAAATGACCCAAAATTAAAAGATAGTTGGGATATTTAGAAAACAGACATTCTGACCAAATATCAAACCATTTAGGTAAAAAATGTGACCTCTGGAGTGTAAAGGTATTTCTGAGATTTGGCCTAGTTACCTAGTTGTTGATTGCATGTCAAGCAAAGTCTAACTTAGCCAAGATCTCATAGACACAAAGTTTATGACCAAATATCAATGCATTTGAGTGATAAATGGGGTCTCGAGAGTAAAAAACAGATATTTCTAAGATTTGAAGTAGTGAGCTAATTTTTTACCCCATGTGACCCAAATTTGAACTTGACTGACATATCATGGTCACTAACATTCTGACCAAATACCATCTGATTTGAACCTAAAATGTGGCCTATAGTGTGCACATAAGATTATTTCTATGATTTTACTTAGTGTTTTACTCAACATAACCTAATATCAAACTTGACCGGGAAATTATGCAGACAAACATTCTGAGCAAATATCAATTTATTTTAGGCAAAATGTGACCTCTAGAATTCACACGTTTTCTAAACTTTGGCCTAGTGTCCTAGTTTTTGACCCAATTGACCCAATATTTAAGTTGTTCAAGGTTTCATCGAGACAAACATTTGGACAAAGTCTCACTATATTTGAGCAAAAATTGTGGCCTCTAGAGTGTGTATAAGGTGTCGACACATTGCAGACAAAAAACAGAGCTAGATCACAAAAGCTCACCTTGACCACTTTGATGTCAGCTGAGCTAAAAACAGAACATGTCTCTTAAAAAAAATACCAATGAATATCAACAGTGATTGTTGACTGTGAAAAGTCTTTTTCTTACATAGCCATTTTCAAAAAGGTGGCTAATTAAAAATCAAAGGTCTGAATGGCATTTGTTTTGCAGCTCATACTTGGCTAGCTGATGTTCCTTTAACCTATTCCCACTCAACAAAATTTTAGACTGGTCCAAATTGAAAGGAGTTGCAGACGACATTTCAAAGCATATGAAATTTTGATTTTTTCTACTTTTGGGGTAGAAAACATTGTGGATAATGTGGACAATGTTTTCAAAAGCTTTTTTTTCTTGGGGGCGTCTAAAAGCGTCATTGTGTGGGAATGGGTTAACTCACTATGATATTCGATACAATCAATTTGGAGTTTGGATGACCTCATCATACTTCTTACTTTCTTCTGTCCACAAATGCAACATTTCAATAACTTGTATTTTCCTTAGCAAACGATACAAAACCACGGAAATCGCATTTTTACATCTACCAAACGTCTTTATGTCTCCTTGCCAATAACTGGCTTGATCGACAGTGTAATTGTAAATTTTTGACAAAATACACTAAGTATAGTTTTAGAGCATCGCCCTACGATCTTAAGAAAGATTTCAAATGAATAGAGGTTTCTTAGTAGAGTTTTTGCTTTGGAATTTGAGCAAGTTTCAAGGCCATTACTTTCTCAATATTTTGTGTTGGAATCTTTCCACCCACTTCATAAATAAATTGATTGTTGGAATCTGAAAGACTGCAAACCGATGCATGTGTCGGGTTAAGGACTTTTTCAAAATGGGATAATAGCGGACCTTGAAAAATATACATTGAAACATTACATTGATACTTTGATTTGTCTTTTCATGGTCATTTTTTCATGAATGGGCCTTCATTTTTAAGTAGTATTACAAGAAATCATGAATCAATGTCGTTGTCAGATTACTAGAAGCGAATCGGTAATTTGGCCGATTCCTAGATTACAGTCAGTATCCCGACTGCAATAAAAATCATTTATGATTGATGGCTAGCTAAATTTCATGAAACAAATAGTATCTGAGATCAAAGTTTGTTAATTTTTTTCTTTAAATGGCCGTCAATTTGAAAATGCACACAACATGCAATAGCCACTTGTTTTTCTTTTAAAATAATTAACAAATGAAGGTGAATCGTATAACTGATTCAATTTATTTTTGACAGCAAAGGCTTGGATAGTGACAGGTGAAAACAATAGTTACTAATTCTTGGGTACGCACATATAGTTTGGATGATTAACCCCTTCCTGGTTAATCCCTGGTTTTCACGTCCCTGTTATTCTAATTGAGAAAACATTGTGGAAAAAGAAGAAATTGCTTGGTCACAAGCAATTTCTTCTTTTCCACAATATTTTCTACTCTACCCAATGGTTATTTTGTAAATTATATCCACTTTTAATTGTCGTCTGCAAAACCTTTGAATTTGGACATGTCTAAAATTTTGCAAACAGGAATGGGTTGACTGGCTCTTTGGTAGTCACAAATAGATAAAATGATTGAATAAAACGGGTCATTCAGTCAAGATCACAGGAACACAGGGTCAAGGTATTGGAGGTTTAAGGAAAGCCTATCACCTGATTAGTGCATATATGAAGTATGGTGGTCCTAGTTATCAGTGTTCCGGAATTATAAGCAAGGATAAAGTTTTGGTTAAAGTTCTTAAAGCCAAAGTTTGAAATTGAGTGAGGTCACAGGGGCTAGATACATATGTACTTGGTATTGAGTCAAGGCCTTTTACATGTTGAGTGTTTATGAGATGCTTGATTTTCCTAGGGATAAGCATTCAGAAAATATGTTTTATTAAGTTTTTTGTTAAAAGTTTTTTAGGAAGGTCAGAGGTCAAGGTCTGAGGCTCACAATACTTGATGTAGTATGAAAGCCAATCCCTTGATGAATGTTTATATGAAGTATGATAGACCTAAGTATAAAAATTCTGAAAATATGAGCAAGGTTAAATTTTTTTATCAAAGGTCAATTGATTTATTGAATGGGGTTTAGCACCACTTTTGACAGTATTTCAGTCATACCACTGAGGATGGAGCATCCAATAATGGTATTTCTCAGACCAGTACTACATCCTATCCCATCCTCCAGCTGCTATCCCAGTTTACGATTATCCACCCAGGTGTGAGAGACAATTGTTGGAAAGGATATGTGCGGCTGCTGGGGATCGAACCCCTGACATCCCATGATTGATGATTGGGAGTCTGATGCGCTACAAACTGCGCTATGATGGCAGATCAAAGGTCAAGGTTACAGGTTAGATGTACTTGGTGTCAAGTGAAAGCCTATCATCAGATATGTGCATTTGGTATTTGTGTTATACAGAAATTGTTTTTCAAAATATTTTGTATCAGTTTATACCATTGAGAGATCGTCCGACATCTTTATAACTGAGTTTGAATATATCACACTCTCAACACAGAGTAGCGTATCTACAGTGACCTCCTGTGGGTACACAGTCATGTGATCTTTGTACCTGCTTTTTATGCAAATGCATGAGACCAGGACTACTATAGTTGTTGATTGCTTGTTGAACAAGAATTGAGTCACATTTTAGCATTCATGAATTCTTAAGATTTTGTTAAACTTACACGAATATACTTACTGAAGGTTGTAATCTGTCCCAGCTGTTCCTCTCAGGATATGAAACACTCCATTACAGTTTGTGTTAGAATAGCTGTTGAATGTTCCAGTACAACCATATACA
Source organism: Fragum fragum (assembly GCA_946902895.1). NCBI lineage: Eukaryota > Metazoa > Mollusca > Bivalvia > Cardiida > Cardiidae > Fragum > Fragum fragum. Next base: position 22,202,014 of record OX336370.1, on the reverse strand, counting down.
AAGTGTCCCTGTAATCATAATAACACATAATCATGTCTGATTTTTGCCTTTCGATTACCAATCAGCTCTATTTGAAACTCTTACTAAAATTTATTACCTGATGAAATTTTAGACTGTTCCAAATTAAAGGCTTTATCTCAGCAAAAGGAATCTTGAAATGTTCATTAAAATTCTTACCAGACCCCTTTTATCAATAATTTCAGATTAGGTCATAGGCAATGCCCATAAAAACCATGTATTTGCTTTCAGGAAAGATTTCTATACTTCCCTGTTCCATACAGTGCTGATAAGTCCCAACTATAAAAGCTTTTTTATCATCAGATTTCTAGAAGGATTCTGAGAGAGGTCTGGCCTAGGAACATTTCTATTGAAAATTATTCAATTCATTTGAGCACTTTCATGGAAGACATTCTATTTAAAGATCATCTCCTATTTCATGGGATATAAGCCAGAATACAATATTCAAAAGGGATCCTCCTATTGAATATACAAACTTTTTCAGCAACTCTAATAAAGATTGACCCATAATTGTGACTTCTAGAGTGGTAAAAAGCAAACTACCATTAAGGCCCAGAATGTCACAAAATTTGATGGGATCTTCCTTATAATATATCATTTGATGACAAAGGATACAAGATCTTTATTTCCTGAACAAGAGTCTTAGGAAGAATGCATCAATGTTGAAATGTTGTAACTTGACTATCAACTACTAGAAAGTAACAGCAATCAAAGGTTGACATAGTTATATTCAAGCAAAAATAAATAACAGACAAATGAATCTTTGCCTAAAGGAAGGTGTTTTTGTTCAAGAGACATGACCCAAAATTTAGACCAACATAATTCCAATGAATTAACTACTAACTCATTAAACCATCCAATCAAGACCAAACACTGATTCCAGGTAAAAAGACTAACAGATGCCTAGTCACCCATGGTCCCAAATTTTTGGTCTGGGCCCTGAATTTATGTAGAAAATTCCCATATGCCTAATGTTAGATACCTGTATTGAATATTTTACAGTTAGGGCCCTTAAATCAAAATTGTACGTTTTTTTTTTCTCTGCAATTCCAATGTCAAAGCAATAATGTCAACACCAAGGGGGCATTAAAAATTCCTATTTATTTCCTCATTATCATACATTATCATACATTCCCATTGTTTATCCCTATGTAATGAACAATAGCTTGTTAAAAACAATTTCTTCATTATCCACATTTTTTTCTAGCCCCAAAAACCAAAGATTATCAAATTTTCATCAACATTAATTTATCATCTGCTTTCCTTAAATTTGGACAAGTCTACAATTTTGTCTTCTGGTGATGGGTTAAACTCTCTAGCATCTGACATCAGTATATTGACATAGTGTGACTTTTTTTTGGGGTAACTCTTACTTTGTGCTATGTTACATCAACTAACTTATTAAACTTCATCTAATCAAGACCAAACACTGATTCCAATGTCAAAGTATTAATGCCAACACAAAGGAAGCTCTAGAAATTCCTCTTTTTTTTAACCAATTACCATAAAATCCAACAAAAAAAAACCCACTTAAAAGCTTTGGAGAAAATGTGAAAAAATGAACAAATTGCTTGTTAACAGAAATTTCTTTTTTATCCACAATTTTTCTAGCCTAATTTTCACCAACTTTAATTAATAATCTGCAACTTCCTTAAATTTGGACAAGTCTACAATTTTGTATTGATGGGTTAAACTTCCTAGCATCTGACATCAGTATATTGACACAGTGTGATTGACCTATTTAATGAATTTTGTCCCCTATAGAAACAGTCAATCATATCTCTTTTGTAGTCTACAAGAAGTCTTTGACCTTCAAGAATCAAGATCTTGCAATATTACATTACTAGACCTTATTTAACAGCTGAAACAATGATCAAAACTTAGGGGTTAGAAAATTCTAATTCATTTTTTTACCATTTGATAAAAGCAATACACCATTTATTGACACAATAAACTAACATTGCATTGCTGTAATGCACTTAGCTTTCATTTTTTTCCAAAGTAAAATTACAAAGAATCCACAACAGAATTCCAATACTTTTGAACTATCACCTCTCTTCTCATCAGTGACAATTAACCATCTTGAATTCAAGCCAGTGTGGGTCATGCACCAAAGTGAAAATAAAATTATTGATCAGTATCCATCACAATTAATGGTGACAGATAGCCATCAGACACCAAATATTAGGCCTGTTATTGTATTGAAGCTGTACCCAGATGATATGTCAAACATTGGATGATGACTTACCATAACCGACCTTTTGTCAAGAGTTCCATTGTATTGGAAGTCAACAAGTGCCATCAACCCAAAGACCTTGATTAAGTCTACAGCATTGGAAGTTGGTAGCTCTGTTTCCAAATCAATTCTCAATACACTATCATCTACTGTACCCCGAGCTTTAAAAGTCGAGAGAACCATTTTTGTTTCCTGAACAGTATAAGCAAACAAAGCCCAGTCTATGGAATTAATCTGGCTGACTAAATGTGAGCACAAGACCCCTTGTGATGAACTAGATATCGTGAAATTAAATGTGACAACACCATTGGCTGCCGCAGATGCTGTGCAAATCTCATACAGACTTAGTGCTACATTTGTCACCTCTATCACTGGGGAGCAGGAGTGCACCATCATCACTGTAACAAAACAAGATATAACATCATTTACTCTTTTCAAATATTCCAAATCATCAGGAAGCAACTGATCTGTTTGTAAAACAGTTATCCCCTCCCTCCCTCCCTATAGAAAGTGGTGCAGTTGATTACTGATTAAAATGACTGTTTGAACTTCAAATGGATTGATCTAAAAAAAAAACGACGGCGTTGACCCTGACTCACTCACCTAGGAAAGAAATTTTTTTTAACTTTCAATAGTTAAATTTAATGTTACGGTTAGGATTATGATCCAAGAGGGCCTAACCATACTTTATACATATATTGGCTCTTTACCTGGGGATTCAAAAGTCAGGATTTTTATCAATGTTCACAGAATTTCTTAACCAGATTGTTAATGACAAATTCCAAGGCTCTAGGACTTATGTGTTTAGAGAAGAACACTTTTTCTTTCTCTCTAGATCCAAGGGTAATAATTCAGAAATTTGACAGAAGTTAATGAGTTGATGCTTTTATGCAAAATTTCAAGACTCAGGGCAAACTAGGTCTAGACAAGATTTTTTTCAAATTTTGCTATTCTTGCATTGGCAACCATAGTCCTATTAGGGATTTTTATTATTTTAGCAATTTTCAAAAGGGACCACCTATGGAACATTCCTGCCAAACATGGTTGACATTTGCCCTGTGGTTTGGGAGGTGTCATTTCAAGAAATTATTGACACACAAGACACAGCCCACAACAGACAGACTGTGATCAAGTAACTCACCTTGAGCACTTTTTGCTCTTGACAGCTACAATCACTGTATACTTAAACTATTCTGCTATGTCAAGGGTAGATGATTGTCGAAACAACTTGAAGATTAACCCTTTCCTGGATAAACCTGGGATTTTACGTCACTGTGAATTTACACAATTGTGGGAAAAGGAGAAATTGCTTATAATAAGCAATTTCTCCTTTTCCCACAATGTTTTCTACCACATAGGATGGTTTTATTTGGAATTGCATCCAATTTTCATTGTCGTCTGCATCCTCTTTCAAATTGGACCAGTCTAAAATTTCAAAAACCAGGAAAGGGTTAAAATGATTTTTGTCTGATGTTTTAATATTTGGTTACAATATTTGTCTACATGATATCTTGATTGAATTTAAAATTAGATTTCAATAAGGTCAAAACTTAGGTCACTTGGTTAAATCCTAGAAACAACCTTGTATGAACTCCTATACAAGTCTAAAATTTGGTCACATGAAGTCAAAAACTAGGTCAAAAATTTAGAAAAACCTTGTAATCACTCTGGAGGTTTCAATTTGCGCTCAAAAGTCTTACTATTTGGCAAAATTTTAGTCTACATTATATCTCAAACAAATTTGAAATTAGGATGTTTTGGTCAAAAACTAGGTCACTAGGTCAAATCTTAGAAAAACCTTCTGTGCACTCTTATGGTATTTTTGGCTCAAATGTCTTGATCTTTGGTCAGAATGTGCCACATTTTTGTAGATTTGCTACAGTGATCTTATCTTATATTGTTTTATTCTTTACCCATCCTTCAAAAACATATCTGAAGCCGCTGTCATAGCGCAGTTGGTAGCGCGTCGGACTGTCAATCTAGAGGTCCCGGGTTCGATCCCCGACAGCGGCACTCATCCTTTCTGACTATTTGTCTCTCACCAATGGGTTGATAATCATAGACCTATGTTGGATAGCAGCTGGAGGCTAGGAAAGGATGTAATGGTAGTACTGGTTTGAGAAATACCAGGAATCCATTGTAAGTTGCTCCAGCCGCCGCGATATAACTGAAATACTTTTAAAAGCGGCGTAAACCCCCATTCAAACAAATCAAAAACATCTGAAAACAACTATAAATTTTCTAATGAGGGTGAGGGGGACTTGTCCATGGGTGGCTCCTGGTCCGGGGAGAGCAGATGTACCTTCAAGCTCACACTGGATTATATAAAACCTCTACAAATATTCCTAAAAGTCATTTCATACTTCATTTGCCATTGATCAAATGATTCATTAATATACAAATATGTATGGCAGTCTTTTTTACTTTCACTTTATCCTCAGCATATTATTTCTTTCCCATGTATTTTTGTCACTTCAAGTTTTACATTGACTGAAACTTTTTTATTTGTTTTAGCACACTTTATGAACTCAGTTGTTGATGCGCCAAAAACCTAATTCATTCATTCATTTGTATTAAAGATCTTTATATTTGGATAGAATGTTTGTCTAAATGGTTTCCTTTAGATATCTGGTCACATCGGATGATAAAGTAGGTAACTAGGTCAAATCTTATTGAAATCTTCCTTGCTATGCAGACAGTGTGACACTACACTTCTGCTATAAATATCTTGAAACATGATAAAAATGTCTTTCAAGTTTTAACTTCTAAGACAAGACTTTGGAAGCAGGTCTGGTTGGGGCAAGATAAGGTCTTTTCTGCTACTTTACTTAGATAATCATTGACTTAGGTGATTGCTTTAGGGCTGTTGGCTCTCATCTTTCAGACTTATAACTTAATACTATAGGGAAAATGCAGTAAAAGATGTTCTTGTAATGTGAAGGGCTACTAATAGCTTTTCAGAGCAGCCTTGCGCAGCGATTGAGTTTAAGATAAGATTTGATGGTTTAATACAAACATTATAATTATGATAACATGATTTTGAATTCAAATTATGGTCAGGATAAATGCTGCAAGGTCAATCCATCAATTCAATCTAGTAGCAACTTTTTGCAAATGCTACTTTTTACAGGTAGAAAAATCTACTTTTGGGCAGCAAATCTGGTACTTGCTACGGCTAATCTAGAATCCAGGCCCCTGAAATCCAAACTGATAGATTGCAGCCATCAATAAAAAAATGGATTGATCGATCAAATTGTGCAAACTATACTGGAAATGAACTTTCAACTCTAACATTTATGTTATGCATTTTTGTTGGTTAGTGACTTAAACATTGTAATTGCAGCTTATTCAAACTGTTAGTATGTAGTTTAAGTTGCTAACCAGTATTCTTTTAGTCTGGTGCTCAGAGTTAATCTCTAACACAATTCATTGGTATGTGATCAAATTTAGTATCTGATCTGCCATCGATTCTACCTGAAGTAAAAGATGCTAACTAAGATTTGACCAACAATTTGGTTTTTACTTATTTTATTCTGGTATCTCAGACTTCCTGACATGTTTAAGTGATTTGTGGTGATCTCCCTTTAAAAAGGGTTTTGACTAGTAATCCATTAATTGATGAATCTTGGCTGTCAATCAATGCATCATTCAACCAATCAAATCATTCATTCAGCCTGGAATAGAACTTTGAACTCTGACATAGACCGCCAATTTTGTTTACCTTTCTTGTTGGTTTGGCAACTTAAACATCATCACTACAGATTATTCAAGCTGTAGTTGCGACACTTAAGTCACCACAAACTTTTCTCTTTTTTTTTTTTTTTTTACATGCTCCTAGCAATTAATTTTATAAATTAAGGCTGTTTAAAATCGAAGCAGGGCTTCCAGTGGGCGTGGCCAAAGGAGGAGTTGGGCAGGGCAACTGGTCAATTAGATCAAGTATAATAAAGTTTAGATGATCATCTATGTAAGTATGTATTTACCAATTCTCACACAATCCCTTTTTCCACATGATAAAAGAATTTGAAAACTTGGCGGAAAAAAATCTTTTAACAAGCAGTTTCTTTATTTTTAACATGGATTTCTACCCAGAAAGACACTTTTTTTTAAATATTAACTTAAAATTGTCAACTGCAACTTCTTTCAATTTGAACCAGTCATAAGTATGTCATCTGGTCAGTTTTTTATTTCCCTACAAAGAACTGTGATCTAGGCAGAAGTAAGACCTGTTACATCTATTCAAAATGTACACACTACTATTTATTTATCTTCAAAAGCAATGATGAAATGTCACTCAGGCTTTAATTCGTAATATTTGCTAAATAAATCAAACATGATGTTGAAATACAGATATTTTCCACATGCCACCAGACATTCAGTTAGACAGGATTTTCTAAATGTCCAAAATTAAAATGAACTTGTCCACAAAAAAGTGAAGATACAAATTTGCAGAAAACCTTATTGTTAAGAACCCTGCATTTTCTTCATTAACAACAATATATTCTTCCATTATATATAAACACGAGTCTTCCAAAATGTAACATGTTATTTTTGAAATCTATTGATTTGATCTGTTATTTACTTGTCCAAGGATCCTGGATAAGAGGCCCTATTAATGTAAAATGTACTTGTCTGCAATTAGAAAAGCCCATATCGTACAAGTTGGGAATGGGAATTCCACACACCTACTTTGAAGTTTCCTCTGTAATTTTATATGTAAAATTCAAAACTCTTTTTTTCTCTATCTATCCACCTTAGTAACCTCTTTATTGAGTATCATCCCATTTACCTTTGGCAACAGTTTTCAATGTTGTGAAATTCACTTTGAATAAACTTTATGACAGTCTGCATGATACTTACACACACGGAAAAATGATGATACAAACACAAATCTTCTCATGGTTGTTGTTCTTCTAATAGACCTCACAAAACAGAAGCCAGTCCAGTTGACCCATTCTCTAAAATATAAAGGTTGGGTTGACACAAATAAGTCAAGAACCAGTTGGTTATGATTGTGTATAGCACATAATGTAAAGAAGCCATTGGAAACTAGAAAACTGTGCGGGTAAAGAAGAAATTATTTGCATGCAATCTCTTTTCCCATATTTTTTTTTCTTTTTGTGAATGAAATCTCTGAGATTCATAAAAATGGTATAAGACTGGTTAAAAGCATAAAAAAGTAATTTATGGATTGAAATTGAATGAGAAAAACTTCAGGCAAAGGACCTGCAGATTAGGAGCCGATGCCAGTTTGACATGTAATTTGCAGGTCCCTGGAAGAAGGACTGGTGTAAGTGTAGACGCTTGTAAAGCATCAAAAAATATAATCTTATTGCATGAAATAAGGGCTGATCTATATAGAAGGTAGTATAACATATTGAGGGGCCAAATTGTCACAAGATACGCCCGTCACACTACTAGATGTCAACTAGGGTAAGGGTTTTAGATAAAAGTGTGAAAAAAAGGGACAATAACTCACAAGGTAAAGTTATGGTTCTTTTGCGTGTTATTGTGACCATGAATTTTCATGATCATACCTATTATACAATCTGAGATGTGCTACACACAAAATTCCAGTCTAGACAATAACAAAGGGCAATAACTCAAAAAATAAGTATAGTAGAGTTATGGTTTGGGTGCTGAACTTCTTCTTGGCTTTGTGAGATCTGTCCACTCAGTTACATGATCATACCTATTGAACTTTCAGAGATAAGCCTTGGAAAAAATTAAAGTCTGAAAAAAACAACAAAGAGGAATAACTCAAAAAATAAGAACTATTGAGTTATGTTTTTTGTGCATTGCACTTCCACTTGGTGAGATCTATTAACATAAAGTCTCATGACCATACCTATTATACTTTCTGTGATATGCTCTTTGCAAAATTCAAGTCTAAAAACAACAAAGCACAATAGCTTAACGAGAAGTAGGTTGTCCAGGGACAACATGTTGAACCTGCCGATTTGCACAGAGAATGTGGTGCACAGATCTTTTTATTTTTTTTTTACTTTGACCTTGACATATCACAACAAATGTTTTGTATGACAGTAGCACTCACCAAGTAGAACATCTGTGCCATGTTATTTCAAATCCATTCAACAGTGACCTTGACCTTGCATGTATCATATGACACTTGTACTCATCAAGAAGAACAACAACTGTGCCACATTATTTTCAAACCCATCAATAAATGTAGAAGTTATGCTGCTAACAGGGTCAATTTTGTCCTTTCATTTCAGCTTTGACCTTGACCTTGGAGGTATCACAACAAACGTTTCACATGATACAAGCTCTCATCAAGTAGAACAACTGTGCCAAGTTATTTTTTAATCCATCAATAAAGTAGACGGTAGTTTTTTATTGTTTGACTTTTAATTGTGACCTTGACCTTGGAGGTATCAAAACAAACATTTCACATGACACTAGCACTCATCAAGAAGAATTACTGTGCCAAATTATTTTCACATCAATCAGTAGAAGTTATGCTCTGGACAATGTCAATTTTGTCCTTTGACCTTCAACTGAGACATTGACCTTCGAGGTATCACAACAAACGTATAGCTTGACACTAGCACTCATCAAGAACAACTGTGCCAAGTTATTTTCATATCCATCAATATCTGTAGATGTTATGTTCCAGACAAGGTCAATTTTGACCTTTGACCTTCAGCTGTGACCTTGGAGGAATCACATCAAACATTTTGCATGACACTAGCACATAAAGAACAACTCTGCCAGTTATTTTCAAATCCATCCATAAATGTAGAAGTAATGCTCCAGACAAAAATCCTGACACACTAACGCACTGACACTGAAGCGAAATTATGACAACTATGTCTTGCTCAACGCAAAGCGGGCTCTACAATAACCAAGCATGGCAGAGTTATGATTCTTGTGCCATACACTCCTTAATCATGCAAGGAATACAACTGCCAATTTTCAACCCAATCAAACCTAGGGTTCAAAAGTTATGCACCAGACAAAGAATTGGACGCCCCCCACCAGGCCACCTGGCCATAGGTGATCCCATAATACCTCCTGTCTTTCGACGGGTGTATAAAAATTTTCAAATACTTTCAGCATCATTCAATTTAATTTAGTCAACGTTAGATCATTAAATTTCTAAGTACTCACCTTTGTAATATGGCTTTCACGTATTTGTACTTAAATTTGTATGAAAATTTTCTATCTGTTAAAGATTTATCAATTAACAGGAAAATCATAATCTATAGAAATTCATCAATTATGAAAAGAGAAAATTTTTAATTTTTGAGTCAGACATTCAAGGTATATTGGACATGCAGCCATAAAAAGGTTTAGTAGATCTGAATTATAAAAAATAAATTATGATTATTACGTATTTCATACAAATTTAAGTACAAATACGTGAAAGCCATATTACAAAGGTGAGTACTTAGATACAGAGGTCTGATGATCAAAGTCATGCGACAATCATCCTTTTAACTAGAAATTACTCTATCATTTACTACCCAAAATGCCACTAAAGTAGACAACCACTAGATAGATTTCACCAGTGAAAAAGAAATTTGTGAATAGACTCCTTGAAACTTCAATCACGGAATGATCCCCAGGGGCGGCATATATCCTTTCTGACATTTGTCTCTCACCAATAGGTAGATAATCGTAAACCTAAGTGGGATAGCAGCTGGAGGCAAGGAAAGGATGTAGTGGTAGTACTGGTGTGAGAAATACCTGGAAACCCTTTCATAATTGCATAAACACAAAGGATTGAAAGTTCTGGAAGAGCTGAGCTGCAAGCAACCTCTTTTAATATGGACTAGTCTAAAGTTGCGTTGTCTGGAAATAAATTAATGTTAGATCAACTTGTTTTTTCTTTGAAGATTTTTTCACAATAAAAGAATAACTCATTTAATAATATATGATTTTATTTTTCTATAGGTAAACCTGTATAATAACTAATACTAAAATTGCAAGTGAATTTGACTTTTGGCGAGTCGTTTCAAAAGCCACTTGCAAAAAAATGCGGGTCAATTTTTCTGGGAAATTCCAGGCCTGCAACAGCTAAGCCTGAATTTAAAAAGAAAGTAGAAAATAAAATAAAACTAGAATGTGTTTAAATTTGCAGACAATTTTGGAAGGATGTTGGCTTAAGACAGATGTGGTACTTTTCTCAATTCTGCACAAATCCAATGCATTATGGAACAATGTCAATCTTTGATAATTTAGCAATGTCGCACCATATTTCCAGTTTTCTCCTCAACACTTTAATCAATAAAAAATACCCCACAGATTGAATATAATTATCATTTGAAGTACAACCATAACCTTGAAAATTATTTAAGACTTACCTGTTTACTAGTCCAATTTTAAACAGGTTAATAAAATTTACCAGAAAATGTCAGGTTTCTAGCACATTATTTTGATTTAATCATCTGGCAGCAATAATTATGAAATAACAATTATTCTTTTAGGACATTTGAGGAATACGACTAGCATTTCCAGGGGTAGCCTTTTGGGCTCAAGTTTTTACCAAAACGATTTGGTAATAGGGCATTAGAGGCTTCAAGATTTCACACATAAAGTGGTCAGTTTGACGTATGAAGTGGGGGATGGGCATTTATTAGAGTATGAGTGTTTATTAGAATGTTTATAGAACTCTTCTAATTAGAGAATTATATTCTCAATCTCTAAAAAATCATTTTAAAAATAATTTTACAGATTGTTTACTAAAAAAAAAATCCAAAAATTAGGTGAAAACTCAGCTAGTATTCATTTGACAGAACTAACAAGACAATATACAATTTATCCTTGTCATGCTAAGCCTGGAATGTTCTGTTTTGGGCAGGAGGTATAGACAAACATCAGCCAGCAGTCTGATCTTAGTCCACACCTCCTGTTTGTCTTTTTCATGCCAGAGTTATTTATCAAATTAAATTTCATAAGAAATATTGATGATTGAACAACAAGAACTGCCAGTGCCTCAGTGTTTTCTCCATCTGATATATTTGCATTTTTTAGCACAGTAAAATTGGTTTTGACGCACTGGAATTCATTTTGGGACCTTTTTGGGTGCAGTTAGGATTCCACCGAATATCGTCTTGACCACCTCGAAGATTGCTCGGGATGTCTGTTTATGTGCTATTTTTAACTTAGACCTCTTTTTGAATTTGAAAACAAGACTCATTTTAGTCGGGGACCTACAGGAATTATTGACTTCTCACTAACAATAGATACAAACCTTCTAGTCAATAAAATCTATACCAGTTAATCTAGACGCTAATTTGTTATTAATGGATGAGGACTAGGTAAAGTATTTTTTGTCTCAATCTATAGCTATGGAGCCGCAACGTCATGTTTGCAGAAAAATTCCTCTTAGAATGTAACCATCAATGATATATATTTGAATCATCACTTCTGATCACTTATTTCAGGTACATAATATGAAATCAGCTTATTTCGACAGCAAGGTGAGACGTACAGTACTGTACATGTTTTTGCATTTTATAGTATCGATCACAATTTTTTTGCCTGCAAAAATGACGTCAACATTGCTGGGTCAGCCAACAAAAATGATCAAACTAATGAGTCCTAAAAATCAGACCAAAAACCAGACTTAGTACCTAAATTGATTCCCAAAACATTAGTTTCACTACACTTACTACTTTCTGATTTGTTAAATACACTGCAACTCCTCTATAACGCTACCGGGCACAGCGCTGACTCCATTATAACGCGGGCCCCGCTTGGCTCCCAAAATTTTGGAGGGGGGGGGGGGGCATTTCGGGTTGCAGATGCTGAGATACGACGTTAATGCTGATTTGGCCGCGATTTTTTCATCCCGTCTTCGGCCCGCTCGAAGAAAAAGGGTTGCACATAAAATCGATAATTACCCGAAGCCAGGTAAGTTCATAACACCTTACGTGTACGGTCCTGGTCATTATTGCATTACTTCAGAGGTAATTGCTTTGTTTGATTGATTACACGCGTAGTGTTTCAATTAACAAAATGCGTTTGATTGTTTGGTCTTACTGTTTGACATTGAGATGATCGATGCCTTAAGTCTTTTATATTTTTTAAATCAATAGAGAATAGGCACGCACCTCGGCATCCTTCAGTTACAAACCTTGAAGGTAGTGCGACTTTTTCACCCTCGGCGTTCTTTATTTTCTTCAGTCCCAGGTAGGACGTGTTCTTAAAGTAATGCGCGAGCGTGAAATTAGACAAATTGACTTGAGCCTACTATTTATTTCACTTCATAGTTTGCTGGTATCCGGAGCTCGTAGAGGATAGTGGCTTCAAGATAAAAACGCAACAATGTGCTTTGAAAACAATCAGTCGTAGTTGCGACGTTTTCGCTAAATACAGAAAATACGTGAATTTGAATTGTAAATGCCACAATATCGGAAGATTCTCATCCGAAACGGGATAGATAATAAAATGAGATTGAAATAAAATATCGTTATTTTTCCGCATTTCTTTCAATAATCCGAAAATTTAATGCCATCCTGTATGATCAAACACACGGCAAAAAGCTCGTCGACAAATTTGAAGTCAAGGTTTTTCGGGTACACTTTATTTTATTCTGAGGGAAGAAAGGCGATCAAAGGTGCCGCCGCCAGATGTTCAGCTATTTATGGGAGAGTTTTCGGAGTTGACACGTGCCAGACGCGTACCCCGCGTGAGAATTCTTGCTGACCGAATTTTTTACTCTTGTCGTTATGAAACCAGACATTCCGCCGTCTCGGATTTTTTTTATTATTATGACCTTCTATTTTACGATTAAAAGTTAACGGCTACAAAGTTTAATCCAGAAGTGCAACTGGTCGGTTTAAATTCCCGATTCGTAAAGGACTAGGTTCAGATAGAGTTCTTTGTCGGTTTATTGTTACCGCATTTTTAACACTGGTAAAGAAATTAGACCAAGTCCAATTAACGCGAAAGAGGTTCGAAGGTCGATCCACGCGACATTTTCTCAACGCTTCAGTAACCCCAGGTGTTCAAGAACTCGTCGGTCTCCAAGGAGACGTCGCTATGCAGAATACTTAGATTTTATCCCTTTTGCTAAGGATGGAAATATTTACGTCCGTGTAAAACTAAATTCAATTAGATTAATGCCGACGACTATCATTATAATAAAACATGTCTCGGGTAAAAGTTCTAGCTTCTTAATATTGGGAGAAAGAGAACCACGATTTATAGACCTGTAGAAATTTACGGATTATTCAATCCTGATAGACCAGGAAGGTAAGGTAATAAATTAATTCTCCGCACACTGAATTTCGTCGGTTTCTGCTAAAATATCGTAACTACAGTTGTTGTTTTTCATTTCCGACTAGTAACTTGTATAGAATTAAACTTGTTACAGGAATTTTATCACGAATTATCGGGTGTTTGGTACACCAATTCCGACGGTTGGAAATTTCAGTGATGGGGGGGGGGGCAGCGTTATAGCATAATAACTGCACTTCTTCCGCTGTTTCATTTCTTGGACCCCACCAACAGCGTTATAGTGGAGCTGCAGTGTAGTTATAGTTTAATTTCAGTTGATAATCAAGTGATATTGGTTGAATTTGCAGTAAATTTGTTCTAGATAGTTAAAAGGGATTAAGTAGATTTTTTAAGTTACCTGAAATATCATTTATCGTATCTAGTGGGCTACACATGTTTTATAATTTCTTAAAGAACCACTTGAATTTATGGAATGGGCCCTTTAGGGCTCAGTCCACACAAAAGCTGGAAAAAACACTGGTGCTTTATTCCCTTTGATTTAAATGCCATTCCGTACTGGATTTATTCAGCATGACAAGGGTCAAGAACTTCCTACTTGCATAGGTTCCTTGGAAAAATACAGTATGACAACATTATCTGGTTTCAAAACCAGGTACTAAAATGGTCAAAGTTTATCTTGTTGGCAATATTTGTCTTCTTTCGGAGGCAGTAATCTTGTGAGATTTTGGAAGAAAGGGACAATGTTCCCATGGTCTAAATAAAGTGGGATATTTTATAAAATTGGTGGATCACACTAACAGTCTAGCAAACTAGCAAAACAGGGCTATGGAAGCAAGGAGACAGTATCTCCAAGGTCTTATGCAAAAACGCAGCCTTGGCAGATAATTTGGGGGAGAGCACTCCAATACAATAACAAAATGACACCCCTCAAGAAAATCAATCAACAAGCAATTTCTTCAATTTTCACAATGTTTCTTACCACATATAAAGCCAGAAGTCCTTACAAAGCAAGAATAGTTGTTGTGTCTCATTGTGTCATTACACATATATATATCGGTCCTAAATCACAATCTTATTAGATAAGACTATAGAAATTTGAATCCCTCACTATTAGTGATATAGTTTTAACTAACCCACATGTATCAAATTTGACTATATCCGCATTAATGTACTGTCCGAAACTAGCTATTGTAAAAATGGGTGTTCTGAACGCCGCTTTAACATTGAATGCAGTCAACATTCATATTTTCTTTTGTTGAACTTACGTGTATATTGTCTTTTAAACCTAAATATTTGCTAGCATATTTTTTTGGTCCCTAGTGAAAATCGAAAGATGTTTAAACTGTTGATATTGCAGACGAAATATTACGACTTCCGTTGCTGGTCCCCTACGGCTAAATCAGAGTAAATCAAAAGCTGGAAACTTGATAGAAAGACTTGCTTAAGATGATTGTAATATCTGTCGTATTTTATTTCTTGTCTATTGATACTTGCTACTTTTTAGCTCTACTGGCCGAAGGCCACTAGAGCTACAGCGATGACTTTTTCCCGATTGGCGTCTGTCCGTTAAACTTTTCCTTGTTTACGCGATAGAGTCAACAGTTTTCATCGGATTCCCTTCAAACTTTCACAATATGATTGTACCATCATAAGGATCGTTCCTTTCGAAATTGTGTCAGATCCGTCAAGAAAAATGGTAAAAGGGGCCTTATGAAAATTTAATTAAAAAGTCATTGTTAACACTCAAGAGTCCACAGTTTTTATCAGATTCAATTCAAACTTTCACAGAATGGTTGTACCAACATGGATTGTTCCTTTCGAAAATGGGAATGATCCGTCAAGAAACATGGGAAAAGGGGCCTTATGAAAATTTAATTAAAAATTCCATTAAAAATCCTCATTAACGCGATAGAGTCCACAGTTCTCATCAGATTCTCTTCAAACTTTCTCAGAATGATTGTACCATCATAAGGATCGTTCCTTTAGAAAATGGGTATGATCCGGCAAGAACCACAGGAAAAGGGGCCTTATGAAAATTTAATTAAAAAATCCTCGTAAACACTCTAGAGTCCAGAGTCTACATCAGATTTAGTTCAAACTTTCACAGAACAATTGTACCAACATAAGGATGGTTCCTTCAAAAAAATGGTTTTGATCCGTCAAGAGACATGGGAAAAGGGGTCTTATTAAAACTTAATTAAAAAATCCTCTTTTATGCAATAGAGTCCACAGTTTTCATCAGATTCTCTTCAAACTTTCACAGAATGATTGTACTATCATAAGGTTAGTTCCTTTTGAAATAGGTATGATCCGTCAAGAAACATGGGAAAAGGTGCCTTTTGAAAATTTACTTAAAAATTCAATTAAAAATCCTTGTTTACACGTTAGAGTCCACAATTTTCATTGGATTCTCTTCAAACTTTCTCAGAATGATTGTACCATCATAAGGATCGTTCCTTTTGAAATGGGTATGATCTGTTAAGAAACACTGGAAAAGGGGCCTTTTAAAAAAATTAATTAAAAAATCCTCGTTAACACTCTAGTATCCACAGTTTTCATCAGATTGCATTTAAACTTTCACAGAATGATTGTACCATCATAAGGATTGTTCCTGTGGGAATTTGGTCAGATCCATCAGGAAACACGGCAAAAGGGTCCTATTGAAAATTTAATCAAAAATTCTTTTAAGAAATCCTCTTTAACACCCTTGAGTCAGCAGTTTTTATCAGATTCCCTTTAAACTTTCACGGAATGATTGTACTATCATAAGGATTGTTCCTTTCGAAATTGGGTATGATCGGTTAAGAAACACAGGAAATTGGGGCCTTATGAAAATTTTAATAAAAAAATCTCATAAATTATCTAGAGCCAATAATTTTTAACGGATTCTCTTCAAACTTTCACAGAATGATTGTACCATCATAAGAATTGTTCCTTTTGGAATCGGATTTGATTCCTCAAGAAACATAGGAAAAGGGGCTTTATTAAAATTTAATTCAAAGATCTTTGTTCACACTCTAGAGTCCAAAGTTTTCATCTGATTGACTTCAAACTTTCACAGAATGATTGTACCATCAAAAGAATTGTTCCTTTCAAAATTTGGTATGATCAGTCAAGGACCACAGGAAAAAGGGGCCCGATAAAAACTGGATTGAAAAAGTCCTCGTAAACACAATAGAGTCCATAGTTATCAACAAATTCTCTTCAAACATTCCCAGAATGATTATTACATTAAATGGATTGTTCCTTTCGGAAGTAGGTTTGATCCATCAAGTTTCATGGGAAAAGGGGGCCTATGTAATTTTAATAAAAAAATCTTTGTTAACACATCATGGCCCTAGATTTCACCTGATTGACTTCAAACTTTCACATAATGATTGTACCATCATAAGGATTGTTCCTGTCAAATTGGGTCTGATCCATTGATAAACATAGGAAAAGGGGCCTTAGGAAAATTCATTAAAAAAAATCTTAATTAATGCTTGTAAGTCCACAGATGAGATGGGGTTGTCTTTATACTCAAACAGAATAATTATACTTTTGTAAGCAGAGTTCCCTTTGGAATTGGTACAGATCCATCAAGTAACATGGGAAAAGGGGCTAAATGAAAATTCAATTAATAAAACCCTGTTAACACAATGAGCCCCCAGCTTTGATCAGATTTTGTTGAAACTTTCACAAATTGATTGGAAGGTCATAACTATCATTCTTTTCATAACAGGGTTCGAACTGTCAAGAAACACAGGAAAAGGGGCCTTATGAAAATTTTATTTATAAATCCTTGTTACGAAGTCCAGAGCTTTCATCGGATTTTCTTCAAACATTCACAGAATAATTGTACAATAATAATGATTGTTGATGTTTGCATTAGACCTGATCCGTCAAGTATCACAGGAAAAGGAGCATTATGAAATTTTATTTTAAAATCATTGTACCACAATAAAGTCAACAGTTTTCATCAGATTCTGTTAAAACTTTCACTGAATGATTATTCCATCATGAGGATTCTTTCTTTTCAAATTAGGCATGATCTGTCTAGTATCATTGGAAAAGGGGCCTTTTGAGAATCTTATCTATAATCCTTGTAACCAAGTCCAGAGCTTTCATTGGATTTTATTCGAACCTTCACAGAATCATTGTACAATAATCAGGATTGTTGATGCTGACATGTGACATGATCCTTCAAGTATCACAGGAAAAGGAGCCTTATGAAAATTTTATTTTAAAAATTTTACACCAAGATAAAGTCTGCAGTTTTCATCAGATTCTGTTCAAACTTTCACAGAATGTTTGTACCATCATAAGGATTGTTTCTTTCCAAATTGGGCCTGATCTGTCTAGTATCATAGGAAAAGGGGCTGTATGAAAAATTATTACCAAATCATCATAAACACAACAATGTCCTCAGTCTTTATCAGAATCTCTTCAAACTTTAATAGAATGATTGTACCATCATTTGGATTTTTCCTTTGTAAATTAGGCCTGCTTGGTTAAGTGACACAAGAAAAGGGACCTTATACAAATTTTATTACCAAACATCATTGTTACAATAAAGTCCTCAGTCTTTATCATTTTCTTCAAACTATCATTAGGATTGTTCCTTTGTACATTGGGTCTGATTTGTTAAGTTTCATGGAAAAAGGGGTCTGATGAAAATTTTGTTACAAAAATTATTGACACAATTCAGTCCACTGTTTTCATTGATTCTCTTTAACTTTTAAAGAATGATTGTACCTACATTAGAATTGTTCCTTTTGAAATCTGGTTTGTCCTGTAAAGTATCATGAGAAAAGGGGCCCTATGAAGATTTCACTATAAACTCATTAACACAATAAATTCCACAGAATACACAGATTGATTGTACCATCATTCCAATTGTTGATTTTGACAGTGAATCTGATTATGGCAAGTGTCATAAAAAGTGGCCTTATGAAAAACTTTTTTTAAATATTCTGGTTAACACAATGATGTCCCTTGATTTCACTGGATTCACTTCAATATTTCACAGAATGATTGTACAATCACTTAAATGGTTCTTTTCAGTACTGGGTACAATCCATCAAGTATCATGTAAAAAGGGGCCATGTGATTTTTTTTTTAAATATTCTAGTAAACATAATGAATTCCCAATATTTCATCGGATTCACTTTTAACTTTCACAGAATGATCAAACCAACAGTAAAATATCACGGGAAAAGGGGCCTTATGAGAACTTGAATTTAATATCTTTGTTAACACAATAAAGTCAACAGTTTTATTGGATTCTCTTCAAAGATGCAATAATAATTGTGGCATTTGAGACACAGGAAAAGGGGCCTTACAGATTATCATTCAAAACATTCTTGTGTATGTGATTTCTTTATGCATTATTCTTTGAGCAATTAACTTCCTTAAATATCAGATTTCTTTAACGGAAAACTTGATAACCAGTAGAGCATCTCAGGCCCTCATGGGCCTCTTGTTTGAAATTTTAGACTGGTCCAAATTGAAAGAGGTTGCAGACCACAATAAAAATTGGATGCAGTTTAAATCAAACTATCCTATGTAGTAGAAAAGCAATTTCTTCTTTTACCATAATGTTTTCTGGAGTATAAAATCACAGCTACATAAAATCACGGGTTTGTCCAGGAAAGGGTTAACGGAAAACTTGATAACCAGTAGAGCGTCTCAGGCCCTCATGGGCCTCTTGTTTGGCATTGGTTCAATCTTATACTTTGTATAACTGAATTGTTTGTAATTCATAATTGCTTTGCTGCTTTTTATCTTCCCTTCAAGAAAAAAAAAAAACTATTGAAATAGTCAATCTCTTATTTTCTTGGCAAAGACTGAACCTAAACTATTTTGGAGATATGTCAAATCCAAAACTAATGCAAAATTAGGGATATCTAACATTAAAAACTCAAAGAAAGAGACTTAGTTAAATAATGAAATAGCAATTGTCTACTCATAGCTCTTGTTTATCATTCCTTTAACCCATTCCCAATCAGTGATGCTTTTAGACGCCCCTAAGGAAAAAAGCTTTGGAAAACAATGTGGAAAATGAAGAAATTGCTTGTTACAAGCAATTTCTTCATTGTCCACATTGTTTTCTACCCAGAGAGTTGAAAAAATCAAAAATTTCATTCACTTTGAATTGTTGTCTGTAACTTCTTTCAATTTGGGCTAGTCTAAAATTTAGCTGTCTGGTAATGGGTAACCCTTGTCAAGCTAAATAAAATTATCAACAGAATTACATGAAATCAAAGGTCTGAAAGCACTAAGTATGGGTTAATATTCATTTTGAAAGTATCTTATAAACAACTCTGGCTTCAAAGGCACAAATAAGTGGTGTAGACTAAGATCAGACTGCACATATGTTCAGGCTGGTCTCTGTCTATACCTCCTGCCAAACACGTATTCCTTGTTCAGCATGACAAGTGTTAACATCTTGTTCTACAAAAGCTTAACTCAATTTTTAGCGTTTTTTTTTTTTTTTTTTTTTTATGAAAAAAACGGTATTTCAAATCGATCAACCGGAAACAAGTTTTCTCGCATTTCCGCTCATTTCCACGCATGCTCATAAACGTGAAGTGAAAATCTATGTGATCGCCTCCATCTTGTTTCATCGCTGATGAAGAAAATAACTTACTTGCTGAATGCCAACAGCCTAATTTAAGTCATGAATATCCAGGAAAATTGTTCAAAACTTTGACTTAATATATCCATAGTAAATTGTCTAACAAATTGCCAAATGAGAGAAATAATTTCCTCACGTTTCTAGAAAGAATCTAGGTCAGTGGTTAGTGGAGTTAGCAATACATATAACTGTCTGTTAGTGTTTTGACCTGGCAGGGCCAAGCAAATTTACACCTGGTATACACAGTATATGTAACTAGGTACAACCCTGTTATAGTCGCGATTCAAGCACCTATTTAACCCCATGGAATAAAACACCTTTTACCTCAAATTCGACTAAATCTTTGAAACAGACATGTAGTACTTCAATTGTAATAATAATGTGCTCAACGAAAAAAGAATTGAATGTTAGCTTTGATTTCTTTACCTGTTATCATTTAACCTTTTACCACACAACCACAACTTTTCACGCGCTGATGAAATAATACAAATGAAAACGTTGTGATTAAATCAAAATAGTAATTTCGGCAAACAGTAAGGGGTCATGATTGATTGAATAGGTCTTAACGCAACTTTTAATAGTATTTCAGTTATATCAGGGTGGCTGGAGCTCCTAACCATGGATTCCTTGTAGCTCACACACCAGTACTACCACTACATCCTTATCGAGCCTCCAGCTGCTCCTCCTACCAATAACTTACTCATATTGATAATACATGCTGGCATTATTGAACGCGGTTACTGATAGGCTAGAGCTCCTAACCATGGATTCCTTGTAGCACACACACCAGTACTACCACTACATCCTTATCAAGCCTCCAGCTGCTCCTCCTATGATTAACTTACTCATATTGATAATACATGCTGGCATTATTGAGCGCGGTTACTGATAAGCCAGCAAAACTGCCCTCAGGATTTTCAGTCCTTTGATTTTAGTTGAATTTAGAATTATTAGAATTCACAGCACTGCCTAGGTAACATATTGCTATAAATACTGTCTGATACTCCTCCACATTCTTGATTTGGAAGTTGTTCATAAGTGCTTCTAATTCTAGCTCCCCTTTCTTTGCTCTCCATAGATATATATATGACTGCAAGTGTCTTTAGATGATCTGTGAATATCGTTCGTGCTTTCAGTGTCTGTTCAGGCTGCTAAGTAGTAGTGTCTTGACAAACATGTGAAATTGTAGGGTTGTCTCTCGCAGTTTAACCCATTCCCACACAGTGACGCTTTTGGACGCCCCTAAAGATAAACAATTGGGAAAACATTGTGTAAAATGAAGAAATTGCTTGTAACAAGCAATTTCTTCATTTTCTACAATGTTTTCTACCCAGAAAGTTGAAAAAATCTAAAATTTCATTAACTTTAAATTTTCGTCTGTTACTCCTTTCAATTTGGACCAGTCTAAAATTTTGTCATCTTGTAATGGGTTAATTTATCAAATATTCTCATTTTCAGCATTAAGACGTAGTTTTTATAAACTTCAATGACACCATTAAAGGTCATCATTGATACATCATGATACACCAATTTGTCTTTTGTGCACTATGTGGTGAGTTTTTTTAGGGTTTTTCTGTTCATGTTTTGACCCATTCCCACACAACCCTGCTTTTTGGCGCCCTTCAAGAAAAGGCTTTCAAAAACATTTTGGAAAATGAAGAAATTGCCTGTTACATGTTTTTTAATAGAAGAATCTATTTAAACCCCCACCCACCCATCCACTTCCAGTATATAGGAGTTAGCTTGTCAGCCATTCCAACACTGTCTCAGTTACTTTACCATGGATTTGATTCATTTTTTTTTAATTTTACAATACTTGGTATTAAGCAGAGATGTGCATGTGATCCAACCCTTTGATGAAATATCTTGTCAGCTCATTTTTTCTCCAACTCCTGCATGGATTTGATTCAAACTGTATAGATAGATAAGGTAGCAAGCAGAGATGTGCATATTGTAAAAGCAATCCATCTACTTTTAACATAGTTATGGCCTTTTGATGAAAAATATTGTCCGCTCATATACTCTTCAATTACTGAATGATTTTGACTCAAATTTCACATCTGCACTTAGTATTAACCAAAAATGGTTCAATGTGATCCAGTCTAAAATTTTGTTTTCTTTATGAACCTTTTCTAGAGAAACTATTGTCCAGGCTATAATCATATTTTACAAGAATAATCTTTTTTTGTGACCCATAGTCAGATTTCTTGAAAAAAAATTATCAGATGTAAAATTAGGCTTTTATTGGTGGAGGTTTATTTCTATGAATGTTGTATATTTAAAGGGAGGTATCGATGTTTCTGAAACTTAGATAAGAAAAAAATACAAAGTGCAGAAAAATACACTCAAACGAACATTTAATACTTTAAGTTGAGTCAGGTATTGTCTTGGTGGTAATCTAATAGGCCTAAAGTGGCTTTTTGTGGTTATATCGGAAAGGTTCAGCGGAATTCCAGGTTATTTTTAGATATCACGGAATTCTGCTGTCGACATCGAATGACCTCATTGCATATGACCCAAAGTCAACTGAAGGTAATAAATTTACTAGAGAAACAGCCAACGTCCTAATTCATGTCACATGAAAGGGTTAGTGCAAAACTATGGAAAGTGTTTATATTTGTAATAAGGCTTACAACACTTTTGGACTGATCTTTAAAAAATTAAAGACCGGCTAGCGAACATTACTCCTGATGACATTGGTGTGATGTAATTTAAACTAAATTCAAGATGACAACAGTTATTCGTACCACATGAATGATGATATATTCTTTGCAACGGTCTCGAATTAAACTAAAAATAGATTAATAGCCTATGTAGGCTATTAAGGAAATACACTGCTTTTTTCTGATAAGCGTCCTCAAATTTTTGCAAAACTACTTTTCGGCATATTGTATTCAAAAAGTATACAAGAGGAAATAGAAATAATTAAAATCTGTGACATGAAAAATACATTGACACCTACCTTTAAAAAAAAACGATAGAAAATTTTATTTAATGGGCCTAAGATTTATTGATGGAAAATAATAAATGCTGCTTGACTCTTTATTTATGTTGCATATCAGTTAATGTATCTCTTCTACACTGAAAATTTCAACATATAAAGTGTTTCCCTTGTATAAAAAATAGATCATATCAATTGGTTAGCACAAAACATTTGTAACTGCATATATTATATTGGTAGTTACAACTATCTTGCACTGACCCATCAATATCTGATTTCTATTGGTCTTATTTAAGAAATTGCTTACAATAATTTTCAGTTTGTAAAATCTTATGTTCCTTTTTATATTGTGTCAGGAAACACTGGGGACAATGAACAATTTGATTGTTTCTATCTCTTAATTGTTGACAATGTTTTTAGCTCACCCGAGCACAAAGTGCTCAAGGTGAGCAATTGTGACTTTCCCAATGTCCGGTGTCTAGTGTCTTTGATGTTATGCGCTGTGCATCTGTCATCAATTTCTAAAAACATCTTCTCCTCCGGAACAAGAAAGACAATCTTGATTTTGCGCTGTGCCTTTGCTCATCCTATTTTACCATAGAAACAAAGTAGGAAAAATCTTCTTCTCTGAAACAAGCAAGCACAGAGAATTCAACCAAATTTGACAGAAATGATCCTTTAGTGAAGGACCCTTTATCAGATTCATTCAAAGAATTTGGGCGGGACTAACTTCAATGCATAGTGAAATCTCTAAGATCTTCTTCCCCAATTGATGGGTTTCAACCAAATTTGACAGGAATGCTCATTGGGTGATCCTTTATGAGATTCCTTCAAAGAATTGAAATCGGATGAAAAATATGGCTTTAATGGGAGGGGCTAATTTCCATATATGGTGAAACCTTTAAAAATCTTCTTCTCAGAAACCAATGGATGGGTTTCAACCAAATTTTACAGGAAAAATCATTGGGTGACCCTTTATCACATTCCTTGAAGTATTTTGATCGGATGAAAAACATGGCTTAAATGGGCAGGTCTAATTTCCATATATGATAAAAACTTTGAAAATCTTCTCAGAAACCAATGGATGGATTTAAACCAAATATTTCATTGAATTGATCCATAGGTGACCCTTTATCAGATTCCTTCAAATAATTTTGATAGAACAGAAAACATAGCCATAATTGGCTAATTTCCATATATGGTGAAATCTTCTTCTCAGAAACCAATGGATAGATTTTCATCAATTTTCTCTGGAATGATCCTTTGGTGACCCCTTATTAGATGCTTAAAAGTAATTGATTGGCTGTAAACATAGCTTTAATGGATTGGGCTAATTTCCATATATGGTAAACAGTGGAAACCTACATTCTGCTCAGATTACAAACGATTATAAGTTTTCAACAAAGTTTCACAAAATGATCCTTTGGTGACTCTTTGTGAGATTCCTTCATAAAATATGGCTCAGATGATTTTATGGCTTTTATATGGGGTGGGCTTATCTACATAATTATATGGTATATAGTGAAATTTTGAAAATTTTATTCTTGCAGACTGCAGGATGGTTTTCAACCAAATTTCTCAGGAATGATAAGTAAATTCAGGCCGGTAGAGCAAATCAGGCGCTCAAGCACCTCTAGGTTCAATCATCATGAATTATTCAGGTGAGCGATTTAGGGACATTTTTCCCTTCTTGTCTAAAATGAACGCTTGTCTTTTTTTGCCCAGTGTATCCAATGCAAGGGTGCTCTCCTACAATAGAGACAACAGGTATGGCTTCCAGTCTACAAGAAGTATGCACAGCCAATCAAGCCAAATCTGACAGAGATATACCGCTTTCCTTCTGGTTGACAAAAAATGAAAATGATACATCTTGTATTGGAAAAGAATTTCAATTGACAGGTGTGGAAGCTTTGGTGTATAGACTAGAAGAAAGCTCTCCCAAGATCATACCTAAGAATTATAAAAGATCCAAAACATCAGGCAGTGGAAATGTTGTTGTTAGAGTTAATACAAATCGAATATTTGGAATTGGAGCAGAAGTGAATTTCACTGATGGGGAATCATCACAGCAAATTGTAGTATTTGTAAGTAGAGTAAGACATACCATAACCTAATCTCCATTCAGAGGTGATTGCCAAACCATATTGATTTACCTCCACTGTAAGGACAGAGTCAGTCGTCTTTACTTGACGTCATTGCATCATCCATAGTTGTAAATGACTTTCAAAATTTTGTAATGGCAACATCTGATAAAATTCTTTGTATATTAAAACAATATTCGAAAAGAAAATGGCAGAGTCTATAGTGAGTGCCCTGCTGTTGCT
Source organism: Fragum fragum (assembly GCA_946902895.1). Taxonomy (NCBI): domain Eukaryota; kingdom Metazoa; phylum Mollusca; class Bivalvia; order Cardiida; family Cardiidae; genus Fragum; species Fragum fragum. Next base: position 22,176,671 of record OX336370.1, on the reverse strand, counting down.
GAAAACAAATGAACTTGGTCACGGTCAGCTATTATGATGGGGCTGTGTCCGTCGTCTTCATTTACCTTGTGTGTACTCTAGAGGTCACATTTTTGGCTCAAATGCCTTGAAACATGGTCAAAATGTTTGTTCACATGATATCTAGGATGAGAAAGGGTCATGTGGGGTCGAAAACTAGGTCACCAGGTCTAATCTCAGAAAAACATTGTATGCAATCTATTATGATGGGGCTGTGTCCGTCGTCTTCATTTACCTTGTGTGTACTCTAGATGTCCCATTTTTTGCTCAAATGCCTTGAAACCTGATCAGTATGTTTGTCTAAAATCATTGAAAGCCCTGTATGTATTCTAGAGGCTAAATATTTGGCTCAAATGTTTTGGAAGAGGTCATTTTTTTTCTCCATTATCTTTCAGTCAAGTTAAATGTATTGGTTCACATGTGGCTAAAAACTAGGTCACAAGATCAAACCTTAGAAATATCTTGTGTGCCCTCTAGGGCCATATGTTTGTATCAAAGGTCTTTATATTTGTTCAGAGTATTTGTTCCCATGATCTCTTTCACATTTGATATTGGGTCACATGGTTAATAAAGAAGGTCACTTGGTCTGATCTCTATATCTTGAAATATGTTAAGATTGTCTTTCTAGTTTAATTTCTGAAACAAGCCTTTGGTAAAAAGTCTGGTTAGGACAAAATAAGGTCACTGGTGCCATTTTACTTCTCTTGTCATCGACCCAGGTAAGCGCTTTAGGGCCAATGGTCCTCTTATTTAGCTTACCTCAAAGAGAGCTATTGTGTTTGCCAAATGTCCAGCGCCTGGTGTCGTCCTTGTGGGTAGTTGTTGTTTGTCTGTCAACAATTTCTTGAAATATTTTTTTTCCTGAACCGGTCGGCCAAATTTGATGAAACTTGGCTAGGATCATCTATTGGTAAATGGGTGAAGTTCTGAAATTGTCCACCATTAACTCTTGTTGTTGTGGCAACAAAAAATTGAAAATAGTGAAACCTTTAAAAATCTTCTTCTCTGAAACGAGACGACAGAGAGCTTTGATATTTTGTATGCAGCACCTTGTTGGAGACATCTACCAAGTTTACTCAATGCCCTGTAGGTCATATTTGGACCCCACCTGGGGTTCACACTATTTTCCATTGAATCAAATAAAGAAAACTTTAAAAATCCTCTTCTCTGAAACCAGAAAGCCTAGAGCATTGATATTTGGTATACAGCATCTCATAGGGTACTTCTACCAAGTTTATTTGTATAATATGCTTTGGGTCATATTTAGGCTGCATGCAGGTGCCACCTATTTCAACAAAGATACATAGAAAAAAATCTTTTTAGCCATATCTTACCCCCAAAAAACCCAAAACACACAACAGAATTGATTATAAATCATACTCCAGATCCAAAAGCATGAATGAATATGACAATTGAAATTATAACCATAAAAATAAATTGTGCACCACCACAAATAAAGATTTCTTCATATAAAATTATGATGTCACAGGGAAAAAGACTATTAATTTCAACCTAGGGGCCCAGCCTGCCAAAATTCAATATTTAATATAAGAGGTATAGGCATTTTCTCAAAAGGTCTAGGGGCCCAGTGTCAGTGATGATGTTTTTGCTTATGCTAGTCATCCAAACAATTAGTGTAGAATTCCATTTGATCATGGAGATTATTGAAATCATCCATAAAGTTTAACCTATGCAAGAGGCAAACCTAAAAACATAGAAACATGGTAGAAGGTCTTAAAAATCCCCCTGGCACACACTATTTTACATTAAAAAGAAAGAAGGATATATTTAAAATCTTTTCATCCAAAACCAGAGAAGTTAGGACATTGATATCTTGTGTGTCCTCCCAAACCAGAAAATGTTAGAACATTGTTTTTGTTGTGTAGAATCTCAAGTGTGCCTCTTTGGCCATATTTAGACTCTACATGTAGCTTCTTCCTATTTACATGGAAATTAAGAGGGATATGTTAAAAGATCGTATTTTTGGACTCGCGAACTGCAAGACATCTTAACTTATATAGAGACATAAAAGAGACAAATCTTTTCGAAATCTTCTTACAAGAAGTCACCAAGCTTAAAGTTTTCATACAATACATGGGGTTATCCTCTTCAAAACTGCCCTTGGTACTATGAGTGGTCATGATGGCAAAAAACAAAAATCATATGCTGAAATATAATGAGATCACCTCTGAAATTACCCATTGGACATGAATGTTTTCTGGCAAGAATGTTCCTTGAATGTCCTCTTAGGTTTCATAAAAAAAAATGATCAAGGAAACTATTGGTGTAGTGTGTGTATTTCAGTTTATTTAGTGTTGCTGCCGTAGCACATGGATGGTTAGTTGTTACTTTGGATAGTGCAAGGATACAGGACAAAACTGCTGAGAGCTCTTGATGGTTCTTTAACAAGCTTGATGGATAATATTGTCACTTGGCGCCTCAGTTTAGTCTCGTCTGAAACCAATATCTCAAGGGTTATTCAAGTGCTCTACAAACTGATCAATTTGGGCTGGGCTTTTTAGGATGGCTTAATGGGCAGGGCTTATCAGCACTAAATGGAAAATAAAGAGAAATTTTGAAAAATCTCCACCTCTAAAACTACTTATTGGATATAGGTGATATTTGGCAAGAGTTCTTCTTAGATGGACTTCTATAAGAATTTTGATTGGTTGAAAAACATGGTTATTATGGGTAGGGCTAATCAGCCCAATTTAGAACATGTAAAGAAAAGCTAAAATTTCTTTTTCTCTGAAACTACATAATTGATATGGCAGGACCGTTCCTTGGGTCTGCCTATTAAAGATTTCGTTTTTTAGGACTTAGCTTATCAGCGCCATATGGAAAACAAATATGTAGTAATGATTAATAGCAAAAAAGATACAGTCGTGTCTGGTGATCTTGCACGTTCGGTGATCTTGCGCAATATGGGAATTTCGTATTCAGGAAGTTCTTTGATCAGATAAAGCTTGTCTGTCACGAATGTTTTACTGTTTATAGTAATTAAGAATAGCCAGAAAGTAATTTGGGTAAACATTTTTACTCGATGATGTTGTTTGCGTGTGACATTATCCTAATTAACCACCCTGCCTATTGACCAAGATTCTGATGTAGACTGGCTATGGTACTTTACCTTCCAATCATGCTGAATATTTTGGTCCAGTTACTATTTAAACTCTTTAAAACAATAAACCAAGCAGTTATCTAAGATCTAAAATCTACATGCAATAGAAATTTCTCTGTTGTAATGCATTTAGTTAAGGCAAACAGCTTCTCCTTCCAATTCCTGCCCTTTTTCAATTTTTCGTGGTAGCGCATTACCAAATCATAATGAATATGTGTTGTTTTTAAGAGCCACAATAATTTGAAAAACCATCTGTATGACGTCCATACTATGTAAGTGCGCAAGATCACATACAGAAAATCGTTTGGGGTAACTGTGTACTTGCTCAATTTTTGCACTAAGGAAATAAACTTTCCTTCCAAATATTATGCCAATGTATTCATAAAGGTATTAAGTAAACTGTGAAATAATAATGAGACCCATACAACTATTTTTAGTTTGATACTTTATGAAAGTTTTTTTTAGGTGCACAGGATCACCGGACAGCATTGTACACAAAATTATAAAGAATGTTAAGTATAATATAAATACATGTACATACAGAAATAAAAGGCCTGTTACCTAAACCCTTGAAAATCCGATGTAAACATAATTTATAAATGATTGTTATTTTTTAAGACTTCATTTGAGTATTAAATCATATATCAGGTGAAAACTATATCTACATACTTCGAAAATCACTAATTTAATACAATTACACTTTTAAAACTTTGCTGCTTCCACTGTTTCAATCAGATGAATTTTTTTCATTGATTTTCACCTGCTTTCATTTAAATATAAGACCCATATGGGTCGCCTAATGATGGTTATTATTCTATGGGCCACAAAATTACTTTGTTTGAGAAATCTTTTGACATAGATTGAATTTAAAAAAATTCATTATTTTTTTTACATTTGGTGATATTTAACAATGTAAGCTCCATTGGCTGAAAGCCAGCAAGCTATTGTAATGGTATTGTGTCTGTAGTGTGTGTGTTTGTACAAATGAGTATTCTGAACTCTTCTCTGAATCAATTTCAAATATTTGAGTAACTAGATTTATTTGAAAAACAAGGCAATTATGTGTCTGTTTATATCAAATTCCTAACAACATCATTAGCTAAATCAGTATCACCAGGCCTTATGAATAATACAGGTGCTCAATCGCCTCTAGTTTGATAATATGGGTCCTATGTGGGTCCTTCATGGGCAAAATTTACAATAAAGGACCCACAAGGGTCCCATATTGGCATATTGTAACGTCCAAGCTCGTAGAAAAGCCTATCCATTCAGAGAAAAGGATTCTCAACCCTAAATAAGTCAAACTTGTGTATTTATCACTCCAATTAGTCACTTTACTTTCTGAAGGTTCCCTAATTTGCATATCACGGCAAATTACCTCCCCTAAACCATTACATTACTCTCTCCTCGTCCTTAGTCTTGGCCTTGGGTAAGGCAACTCCGGTCTGGCAGTTGTCATCATCCCACTGCTGCCACCAAATGTAACGTTCCGAGCTGGTAGACAGAGCATATCCATTTAGAGAAAAGTATCCTTTACCCTAACTGGGTCAACCTTGTTTTCCAAATAGTCACTTTACTTTCTGAAGGTGCCCTAATTTGTATGCCACGGCAAACTACCTCTCCTGAAACTGTTACAATATTGTCCGGTTTATGCCCTTGTGGGACCCATATTGACCATACCTGCGGTGTTATTACATATGGTATTACTTTGACCATCACTTAATTACAAAATTTTAGACTGGCATGAATGTTTTGATTTTGCAGACAATGTATCAGTTAAACTGTATGTGACTTGAAAAACCGTTATAAAATACAGGGTACCAAACATTGTGAGAAGTTACCTATAAGAAGCAGTCAGATACTTCTTTTCCCATAATAATTTCCATTGTACTATTTTGTCTAATCTAGGATTTCAAGTGTTGTTGAATCTAGACCTTATGGATAAACTCTAAGAAGTAACACAGCAACAATTTTAAAAATCTGTCTGTTAGGGTAGAGAACGTTGTAGACATTGAAAATGATTGCTAATTACATGCAATTTTTTCATTGTCCACAATATTTTCTAAAGATTTTTCTTTGAGGCCTCAAAAAGATGGATTGTGTTGGAATAGTTTAAAAAAGAGTGGAAAAAGACATTCCCGAACCCTCATCAGGGTTTCGCACTTACTTTTTATTGCCATAGTCCTGTAGGCCCATTTGGTTTCAAGTCTTACAGGTCATTCATTACAATTTAACCCATTACCAGACAACAAAATTTGAGACTGTTCCAAGTTTAAAGAAGTTGCATATGACAATTTAAAACTTATGAAATTTTACATTTTTAAACTTTCTGGATAGAAAACATTGGGTGAAATGAATAAAGTGCTTGTAACAAGTAATTTGTTCGTTTTCAACAGTGTTTTCCCAATCTTCTTTTCCTGTGGGGCATAAAAAAGCAGGATTATGTGGGAATGGGTTAAGGTCCATGCTCATAGTACCATTCAAAGCAAAATATTGGTTGGAAAACCAAATGGGAAAAAAATGAATTGTTACAAGCAATTTCTTCTTTCCCCACAACCTTTCCCTATCATAAAATACCAAACACCTATTGTGTAGTATTTGATACAGAGCTAGAAGAAATTTTTAGGATATCATTGTTTTCTTGTTAAAAAGATATTGTTTATAAGGCAGAGCAATTCATTAGCTGACTTAAAATTCCTTTCAGGGATTCTTTGTACGTAGATGTGTTGGAATGCGTAGTGAAAATAATAGTTGTTGGAAAGCCTATGACCAAATGAAAGAGATGTTTGGATATGAATTCAATTTCTTGTAAGTAATAGCTCCTTTAATAGCAGGTTAATGAACATAAAGAATTTGAAAATATTGACTGGTTACAATTCAAAATTCAAGTACAAGTACTGCAGATTTTTTCATAGATTGTCAGTGAATTTTTGAATTGATAAGATGATAACAAGGTCGAAGTTAGCTGCTGAGGTCAAGGTCACTTATCAAGGTCAAAGTAATGGTCCAAGCACACTCGTCCAACATTATGGAATTCACTACCAACATATTTGTTTTTGTAATATGCTGTTTAAATGTATATGCATTTGTACTCCAAAAATAAATCATGCCATCCACAATAACTGTAGAAGTGAAGATCATACAGGGCCTTCATATTTCAGATTTGTTTAATGTGATTATGAACCTCCGCAATTGCAGCAAGTTCATGGCCATCTTACATTTGCTGTAAGTCTTGACTGTTTAGCTCATTACCATCAATGGCATTTTTGGACACCCTTAGGTTTAAAGGCTTTAAAAAACATTGTGGAAAATGAAGAAATTGCTTATTACAATCAATTTCTTCATTATCCACAATTTTTTTACCCCAAGAGATAAAGGATTTTAAAATTTCATAAACTAAAAGTTGTCTGCAACATCTTTCAATTTGGACTTGTCTGAAATTCTGTCATATGGTAATGGAATAGCAATAGGACCTATTAAGACTCTCTTGTGGTAGGCTTTTACTGATGATAACACCTATATAGGTCATGGTCACTCTCAAAGAAGAAATTAACAGATTGACAAATTGAACAGTATGTGATTGGAAATTCATACAAAGAACCTTTTCTTCTATTGATTGAATGGTTTTTAACACCGCTTTTAACAGTATTTCAGTCATATAGCGGTGGCTGGAGCACCTAGCAATGGATTCCTGATATTTCTCACACCAGTACTACCACTACATCCTTGTCTAGCCTCCAGCTGCTATCCTACTTAGGTTTACGATTATCCACCCATTGGTGAGAGATAAATGTCGAAAGAATATGTGCCACTGCCAGGGATCGAACCCATGACAACCCATACTTTTTCTTCTAAGAGCAACCTCTGTTGAGGTCAAGATAATTTTGAAAGTCAAATTTAGGACAATTACTTTAACATAGCTTGTCAATGATAAAGGAAATTTAAATATTTTCATTGGCAAAGTCTTTTGCTTGGTACCAAAAGTTTCATGCTATCAGTGTTTATTCTAGGATTTCAAAAATGTGGGGGGATTCAATTGCATAATCTACACAATCAAGAACTGGTTGGTATTTCATGCTGTTTGCTTATAGAAAAAATCCCCCACCAATGTTTAAATTATGGGGGATCCTTCAAAACAGTGGGACAATCCCCCAATCCCTCTGCCTAGAATAAACACTGTGTTATACTTGATGATATAAGGACATTCTGTGTCTAAAAAACATAATGTAAGTGTATCTTGTTATATTAATATTTATACATATGTAATTGACCAATCAGGGCTTTGAATCAGAGAAAAAATAGCCAATCAAACCAGGGGTGAACTCCAACATTGGCTGACATTTTTTGAGCATTTAAATTGGCTTAGCGAACTAAAGACTATAACTGCAGCTTATTCAAGCTGTAGATACAATGTTTAGATCGCCAACCAACCATTTCTATTTTTACTTGTAACTGGCTATATTATTTTTAAAATAACACTGTTAAAAATTGAAGCGGAACTTCCTGTTGGAGTCTGTGGGTTTAGCTTGTGGTGTCAGTGGGCGGGGGATTAGAAATTTCTTCATCAAGATCAAATACTTTGAAGTTACAAATGTCTTAAGGTCTGTTTATAGTTATCAGTTTGATAGCTTCTAAGTTTTGCCTGTACACGTTTAAGCCTTTAATGATGTTTTCAGTGAAAACTTGCAACATGTCAATTCAAACTACTTTGTTTATATTAGGAGGCCTAAAGTTTTGGGATATTTCTTTACATGTTTTTCAGGCCATGTGGAAACAGAACTTTCTACTATAATGGTAAGGTATTTTTGTATTGTTTTACGGCATGATCTAACTATATTGCAAAGAATAAACAAATTTAGAGCTTTATTTGTACCAAAGCTAATAATGAAAAACAGATCGATTTTCTTGTTCATTCAATTTACACATAAAACAAACAAATAACATATATCCCTAAACTTTGTGTGGGGGTATATAGGCGCCAGCTTATCAGTCTGTTGGTTGGTCAGTCAGTCTGTGTATATCTTTTTCCTTGTCCCCTCAATTCCTCAGCAACTTCTGCATGGAGTTAATTAAAAACTTTAAACACAGACTCGATATCAAGTAGAGATTTGGCTATTATGATTTGGTTGTGTTCCATTTACTTTAGAGAGAGTTATGGCTCTATGATGAAAAATCTTTCCACCCATTTTCTATTCAACTATGGAAAGGATTGGCCTCAAATTTCCCATTTGCACTCATTATTAACCAAAAATGAGTTTGTTCCATTTTGTTTATGGTCCTTTGACTTTTCTTAGAATTATGTCACTTTGTTGAAGAAAGCCTCTATGCCAGTGACAAAATGTTTTTGACATTGAGCGGTTCCTGGGGTTATTAATCACATTCAGTGATAGTCTAGTTCCAATTTTTATTCCCCCACCATGTAAAAGTAATGGGCATATAGAGGTACCTCTGTCAGTGTTTGAGTGTGTGTGGGGTGGGAGGGCGTATGTGCTTGTGTGTGTTTAAGAGTGTTTGTCCAATTCTTGTCCAGAATGTATCTTCTACATTAATGGATGAATTTCATAATAACTTAGCACAGTTGTACTTGTGTAGCACATAATATAAAGTTTTGTTAGATAGTCCCAAGTTCAAGGTCACAACTGAAGGTCATTTAATAAGCAGTTATGATGGGGCATACATGTGCGTGACACATTTCTAGTCTCTGATATGCTTAAGGGACAGATCAATTCAATTGGTTACAAAAATGATACAGTTTTACTCCTCAAATTTCACATTCCATTCATAAAATGAATGAAATGAGGGATATTGAATCTCTTTACAGCTATACCATTAACTATTTATTTATTTTTTGAAACACCCAAAGGGCTGTATTATGTTATGGCCCTGGTCGTCCATCCATCTGACTGTCCGTCTGTCTGTCTAACTGTTAGCAATTTTTGTGTGCACAACTCCTTTTACAGTGTCAATAAGAGTGAACTGAAACTTGCTAGAATGATTCTCTATGATGTCTAGTTGTGCATAAGATGTTTTAAATCCAAATCATTGTAGTCCTTCTTAAATTACCTGCCCTTGATTGGAAAAAAAAATCACTATATGCACAACTCCTACAGTATGTGTGGGAACAAACTGAAACTTGCTGCAATGTATCTCTATGATGTCTAGTTGTGCATAAGACCTTTGAAATTCAAATATTTCTAGTTGTTCTAGAATTATCTTGAAATAGCTTCCCTTGAATAAAAATCACTTTATTTCATGAGCGTATTTCATGAGCGCAACTCCTCCTACAGTACCACTGGGAACAAGCTGAAACTTTTTACAATGTATCTCTAAGATGTTTAGTTGTGCACAAGACCTTTGCGATAATCACTCCTATCCTTCTTGAATTGTCTGTCCTTGAATTGAAATAAATCACCATATTTCTTGTGTGCCCAACTCCTCCTACAGTTTCAATCAAAAGAAGTTGTAACTTTGCATGATGAATCTGCATAGTCTCTAGAGATGCATTAAACCTTTAGAACTAAGATAACTCCAGTTCCTCATCAATTATCTGCCTTTGACTTGAAAAATTGCCTAATTTCTAGTGTAAGCAACTTATCTAATAGCTATAACTTGTGCCTAGTGTTGAATGAAGATGGTTGAAATTTACTACAATAATTCCCCATGATGTGTACATGTGCTTCAACACATTTTGTTTTTCCAGTGATTAATGAATTTTCTCCCCTTTGTTAAGGCAATTGCTTAATATTATCATTGTGTTTTTTTTGTGAAGTGTGACCCATAGTGCTGTTAATACAAACTGTTTTACTGTGATGAATCTTAGTGTTGAAATATTGCATGGGTCAACCACAAGTTGCATTACCAAAATTGTTATATTGTAAGGTAGGATAATCATTCTAGACACAAAAGAAATTCTAAACAGACTCAGCCTAGACAATTTGCGCAGTCTCAATAGGTGAAAACTTTTTACACCTTCTAGTTTTTCCTCTTATAAGACCAGTCACAATTGTATTCTTTGGGGTACTAAAATTTTGTTGATATCAAGTTTGATTTTATCTGTCAAGATCAGTTTTCAAAATAATTTTTATTATGGTAAAATATTATATTCCACTGAAAAGCTCCTTTTGGGTGTATATGTGCTGCTTTTATAACCCATTTCCACACAATAGAATTTTAGACCATTCCAAATTCAAGAAGTTGCAGACGAAAATTTAAAGTTGATTAAATCTTTAAAATCTTCATCTTTTCGTGTAGAAACCATTGAGGAGAATGAAGAAATTGCTTGTAACAAGCAATTTATTCATTATCCACAATGTTTTCCAAGGCTTTCATATTGAGGGGTGTTTAAAAGTGTTTTTGTGTGGGAATGTGTAAAATCTCACAAAAATGATAAATGGGTCATCCTTTCTCAGATTTCTTCTTTGATTTTTGATCGAGCAAATACTTACTGGTGTTAAGGGCTATTGAGTAAGAAAAAAATTGTACAAAGATTAAGGTGAAATGCAAAAAAATCTGCACACAATCCTTCCTCTTTATACGCTCCTCAAGGTGAAAGCTTAGGGGGAAAAAAATGGAAAAAATTGTGGAAAAATGAAGAAATTGCTTGTAACAATTTCTTCATCGTCCACAATATTTCCTACCCTAAAAAACAAAGAATTTTGAAATTCCATAAACTAAGAATTGTCGTCTTTAACTTCTTTCAATATGGACCAGTCTAAAATTTTGTTGTGACGGAAAGGATTAATCAGTAAACTTGGCCTGTTGTAGCAATGATAAAGGCACTAACCAAATTTCTCAACTCATGACAATTCTTTCTAGAAAGAATTGTATTGAGATGACAGATTTGGTGAGTAGTCACAAGCATTTTTCAGATAGCTTACTATGTAATGAAGTTGATTCCTCTTTTGTTAACCTCCCATAATTTATTTAATTTTAGAGTCTATCTGCAACACAACAGAGATAGCCAGATGTCATCAGTCTTTTGAAAACTATGATGATGGTCAATGCTTCAATGGGAGTGTTGTCTTCAGCAGGAGAAAACAAGTATTGTCAAATACTTGTGATTTTAAGGAAGACTACTCCATCACTAATAGGGGTATATGGACAAGAAATTGGTGCACTGCAGATTTTGAAGTTTGTACCAGCAACACAGTTTATAAAGGTAATGTTAGGAGCAGGCTAAAAATTAAAAATCTTGATTTTGGTCCTTTAAATGAAAGCAGTGAGTTAACCAAATCCCACACAGTGACACTTTTGGACGCCCCTAAAGAAAAACATTTTGGGAAAACATTGTGTAAAATGAAGAAATTGCTTGTTACAACAATTCCTTCATTTTCCACAATGTTTTCTACTAAGTAAGTGGAAAAATCTGAAATTCCATAAACTTTAAATTGTCGCCTGTTACTCCTTTCAATTTGGACCAGTCTAAAATTTTGCCATCTGGGAATGGGTTAAGATATATAAAGTAAGCATCTTACAACAGTTTGTTGATATCTCAAGGTTCTGATCACACAAAACCACTCGCTTGAAATGAATAACCCATTGTAACTCAAATACAGCATTTTGCCCAGTAATTTCAATACCTACGTATACACAATACTTTTGAGAATAGAGAATTCTATCTATATACCATCGTCAATGTCTAGATCATACCTATTATACTTTCAGAGATATGACCCGGACAAAATTGAAGTCTGAAAAAAAGGGAAATAACTATAAAACTAAGAAGAGTAGAGTTATGGTTCTAATGCACTACACTCAGTAATCTTGTAATGAATACAACTGCCTGGCATATAAAAATTCATTAAAACTCAGCTTCCTAAGGATTGCTTGGGAGAAATTCAAAACTGCAGGGTGTTAACCTAAATGTCCAACAAAGCCACACAGGGCTATGGCTTAAAGATAAAAAATCATTTACACATTACAAGTTGACAAAGTTTTAGACAAATTAGAATGCAGTTACAGATGACATTGTTTTTGCTTAAATTTTGAAATTCTTTATCTTTTAGAGAAGAAAACAGTGAATCATGAAGGTTTTGCTTCTTACAATAATTCCTTAATTTTCGATAATGCTTTCCTAAGCTTTTTTTCTGTAGTGGCGTAAAAAATGGGGGGATAATTTGGGATAGGTTTATAAGAGCACTAAAAGATGTGGCCATGTACAAAGACTTGATTCTACTTTAAGTTAACCCTTGTCATGCTGAACCCGGAATATTCAGGTTTTTGAAGGAGTTGTAGACTAAGATCAGACTGCACTTATGTGCAGGCTGATCTTAGTCTACACCGCCTGCTTGTACTTCTCATGCCAGAGTTGTTTATGAAGTTGATTTCTAAAAGAAATATTGATTTTTGAACAATAAGTTGTATCAGTGCTTTCAGCCCTTTGATTTTACAGCAATTCAGTGAGGCAATTTATGCAGCATGACAAGGGTTAATAAATACTGAATAATGCTGCTCTCACACCTTTGCGTATCTGCGGCGTTTGGGCCAAAAATGTTTTACGTGGATCAAACGCCGACGACCAAGGCGTATTTTGATCGATCTCAATTGTATGGCGTATGTACTACGTTCCTGCGGCATTTCCGCCGCGTTCCTGCTGCGTTCCCATGTTTGTATGGAGATCCAGCGGCGTAAGTAACATGTTCTGAGGCGTAAGCGTGGCGTATAAGGCGTTGTCGCAGCGTAACCGCTACGTAAGAACGGCGTTCCGTTCGTTCACGCGGCGTTGCTGCTGCGTTATCACGACGTTTACTGTTTACTTTGGGGAATAAAACTGTTTATTTCACGTCGTTGTAGTCATTCATCAGAAAGCAGCCGAAAATGCCACCTAATAGCTGTTTCAGTATGTTTTTGTAAGCAAAATGTCCAGGCAAGTCCGACAACAGCAATATCATAATCTTCTAGGTCCATGACTTTGGAAATAATGAGAGCAGACCAAGGATACTGGTACTATGGCGCTATTCAGACACAAACTCTTTGAACGCCATAGAAACTCCGACAACGCAACACCAACGCAGCTGCAACGAAATAGAAACAAAACATACGTAACACTTACGTAGCATGAACGCGAGAAAACGTAGTGACAACGCGGTTAACGTCGCACATACGCCGGCCATACGCGGGCTTACGCCGTGGTTACGCGGCATGATTAGCTTTTCGTTCGTGCCACGTACAAGGCGTAAGAGCTACGTTTCTCCTACGTAACTGCTACGTTATTTTCGTTTCTAGGGCGTATACACTACGTAAGCGCGGCGTATCAGAGCTGTCACGTACGTGCTACGTATTTTTAGGTCACCTGACCGAATGGTCATGGTGACCTATTGCAATCATCGTTTGTCCGTCGTCGTGCGTCGTCCGTCGTGCGTCGTCCGTCGTCCGTTAACTTTTAAACATTTTCATCTTCTTCTCAAGAACTACTGGGCGGATTTCAACCAAACTTGGTAGAAAGCATCATTGGGGGATGCCAATTCAAGTTTGTGAAAATAGGGGTTCTGGGGGTCATAGGGGCCCAAATAGGGGCCAAAAAGGGGTAATTTTTGGTACTTCTTTAAAAATCTTCTTCTAATAAACCGTTAATGCCAGAGCTTAAATATTTTGTGTGCATGACAACTAGGACAGGTATATTATAAATTGTGAAATTCATGCCCCTGGGGTCATGTATGGGGCCACACCCAGAGGTCAAAGTTCATCATGTTAAAAAATTCACATTTTCATCTTCTTCTTATGAAGTACAAAGCCAATTTCAAACAAACTTGATGAAAAGCATCATTTGGTAATGGTTATTCAGATTTTTGAAAATAAAAAGGCTGTGGGGTCAGGGGGCCCTAAAATGGGGACCAAAAGGGGGTAATTTTTGGTAACTTTTAAATATTTCATCTTCTTCTCAAGTACTACTGGGCGGATTTCAACCAAACTTGGTAGAAAGCATCATTGGGGGATGCCAATTCAAGTTTGTGAAAATAGGGGTTCTGGGGGTCATAGGGGCCCAAATAGGGGCCAAAAAGGGGTAATTTTTGGTACTTCTTTAAAAATCTTCTTCTAATAAACCGTTAATGCCAGAGCTTAAATATTTTGTGTGCATGACAACTAGGACAGGTATATTATAAATTGTGAAATTCATGCCCCTTGGGTCATGTATGGGGCCACACCCAGAGGTCAAAGTTCATCATGTTAAAAAATTCACATTTTCATCTTCTTCTTATGAAGTACAAAGCCAATTTCAAACTAACTTGGTGAAAAGCATCATTGGGTACTGATTATACAGATTTGTGAAAATTAAAAGGTTGGAGGTCAGGGGTGCCTAAAATAGGGACCAAAAGGGGGTCATTTTTGGTAACTTTTAAACATTTTCATCTTCTTCTCAAGAACTACTGAGGGGATTTCAACCAAACCTTTTTCTAATTCTTTCAAACAAAATCACTTGTCTTGGTGCTCTTTTACTCAGGTGACCGTTAAGGCCCACTGGGCCTCTTGTTAAGTGCACACTTAAAAATACGTCGACCCTCGGCGTACGAGGAGATCATGCTACGTATCGAGGCGTATGTGTACGTAAACTCGCGTTCCTGCTACTTTGTCACGGCGTTCCTTTCTTATCGTGATACGCCACGCTTACGCAGGTCGATACGCAAAGGTGTGAGGGACGTATAAACAGATTCCTAAAATCTCTGATTGACATAAATCATTTCAGATGAGTATGCACTGTGTTGTGAAATTCTAAAAACTAGCATCCTTTACCCTGGTCATGTTACAGTATACTCCCATATTTTGACATGCAAAAGATGATTGAAAATGTGGAAGCAAGCAATTCCTCCTTTCTTATTTTTTTTAACCTATAATTCTCAATATTTTAATTTTTAATTGTTGTCTGAAACCTCTTTCTAGAGTTACCAAAAATTTTAGACTGATCCAAACTCAAAGGAGATGCAGATAATGATTACACTCTGCAATCCTAGTTGGGGGTGGTTATTCTGGAATTTCCCATTGGTTGCCAGGTCTGTCTGTCCACAAAATGCTTATCAGGACAACTCCCCCTAAAGTTCCAGTCCATTTCACTTGATACCTGACAGAAAAAATCATAAGATGTAAACGTGCAAGTTACATTTCTCTTTGAAATTCATCAAGAATTACTGAGTCATTGTTCCTGACTCAACTTAAAAATGCTTTCCAAAACAACTCCTCCTATAGTTTTAGCCCAATTCACTTGATACTTGGCAGTAGTGTTCGTTAGAGCTGTAGATGTATATGATGCACATTTTCTAAAAATTCCATCAAGAGTTATTGTCCCTGATCTTACTAACGAATGCTTGTTCAGACAACTTCTACAGTTTCTGTCTGATTAACTTTAAACTAGGTAGAAGTGTTCATTAGGAGCTGTAGATGTGCAAGATACAACTTTTTAGAAAATTCTAGGAACAATTGATGAGTTATGGTCCCTGAGTTTACACTAAAAATGATGGTCGGGACAACTACTGCTACAGTTTCAGTCTGGTTTACTTGACTTTTGCTAAAAGTGTTCTTTAGGATTTGAATTTTTGTGGAAATTCCATCAAGAATATTAAGTTATTTCCCCTGATTTGACATAAAATTAGTTAGCTTTGAGGACTTCAGAATTTTTGCCAATGAATCAAAGAAACAAGTTTTGCATGAGTCTTGGCCTAATTGTATAGAATTAATGCCCCTAAATTGACATTGCATAATTATTGCACCTATGACAGGAAATATGGTGGGGTATTTGTCAGATTTAGTGATGGTTTTCTAGATTTGAATTGATAAAATTCTAAAATGCTTTGGGGTTGGGGGGTTTTGGAGGGGGGTCTAAAAAAGCATGATTGTGTGGGAATGGGTTAAGTATTTTTGATAGTTTGTCAACTTAAATGTCCCAACTACGGCTTATTCTGACATTTTGGCTGAAATCAACCTGTTTTCCGAGCACATATTTTACAAGATAATGTTGGTTGTGTCCTCACTCCTCAGTGAACTGCCATGATGGAGGTAAGTAGGCTTGGCCTTTAATCTGTCAATTAAGAAATGCAAGTTTTGTATGTCCCTTTAATGCATTACCACTCAAGAAATTTTTTAGCTGTTCCCAATTGAATGATGATGCAGACAACAAATGGATAAAATTTTGGATTTTTTTATCTTTTGGGGTAGAAAACATTATGGGAAATTAAGAAGTTTCTTGTGAAAGGGAATTTCTTCATTTCCCACAATGTTTACCTAAGCTTTTTTCTTCCAAGCATTTAAAAGCCTGATTAGGTGGGAATGCATTAAAAGCTGACTCTAAAATAATGATTTTATTGGTTAATCAATTTCTTGATAGACAATGGAAATCCGTCAAATTAGTTGTCTGGCTTAGAACTAAGAGAATATTTCAATTTAGTTTCAGATAAGCATGTTGCAACAATTAGGTAAGATTTTATTTTCCTAAAATCTACATTGCAATAACTTTTCAACATCTTTGTCATTTTTTAGCCCTACTGGCCAAAGGCTACTAGAGCTATTGCAATGGCTTTGTCCCGTCCAGCGTCCGGCCGTGCATCCATTAAACTTTTCCTTGTTAACACTCTAGAGTCCACAGTTTTCATCAGATTCCCTTCAAACTTTCACAGAATGATTGTACCATCATAAGGATTGTTCCTTTGGAAATTGGGTCAGACCTGTCAAGAAACATGGGAAAAGGGTCTAATTAAAATCTTATCAAAAAATCCTTGTAAACACTCAAGAGTCCACAGTTTTCATCAGATTATCTTCAAACTTCCACAGAATGATTGTACCATCATAAGGATCGTTCCTTTCAAAATTGGGAATGATCCGTCAAGAAACATGGGAAAAGGGGCCTTATGAAAATTTAAAAATTCCATTAATAATCCTCAATAACACTCTAGAGTCCACAGTTTTCATCAGATTCTCTTCAATCTTTCACAAAATGATCGAACCATCATAAGGATCATTCCTTTCAAAATTGGGTTAGATCCACCAAGAAACATAGGAAAAGGGGCCTGATGAAAATTTAATTAAAAAATCCTCGTTAACACTCTAGATTCCACAGTTTTTAGCAATAGCGATGGCTTTTTCCCGTCTGGTGTCCGTCTGTCGTCCGTTTAACTTTTCCTTGTTTATGCCATAGAGTCCACAGTTTTCATTGGATTCCCTTCAAACTTTCATAGAATGATTGTACCATCATAAGGATCGTTCCTTTTGAAATAGGGTTAGATCCGTCAAGAAACACAGGAAAAGAAGCCTAATTAACACTTAATTAAAGAATCCTCGTTTCGCGATAGAGTCCACAGTTTTCATCGGATTCTCTTCAAACTTTCTCAGAATGATTTTCCATCATAAGGATTGTTCCTTTCGAAAATGGGTATGATCCGTCAAGAAACACAGGAAAAGGGGCCTTATGAAAATTTAATTAAAAAATCCTCTTTAACTCTCTAGAGTCCACAATTTTCATCAGATTGTATTTAAACTTTCACAGAATGATTGTACAAACATAAGGATTGTTCCTTTCGAAATTTGATATGATCCATCAAGAAACATGGGAAAAGCGGCCTTATGAAAATTTAATAAAAAATTCCATTAAAAATCCTTATTTACACGATAGAGTCCACAGTTTTCATTGGATTCTCTTCAAACTTTCACAAAATGATTGTACCATCATAATGATCTTTCCTTTCGAAAAATGGGCATGATCAGTCAAGAAACACGGGAAAAGGGGCCTTATGAAAATTTGTACCTAGTTAACACTCTAGAGTCCACAGTTTTTGTTGGATTCTCTTCAAACTTTCTCAGAATGATTGTATCATCATATGGATCGTTCCTTTCGAAATTGGGTCAGATCCACCAAGAAACACAGGAAAGGAGCCTGACGAAAATTTAATTAAAAAATTCCTCGTTACAATCTCGGGTCCACAGTTTTCATCAGATTCTATTCAAACTTTCACAGAATGATTGTACTATCACAAGGATTGTTCCTTTCAAAATTTGGTATGATCCGTCAAGTAATTCAGGAAAAGGGGACTTTGAAAATTTATAAAAAATCCTCATTAATAATCTAGAGTCAACAGTTTTCATGGATTCTCTTCAATCTTTCACAGAATGATTGCACAATCACTAGGATTGTTCCTTAAAATTAGGTATGATCCCTTAAGAACCATGGGAAAAGGGGTCTAAATAAAATTTTTTTTTAATTCAAAAATCCTCATTAACACTCTAGAGTCTACAGTTTTCATCGGATTCTCTTCAAACTTTCACAGAATGATTGTAGCATCATAAGGATTGTTCCTTTCAAAATTGGGTATGATCAGTCAAGGACCAAGGGAAAAGGGGGCCGTATGAAAATTTTATTAAATAATCCTTGTAAACACAATAGAGTCCATAGTTTTCAACAAATTCTCTTCAAACATTCACAGAATGATTATTACATTGAATGGATTGTTCCTTTTGAAGTGGGTTTGATCCATCAAGTTTCATGGGAAAAGGGGCCCTATGAAAATTTGAAAAAAAATTTTAGTTAACAAATCATTGCCCTTTAATTCACCTGATCAACTTCAAACTTTCACATAATGATTGTACCATCCTAAGGATTGTTCCTTTCAAA
Source organism: Fragum fragum (assembly GCA_946902895.1). NCBI lineage: Eukaryota > Metazoa > Mollusca > Bivalvia > Cardiida > Cardiidae > Fragum > Fragum fragum. The sequence goes on along the minus strand of OX336370.1, from coordinate 22,157,940 downwards.
TTGGGTATGATCCATCGAGAAACATAGGAAAAGGGGCCTTAAGAAAATTCAATTAGAAAAATCTTAATGCTTGTAAGTCCACAGATTTCATGGGGAATAAATATACTTTTGTAAGTATACTTCCCTTTGGAATTGGTTCAGATCCATCAAGTATCATGGGAAAAGGGGCTATATGAGAATTCAATTAAAAAATCCCTGTTAATACAGTGAAGCCCACAGCTTTGATCAGATTTTGTTGAAACTTTCACAGAATGATTGGAAGGTCATAACGATCATTTTTTTCATAACAGGGTTTGAACTGTCAAGAAACATGGGAAGAGGGGCCTTATGAAAATTTCATTTATAAATCCTTGTTTCCAAGTCCAGGGCTTTTATTGGATTTTCTTCAAACATTCACAGAATAATTGTACAATAAAGATGATTGTTGATGTTGACATTAGACCTAATCTGTCAAGTATCACAGGTAAAGGAGCATTATGAAATTTAATTTTAAAATCCTTGTACCACAATAAAGTCAACAGTTTTCATCAGATTCTGTGTAAATTTTCACAGAATGATTGTTCTATCATTAGGATTCTTTCTTTTCAAATTAGGCCTGATCTGTCTAGTATCATGGGAAAAGGGGCCTTTTGAGAATTTTAATTATAATCATTGTAACCAAGTCCAGAGCTTTCATTGGATTTTCTTCAAACCTTCACAGAATCATACAATAATTACAATTGTTCATGCTGACATTAGACCTGATCCTTCAAGTATCACAGGAAAAGGAGCCTTATGAAAATTTTATTTTAAAATCTTAACACCAAGATAAAGTCCGCAGTTTTCATCTGATTATCTTCAAACTTTCACAGAATGTTTGTACCATCATTAGGATTGTTTCTTTCCGAATTGGGCCTGGTCTGTCTAGTATCATAGGAAAAGGGGCTGTATGAAAAATTATTACCAAATCTTCATTAACACAAGAATGTCCTCAGACTTTATCAGAATCTCTTCAAACTTTAATAGATTGATTGTACCATCATTTGGATTTTTCCTTTGTAAATTGGGTCTGTTTTGTTAAGTAACGCAAGAAAAGGGACCTTATAAAAAATTTATTACAAAACATCGTTATTACAATAAAGTCCTCAGTCTTTATCATTTTCTTCAAACTATCATTAGGATTGTTCCTTTGTACATTGGGTCTGATTTGTTAAGTTTCACGGAAAAAGGGGCCTTATGAAAATTTTGTTACAAAAATTCTTGACACAATTCAGTCCACTGTTTTCATTGATTCTCTTTAACTGCAAAAGAATGATTCTATCTTCATAAGAATTGTTCCTGTTGGAATTTGGTTTGTTCTGTCAAGTATCATGAGAAAAGGGGCCCTATAAAGATTTCACTATAAACTCATTAACCCAATAAATTCCACAGATTACACAGATTGATTGTACAGAGTTGCACCCAGGCCGGGCGATTGCGGGATTCCCCCGTGTTTTTTAATCACTTCCGCAACCTCACTAATTTGATGGGGGAGTAATCGCGCAACAATGTTCTGACTCCCGCAGAATCGATAACCAAAGGGGCGGTATAAAAAAAAGTGAAAAAAGACTAATGACGATTAACTGTTGACAATATCGTACTGATAAAAATAGCTCCGATCATCGCTATTTATAACCATTACGACACATCGTAATTAAACTGGTACCCGAATTCGAATCAATGTGCATAAAGTAGTCAGGGAACCCAACAGTGGAGCATGCGCAGAAGAATCCTTCCGTTTCCGGCTAAAGACAATCATGTCAAACTTGACTAAAAGAATTGATTTAAATCAATCTGAATACCACCATCAGGCTTCACCGACTTTTTTATGGGCCTCGATATCGGCGCTTTATCTTCGTAATCGACAGACTAGAAGAAAGACCACGAAAGCCAATCTTGTCAGCTTTCGGGGCGAAAAATAAACGGACACTGTTTCATCCAGATGCAAAATTGCAGAAATCGTGGTTGAACAATTATAAGAGTTAGAAACACGAGGAGAAAATGAAATCTGGGATGACTGTTATTTTTCCTGTGATAAACCTCGGGTAAGAATTATCCATTTACTGCCGGATGCACAAATTTTCATACTTGCACACATTTAAACATTTAGTCAGACCACATTTATTAAGGACAGTGTGCATCAAAGTGAGTTTGTCAGAGCTACCTCCAATATACATGGTAAACTTCAGTTAAAGAATAACTTGTGCTATGAGAACTGCTTATTATATGACTAAGACAGATAAAGCCTTCTGAAATGTTGGCTCTACAAGAATAGAGTGGGTTAGACTTGAAGGATTTAAAAGTGGGTGAAAATGTTTCAACGTATACATCAAGAGCTTAGTTTTTTGCCGCAATTTTTCAGTGATATATCTTGAATTGTGGTGAAAACTTATTAGATTCGTTGTTTACGTCATATCTTTATGAAAGATTTATCAATGAATCAACTTATTGCTTAGGGGTTTTGACCCCCCCCCTTAGCATTTGTCACTCCCCCCATTTCAGTAATTCAGTGGGGGAGCTCCCCCTCTTGGAAGAAATCCTGGATGCAACACTGTTGTACCATCATTACAAATGTTGATTTTGAAAGTGGATCTGATTATGGCAAGTGTCACATAAAAAGGGGCCTTATGAAAATTTCTTAAATATTCTAGTTAACACAATGATGTCCCTTGATTTGACTAGATCCACTTCAAAATTTCACAGAATGATTGTACAATCACTTAAATGGTTCTTTACAGAACTGGGTACAATCCATCAAGTATCATGTAAAAAGGGGCAATATGATTTTTTTTTTAAATATTCTAACAAACATAATGAAGTCCCAATATTTCATCGGATTCACTGTTAACTTTTCACAGAATGATAAAACCAACAGTAAAATATCACGGGAAAAGGGGGCTAATGAGAACTTGATTTTAATATCTTTGTTAACACAATAAAGTGAACAGTTTTATCAGATTCTCTTCAAAGATGCATGGAATAATTGTGGCATTTGAAACACAGGAAAAGGGGCCTTACACATTATCATTCATAACATTCTTGTGTATGTGATGAAGATCACAATCATTATCAAATTGTCTTTTAAATTTCACAGGACAATTGTCGGGTTGTAAAAAAAGTTCCTTTTGGATTGAGGATTGAAATTAATCAATCAGAAAACACAGGAAAAGGAGCCTTATAGATTTTCATTTAAAACAATCCTGTTTATGTGATGAAACCCACAATAATTCTGATGAAAATTTCACAGGATGATTATAGGGTCATAAGGTAACTTCCTTTTGGAAATGGAGTGGATCCGTCATGAAACATGGGAAAAGGGGCCTTAAGGATTAATGCTGAAATAATAAAGGGGATAAAGTCCAATTTTTTTCCTTTATGCATTCTTCTTTAAGTAATTAACTTCCTTAAATATCAGATTTCTTTAATGGAAAACTTGATAACCAGTAGAGCGTCTCAGGCCCTCATGGGCCTCTTGTTATTTACCTGAAGTTATATGGTTTTTGGGTCAACAGAAGCCCTACCTTGTAAGTTCCCTGATTTAACAAAGAGGTAAGGAAGGAAATCTTTAAAGATCTTTTCTTCCAATTAACTTGGCCTAGGGCTTTAAAATGTTGCATGCTCTAGTACCTACTGCTATTCTTATATTTTATATAGGGATAAAGAAGCAAAACCTTGAACCTCTTCAAAGCTATTGCAGGCTTACAGCTTCCAAATTTTGTATAATGCAATAGCCATATGGTATTCTACATTCACAATAGGTCTAATCTTACAATATTGGTCAAGTGAGGGATTTAGGACATCCATGAGCCTCTTGTTATGTAGTATGCTGATCTTTACCTTTGACCAACTAAACAATATGTTTTTATCTTAAAAGAATTATAAATGTAATATTCTGCTCTAATTTCATCAGGTCAAAGACTTTCTTTGTGACCTTGCATGACTTTTAAATAACTTCAGAGAAATTCCTTTAATTCCTGAATATCTTATATATTTTATAATTTTCTGTTGTATAGAACTTAATCAGGTCTTGCAAAGGCCTTACCTAGGTGACCTTGACCTTTGATAAATGTTTATATCCTTCATTTGTTATGTACAGCTGTAAGATATTTTTTCAGGGAGCTAGAAGAGTGTCCAAGGCCACATGGGCCTCTTATTATTATTATAATTGACAGAAAGTTGAGGTAATGTGAACGCAGTTTGAGGCTTTATTGCTATACTGTTCAAGTGTTTATACAATGAATAGATACTTAGAACAGTATTGCAATTAACCCTCCAGTTGTAAATCAATGTATTATTTTAGATGTCTGTCAAACTGTGGTGTTCTAACAAATCCCCAAGAGAAGATAGAGGTATATCTTGATTGTAAGGGCTGTAGATCAGAGATACAGAACTATGACTGGTATACAGCAGAGTGTGGATCCAATGAGGATAGTTCTTGTAGTTCTAACAGGACATATTATCAACAATATACTGATACAAGATTTTTAACTGTAACTTACAATGAAAGTTCATCACTGCCATATTTTCAAGGAATCTTTGTAATAGGTTAGTATTTGCTAGTTAGTACCCTATCAATAAGGCCAATAAGGCCAAATGGGGACTATATAATTGCACTCTGTCAGTTTCCTGACAATTTTTTTACATGCTTGTAGAAACTGAGCTGATGTGTGGTGTGTGAGACTGCAACTGACAGATTGCGACTGTCAATAATTTATTCTTTTATCTCAATGTTTTCAGTATCTATATTTCACTAGTACGTGAAAATGTATGAGTGTGTTTAATCGGTAAAACATCTTCTAATCTGCAGACCAAATCAACAGTTTTATCTCAATTTTGATGAAACTTAGACAGAATATTGCTTAGGTCATAAAGATGAACCTATTGAAAATAAGAAGGTTTTGTTGTTAAAAAAATGGGAAAAGGGGCCTAGTGACAATTTCTTTGTCTAGGGTCCAATATTTTGTCTTTATCTTCATGAAACTTAATCAGAATGATTGTTAGGTCCTATGCATGAAACCTATTGAAAATGAGAAGGTCCTATTGTAAAAACGATAAAAGGGGCCTTATTAGCTTTGTTTACAATGTAGGGGCCACAATTTTGGCCCAATCTTGCTGAATCTTAAAAAGATTGTTAGGTAACAAAGATAAACCCTATTAAAAATGAGAAGTTCCATTGGACAATATGTGAAAAGGGGCCTTTATGGCAATTTCTTTGTTTACACTCTAGGGGCAACAATTTTGCTCAATCTTGAGGAAACATGGTCAGAATGATTGTCAGGTCATTAGCATGAAGCTTATTGAAAATGGGTAGGTTGTATTAGAAAACACCATACAAGGGACTTTCATGGCAATTTCTTTGTTCACTCCTGCAACTCCTTTCAACTTGTACCATTCTAGAATTTTGTCATGGTAATGGGTTTAATCGACATTTTTATGCCCCCCCATTGATAGATCGGGGGCATATTGTTTTACCAGTGTCTGTCTGTCCGTCTGTCTGTCTGTCTGCAAAAGTTAACCTGCCAATTCTCCCATAACTCCAACCCTGATTAAGTTACAATGCTAATATTTGGTATATAGATAGGTCTCAACAAGGCGCAACTGGGGAAGTTCATTTCTTCAAGGTCAAGGTCAAAATTTTAACCCTTTTCCCTAAAACGTTACTCAAAAACTTAACCTGCCAACTAAACATTTTCCTATAACTTTATCCCTAATTAAGTTACAATGCTAATATTTGGTATGTAGATAGGTCTCAACAAAGGGCAACTTTGGAAGTTCATTTCTTCAAGGTCAAGGTCAAAATTTTAACCCTTTTTCCTAAAACAAAGAAAAAAAAACAGTCACCCGTTTCTAAAGAATTCCTGTATCGGGGGCATGGTGTTTCACAAACACATCTTGTCTTTGTTTACACTCTAGGTGCCACAATTTTAGGTTGTATCTTTAAGGAACTAGGTCAGAATAATCTTAAGTTCATAAGGATGAACTCTTTTGGAAATTTGAAGGTTCCTGAAAACAGAGGGAAAGAGGCCTAATGGTAATTATTTTTGTGTGTGATCACTCTAGGCATTCTTGAGGAAACTTGGTCAGAATGATGATCAGATGACAAGGATGAATTCTAGCAAAAATGGAATGGTTCCATCTGAAATCATGGGAAAAGAGACCTTAATTACAACTCATCAAATATTAACAAATTTTACAAGCCATGTACTGCTTTTCTCTTTACATGTAAGACACCCTTTCTTCTTTCATTCTCTTTATTCAATAAAGAACTCAGGTGAGCGATCTATAGCCATCATGGCTCCTTTGTTACATGTTCTGACCAGTGTTGGATAACTAAGTCGAACTGTTTATTTGAGTTGGTTGGCGTTAATAGTAATCCATCAACTGAGTCATCTCTACTCCTGTTTTAGCCCATTTTGAAGATGGAAGCCATTCTGAAGCTAGCTTGATGTTTGAATACAGCCCTGTTCCAACACCAGGTGAATGTGAAGTCTCCCCTTTAACTGGATATGCTCTACTAACAGACTTCAACATAACTTGTACAAATTTTAGTGTATCATCTGGACTGAATCTGACATATACAATGTATGCAAATACACATAACACCACAAAGAAAGGTAAATTGAAATCATTTAGTGACCCACAAAAATATTTAAATGAGATCTACAGGTTAATTTTTTTTTTTTTTGTCTCAATGTGTAGAGGTTTTGAGTGCTTAATTCAAGCTGCCATGCTATGCATATGCAGATGTATTTGTGAAAAGATTTTTTAACCATTTACCTAATTGCCCTGTGAAAATACATTGGAGGAAAATAGCTTTAGAGAAATAAGTTGGAGAAAGGAGACATAGTTTTCAACAAACAATTTCTCTCCTTACAAAGTCTTTTGCCATAAATGTTACTTGTATTTCGATTTGAATACTCTTTGACTTGTTGTTGCCAATTATCTACAATTTGGAGCAGTTTGGTGAGCTTTTGTGATCGTTGAATGTCTATCGTGTAGCGTCAACAATTGAAGCGTTTACACTCTAGAGGCCACAGTTTTGACCCAATCTTCACGAAACTTGGTCAGATTAATTTTTAGGTCATGAGAATGAACCCTATTGATTATGGGAGGGTTCTATTTGAAACCACAGGAAAAGGGGCTTTAATGACAATTTCTTTGTTTACACTCTAGAGGCCGCAAATATGACTGTACCTTCATGAAACTTCGCCAGAATAATTATTAGGTCATACAGATGATTATTAGAAGGATCTTTCCAAAAACACAGGAAAAGGGGCCTTAATGACAATTTCTTTGTTAATGCCCTAGAGGTCATCATTTTGGCTCAATCGACATGTAACTTGGTCAGGATACTTGTTAGGTCATAAAGATGAACTTTATACATTATGGGAAGGTTCTATAGTATAACACAGGAAAGTGGGCCATAATGACAGTTTCTTTGTTTACAATATAGAAGTGACAGTTTTGCCTCAATTTCCATGAAACTGATTATAGTTATTTGTCTCTAGTTTCATTTTTTTTAACAGAGACAGTTCAGTAGAGAGATCTAGGACCATCATGGTCCTCTTGTATTTTCTGACTTTGCCTGGAATAGTGGTATTTTTTGGTCACATTTTCTCAGCAACTATTCATAGTATTAACTTGAAACTTGATTGTGAACTTCATCTAGGGATTCTACATGGCGCTCACATAATTAAGATCCACAAGATAACTTCTTCCTGTTTTAAGACTTAGATGAATTTCGGATTTTCGTCATATTTTTCTCAGCAGCTTATTTGTGGATAGATCTCACAAAGAGTAAGAGCAGTTAACAAGAACCATAACTATACTATACAATAATGTGCAAAAGAACCACAACTCTACCTTGTGAGTTATTGCCCTTTGGGTTTTTTGTAGACTTTTATTTAAATTCCCCTCCCCTCATCAACATCTAGCAGTGTGATGGGCATATCTTGTGATAATTTTGCGCCTTGATTTTCACTGTTCAATATTCAAGCAAAACTCATTAACCCATCAGACAATGATGCATTTGACTCACTAAATTAAAAAAGCTTCGGAAATATTGTGGACAATCAATTTTGTCAACTACAATGTTTTAACCTAAAAAAAGACAATGTAAATTTAAGATTTCAACAGCTAAAACTTGTTGCATATCGTATGCAGCTTCTTTGAATTTGGACAAATAGAAAATTTGTTGTCTGGATATGATTAATCTAGTAGGCTCAGGTATTATTTATGATAAAAAATGTAATAGAGAGCATGATTACTTTCCAACTCAATATTCACTTCATAATAGGTATTAATAATTTTTCTTAGCTCTTAGACTTCACAAAGGAAGAAAAAGCTACAGAGAAGGAGTGAAGATGCAAGAAGGATTTACCTCTATGAATCACACAATCTTTATATTTGTGAAAGCCACTGTAGATAGTGGAGCTTCAACAGAGGTCATAACTGCTGTACAGGTAATGTAAGTCAAGAACAACTCATCTCTTACACGGATAACAAAATTTTAAACTGATCCGAATTGAAAACAGTTGCAGACAATAGTCTTAAGCTGATTAAATTTTAAAAAATCTTTTTTCTCTCTGGTTAGAAAACATTTTGGAAATGAAGAAATTGATTTTTACAAGCATGCAATTTCTTCATTTTTCACAATATTTTTCAAAAGCTTTTCTTTTTTAGGGACTTGGAAAAGAGGGATTGTGTTGACAAAGTAGAACAGGTTGATGGAATCCAAAGCACAAAAAAGGAAAATCTCCTACAGACAACAAAATTTTAGAAAGGTCCAAATCAAAAGAAGTTGCAGATAAAATTTTTCGTGCTGCTGATATTTGAAAAATAATCATAATTTTAGATAGAAAACTTAATGGCAACTGAAAACGGGTACTGAGTGGAAAAGCGGTAAATTTATTATCCACCTTTGAAGACTTTCTTTAGAGGAATTTGTTTTGTGTCATCTGTCAATTCATCTTTCCATTGATCCACCTGATTGTCTGTCTACCCAAATCAATATCTAGTTTATCCCTTAGCCAAAGCATATGAATTCTCTGTAACCTTCTTTGGATTTTAATCATGTTTTAAGATTAGCACAGCATGCTCTAGGTGAGCACTTGTAATTGTGTTATGTCATGGTGTGTTGTCAACATTTAACTTGTTGACACTTTAGAAGCCACAGTTTTCAATCAATCAATCTGAAAATTGGTCAGAGTTTGTCTTGATGAAATCTTTGACAAATTTGAAATTTGGACAATTTTGGTTAAAACTAGGTCAGCAGGTTAATTCTTTGAAAAACCTTGAAGGATCTCTTGAGTCCTAATTTTCAGCTCAGTTTGAAATACAGTAGAATCCTGTTAAAAGCAAAACCAATCTGTCAACACTTTTGTTGCAATTAACCAGAAGTTGCTTTTGAATCTACTATTTGCACATAAAGTCAATTGCAGTTAAGCAGTGAATTGCTATTATTAGCTTTGCCACTGTATTGCCAAATTAACTAAAATGTTTAACACAATTGCCAGAGTTCAAAGTTCCCAAATGGTAAAAATGAATGAGGTGATTGGTCAACTGATTGTTTTAATTGACCTTGGCAATCTGTCAATTGATTTTCAAGTGTGATTTTGACTATTTCTATCATGAGAAAAGGGTCCATCTAGAATTTTGTAAAACTAATTTGAACAAGCGATCAGATCCAACATAGGTCAATCAGGCTGTGTTTCAAAATGATTATATACACTGAGGTAGAACAACCTCTCATCAAAAACAGGCCAGTAGGAACCATTTCTTGGTGGTGTGTGTGTGTAGGGTGTGTGTGGGTGGATGTACTTTAACACACTTCATGGAAGGGGGGAGGGGGGGCAAACTTAGAATCACTTCAAGATGGAAGTCCAGAATTAGAAGCACTTACTTCAAGCTAGGGCTGGGGTTAGCTATGAAATCTCCAAGGTAAGGGGGCTGTCTGAGAATCATTTTGAAATTTGGGGAGCTAACATGGAAACAGTTCAAGATTGGGGCTTTCTTGGAAACTCTTAAACATTAGGGGACTAATGAGGAAACACTATAAGAATGGTGAATCTAACTTGGAAACACTACAAAAGTGCAGGAACAGGGTTAGGTTGGAAACATTTTAAGATGTGAGGTCTATCTCGGAAGCTCTTCAATATGGGGGGGGGAGGAGGAGAGCTTGAAATAACTTGAATGTGGATGGGGGTAACTTTTGAACAAAGACATTTTGTAAGAGGAAATTTGAGAAAATGGCTAAAAGCAATATGTTTGACAATACTCAACTTGTGCGAATTTCTACCAAGTTTGTTACTTTATACACACTGGATTATCCCTTTTTGCAAAACATGTAACATGCTTGAGTCTCTGCGAGACATATTCCATTTATAACATATATACACAAACTAAGGACTTTGATCTGCCTATACACTGTACATCAGCACTGTCTGATTACAGTCTTCACTTTACCCTCTATAGCCTCAAAGCTTCTTTAGAGGATCAGCAAATATTCTTAACCCATTTCTTGATGGCTAAAATTTACACTGGTCCAAGTTGAAAGGAGATGTAGACGAAAATTTTATGTTTGTGAAATTTTAGATTTTTTCAACATTCTGCATAGAAAACATTGAGTAAAATGAAGGATTTGCTTGTTACAAGCACTTTCTTCATTTTGGACAATTTTTTCACAATTGTTTTTCTTGAGGGGCAATAAAATGCAACATTGTGTAGTTTATGCAATGAATAGCTGTCCAGACTGCTGAATGTCGGCATTTATGAAATTTGCCAATCGCTAGCCCAACCCACTGACTTTTTTGGCCACGCCCACCAACTCTGAAAGGAAGTCCTGCTTTGATTTTAAACGGCATTATTTTGCAACATTTATGGCCAATAGCATGCAAGAAAAAAGTAGAATAGTTTGTTAGCAACTTCCAAACCAACAAAATGGATTCACAAAAATGGTGGCCAATGTCGGAGTTCAAACTGAACTTTCAGTCTAAATGAATGATTCATTGATCAACTGATTATTTGATTGACAGCGAGGATTGGTCAATTAATGAAAATTTCACACACAAACACACATTGGAATGATCATATCTTATAACAGGTATTTCCTCCAAATGAAGCAGACTCAGGAGTGTCCACTATTGATATTGTTTTTGATATGGCTGTGAAAAATGATAACAATGGATCCAGTCAGATTGAAGACCTTTTCAACACAGGAAATACTGAAGGTAACTGTGTAGCAAAAGTGGATATTTAGATATAAACATAACCCATTTCCACACAAGCCCTCCTTTTGATTCCCCTGAAAACGACAAAATTTTATACTGGTTCATTAAAGTGACCTTTTATCAGATTCCTCAAAAGAACTTGATTTGATGATGAATATGGCTTTAATAGGCGTTAATAGGCGTAGCTAACATCCATATATATTATGGTGAAAGCTTTGAAAATCTTCTCAGAAACAAGTTTCACAAAAATGATCCTTAGGTGACCCTTTATCAGATTCCCTTAACGAAATTGATTAGTTGAAATACATGGCTTAAATGGGCGGGGATAATTTCCATATACTGTGAAACCTTTAAAAATCTTTTTCTCAGAAGCCAATTAATGGATTTCATCCAAATTTCACAGGAATAATCATTTGGTGACCCTCTATCAGATGCCTTCAAAGAATTCTGATAGGACTATAAACATGGCTTAAATGTGTGGGGCTAATTAGTCCCCTACCGGCGAAAGCCGAAGGGAACTATAGGTTTACACTCCGTCCGTCTGTCTGTCTGTCCGTCCGTCCGACCGTCTGTCAGTCCGGACATATCAGTTTTTAACCCTGGGAGATATTGAGCTGATTTTTGGTATGTCAGTCCGCATCAATGAGTGACAGAACAAGTTCGAGTTTGGTTCCGGTCCATTGATTTTTGTGAAAGATACAGATGCTGGACTTAGAAATTACCAAGAAATTTCAGGTTTCCGCTCTTTTTTTCGTAACCCTCAGAGATATTGAGCTTATTTTTGGTATGTGAGTCCGCATTAATAAGTTACAGAACAAGAATGAGTTTGGTTCCGGTCCATTGATTTTTGAGGAAGATACAGATGCTGGACTTAGAAAATTATCAAGAAATTTCAGTTTTCTGGACTGTTTTCCTAAACCCTCAGAGATATTGAGCTGATTTTTGGTATGAGAGTCCGCATCAACGAGTTAGAGAACAAGTTTGAGTTTGATTCCTGTCCATTGATTTTTGAGGAAGATATGGATGCTGGACTTTGAAAAATAACCAGGAAATTTCAGGTTTCAGGACTTTTTTTCTTTACTCTCAGAGATATTGAGCTGATTTTTGGTATGTGAGTCTTTATCAATCATTTGCAGAACAAGTTTAACTTTGGTTCCGCCCCATAGATTTTTGAGGAAGATACGGATGCTGGACTTAGAAATTACCAGGAAATTTCCAGACTTTTTTTCTTTACCCTCAAAGATATTGAGCTTATTTTTTGTATGTGAGTCTGTATCAATCAGTTGCAGAACAAGTTTAACTTTGGTTCCGGGCCATTGAATTTTGAGGAAGATGCGGATGCTGGACTTAGAAAATTACCAGGAAATTAAGTTTTCCAGACTTTTTAGGTCACCTGACCGTCGTCGTGTGTCGTCCGTCGTCCGTTAACTTTTAAACATTTTCATCTTCTTCTCAAGAACTACTGGGCGGATTTCAACCAAACTTGGTAGAAAGCATCATTTGGGGATGCCAATTCAAGTTTGTGAACATAGGGGTTCTGGGGGTCATAGGGGCCCCAATCGGGGCCAAAAAGGGGTAATTTTTGGTACTTCTTTAAAAATCTTCTTCTAATAAACCGTTAATGCCAGAGCTTAAATATTTTGTGTGCATGACAACTAGGACAGGTATATTATAAATTGTGAAATTCATGCCCCTGGGGTCATGTATGGGGCCGAACCCAGAGGTCAAAGTTCATCATGTTAAAAAATTCACATTTTCATCTTCTTCTGATGAAGTACAAAGCCAATTTCAAACAAACTTGGTGAAAAGCATCATTTGGTAATGGTTATTCTGATTTGTGAAAAATAAAAAGGCTTGGGGGTCAGGGGGCCCTAAAATGGGGACCAAAAGGGGGTAATTTTTGGTAAATTTTAAATATTTCATCTTCTTCTCAAGAACTACTGGGCGGATTTCAACCAAACTTGGTAGAAAGCATCATTGGGGGATGCCAATTCAAGTTTGTGAAAATAGGGGTTCTGGGGGTCAAAGGGGCCCAAATAGGGGGCAAAAAGGGGTAATTTTTGGTACTTCTTAAAAAATCTTCTTCTAATAAACCATTAATGCTAGAGCTTAAATATTCTGTGTGCATGACAACTAGGACAGGTATATTATAAATTGTGACATTCATGTCCCTGGGGTTATGTATGGGGCCACACCCAGAGGTCAAAGTTCATCATGTTAAAAAATTCACATTTTCACCTTCTTCTGATTAAGTACTAAGCCAATTTCAAACTAACTTGGTGAAAAGCATCATTGGGTACTGATTATATAGATTTGTGAAAATTAAAAGGCTGGAGGTCAGGGGTGCCTAAAATGGGGACCAAAAGGGGGTCATTTTTGGTAACTTTTAAACATTTTCATCTTCTTCTCAAGAACTACTGAGGGGATTTCAACCAAACCTTTTTCTAATTCTTTCAAACAAAATCACTTGTCTTGGTGCTCTTTTACTCAGGTGACCGTTAAGGCCCACTGGGCCTCTTGTTTTCTTAACCCTTAAGGATATTGAGCTGTTTTTTGGTATGTGAGTCCACATCAATGATTTACTCAACAAGTTTAAGTTTGGTTCTGGTCTATTGATTTTTGAGGAAGATACGGATGCTGGTCTTAAAAAATTACCAGGAAAAATCTGTTTCTGGATTTTTTTTCTAAACCCTTTGTGATACGAAGGAGGTTTTTGTTATGTGAGTCAATATTGATAAGTTACAGAACAAGTGTAAGTTTTGTTCTGGTCCATTGATTTTTGAGGAAGATATGGATGCTAGACTTGGGAAATTACAGTTTTTCCAGACTTTTTTCTTAACACTTGCAGGTATTGAGCTGATTTTTGATAAGTGAGTCAGCATTGATGAGTTACAGAAAGAGTTCAAGATCTGTTCCAGTCCATTGATTTTTTTACCAAGATATGGATGCTTTTGCAAAATAAGTTACATACTAATAATATTGAGTTTGATTGCAGTCCATTTCCTTTCCAAAGCTTGTAAAGGATGTTAGGTTGGTACTGGTGAGAGAGATACCAGGAATACATTGGAAGGTGCTCCAGCCACTGTTATATTGACTGGAAAAATTGTTAAAAGTGGTTGCATGAAGTGATTAAGCCAAATATTTTGATAACCGAAAAGCATTCATAATCCTAGACAGCTTTTTGAAAGCTTTTGTTCAAAGTTTTCTTGGGCTTTAGGGTCTTAATTCTTAATTCTCTTGGTACAGATGACATTATGAAGTATAGTTTAGCTAACAACAAAAAGAGATGCCTATTTTTTATGTTTGTGTGTATGTGTTAGTGTTTAAGAATTGCTCATAAAATCTGATACAACTGTAATATTTTGGAGGGGTAGTAATCCCTTTACCACCCAAAAATATACCACTCTAGGAATATATATAAAGCCGGTAGGGGACTTGGTATTGCCATGCAATACTTCAGAATGCTTGTTTCCATATATGGTGAAATCTTATTCTCCGAAACCATCGAATGGATTTCAACCAAATTTTACAGAAATGATCCTCAAATGACCCTTTATCAGAAACAAATAGATGGATTTCAACCAAATTTCACAAAAATGATCCTGAGGTGACACTCTATCAGATTCCTTCAAAGAAATTTGATTGGTTGAAAAACATGGCTTTAATGGGAGTGGCTAATTTCCATATATGGTGAAAGTTTTGAAAATCTACTCAGAAACCAGTTGATGGATTTTAACGAAATTTCACTGGAATGATCCTCTGGTGACTCTTTTTCAGATTCTATCATTTAATTTTGATTGGTTGAAACATAGTTTTTATGGTCATGGCTTATGTCCATACATGGTATCCAGTTAAATTTCTTAAAAAAAATTTAATACCTTTTTCATCTGACTTAGTAAATGAATTAACATAAGCAAAACCATGAAAAGTTTGAAATGTTAAAAGATTTTATTGACAAAATTTATTTGTCACACATGATGAATATGATTCAGTTAATATTGAATTCCTGAAAACAACATTTGCTAAATCAGTACAATCAGGCCTGTGGAGCAATACAGGCACTCCAGAGCTTCTAGTTAAATATCTTCTCCTTCTGAACTCTAGGGCCAATTTGGACTTAACTTGGCAGGAAAAACATGTGGGCATTGCAGGGCTGGCCTTATCAGACTTATAGAAATCAATCTCAAGGGAGCGATAAAGGGCCTCTTATTTGATAACTTGCTCTCTGAAACTGCTGAGATGTTAATTTCAAGTGAGCAATCTAGACCCATTCTTGCCCTTGTGTTTTTCTTTAATTCTAATTCCTGGTTGCTAGAGTTTTGAAATGGTAAGTTTCCTTCTGTCTGACATCTTCTTCTCTGGTAACTTTATTTTTTTGTTGTAGTAAAATCTACAATTTTCTTTCCACACTCTCTTAGAAAAATTGTATTTTTGCCTTTCAAATTAAGCTTAGTAAGAGAAACAAACAATGTATAGTCTTTTTGGACTTTTTGAGTTAGTTTCACTAACTTGATAATGATCTCGTTGAAGATTAATGGGGAAAAAGGTTTTCAATTGTTTATGAAGTCTCTCTGACTTTTACATCCATGTGATATAATACCTGAGAAAACATGAAAAATTATTTTCTATCATATAGGGTGCCTACTTTTTGAATTGTAAATATTTTATAATATTGTCTGCTACCCCTTTGAATTTGGACAAGTCTAAAACTTGGAAAAACAGCACAGGGTATAAACCATTCCCAAACAATCACACTTTAATTGTGACTGAAAAAGTTTCAAGGAAAATGCTAGGAAAACGTAAAAATTTTCTTGTTTCCAAAAAATTGAGAAATATTCAATTTCTATGAACTTGAAATTGTCATATGCAACTTGTTTGAATTTGGACCAGTCTAAAATTCTATCAATGTGTTAGAGATTGACAGATCAAGACACTCAAAATAAGAATGTTTGAATTATGTTAATTTACAGCTGCAGTACAACTTATAGGGATCATTTCATCAACACTAAACAGTATGAATGTGTCTGGAGATAATCAATTGAAAGAGAGAAAAACAGAGGTAGTGTGATATTCATCTGTATACATACTATAACTGTATTATTTCAATTACTTACTGGTCATGAGTCCAGTTTTTAACCCATTCCTACACATGTTTTTCCCGTTTTTTATGCCCCTCAAGAATAAAGCTATTGAAATCATTGTGGAAAATGACAAGACCTCTTAGTCCTATGCACTGATTATTATTGTATTTTACAAAGTAGAATATGTGCATAAGACGAGAGCATAAGTGCTGTGCTTGATTCAGGCTGTTATTTTGAAGGTCAAGGTAACAGCCATATGTCAAAGTTCATTATATTTTGTGTTCCTGGTATGGTTAATTGGTTCAAAAATTTCTAATTATTTAGATTTTTGAAACAGACAATGTTTGATTTTGTGCTGTATTTTAGGCTAGAGCAGCTATGATATCTAATCTAGAACAAGTAACAGAAAATGTTCCTGATTTTGAGACACTGCTTACAGTGACAGCTGTGTTAAATGATGCTACTGGTGTGAAATCAGAGCTCTCAGAAGATACACAGGTAACTTATGGATTGCTGATGTCAAACTAAAAATTTGTTAACTGATTATTTATTTAGACTGGAAGTGAATGTTGGCCTCTCTCTTTATGAAAAGCATTTTAGCTCCACTTGCCAAATTCCTCTGTGACTAATGTCATTGCATTGTGTGTGTCTGTCTGTTGATCCATCTGTAAACTTTTTCTTTATTATCTTACCTAGAACTTTATAACATATCTGGAAAGTAGCCTTGCCCATAAAGCCATCTTTTCATTAAATCCAAATTCTTTGAAGGCATCTGATAAAGGGTCACTGAAGGATCATATCTATAAAATTTTCTTTAACCCGGCCATTACCATAAAATCCGGATTTTGACAGTAAGAAGCATTTTCCTCTTTGTCCACAATTTTTTCAACCACAAATGACCAAAATAATTCAACTGAAAATTTTCATCTAAATCATCTTTGAATTTGGCCCATCTGAAATCTTATTTTCTTGTAATTGGTCAAATTCATCAAGAAGAAGATTTTTAAAGAAAAGTTTACCCACAAATGCATTGACACACAACAGACACATCACCATGACAACAGCCCCAGAGGCTAGTGGAACAAAAAACTATCAGACATTACCAATCCCCAATATTTTCTATTTCTTAAAGCAGCTTTTGACCAGATTATGCAAGAAAAAAATGTTGGTTCTTAATATTCAAATTTCTGACTGTAATGACTCGGACATCTGAAAGAAAGTGATTAAGCATTACGACTATTTATAACTTAAACAAATGAAAGAAAGAAACAAAAAATTTGGTGTTACGAGACACCAAAAAACTCAATGAATTACAACCCAAATTAAACCAGAATTTGTCAGGTACATATGTTACCAGAAATTGCCTTATTTGTGATTTTCCATGACTTTTCAATATTTTTGGAAGACTAACAACCTCATCCAATAAATTCTTATGGCTCTATGTATGTCATAGGTAGTATATTATAATGAATTAAAATTAAAATGAATTTAGTAGATTTAGCCTGATGAAGGAATATCTATTGTGAAAATGACATTTATAACTATTGGAAAAGCAGATAAATTTTGATCTGACTTAATTGATAGACTTAATTGATAGAAGATCATTACATGACTTGACCCATTACCTGACAATAAGATTTAAACTGGTCCAAATTGTAAGATGCTTCAGATATTCTAAGTTGCTGAAATTTTAAAATTCTTTGTCTTTTAGAATAGAAAACACTGGATAATTAAAGAAAATAGATCTTACAATCAATTTCTTTATTTTCCACAATGTTTTTCAGAGCTGTTTTCTTTGGCAGGCGTAAAAAATGGCATTGTGTGTGAAAATGTTAACTTGATTATTATAGAATAATGGAAAGGTTTAAATTCTCAAAGATTTGAGGGACTAAATTTATAGGCTTGATACAGAAAAGATGAACCAGAGTATATCAAATTCCTGAAATCATTTGTTTCTTAACCCATTCCCACATGATTAAATTTTAGACCAGTCCAAATTCAAAGAAGTTGCAGACAACAAATTTATTGTTAGTGAATCTTTAAAATCTTTGTCTTTGGGGTAGAAAACATTGTTTTTCAAAGCTTAAAAGAGTCATTTTGTGGTAATGGGTTAATCAATAGGTTCAGGCTGTAGAGCCGTACAGATGATTTCATGATTCTTAGATTGTAACAATGGGTGAGAAAAGGAAAATACCTTGTAACAAATAATTTCTCCTTTTCTCAAATGTTTTCTACCGTATTAGGCACTTTATTTTCTAAATTTGACTCACTTTAAATTGTTAACTGCAGCTTCTTTCATTCAGAACTAGTTCAAAATTTTGTTGTCCAGTAATTGGTTAATTTATTTTTAAAAAAGGAGAAGGCCACAAAGTGTTATGACTGTTTGGCAGAGAGTTTAGATTCTATCATAAACCAGACTACTAGTAAGACACAGGTTGAGGATACGGCTACGTGAGTATATATGACTTATTATATGAATATCAAAAACAAAACTAAATCAGTATTTTTACAAAATGATTGATCTGTTGTACAAGAAAATGCATTTAACCCATTCCCACACATTCTGGCTGTATTACATCCCATCAAGAAAAATGCTTGGGAGAATATTGTGGGAAATGAAGAAATTGCTTGTAACAAAACAATTTCTCTTTGTCCACATTAATTTCTAGAATTACTTTTTTAGCTCTTGCCAAAGGCTAAAGGCCAGAAGAGCTATAGCAATGACGTTTTCCAGTCTTCCATCTGCCTGTCTGGCCGTCCTGAACTTTTGCTTGTTATCGCTTTTGAGTCCACGTTTTTCATTGGATTCTCTTCAAACTTTCATCATCATAAGGACTGTTCCTTTTGAAATTGGATCTGATCCATCAAGAAACACGAGGAAAGGGGCCTTAAGAAAATTGAATAAAAAAATCCTCGTTAACACAATGATGTCCCCAGATTTCAACGGATTCACTTCAAACTTTCACAGAATGATTGTACCATTATAAGGATTGTTCCTTCATAAATTAGGTCTGATCTGTCAAGAAACCTAGTAAAAGGGGCATTATGAAAAATAAAATTGAAAAAATCTTAGTTAATGCAATAAAGTCCACAGATTTCATTGGATTGTCTTCATACTCCAACAGAATGATTATTCTTTTGTAAGGATAGTTCCTTTCGAAATTGGGTCTGATCGATCAAGTAACACAGGAAAAGGGGCTGTATGAAAATTGAATTATTAATCCTCATTAACACAATAGAGCCCACAGCTTTGGTAGGATTTTGTTGAAACTTTCACAGAATGATTGCAAGGTCATAAGGATGGTTCTTCTCAGAAATGGGTACAATTCGTTAAGTATCATGTAAAAATCAGCCCTTTCTAGTTACGTAATGGACTCATTAGATTCACTTTCATTGTTCACAGAATGATTAAACCATCATTAGGATGTTTTTTTTTAGATTAGATCTGATCAGTCAAGAACCATTGGAAAGGGATCATATGGAAATTCTATTACAAAATAATAAGTTTTCATCGAATTCTCTTCAGACTTTCACAGATTGATTGTATTATCTTAAGAATTGTGTCTTTTTTTTAATGGGTAAGGTTAATAAAGTATCACAGAAAGAGGGGCCTTTTGAGAATTTGATTGAAAAATGCTCATTAAAATGATAAAGTCCACAGTTTTTATGGGACTCTCTTCAAAGATGCATGGAATAAATGTGGCATTAGAAACACAGGTAAAGGGACCTTACAGATTATCATTCAAAATATTCTTGTTTATGTGATGAAGTTCACAACTATTATCAAATTTTCACTATTAACAATTGTGTTAACGTGATAAAGTCCTCAATTATTATCGGATTCTGTTGAAAATTTCAAAGAATGATTGTAGGGTCAGAAGGAAACTTCCTTTCAGAAATGGAGTGGATCCATCATGAAACTCGGGAAAAGGGGCCTTAAGGATTGTTGCTCAAAATTATAAAGGGGATAAAGTCCAATTTGTTATTTTTAACTTCTTTAGATATCAGAATACTTTTACGGAAAACTTGATAGCCAATAGAGTGTCTCAGGCCTGCATTGTCCTCTTGTTTAAATTTCATTAATTTGAATTGTCATCTGCGAACTTCCCTCAATTTGAACAAATCCAAAACTTTGTCATCTGGTAATTGGTTTAATGGCAAATAGCCGGAATTTTAGAGTTCTAGCCCACTTGAGAACATAGTGCTTTTGTGAGCTTTTAAGATCGATGGTTGTCTGTCTGTCTGTCGTTCATCAACTTTTGCCTCTAACAACATCGCAAAGGCCCTTTAGCAAAATTGCTCATATCATTCTGGTCCAAAGCACAGCAAAATTAGCAAATTTCAAAAATTTTCTTGTCTGAAACTGCTAGGCACACAGCTTTTATATCAGGTTTTTAGCATCATCTAGACAACCTCTACCGAGCTTGCTCAAATCATGATCCCATGGGTCAAATTTACCCCACCCAGGGGTCTGTTGATTTTATATAAGATTTATATAGGAAAACTTCAAAAATCAGCTTCTAATCAGCGCCTTAAAGCTGGTCAAATTTTGAAATAATATCATGCAAATGTTCCTTGGTTGACCATTTACCAAAATTGCTCATATTGTTCCGGTCCAATGCACACTGAGGCTGTGAGGCCCCAAAACAGGTTTGAATTATGTAAATTTCAAAAATTTCTTGTCTGAAACTGCAAGTGACTTCGTTAGCAACCAGTGACTTCCATGTTAAGAAGAGACTTTTCACCACTGGGGGTTCAAATCCCACCCTTGGGCAATGGAATCATCGTATGAGGAAGCCACCCAGCTACTTAAATAATTATTTTTACTTCACCTGAGCTAGAAGTGCTGTGGGTGAGCTATTGTGATTGGTCATTGTCCGGCATCCATCCATCTGTCTGTTCTTAATTTACAAAAAAATACTCTCCTCCTAAACTATATATGGAATTTCAAGCAAACTTCACAGAAACCATTTTTAGGTCATGCTCTTTCAAAATACTTCAAAGAATTGAAATCCATGACAAACTTTGGTGGAAAAACTTATAAAACTTCTCCCAAACAGGCCTAGAGCTTTGATATTTGGTATAAATCATCATCTATTGACCCTCTACCAAAATACTTCAAAGAGTTAGTGTACTATGAAAATAAGCCCATTTCTGTGTGATCCCTGATTTTATAGGAGCAAAGAAGAAAATATTTGAAAATCTTCTTCTCCCAATCTATAAGGCCTAGAGCTTTGGTATTTGGTATAAAATCATCATCTATTGACCATTTACCATATTCCTTCAAAGACCTTCTGTACTCTGAAGATTATCCCTATTCGGTGCAATCCCTGTCTTCATGTCGCTAACCATAAGGCCTAGAGCTTTAATATTTGATGTGTTTCAATACCTATTGACTCTGAAATTAGCCGTTTTCTCTGCGGTGCCTGATTTTACATATGAATAAAGGATATCTTTGAAAATCTTTGTCTTTGAAACCATAAGAAATAGACTTTTGATATTTGGTATAAATCATCAGTTGACCCTTTACCAAAATACTTCAAAGAATAAGCTCAAAGGTTAATCATACTCTGTAAATTAGCCCTTTTCTGTGCAATTCCTAATTTCAGAAAGGAATAAAGAAGGATTTCTTTGAAAATCTTCTCCTCCGAAACCATTAGGCCTAGAGCGTTGATATTCGGCATGTACCAATGCCTGTTGACACTCTACCAAAATACTTCGAAGAATTACCATACTCTTGAGGGATCAAATTTATACCTCTGATTAAAGGCGAAAATCTTTAAAAATCTTCTCCAAAATAATTCTTCAAAGAGCTTTGATATTTTGTATATATCTATAACACCTTGAGCCTTCATACTCAGGAGAGTGATACAGGACCACCATGGTCCTCTTATTTAGAAAAAAAGATTTAGAAAACATTACAGAAAGTAACAAGCAATTTCTTTACTTGTATGCAAAAAGACAAAAACTTTTTAAATTCTATAAACTAAAAAAAGATTTTTCAAATTCTATCAACTATAAATTGTATGCAACTTCCTTCAATATGGAAAAGTCTAAAATTTTAATGTTTGGCAATGGGTTCAAAATATGATTCATGATTTCAGGTCCATTATACAAGGAGTTACTGGTATACTAAATCTTGTTACCGACAGTAGTCAGACCAAACTATCCAACAAAACAGAAAATTTCTCTCATAGGAAAGGCAATGGTAAAATAGATAGTTCATCTGTGGCTAAGGTATTTAACCCATTTCCTGTTTTTTGAAATATTAGACTTGTCTAATTTAAAGAGTTTGCTGACGACATTGAAAAATGGATGTAATTTGAAATGAAACCATCCTATGTGGTAGAAAATATTGTGGAAAAAGGAGAAATTGCTTGTTACAAGCAATTTCTCCTTTTTCCACAGTGTTTTCTCAAGTATGAATTTACAGTGATGTAAACTTCCTGATTTGTAGAGGAAAGGGTAAGCCCATTTCCATTTTAGCTCCACGGAACAAAGTTCACTGGGGCTATTGTCATGCAATTTGTGTATCAGTGCGTGAGGCCATGTAACATAAACTATTCTTTAAAAATGTATTCATCAGAAACCAAGTTTCATAGGAACGATCCGTTGGTGACCCATTATCAGATTCCTTCAAAGAATTTTGATAGGTAGAAAACATGGATCTCTTCAGTTTAATTCACATAGAATATAGAGGATATTGTGAAATCTTCTGATGAAAACTATTGGATGGAATTCAACCAAATTTAAAAGGAATAACCTTAAGATGACCCTTTATTGGATTCCTTCAAAATAGTTTCATCGGTTAAAAAGTATGGCTTTTATGGGCTAATTTCAATATAAACTTAAATGAAAACCATGAGAATCTTTTTCTCATAAACTAGTAAATGAATTTCTAATAGATTTCAAAGGATAACCCTAGCAAGACCCTTGTTAGTTTCCACAAAAAATTTTTGATCACATTTAAACATGAGTTTTGTGTGCGGGACTTATTTTTCATCACTGATATATAAAGCTGAAACTTTAAAAATCTTCTTGATGGATTGAAAATTTCACAGCATTGATCTTCGAGTGATTCTCGGGGTTTGGAGATTGCTTTCTACAAGCAATTTCTCCTTATCTGATTTTTTTCTTAATGGCATTATGTTCAGTTTTCACCCACAGTTGAATGACACTCCCAACTTCTTTCATTTTAAAAAGTCTAAAATTCTGTTGTCTTGTTTTGGATTAAGCATGGTTCAGATTTCAGTGTCTCTGGAATTTAAGATTATACTCAACTGGAATATGTTGCCTTCCTTGTCATATAAAAAATTACCAATTTTTCTGCTCCTTTCTGCAGCTTTCACAACATTCATTGACATATAATAGGTTGGAGATCAAAATGTCTTAACCATAGATTGGATAAAGCTGTAGTTACAACAGTTTGATCCCCCAACGACAATATGATCTATAAGTGCTTCTTTTTCATTCATAGTTTTGTCTTTGAACATAAAATTCATGAGTCAAAGGATGGGAGTTATTGAGCTATTCTAGCCAGAGTAGAAGCACCACCTGTCTTCCAGCTATGAAAAAGAGGGTTTGTATGGCTCTGCGCCCATCCTTTAGCTATCCACTGGGTATTAAAGTCATGAAAACATTCTGAGAAAAGGAGAAATTTCTTCTTTTCTCATGATATATCTACTTTATTTGTTACTTGTTTTTCTTATTACACATATTTCAAAATGTTGTCTGCAACTTCTTTCAATTTGGACCAATCAAAACTTTTGCCGTCTGGTGATGGGTATATAAATTCTTGTCATTATTTGATTTTTAATTGAGCCTGCTTGCCGTGAGCGAGACATAGTTGTCACTTTGACAAGTTGGTGTATGTGCGTTAGTTAGGCTGTTAATACCTCCCAATTTGTCCGGACAATTACTCCTACATTTATTGATGGATTTCAAAATAACTTGGCACAATTATTCTCCATCATAAGAAGATGTGCCATTTGAAATAATTTTTTGGAAAGTTCTAATGTCAAGGTCACAGCTCAAGGTCAAACACTAAAATTGTGATTGTCTGGACAATTACTCCTACATTTTTGTATGGATTTCAAAATAAATTGGCCCAATTATTCTCCATCATGAGTAGATGTGCCTTTTGAAAGAATTTTTATGCCCCCAAAGGGAGGCATATAGTAATCGAACTGTCTGTCCGTCAGTCAGTCAGTCCATCTGCCCCGCTTTCGTGTCCTCTTTGTAACTTCTACATGCAATAGTGGATTTCAATATAACTTTGCACAAATGTTCACCGCTATAAGACGATGTGTTGCAAAACAACACCCAGGTTCCTATCTCAAAGATCAAGGTCACAATCTTGGGTCAAAGGTCAAAAATTGGCACTTTTTGACTTGTCCGCCCTGTAACTTCTATAATCATGCACGCAGGTACAAATTTCTTTCATACAAATTTTAACAACCTTCAGACAACGTGTTGCGAAAAAGACCCAGGTTCCTATCTCAAAGGTCAAGGTCACAATCTTGGTCAAAGGTCAAAAATCGGCACTTTTTGCTGTGTCCGCTCTGTAACTTCTATAATTATGCATGCAGGTACAAATTTCTTTCTTACAAATGTTCACCACCTTCAGACAACATTTCAAGAAAAAGACTTAGATTCCTATCTTAAAGGTCAAGGTCACAATCTTGGGTCAAAGGGGTATCCAGAATGGTTAAATTGAGTCAAGAATGGTTAAATTGTATTTACTGCCTTATTCTTCAATGGATTGCTTCCATATTTGGACAGATGCTTAATTGGGTGGACCACTTTACATGACCTTGACCCAGTGACCTTGACCTTTGACCTACTTTTGATCTCTGAAAAATCAGTCCATAATGCATTTCTCGATTTCATTCTGTATTTATAGAAATTATTATATGTATTAAAATTTCATTTATTAAAAACCAAACATATAGATCACAAATGCATGTGGTTGTATTTACAAAGCAAATCAAAGTGCCACTTGCTTGACCCTCTCCTTTGGGGGCATATGTCACATGACTGTGACCAGCTCTTGTTGGGATAGTTCTGTCAAGGTCACAGCTCAAGGTCAATCACTAAAATTGTGCTTGTCCATAGTATGATGCCTACAAAACTTTGCGGGCTTGACAGCAGTTGTCCTGGGACAACCATCTAGTTTTTAGCCTGAGATTGCGTAAGCAATCTTAGGCTATAGTAACAATGCTAAAAATTCAAACCCATGCAGGGTTTGATGTGAAAACATAATGTAAAAACATCTACCGCAATCAATGTGATCTTCTGTCGCATGAAAAGTAGATCCGATCTGACCATAAATTAATATGCCCGATTGAGGCGAGAAGGACAAAGGCGAGATATGACTCATTGAAAGCTGACAGCTTGATGTACAGTACTTTCGTGTGAGTGTTCTGAATTTGGCAAAATTATCAAAACTGGAGATATATAATATATAAAAAATTATTAAACATGTATAATCATATTGTATTGTTAGAAAAAATAAGGTGTTTGTTTCATACCAAAATAATATTACTTATTCTAGAGTAACAATGTTAAAATGGTCCGTTTAGACGAAGTTTCTGTATAAAGCTGTCGGTTTTACGCACAATTGGAATGTTTTGTTTTACAAATTAATAGGTCATTCATAGGATCATATTTGCACTGTCTGAAAACAGTTTGGTCGTACGCGGACTTTGTGTCTATATTTTTTACCTCTGAATTTTACCCAAAGGCTGCAACGTCTACATACCGCTTTTGAGAGGTGTACATAAACATGTTAACCTGGTAAACTACCGCCGGACCTCTCTCGCTCTCTTTATCTGGAGATTATAAAGCGCATATTTACATAACGAAATAGGTCAGTGTAGTAGAATACTCACATCGCACGCAAAAGCCTCCTAGTTCAAACCTTGCTACACGCTCCATTCCCCCATCTCTCTCACTCTCTAGCTCTCTCTCGCTAGCTCCACTGGCTGAAAGCCAACGAGCTTTTGTCACGATGTGGTGTCTGTCGTCCGTCCGTCAACCTTTACTTTAAAAATCTTCTTCTCAGAAAGTACTGAACATAATTCAATCAAACTCAACCAAAATTCACAGGAAGGATCCTTGGGTGGCCTTTATCAGATCCCTTCAAAGCATTTTGATCAGGTGAAAAATATGTAACGATATATACATGTAAATATAACGTTACAATACCTCAACGAGATGAAAATTATTGTGGGCAGGTTGTGTCCCCTAGCGCATGAATTGGCAGATCTGCGCTTAATCGACAGTTGATTTGGGTAGAAAGTGGCACCTCAGATAATCTGACCATCAAACTTTTTCTGCCCATATTATATATCTCCTGTATACATATCTCAGGCTTTCAGCGCTTTGATTGAAAGTTGTAGATGTCAGAGAAGGACTGGCATAATAGCAACTTCTCAAGTCACTTGTCAGGTGATTTAATCATGCTTTACCCATTACCAAAACGACAGAATTTTAGACTGATCCAAATCAAAAGAGGTTGCAGAGGACAAAATAAAGTTAATTGAAAATAAGGGCCATATGATGTAGAAAACATCATGAGTTATGAAGAAATTGCTTTTTACAAGCAATTTCTTCTTTCCTTAAAAATGTTTTTGCATAACAATATTTTCTTCGAGCATAAAAATATGGGATTGTATGGTAATGGATTAATTCAGCTGGTTGCAGATTGTTTTGTAGTTGAAGACCTTGATACAACTCATTTACTTTTGCTGTCTCACTACAGTTTAGGAACTCGACTGGCAAGCTACTAGAGGTGGTCAACAAAGTGGGAGGGAGTATTTTAACACAGCAGATGGTTGACCAGCCACCTACAGTCATACAGACAGATACCTTAACCATCTCTGTACAGAAACTGGCCCCGGACAAATTGACTAATATCACTTTATCTCCAGCTGATAATCTATCCAGTTCTAGTTCAGCTATCAAGTTTGATGAATCTCCACCCATTCTTGGTGATGATGTTGGTGTAAAGGTCAGTGAATATCCAATATTCTTTAACCCATTACCAGATGACAAAATTAAGACAGGTCCAAATTGTAAGTGGTTTCAGACGACAACTTAAAATTTATGAACTTTTGGATTTTTAGCTCACCTGAGCACAACATGCTGAAGGTGAGCTATTGTGATCGGTAATTGTCCGGCATCCGTCTGTAAACAATTATTAAAAATCTTCTCCTCCTAAACCACAAGGCCAGGAGCTTTGATATTTTGGCACATATCATCACATATTGACCCTCAACTGAAATACTTCAAAGAATTACTTTACTCTTAATATTAGCCCTTTTCTGTGCAATCCTGATTTTACAAAGGAAATCTTTGAAAATCTTCTTCTCTATAAGGCCAAGAGCTTTGATATTTGGTACATATCATCAGCTTTTGACCTTCTACCAAAATACTTCAAAGAATTATCATACTCTGAAAATTAGTCCTTTTTGTGATTCCTGATTTTACAAAAGAAAAAAGAAGGAAATCTTTGAAAATCTTCTTCTCCGAAACATAAGTCTTAGAGCTTTTATATTTGGTATGTATCATCACCTATTGACCCTCTTCAAAAATACTTCATAGAATTACCATACTCTAAAATTTAGCCCTTTTCTGTGCAATCCTTGATTTTTCAAAGGAATAAAGAAGGAAATCTTTGAAAATCTTCTCCCAAACCATAAGCCTCAGAGCCTTTATATTTGGTATTAGTCATCACCAATTGAGCCTCTACCAAAATACTTAAAGGAATTACTATTTTCTGTAAATAAGCCCCTGTCTTTGTGATCTCTGATTTACAAAGAAAAAAGAAGGAAATCTTTTAAAGTCTTCTTCTCCCAAACAATTCAGGCCTAGAGCTTTTATATTGGCATGTATGATCATCTATTGACCCTCTACCAAAATACTTAAAGGAATTACTATTTTCTGTAAATAAGCCCCTTTCTGTGCAATCTCTGATTTTACAAAGAAATAAACAAATGAATCTTTAAAAATCTTCTTCTCCTAAACCATAATGCCTAGAGTTTTGATATTTGGTACATATCATCATCTATTGACCCTCTACCAAAATACTTCAAAGAATTACCGTTTTCTGAAAATTAGCTCTTTTCTGTGTGATCCCTGATTTTACAAAAGAATAAAGAAGGAAATCTTTTAAAGTCTTCTTCTCCTATATGATTAAGGCCTAAAGCTTTTATATTTAGTATGTATGATCATCTATTGACCCTCTACCAAAATACTTCAAAGAATTACTGTATTTTGAAACTTATCCCTTATCTGTGCAATCCCTAATTTTAGATAGGAATAAAGAATGATATCTTTGAAAACCTTCCTCTCCTAAACCATTAGTCCTAGAGCTTTGATATTTGGTATGTATTGATGTCTATACTTCAAAGCATTACCATATTCAGGAAATTAGTGCTATATGGTGGAATCATCAACAAACTTAGGATTAAAAGAGAAAATCTTTAAATATCTTCTCCGAAATAATTAGACATAGGGCTCTGCTTTTTTGTCTATATCATAAAGCCATGAATCATCATACTCAGGGCAGCAATTTAGGACCATCACGGTCTTCTTGTTTCAAATTTCTGAGTTACAAGAATTTCTTGATTTTCCACAATTTTTTTCCAAACATTTTCTTGAGGGGCATCAAAAGGCGTCATTGTGTGGAATGGGTTAATGCTTTATAGTGGATTAATGTACTCCTGTGTATTGATTTTACCATGTCTGTCCATCTGTAGACTTTTTCATTTCTGTGCTCTAGCTCAAAAATCAATTGACCTACAACATTGAAACTTCAAACAACTGGTGCAAATGACTCAAGGAAGTGCCATATCATTTTTGGGCAATGTAGGTCCAAGATCAAGGCACAATTGAACTTTAGCTGAAAACCTTTTCTCTGTCCATAGACAATTTCATTTCCGTACTCTAACTCAAGAACCAATTTATCTACAACATTGAAACTTCACACAACTGTTGGAAGTGATCCAATGAAGTGCCCTATTGTTTTTGGTTCAAGTAGGTCAAAGGTCAAGGTCACTACTGAACTTTAGTTGAAAATTATTTGCGTGCTCTAACTCAAGTACAAATTGACCCACAACCTTGAAAATTAATACTGTGGTTGCCATTGACCCAAGGAAGTAACCTATTGTTTTGGGCTCATGAAGGTCAAGGTCACAATGGAATTTAAGTTGAAAATCGTTTCCGTGCTCTAACTCACAAGTCAGTTGACCTAAAAACTGGAAACATCATACAATTATATACAATGACTACATAAGTGCCCTATTGTTTTGGTGTCATGTATGTCAAAAGTCAAGGTCACTACTGAACTTTAGTTGAAAATGGTTTCAGTACTTTAACTCAAGAACCATTTGACCTACATCCTTGGAACTTCATGCATTCTTTGCCAATGACCCAAGGCAGTGCCCTTTTGTTTGTAGGTCACATAGGTCAAGGTTACAATTGAACTTTAGTTTAAAATGGTATTTGTGCTCTAACTCATAGGTCAGTTGACATAAAGCTTTAACCTTTATACAATTGTTGTCTTTAACCCAAGGAGGTGCCCTATTTTTTTTAAGTCATGTAAGTCAAAGGTCACAAACTTCTTGGCTAATGTAGTTCAACTGTGCTACATCAGAGACAAAGCTATGGATGGGGTATGAGTCTGTTTTGAAAAACTCTGGCTAAGACTTTTTATAGGATTATCACTTGATAATTTTACCAAAAAAACCCAGTGAAATTATCAAAATGATATATTCACTTTGGTAGATTTATCCTGCTTTCATCCACTTAGCACCACTGAATGTCATCTCAACAGAACCATAATCTTGATGATGTCCATATGTTACCATATAAGATTACATACTTGAGAGATATTTTCCGACAAATTCATCATTTGTCTTTTTTAGGTCACCTGACCAAATGGTCATGGTGACCTATTGCAATCATCGTTTGTCCGTCGTCGTGCGTCGTCCGTCGTCCCTCGTGCGTCGTCCGTCGTCCGTTAACTTTTAAACATTTTCATCTTCTTCTCAAGAACTACTTGGCGGATTTCAACCAAACTTGGTAGAAAGCATCATTGGGGGATGCCAATTCAAGTTTGTGAAAATAGGGGTCATGGGGGTCATAGGGGCCCAAATAGGTGCCAAAAAGGGGTAATTTTTGGTACTTCTTTAAAAATCTTCTTCTAATAAACAGTTAATGCCAGAGCTTAAATATTCTGTGTGCATGACAACTAGGACAGGTATATTATAAATTGTGAAATTCATGCCCCTGGGGTCATGTATGGGGCCACACCCAGAGGTCAAAGTTCATCATGTTAAAAAATTCACATTTTCACCTGCTTCTGATGAAGTACTAAGCCAATTTCAAACTAACTTGGTGAAAAGCATCATTGGGTACTGATTATACAGATTTGTGAAAATAAAAAGGCTGGAGGTCAGGGGTGCATAAAATGGGAACCAAAAGGGGGTCATTTCTGGTAACTTTTAAACATTTTCATCTTCTTCTCAAGAACTACTGAGGGGATTTCAACCAAACCTTTTTCTAATTCTTTCAAACAAAATCACTTGTCTTGGTGCTCTTTTACTCAGGTGACCGTTAAGGCCCACTGGGCCTCTTGTTATATTAAAATCATGGAACAATTAATTGTTTGTTGTGTAAGTTTGATATAACTTAACATTTTTTGTACAAACAAAGCTTTTTTACTAGTGGCTCTGCTACTAATGAAAATACAGCTTTTGTTGTTCATGAAATGATCACTTACTAGAACTTGACTCCAGTGTTGGGTCCCACAATCACTTGGTCAGAGACTTTGTATCCATATAACCTCAGTTGTAGAGTGGGATGTAAAACACAACATTCAGTCATTCAAAAAAAGCACTCTTGCTTGAAAAAACTTTGGAAAAAAAAACATCCTAAAACAATGTCCTAAAACAACTTCCTATGTTTTATCTTTCAGATAATGGGGCTGCAGAAAAATCCATACATTTGGGATAGTTCTGCTAGTAATGTTAATTTAGAAGTATTGAGTGTAGAGCTACTTGATACAGAGAAAGCTGTAATGAAGGTTGACAATCTTACAACTCCTATACAGATAACTTTTAAAATTCCAAGTGAGATTCATACCTCTATATTAAGTTTATTCTTTCTCTTTAATAAATTATCAGTTTGACAAAATATTGACTTGATCATTATGGAAGAAGTTGCAGATGTCATTTCAAATAACAAATAAATTGAAGGTAAAGGGTCTTGTAGGGTAGAACGCATTGTGAAAAAAGATGAATTTGCATGAAACAAGCTAGTCTTCATTTTCAGCACCACTGGCTGAAAGCCAACAATCTATTGTCATGGTGCTATGTGTGTTGTAAATCAGCATGCATCTGTTTGTCTGTCTGTGAACTTTCACTTTTAAAATCTTCTCCTCAGAAAGTACTACACAGATATCTACCAAATCTCACAGGAATGATGTATGGGTATCAGCTTCCTTCAAGGATTAAAAAAACCAACAAACATGGCTTTTGTGGGAGGGGCTAATTTCCATGTATGTGAAAACTTTTTCCCAGAAACCAGTTAATGGATTTCAACCAAATTTCACTTTAATAAACTTTGGATGACCATTCATCAGATTCCTTCAAAGAATTTGGATCAGATGAAAAACTTAGGGACTATTTCATATTTTTGCTATATATTGAAATTTTTTAAATTCTCTTCTCAGAAACCTGTGATTTCCAAAAACCACAGAAATTATCCTTAAATGAGCCAGTCGCCGTCATAGCACAGTTGGTAGCACGTCGGACTGTCAATGTAAAGGTCCGGGTTCGATCCCCCGACGGCGGCACTCATCCTTTCCGACAATTTGTCTCTCACCAATGGGTCGATAATCATAGACCTATGTGAGATAGCAGCTGGAGGCTGGGAAGGGATGTAATGGTAGTACTGGTGTGAGAAATACCTGGATTCCATTGTTAGGTGCTCTAGCCGCTGCGATATAACTGAAAGATTGTTGAAAGCGGCGTAAAACCCCATTCAAACAAACAAAATTAAATGAGCCTTTGTCAGATATATTGAAAAATCGTGATCAGCTAAAAACATGGCTTTTATGGGTGGGGCCAAATTCCATATACAGTGAAAACTTTTAAAATCTTCTTGAAATTATATAATTCATGGTTTTCAAGAAATTTTCCTGGAAATGATCCTTGTGTCATTGCATCCTGTGAAAAAGTTATTGAACATGGCTTCCTAAACTATGACCTTTTTGAATGCCCTTCAAGAAAAACAATTTCGAAAACATTTTGTAAAATGAAGAAATTGCTTGCAACAAGTTCATTTCTTCAGTCCAGTACCAAATACAAGGTTAATTCTGTATTTGGTATTTAGGTTCTGTTATTTCAAGGCATCTTCCAGTTTCAAGGGCAAAGTCATCTGTCAAAGTCAAACAGATCTTGTTTCATTTAGATTGTACATTGTAAATCCTTTTTTAGGCTGACCGTTGTTGAGATTGGCAACCCTAAAACTTGGTTCTTCTGAGTTTTTTTTCATTCGAATGTCCTATAATGCATTACTCAAATAAATTTTTTTTTACAGCGCTAATAGGACTGAAAGGCCCAGATTGTGGATCAATTGTGTGTGTTGTTTGTTTGCTTGTTTGTTTATTGCAAGTTCAGGGTGACAAGGGTTAAATTCCTTTACAATTTCAGAAACCAATGACGAAATAAACACTACCTTATACCTTACTTTTGAGAAAGACAATGAAACAGTTGCATATGACAGCAGCACGGCCAACATGATAACATTTAATTTTACACTAGTTAAAGACAAGACAGCAGTACTGAGATTGACTTCCACTTCTAATTTAACAGACTTTAAAATGGTTTTCAGCGACGAAGCATCTCCAAGTTTAGGAGATGTATTTAACAATGGGTTTTCTTATCCAACAGAAAGCCACATTCAAACACAATATTCAAACTTTACATTGAGTGGAAAAAATATATCAGCTATATTACAAGATATAAATGAAGGGCTCATATACTTTCATCATAATTCATCCATTTTGAATGTAACACAAACAATATATGTTGGAATTTCTGTGGATATCAACAATACAAACACACTTCATCAACTGAAACAAGCAGATAGTGGTTGTCTTGGTAACACAGACATAAAAACTTGTTCTAGTCAAATAGAGGTTCCTGTTACCTTGGAAACAAAATTGTTGTCATGTACATACTGGGATGAAAATGACCAGGTCTGGTCAAACAAAGGATGTGAGGTTAGTCTACTTTTCAAAAAAAAAATTAATGCTGTGTGGCTAAATGGTAAGGATAGCCTATTTGTGACCTGAGAGGTGTGGAAGGTTTTGTGTTTGAAACATATAGAGACTAAGTCTAGTACAGATGAGATCTAGGAAGAGCATGAATGAGTGTGGATAATAAAGAAATAGCTTGT
Organism: Fragum fragum; assembly: GCA_946902895.1. NCBI lineage: Eukaryota > Metazoa > Mollusca > Bivalvia > Cardiida > Cardiidae > Fragum > Fragum fragum. Next base: position 22,124,147 of record OX336370.1, on the reverse strand, counting down.
CACATGCAGTTTCTTCAATTTCCTCAATGTTTTCCAAAGCTTTTTCCATAAGGGTCCTCAAAAGCATCATTGTGTGGGAATGGGTAGAGCTCAACTTTGAACAAAGAGCTATTGTCCTAATCCTGGCACTTGTGTACCACTTGAATAATGTTTTTATAGCTCTGTTATTTTTCAAGTTTTGCTGCTTGCATTTTACATAGACATTCATCAATAGATGTTATTGCTTCTAGCACCAACAAATGTGACCTTGAGGTCTTGTTAACTTGATCTTCACCCATTTTAAAAGAACTTCAACCTTATATTTCCCAGTAGGAAATCTAGGACCATCAAACTTCACAAATAAACTCATCAGGCAATTGGCTTTCATGAAACAGAAAATACTTTGATCCCTGTAACCTTGGCCTTTACCTTTGATTTACATAAAACCTTTAGCCTAAATCTCTAACTTTGCTTGTGTTTCCTGAATACTTGTACTTAGGACCATCATGCTTCAAAAATTCACTAATCATGTTATAAGTTTTCACTTGAAATGAAGAATCTTAACTCTGCAATCTTGACTTTAAACCTAACTTAAGACAAATCTAACTAAAAATTTAACCATGGTTATATTTTTCTGAATCCTTAAGCCTAGGATCATCATACTCATCATATAAAATCATCAGATGAAAGGCTTAAACTTGCCAGAGAGAATTTGTTACCCGGTTACCTTAGCCCTGACCTTTGAACTATACAAGAACCTTTCCCATAAAATTTGTCCTTTTTGTATTTTCTTAATGATTATACCTTAGACCACCCTACTTTAAGTATACATACAGTCATCTTGTGATAGGTTACCACTTGTCACTAAGTACCTTGATCCTTAACCTTTGACCTACTTTAAAATAAATTTAAATAAATTTAAAGGTTTAAATCTTTAACCAAAACTTTATTTCCTTATATATTTCTAAATGCTTAGGACTAGGACAATCATACTTCATATATACACTCACCATGTAATATATTTTCACTTGTCAACAAGTGTCTTGACATTTCATATTCTTTTGAAATAACCTAACCAAAAACTTTAACTATACTTATATTTTCTTAATTCCTATACCAAGGATCATCATACTTCACAAATATGCACATCAGATGAAAGGCTTTCACTTTTTTTCAAGGAACCTTGACCCTGTATCACCTTAGTCTTGACCTTCTACCCAGTTTAAGTACCTTGAACAAAACTTTACATTTTTAGAATTTCCTTATATTTATAACTAGGACCATTATACTTCATATATACACTCATCATGTGATAGGTTTTCACTTGACACTAAGAAACTTAAACCTGTGAACTTGACCTTTGACCCACTTTTCAAAACCTAACCTTTTCTGATATTTCAAGTTTCCTTTCTATTAGGGTCTTATTAAGTACTGTGCTAAGTTTTGATTTCCCTTAACCTTTGACACTTGGCTTCAAGTACAGTAATCCTGGTACCATGGCAATGAATTTTGTCCTGTTTGATTATCATAGTCTTGAATTTTACTTAATGTTGTCAAATGCCTTTATAAGTTTATATTTTCCATACAACTCCAATAGCTCGCAGGCTGTCCTTGCAAATTGGGCACAGTTTTGTTAACTTTAACATACCTTACATATGAAGAGATCATATTCATTAGAGAATGTCATCAATTAATAGGCTGTCACTTAGTGACCTTGACTTTTGACCCACTGAAAAGTTGCTTTTATTTTGATGATATGTGTTATATTTCATGATTATATATGGTATAGAACTTCAGTGTGTTACTGACTTGTTTAGTGACCTTGACCTTAGTTAGTGATTAATTAGGCCTCTTTGTTGACAGCATCCATTATGGTAAGTTATGTTGTCGATAGGCAATTCTTATTTGGAACAGATAAAATCCCTTGTCATTCTAAACCTGGAGTATTTCTGTTTTGACTGAATAAATAGCTTTCGCAGTATTGAATTGAAATTACAGGACAGAAATGACCAGATGGCTTGATTTTGGCAGAATATTTCTTTTGAAGATCATTTTAGCTAGGCTAGATATTGCTATAGCCAGGCCATCATCAGTGTCAATGTCAGCGTTGTCCAAAAACTTCAACATTTTGTAATATCTCCAGTATTACTGAATACATTCACTTGAATCTTGGAATATATGTTCACTGTCAAAAGAGCAATCATAACCAACAAGGGGAAATGTGCCTTTATTCCATCCTTTTATAAAGCATTTGACAGCTAAGCATTGGCATTCACATTCGTTGCCCTGTTTAACAGCAACTTTGGCTTACAGGGACATTAAATTTCGGACAACTATTTTTAAATATCTTGACTTGAAGCACTTACTATATTTGTTTTTACGGTAAATGTTTATCTTGATGTTTGATACATCTAGTGCAGTGCCAGTGTCTATCCAGCGATCCGCCCTTTCAATGATTTTCACAATAATCAAAGAGACCCTTCTATTCTTAATTTCTCCTCTAGCGACCTTTGTAAGATAAGTAAGATTACATTGTCGTATTTTCGCGTATATCCTGTCACCCTCCTCCTCTTCTTCTTGTGGTTTCCTCTCGCCTTCCTACGCGAAAAAGTTATACTTGTCCAACAGCAATTTCCTTGAAACTACTGGAAACCCTGTGGACCTGTAATTGCTTTCGATAAGGATGGACGTATACTCAGGCGCCATTAACTTTTGGTCTGGAGTCATTTCCCTCCATTTTGTTGGAGGCCACTGAAAGTCATGGCCATTACGCTCCAACTCCAATTGTTTTTGTGACTCCAAGATGAGATGCTTAACTAGGCACGTCCTTGTCGGGAACATCGCCTCGCATAGCCAACAGTTCTCCCTGAAAAGAAGAATAACTTTATAATATTGGTTTACATCTATATGTTAACCTAAAAGCCTTATTTACATCAACTTTAAGTACATGCTTAACTGAAATCCTATTGATGATAAAGTCTCTTGACCGTTGATAAGTTAGTCCACTCACAGAAAATCTCTTTAGCCGAAGCATTTTCACTTGCATATGCAAGCGTATTTAAGTAAAACAAGAATGCTGTTTATATGAATAACTATTTATTTGTTACTATACACATTTATTCTACAAAATTTTAAACTTGTTTGTCTGTTACATCTTTCCTTAAACTTGTTAAGTTTCTTTAAGGGTAGGTAGCGTTGTTTTTTTCATGTAACAGATTTTGATTACTTTCATTTCCTTTCATATACTTTTTGAATACAATATGCCGAAAAGTTGTTTTGCAAAAATCTAAGGTCGCTTATCAGAAAAAATCAGGGTATTTCCTTGATAGCCTACGTAGGCTATTAATCTATTTTTAGATTAATCCGAGACAGTTGCGAAGAATATATTATCATTCACGTGGTGCGAATAACCGTTGAAACCTTGAATTTAGTTAAAATCACATCACACTAACGTCATCGTTACGTTATCAGGAGTTATGTTCGCTAGCAGGTCTTTAATTCTGCAAAAAGATCAGTCCAAAACTGTCGTAAGCATTAGTTCGAAAATAAACACTTACCGTAGTTTTTCGCTAAGCCTTTCATATGACATGATTTAGGACGTTGGCTGTTTCGCTAGTAAATGTGTTACCTTCAGTTGTTGATTTCAAGAGGTCCCGGGTTCGATCCCCGACGGCGGCACTCATCCTTTCCGACTATTTGTCTCCCACCAATGGGTCGATAATCGTAGACCTATGTGTGATAGCAGCTGGAGGCTTGGAAAGGATGTGATGGCTGTACTGGTGTGAGGAATACCAGGAATCCATTGTTAGGTGCTCCAGCCGCCGCGATATAACTGAAAGACTGTTGAAAGCTGCGTAAAACTCCATTCAAACAAACAAATCAGTTGTTGATTTAAAAAAAAGCGCAATTGCGTTTCCGAATAATTGATTTTTAAAGTGCAACAAAAGTCTATATACTACTAATTTTCTCTTTCGTTTTCCGGTAATACGTTGTCCGAAAACAAATTCGTCAATGTGCGGATCTAAAACCTTGTTGTCAAATCCGAAAACAAATGTCTAATGTGCGTATCCTAAAATGTAGTTACGTGTTTTCGACAGTGCACAACTTTCGGATCCGAATGTCCCACTAGTTTCGGATCCTAATGTTTGGATCCGAATAAATTTATTCCCGACTTTCGGATCCGGCAAACGATGGTTGCGTGTTCGGATCCAAAACTAACCAATTTTCTCGGATCAGATTATCTAACGTTGTTCGGATCCAAATCCTACGAGTTCCAAAAGTTCCTAAGATAAAAGTTACAGTGTGTTTGAGAGTCAAAATCCTCAGTATTCCGTTGTTTGCGAGTTCCCGAAAGTCCCGTTACCATTGTTTTGGTGCACTTTCTACTGTTTCCCGCTATCATTCCGTTCCAAAACCATTTTTCCTGATCCGAAATCCATGCGTTGTGTTGCCGAATATGCTGTTTTACTGTGCCAATCCGAATAGTTCCAAGGCAGTTCGTGATGCTAAAAGTATATCACTTTCTACACTTCAGACACCATTTTGTAACAGGATTATTTTACATACACGCAATGTAGATACACAGGCCTTGTCTGAGATGCGATGCACAAGTGCGAACGGTCAATGGTCGTGATAATATAAATCTAGAACAGAACAGCAATGCCATGACGCTATATATATATAAATATATACTTATGTATACATAAAGCAAACGGACGCACGGATTGGATCGTCACCAGTCTCTGTTGGGCCAAGATCCTTCCTGTGAGCGGACCGGACGGGGTTTGCCAAAGATTCAGGTCTAAAGGATAAACAGGCTTTTTTATCCCCCGCCGTTTCGGCGAAGGGGATATAGTAATGGTCTCCGTCCGTCATTCCGTCACTAAACTTGTCCGGAGCTTATCTCTGAAAGCATACTAAGGGAAAAACATTTAGCAATTTTTTCGACCTACATTATTTTTCAACGTAAATGTATAAACCTTATAAAATCGAGTCTCGTTTATGGAATTTTTAAAAGCTAACTGACTAATTATGCATTAAGAGCACGTTTTCCTCGCTTCTAAAGGCTGTCTGACGAAATTTTGCTGAAACACGTTCTGCACGTGCTTCCACATGTATGTGAAGTCTATATCCACAATATCTATCCCAGTTTATTGGTTAGCATCAATAACAAGATAACTCATTAAAACATTTAAAAAAATAAATGGGACGTCGCCCAGGGCTTAACTTAGACCAACGGAAAGAGGTGGCTCAACATTTTGGCGTGAGCCAAAGTTCCATTTCAAGACTTGGAACAAAGTATCGTCAATTAGGCACTGTCAAAGACAGGCCACGTTCAGGCAGGTCACGTAAGACTACCCAACGTGAGGACAATTACATCGTGGCGTGTTCACGGCGTAATCGCTTCCTCAATAGCACTCGTATAGCCGGTTTGGTCCGAAATGCAACGGGACAACGGGTCTGTGCTTGTACTGTAAGAAACAGACTTCGTTCGGCACGTTTATGCGCACGTCGACCTTACGTTGGCATTCCTTTGAAACGTGCACACAGACATGCAAGATTGAATTGGACAAGGGTATACCGTCGATGGCCAAGACGAATGTGGAATCAGGTCCTATTCACAGACGAATCCCGGACTGGGTCGATAATCGTAGACCTCTGTGGGATAGCAGCTGGAGGCTAGGAAAGAATGTAATGGTAGTACTGGTGTGAAAAATACCAGGATTCCATTGGTAGGTGCTCCAGCCGCCGCGATATAACTGAAAGATTGTTGAAAGCTGCGTAAAACCCCATTCAAACAAACAAACAAATTTCTCCTGTAGCTCTGTTTACCTAGTCCGTGTCCTGGTCCTACTGTCCCGGTCCTGGTGTTATCATTCTGAATCTTGGATTAAAAATGTTAACAAACTAAAGAGAAACAGATTTTTGATGGTAAACTAAAGATACGGAGATTTTGGTTGTTGTTTTGCCAAAATTCCAGATCGAAAAGCTGCCGTTCCATGAACGCACTCTCTTTTTTATAATCTCGCGCCTCTGTACCCTTCATCTTCCGTATAAGTTGTCAGGCATTGAGTGACCAATCACAACATAGGCTCCGTCAGAGTCTAAGTGAATATCGCCCTATGGTTCCACTTTTTCGGAAAAATCCGAAAGATGTATGGGTCCGCCGAATGAAATGTAGTCCATGTTCGGATTTCCGAAATGCCCTTTCGGAATTATAAAAGTTAATATCATCACCGAAAAGCTAGACCAGATATGTTCCAGAATACTCTTAAATACCTTACTTAAGTCATTTTGAACAGTCTTTACGTATAAGGGAGGATAATTCTACCTTAAGGAGTCAATCTCAAGAGAAAAAGTAGTTCCAAATCACCGGCCGCCTTTCCAAACAAAATTTTAGAATGATTTCCGACCACGAGCCGATTTAAAGAGAATGATTGTGAGAAGTAGTGCATACAAGTAAGTGATCTATTCCTAGGTTTAATATGATCGTATAAGGTGCATTTCATGTGCCCGCCAAACTCATGAAGTGGTTAATACACATTTGTAATGGGTTTTTACGACCTGTCAATATCGAAATCAACAATGTGGGGTCCTCCTATTACCAGATAAGAACGATATGAAAATACATGAAAATAACTGCTAAATCTAAGAATAGCTCTTGAAATGTGTAAACGATGATCACAGAATCATTATACATGTTTATGACTGCAATAAATTTGGTCATAGGTGTACCTTCACATTACAATATGTTCACTATCAAAAGAACAATCTTTATTGGGATAACTAAGGGGATGTTTGCGCATTTTTGAATGAAATATGCCCCTTTTTTCCACTTTGAAGTTTTACCTCCAATATTACAGCGAAGCATTTGCATTGGCACGCAGTGCTCTAGTTAATTGACAAGTTTGGCTCAAAGGGTCAAATAGATCATCTAGACTAAGAACAGCCTGCACATATTTGCAGTCTGATCTTCTTCTATGCCTCCTGTTAAAGCAGGATAATTCCAGGTTCAGTATGTCAAGGGTTAATAGATAAATCTATAATTCTTCTGTAGAATGTCTTCCTTCATCATTATGATTTCCAATCTCTATTATTTGATTCAGGTTTCTCCATATACAACAACAACAACACTTCAGTGTGCATGTACACATCTGACTTTATTTACTGGTGGAGTGATTGTTTTACCAAATAATGTAGACCTAAATTGGGATGCTGCTCAGCTCTCGACATTTTTTAACAATCTTGTAGTGGTGACAGCTGTATTTCTTGTTTGGATAATTTACTTGTTTTTGACACATTCAACCAGAATGGCTGATAAGCAAAACAAGAAAAAGGTGAGTTTCTATCTTGGTGATTTTAATGCTAAAATAGGCAAAACAGTGAGCGTAGTTTTTTAGCGCTAGCAGGCTTTTGTCATGGCATTGTGTCTGCCATGTATCCATGCTTCCATCCATAAACTTTTAAAATAAAGGCCTTCTTCGCTGAAAGAACCTCAAAGATTTCAACCAAACTTCACAGGATCAATGGGAGACCTTTTGTATGCTTTCATATATGAATCCAATCATGTTGCATGCTAAAAACACTATAATCTATCTGTAATTAAATGGTCCAAATTGAAAGAAGCTACAGAGGAAAAATTAAATCTGTTAAAATTTTGAGAATATTTTGTCTTTTGGGGTAGAAAACAATACGGATAATGAAGAAAATACTTGTAACAAGCAATTCAAATGTTTTCCACAAAGATTTCCTAAGCCTTTTTCTTGAGGGGCGTAAAAAGCAGTATTGTGAGGGAATGGGTTAGAAAGATTTTCAAACTTCAACAATAAGCTTGACTTCTGTTTGATGATTTATCCCTGACACTCAGAAACTGACTGCTGCAATCAGAAGCTACGCACTACTATGTTTTTGCCCTTTGATTTAATGCAAGAAACAAAATATAATTATTCTTTTATTATGTTTTAGGTTGATGCCATACACACATTCAGCTATTTGGTCTGTGATTTCACAGGGTGGTGGAAAGAGGCCTGGACATTGGCCAATGTTTTTATCTATATACAAGGTGAAGGCACTTTTGAATGAATATTTCTGGAAAAAATGAGAATTAAGAATAGAATTTATTTGATCTTATTTTAACACATTATGAAATAATCCCACTTTTTTACGCTCCTCCAGAAAAAAAGCTTTTGAAAATACTGTTCAAAATGAAGAAAATGCTTGTTACATGTGATTCCCATTTCGTCATATATTTGTCCATTGTTAGGTGCTCCAGCCGCTGCAATATAAATTAATTGTTAAAGCGACTTTAAACCCTATTCAAGCAAAACAAACAAACCAGGAACACTCTATTTTAACATACATAGTAGGAAAACTTTTAGAATCTTCTTCTTTGTAATGAGAAAGTCTTAAGCATTGACGTTTGGTTCATAAAACCTACTATGAACCACTACAAGGTTGTTCGTGAGATGACTCTTGTGTCATATTTTTCTCCACCCAGGCAAACAATATTTATTGTAAAAGATGAAAATGATAAGAATATCTCAAATGAAATTGACACTTGTTTATTATATAAAATGTAATCGGAATTGTGGCGGTTCAATCCTGTTCGTGGACAGAAAACCCCCGGGGGAACCCTAGCCTTGCTTACTGTAACTAACGCAGAAATAAACCATTAGGACCAAAACATCTGCGGCACCCACCACAAACCCCACTACAACCCCAATACCCATTTTGGGAATGAGGAAACCATGGTCCTACAACCAACCAACCCACTTACAGTCAAGACAATGTGAGAGGGGCTCTCTCACACACACACACCGCCTCCCCAAGATAGTCAATACAATATATAGAGGGTAGAGAGACCAAATGTTTCGACTGAAAGCCAGCAGCCGCTCAAAAGTAGAGATAGCATTTGCGATTTAATGCGATTTAACTTGGTACCCCAAGGAATTTTCCGACACACGACCTAAGTTCGCCCCAAAATTCCGATATCCTGTTTTAAAGTTGGAATGCGGAGCAATTCAAACTTAGATTTAACAAAACCAAAAAACGAACACAAGACAATTACATGTCGGGTTTTTTGATAACACATATCACGTGATGTATTAGATGTGAATACACCTCGGGTAACTTCTCATCTCAACTTGCCACGGACAACCAGTTAGTTGTAGCCGAAGACAATAATATGGCACATGTAAAGGATGATATGAAAATTCGTTTAGAGACTTCTGCTTTAGTTTGCTTTAGATTATAAAAATAAGGTAATAATCAGCGCAGTAATTTGTTTTTTGTGATTCGCTGTCCCGTGTTTGGTAATCACGTGATCTCAAGTGACATGTGGTAGTCATGTGACCATAGATAGGCATTTTTACAAATATGGCATAGCGCAGTTGGTAGCGCGTCGGACTGTCAATCTAGAGGTCCCGGGTTCGATCCCCGACGGCGGCACTCATCCTTTCCGACTATTTGTCTCCAAACAATGGGTCGATAATCGTAGACCTATGTGTGATAGCAGCTGGAGGCTAGGAAAGGATGTGATGGCGGTACTGGTGTTAGAAAAAACAGGAATATATTGTTAGGTTCTCCAGCCGCCGCGAAATAACTTAAAGATTGTTGAAAGCGGCGTAAGACCCCATTCAAACAAACAAACATAAATAATACAAATATGGCTCAGGTCGCAAATGTATTTTTACAATTACCACGCCGCCCAGTGCTTTAAAACAATCTAGAGCGATTAAGGGGGGTTGTAGGCATCGAGAAAACGCGATTATTGTGGGATTTACTCAATAAAAATCAAATAGATGCAAAACGGAAGTAGAAGACTTTGTAAATTAGAATGTAAACATATCAACTTCCGGTTTCTTCTTGTTTACGAAATAATTACGCTTTATTGTGTCGTTATTTACAAGTTTAAATCAATAATAGCACATCAAACCTTTAACAAGTGTCGTCTAGCTTTCAGCTTGGTCCTTTTTACTTAAGATTTTTTACGGTTCTAAAGCCGAATAACGAATATTGAAATCGCGCGACTACAAGGCGCCGAAGATAATTTGATACTATCTTCGTCATATTATAGGATTTTTTAAGGAAGGGCAAAAGTACCATATGCAAACAATAACGTTAACGTCTTTTTTTTTTTTTTTTTTTTTCGTTTGAATGCTTTGAATATTTTTTTTCCTAAGTCTAAAACGGTATTTTAAATCGATCACCCTGAAACAAATTTCCGCGCATTTCCGCAAATATCCACGTATACTGATAAACTTGAAGTGAAAATCTACGTGAGTTTGGTAAGATCGTTACAGAATCGGCCGAGTTAAGGGTCAAATAATCATCGAGGTCATTGATATCTGTTATTCTCTGTTTTCAAGATTCTAAAAAGAGTTAACGTATTACAGTTGATCAAAAGGAGAATGTTAGGCTTGAAAATTCTAATTTTGGTTTGCGTGACACGACCTTATAACCCATTCCAACACGATAAAATCAAATTCAAAGAAGTAGCAGACGACAATTGTAGTTGATGAAATCTTTAAAATCATGGTCTTTTGGACAGAAAACATTGTGGATAATGAAGAAATTGCTTCTTACAAGCGATTTCTTCATTTTCCACAATGTTTTCCAAAGCTTTCATATTGATAGTCATTTAAAAGCGTCAATGTTTGGGAATGGGTTAAGACAATGCTATTTTATTTCTGTATATGGATTTGTCTTTTTGTGTGTTATTTACGCACATATGTACACGAGTGGGAATGCTGGTTGAAGTTAAAAGGAGGGAGGCTTACTCGGAAGTAATAAATGAATTTGAACCGAATTCAACAGTTATGACCCGTTCAGCGCATTCCAACTTCTCAGTACTTGCAGTCCTTTGATCTATAAGAGTTGTCAAATTCAAAAGCATCATGTCATATCCTACGTCGGACAAGTGGACTCCATCTATATAATACAGTCCACGCGTCTCAACATTAATATCTTCGTGCTAAACGAAATGTCCACCCTTGGCCAAAATAAAGCTGCGGATACAACTATTAAAATCTTTTTTTTCTTTTTCTCTATTATGTTTTGAGGGACCTGCGTTTGTACCCAAGACATCCTAGTAAACATTTCAGAGAAAATAAAAAATGTCTTGGGTATGTTGCCCATCCAAAGACTCGTATCACTACGAACTCTATGTTCAAGTTCACAACCTGTCTTTGGTATTATATCGTTCGAGCCCTAATGAACTATCAAGAACTTTGGGAGGGCTAGAGTGAAGGCACTGCATTTGAAGCGTTTGGTTGTACTCTGACCAGTGTATCCCTCTACGGTTGATCCACCAGACCCTAGACACTGATGATGAGCCCAGGTTTGTGTCAGTATGGCGATGCAGTAAACGTCGTTCAAGCCAGTGAACGTAGGAATTCGACACAAACCAAACATCTGAAAATATACTTCTTTAATGTTATTATAAAGGAGAGTAGGAATATTAACAAATATAAACCATGAACAACATGGAACTGTTTACTAATTTGCGTAACAGAATCAACGGGCAAGCTATGAAAGTAACAGTATTCTACAACTAATAATTACAAGTTTGTACTGTTGACCAGTTAAATAAACAATTTCAAAACAGGTTTATGTTCCTTCTACATCTAATAAAATTTCTATTTCTTATTAAGTGAGTAAACGTCGTTCAAGCCAGTGAACGTAGGAATTCGACACAAACCAAACATCTGAAATTATACTTCTTTAATGTTATTATAAAGGAGAGTAGGAATATTAACAAATATAAACCATGAACAAAATGAAACTGTTTACTAATTTGCGTAACAGAATCAACGGGCAAGCTAAGAAAGTAACAGTATTCTACAACTTATAATTACAAGTTTGTACTTTGACCAGTTTAAAAAACTGTTTCCAAAACAGGTTTATTTTCCTTCTAAATCTAATAAAATTTCTAATACTCATTAAGTGCGTATGTAGCGTAAGAAAGCGTTTGAAGATCATCTTTCTTCTTTATTTTATCAAAAGCGATGCCTTGTTGAGCAAGCCATGTGGCTGCTCCTATCAAAAGAATGATTTTGCCATCTAGTGAGATCCCGCTTCAAATTGGTATCTAGTAAGGGATGTATCGTTTTTATGGCAGAAAAAATGATTGGAAGATGTCGGCTTGATTAATCAGTGGCTTGACATAGCTTGAACAGAACAGACATGGGATTTAACCGGGTAAACCATTACTATATCTGAACAACCTGTTTGATTTTTAGATCTTCGCAATTTTATCATTAATGAGTAAGACTTGCTGTCACCGCAGATAAACTCTATATCAGGCACTTTCAAATGTCTGTCGGGTTCTGTAGGAGAGGTGCAAACCAACTCGCCCACCCCAAAAAAAAAGACCGAAAAATGCCAAAGAATATGCAGCTTGGAATACTTTAGTTTCATAACTGGAGAAACATGTTTTATCTTATGGTAATTGGCATTCTTGTATCATGGGAAGGGTAAAATTTACGGTAATCTTTTAGAAGCTCTTGGCAACGAAAGTGAGTGCACGAATTCCCAATGTTATTTATCTTATGCAAAAAACTTATTGCGGCAATATAAGTTGATGCGTATTTCAAAGAGCACCCATTTTGTAGCGAAAAGGCTATAAAGTATTCGATGTGCAGTAACGGTACCGACCATAAATCTTGAAAACCATTGCTGTGCCTCAAAAGCTTAAAATTCCTAATAGCATTTTTGTACACCCTTTTTGCATTCGGTGATATTCTGGCTTGAAGTAGGTTTAGGAAGTGGTGTCAAAGATCGACCAGAGATGTGCTTGGACTGTTACTGGTTCCTTGTTGGCCTGTGGAGCCAGCTGTCTGAACCAGTCCGTCTGAAAGCGAGATAAACTATCAGCTATTTGGTTCTCAGAACTAGGCAAATATTCAGATTTAAAATTGATGTTGAAATTTAGACAATGTAACGTGAATAATCTATCAAGGACCATAACTTTTTCTGACTTGCCTTATTGGCTATTGATAATATGAACAACTGATTTGTTATCACATTTCAAAAGAACTTTTTTATTCCTCATGCTCTCATCCCAAATGTCAACTGCCACTAAAATGGGGAAATACTCAGGAAGTGTAATATCTTTAGTAATGCCAGAATCATGCCACTCTTTGGTCCGAATCCCTAGTGCCCATTCATTCATGAAGGTTGCCCTGAAACCATGACCTGCAGCGGAGATATCTGTGAAAAAACACATATCAGGATTAAATGTCCAAAATTGGTCATTGGGTAATTTTTATACGCCCGTCGAAGACGTGACGTATTATGGGATCACCCGTGGCGTCCCGCCGTCCGGTTGTCCGGGCGGTGTCAACTTCTTTGTCCGGAGCATAACTCTGTTACCGTAAGTCCGATTGACTTTAAACTTGGCAGTCATATTCTTCTCATCAATACGGAGTGCAGTGCTCAATAACCATAACTCTGCATGGCCTATTTTTTGAGTTATTGCCCTTTATTGTTTTTCATACCTGAATCTTTTCCGGAGTATATCTCTAAAAGTATTATAGCTAGAATCATGAAACTTCATGGGTGTGTAGATCTATCCAAGGGGGAGTTCATTGCACAAGAACCATAACTCTACCTGGCCTATTTTTTGAGTTATTGCCCTTTGTTGTTTTTCATACTTGAATCTTGTCCGGAGTATATCTCTAAAAGTATAATAGCTAGAATCATGAAATTTCATTGATGGATAGAGCTCACCAAGTGGGAGTGCAGTGAACAAGAACTATAACTCTACATAGCCTATTCTGAGTTATTGCCCTTTGTTGTTTTCCATACTTGAATCTTGTCCGGAGTATATCTCTAAAAGTATAATAGCTAGAATCATGAAACTTCATGGATGGATAGAGCTCACCAAGTGGGAGTGCAGTGTACAAGAACAATAACTCTACCTAGCGTATATTTTGAGTTATTGTCCTTTGTTGTTTTTCATACTTTGTTCATACTTGGATCTTGTTCAATGCATATCTCTAAAAGTATATAAGCTATGATAATGAAACTTCATGGGTAGATAGATCTCATCAAGGGAAACGAGTGCACAAGAACCATAACTCTACCTGGCTTATTTATTGAGTTATTTTCCTTTGTTGTTTTTCATACTTAGTTCATGTCCGGAGCATATCTCATAAAATATCTAAGCTATGAACATGAAAATTCATGGGTAGATAGATCTCATCAAGAGGAAGTGCAGTGCACAAGAACCATAACTCTACCTTTGGCTTATTTGTTGAGTTATTGCCCTTTGTTGTTTTTATACTTGGATCTTGTCTGGAGCATATCTATAAAAGTATTCAAGCAATGGTTACTTATCTTCATGGGTAGATAGATCTCATAAAGGGGGAGTGCAGTGCACAAGAACAATATACCTTTGGCTTATTTTTTGAGTTATTGCACTTTGTTGTTTTTCATACTTGGATCTTGTTTAGAGCATATCTCTTAAAGTATATAAGTCATGATAATGAAACTTCAGGGGTAAATAGATCTCATCAAAGATAAGTGCAGTGCTTAAGAACCAAAACGCTACCTTTGGCTTATTTGTTGAGTTATTGCCCTTTGTTGTTTTTTCATACTTTGATCTTGTCCGGAGCAGATCTCTAAAAGTATTCAAGCTATGATCATGAAACTTCATGGCTATATAGATCTCATCAAGGGGAAGTGCAGCTCATTAAAACTATAACTCTACCTAGCTTATTTTTTGAGTTATTTCCCTTTGTTGTTTTTCATACTTGGAACTTGTTCAGAGCATATTTCAGAAAGTATATTAGCTATGATCTTGAATCTTCATGGGTAGATAGATCACATAAAGGAGAAGTGTAGTGTACAAGAACTTTTACTCTTCCTAGCATATTTTGAGATTTATTGCCCTTTGTTGTTTTTCAGACTTCGTTTTTGTCTTGATTATATATCTGAAAGTGTAATAGCTATGATCATGAAACTTCATGAGTGGGTAGATATCACCAAGGGGAAGTGCAGGTCACAAGAACCATAACTCTACCTGGCATACTTTTTGAATTATTCCCCTTTGTTGTTTTTCACATTTGATTTTGTTTCAACTTTCTCATTGTGTGACAGCCTATGGTTTTCAAAACCTCATGATAACAAGAAAAACACCAGAACCATAAGTTATCATTGTGAATTGTTACTCTTTCTTGAAATTAGACTTAAATTGTAGTCCCCTTCCCCAGTCAACAACCAGTAGTGTTATGGGCGTATTTTGTGACAGTTTGCCACCTTGTTGTTAGTTGCATTATAATGTAATCTAGCTCAAGTCCCAAAAAAGTAAGAACATGTGTAGGCCAGACAGGCTTTTCCTCAGCAGTAGGGACACCCAGCAACAATTGAAAAAGGTTTCCAATAAAAGTAGACAATCATTTGACCCCTACCCTCCTCCAAAAATAAAATCATCCAAGTAATGATCCTAATCCCCCAAAACACAGTTCTTACGAACAATCCATTGTAAGGCACATGCAAACTTTTTGAAAATTGCGCATTATATGCCGGCTCCAATTGGTAGCATACGGTCATGAAAAAGAGATTAGAGAAAGAAAACCCTACAAGGGGAAAATCTTCTTTGGCAAGAGGTATAAGGCGAAAAGCCGACCTGATATTTGCTTTGGCTAGTATTGCACATTTCCCTAATTTTTGGAACATTTAAACAGGAACCCCTACTTGAATTAAAGCCAAAACAGATGTTTTGGGGGCGATTTGATGTACCAACGTTGCTTGTACTGATTATGGCAGAGGACGACTTTTGGTTCATTGGTGCGGGCATACTTAAAGCTTTGATCAAAAGATCGGCATTTATCTTGTTCCAAGGCATGGGGGAGACTGATCGCCTTAACCTAAAATTTTCATCATAGGTTTTCCACCAAACATTTACTGGCTGCTTCTCGTATTGTAGCAATATACTCAATAAGTTCACCAGCCTTACCTGGCTCCTATTTTGATAATAATGTACATAAATATTAAAAAAGTATCAGTTCATTCCCGAATATTAGAAAGTTTCATGGGAATTTTATGGATAACTTCAAAGGTTCCCTGTTAGTAATATTGACCTTTGAGCCCCGCTTTGTTAATGGGTCATTGGGTTCTTTACGAATCAACGCACCCTATTTGAAATAGGAACAAGGTACATAATCTTAAAAATCTATCCATTTGATTAAGAAAGAAATCTTTACAAAATTCTGTTGCAAAACCAGTAGCTTTAGAACATTGATATTTGGTATGTAAAATCTCCCAGTGAGCTTTTACAAAATGCGTTCATGTGATGCCCCTTTGGTAATATTTGAATTCTACATATCGATATTTCTTATTTAAATAAAAATTAAGAGGAAAATTTCAAATTACCATATTTTTTAACTCATGTAGAGCAAATCTTAATTTATATGCAAGCAAAGAAGAAAATATTATTCAGAATATTCTTCCAACATGTCATAAAGCTGAAAGGTTTCAAATAATGTATGGGGTTATCAATTGGTGACTCTCTTCATAATTGCCCTGTGTTTAATGTTTCTTAGCTATATCTCAGGTAAGCGCTTTGAGGCCAATGGCCCTCTTATTTTACTATTTTATTGCCGTAAATGTTTAATACATGATAAATAAAATACTATGATGTAGTAGTGATACAAAACTTTGCTTTGGATTTAAGCCACAAAAGAAATTTGATATACCATTTGACCTTTGTTCTTTCAAATACCAAAATTTTTCAACTGGCTTGAGTCTAATGCAAGGTTTTGTATCACAACTACAGCATGATATTACTTTTACATGATTGTTTATGAACTGTTTCTTTCATCCCATATACAAGTCTTTCTTAAGTTTTTATCATGCTCCTGTAAGGTATCAAGCAATTTCTTCAATATCCATAATATTTCTATCCAAAAAGATGAAGAAATTCAACCATCAACTGGAAATTGATGTCTGCAGCTTCTTTCTATTTTGACTGATTGACTAAATCGGGTTTTACGCCACTTTTAACAGTATTTCAGTCATATCTTGGCGGCTGAAGCACCTTACAATGCATTTCTGGTATTTCTCACACCAGTACTACAATTACATTCTTTCCTAGCCTCCATCTGCTATCCAACTTAGGTTCACGATTATCCACCTGTTTGTGAGAGATCTTTCCATTCGGAACAGTCAAATATTTTGTCATGTGGTAATAGGTTGAACTTGTTTCTACTCATAACAGAATATAGACCAGGGGACATTCTTCAGATATCACTATTGCATGATAAAACTGGTATCAGTCCATATCTGTAAGAATTATATATAAGACTGGTTTCTTCTCTCTAAAGAATATAGTATTTGTCCCAGTCCTTCCTGATAAGATTTCTGAGTGTTTGTGATCTGTTGTACATTTATTACCGCATTTTGAATTTAGATACATGTAGTTGACTCTCAGACTGCCAAGGTAGACAATGTTAAAAACAAGGTTAATACCAGTGGCAGATTTTCTGAATGAAGAATGGTCATTGTGACATACTAGATGTTCATTTTAAGCTCACCTGAGCACAAAAAGCCTTATGTGAGCTTTCGTGTTCTAGCTTTGTCCTGTGATGGTTTTACTCGAATATCTTGTAACTTGGTCAGAATGTTTGTCCTTGGATGACGTTGATATTGGGTCATGTGAGGTCAAAAAATAGGTCATTAGTTCAATCTTAGAAAAACCTTGTGTGCACTCTAGAAGCCACATGCACCATTGGGTCTGAGCATTATTCCAGAAAATTACCTTGGCCATTGGCTGTAGCCTGTCATAGGAGGTGACTAAAATCTGAGATGAGCTAATGCTTTCCTCCTAGTTTGCAGCAAGATTGTGGTTTTCAGCTGTAGTCGCCGAAAGCCTAATGGCGTTGTTTTTTCCGTCCATCCATTCATATATCCATAAGCTTTTACATTAATAAAATTTCTTTTCAGAAACCAATTGATAGACTTCAGAGGGATGGTCTTCTGGTGACTCTTTATTCCAGAAGGAATTTTTAATGTGATTAGAGATATGGCTTTCATGGGCAGTCCTTTATACCCTATATGTATATATACAGTGAAAACTTTTCACTTTTGATTAAAACTAGATTTAGTTTATGCATATTTTATTCAAATAATTTACATAGGATAAGTACAACTACAAATAAATACGAAACGGATTCTAACAAAAGCTTTGAACTTACGTAGTCCTCCATATTACCAGTATTTTTAATTGGTCGTAGACCTATATATAACCATAAACTCGAGATTGTGTCGCTGCAATTTTCCAAAACTGCCTTTAGCCCAACTGGACGTATACTCTGACGAGAAAACAGAAAAAAATCATTTCATTTTACAAGTTAAGAATTATCAAAAGGAGTAAGGGAAAACTGGACGGTCACACGTTTTAAAGATGAATGCTTCAAGGATTTTCCGCTAGTGATGAACGCGTCTAACCAACCCTTTCTTTCAATCATATCGAGGTGTAAACAAAGATGATACTTCCACTCAATAAGTTAATCAAAGTACTGAAAGTTCTTCTGGAGAGCAAATTTGATTATTATGCTTTAAAGCTGTCTAAAGAATTCGCCGAAAGAGTAGTATCAATTATTTTCTTTCCTTTGCTTATAATCAGCGCTGTTTAGGAACTTGTTAATTTCTGCCCAGAAAAAGAGAGGGGTTTGAAATTTCATGAACCTGCTGTCAGCATTTGCTCTTAAACTTAAGTTATCATATTTCCATAATTTTTCTGTTTTGGCTTTATAAAAAAAGCTTGAAGGGATGATCTAACCATTACTATTTAACAATCGAGAATTTTTAAAAATTTAGTTTTCACAAAAAGTTGCTTTTTTGTCGGAACCCATGTTGCATCAAGGTCTTACGTTCGTGTAAAATAATATTAGTTTTAATTAACATTCACGGAAATATACACTAGGATAGAACCTACGTGTTGTGAAAGTAATAGAAATTAAAGTTGTTTTACTCTAATTCTAAAGTCGGAATGCAACGATATGTCCAATTTCTCAGTGACGACCAATTACAGTGCGTACGGCACTTTGATTCTTATATGATGTTGATGTCTTAAGATTTTACAGTATGTGAATCATCGAGGATAGTATAATTTCGTTAGAGAAAACAAAACTGAATTGTGGGTTTCGAGAGCGACTCTATAAGCTTAAAGCTTTCGTCGCATTAAAACAAAAATAAATAAGTATAAACTAAATCATGCACTGATCTTTTGTTTGTTTGTTTGTTTGAATGGGGTTTTACGCCGCTTTCAACAATCTTTAAGTTATATCGCGGCGGCTGGAGCACCTAACAATGGAATCCTGGTATTTCTCACACCAGTACTACCATTACATCCATTCCTAGCCTTCAGCTGCTATCTCGCATAGTTCTACGATTATCGACCTATTTGTGAGAGACAACTAGTCGGAAAGGATGAGTGCCGCCGTCAGGGATCGAACCCGGAACCTCTAGATTGACAGTCCGACGCGCTACCGACCGCGCTATGACGGCGGCTATCATGCACTGATCTAAAAATACTTTCATTTTCTATTAATCATAACTAATCGGCGCCAAAAAGGGTACTAGTTTTAAGGTTAAAAGCAGTAATTTTATTTATTTCGTTTATCATTGTCGGATAACACTACAGTGAATGCATTTAAGGAAGAAATGTTTACATGACTCCATTTGACCACAATTGCAGAGTGGTGAAAATAGGTGTTGATTTAAAGGACTACAGTTATGAACTACAGTTTTTTCCTACTTGCGATGTATAATTTGGAGTTTTCTTTTGCCAAATTGAAACAATCTATTAACGATAGGTTTATCAAAATGTATTTAGCATTTGAAATACGACAGAGATTGCGTTTTTTTTTTCTAAATGATTCAATTTATTTATAGTGGCAGGTAAAAAAATGATAAAGATTGGTTTTGCAATGTATGTTTTGAAAATCTGTAGTATTTTGTAGGCTGTCGAACGATTGATTAGCATCAGTGCGAGGAACTCGAGAAGATAAATAATCAGGAACGAGTCCGTTTTTCATCTTATAAAATAAGTCTATGTTGACCTAATGTTTCCGAACCAGATTCTTGATTAAGATTTGCAATTGATACGAGCTTTGTGCATCCTTTAACTGTTCTTTCCGCTTCATTCTGAATTTTATCAACTTCTTCTTTTTGATATTAATACGTTTTATCTCATATAACATTTCAATATTCAAGATTTGGCCTGATATAAGAAAAGTATATAGTTTGGAGAGATCTACGACTCAGCTTAAATTTTAAATGCCTTAGCATGCCTATTCTTTTTCATGCCTATTCTGTAATAGACTGTAGATGATGGTCCAAAGTCCCATTGTTAGACAAGAAGATGCCCAGGTGTTTTTGGGAATCTAGCGTTGGTATTTCAACATTCGACATGGTAAGAATAGGGTGCATCGGCTAGTTGCGCTTCCTAGATATTACCAAAGACTCTGATTTTGAAGGATTGAAATAAACGAGCCAATTATCTGCCCACTTTTGAATTTTGTCAATGTCTGATTGCAAAACCATGTTTCGTTTGGATGATAAACTACTTTCATCAGACTTGTATCATCAGCGAACAAATAGATATGCAATTCAGCATTTTTCACAATACCATTGATAAAGACTAGAAACATTAGGGGACCGAGTATAGAGCCCTGAGGGACACCAGCCTTGACAGCACAAAGATCAGACGATCCTCTGGAAATTAAAACTCCATATCTGTCTATTAGATAGTCTTGAAACCATTCTAAAAGATTGCCACTTATTCCAGGGGTTCCACTCAACAAACCAGATTTCAAAGTAACATTCCTTTCAAATACTTCAACCAAATTTCACAGGAATATTTCTTGGGTCGTCTTTATCAGATTCCTTTAAAGAATTTAAATTTTCATTTGAATGGTATTTTGGCGACACTTTATCAGAATTCCTGAAATAACTCCAAATGCTTAATGATATTTTATAATGTTGCAATTGCAATAATTTATACTGCTAGACTGAAATTATTTATTGCATTATAGAAAGTTGCCTCCTTAAAAGTTCTTTCATACTGGTTTTGCCTCCTGCCTAAAAGAAAATTGAATTATCCATTCCCTCACAATAAGGCTTTTAACCACTCCTCAGTACATGGAGTCCCACTTACATAATGATGGTGTGTGTGTCCTCTTGCTCAAATATTTGATTTACAGAATATGTGAATGGGCACTTTTGGGTGAGGGATCACATTAAAAGAACGTATAATAATTGTGGTAACGTAAATGTAAATTCATTTTAAAGTCATGGATGGAATAAATTTTGACAACACAAGGTGATATCAACACAAGTTTCTTTCTTCACAATAAATAGGTACCTGAGCCAAGTAACTGTGCAAGAGACACAGATGGGTCAAAGTTGGACGTTTATTTATAATGACTGGCTGGCTGTAGACAGGGGTTCAATTCTACAAACAACTTGCACTGCTTCAGCCATTACTATAGAACAACTGAGATTCCAACAAAAACATAGTTTTATGATAAAGAGTGTAAATGGATTCAGAGATGGTCATCTGTGGATAAATTAAGTGTGTTCTCAAAAGGAGCTAGAAATACATTTACTAGAGTACAACGTCTTACTTGTGCTCTCTCCTTGTTACTCACAACTATGTTGACAAACTCCTGAAGCTGCAGATCAAGTGGTAGGAGGGGTGGGAGGAATCAAGTTCTGTCTGTCATCCTCGGGAATTGACTGGCCACGCCCATTGACCTCCAACAGGAAGTTTGACTAGCATGAAAATGGTGGCGGGTTTGTTTTTTGGTTTGTTTTTTTTTTTTGCAAAATTTATGGTTAGTTTACCAAATAAATAAATAAAATGGTTTGTTGCCGACCAAAATGTTGTAAATACAGCTTGAGTAAGCTGTAGTTACTACGTTTAAGTCACCAAACCAACAAAAATGCTTAACAACAATGTAGGAGTTAAAAATTCACTTCCCGTCTAAATGAATGAATTGATTGGCCAATTGCTTCTTTGACAGACAGGGGTGATCAATTAATTGGTATACAGAGTCATTTGATTATGCTTCATGTAAACCGTCTCATCCTACAGCTTAAGCCAAAGGAGACTCTATAAAATATACATGAAGGGACAAAATATAGGAAAAGGGTGAAATTTTAGTGTGGTCTATCAAAATTCTTGTATTCTATTCATCAGATAACTTTGTTTCAAACATACATGGGAAAATGTTGAATACAGAACTATTTATTATGCTTTTTCACAAAGTAAGTCTATAAGAAACTCCCAAACTGGATGAAACTTCACTAATTATACCCCCCCCCCCCCCCAAGGAAGTTAGGGGGGGGTGTCATACTGGAATCAAGTTGTCCGTCTGTGGACATAATTTTGTGTCCTCATCTCCTCCCACATTTCCAGACCATTTTTGCTGAAACTTTAGCGAAATCTTCCTTGCAATGGAACCTTGTGCACCTGCAATTTTCATAATGATTAATAAACAGTTTCAGGAGTTATGCCCCTTAGGAGTATTATCCTAAATAGAATATATAAAATGGTGTCCTCTGGACAGATATTGATCAAACTTAGCAGGAATGTTCCTTTGGTCAAGCTCTTCCAGAGTTGTTCAAAGAATTTAATTCCATGCAGAACTCTGATTGCCATGGCAACAAAAAGGGCGAATTCCAGAAAAACTTTAAAAATCTTCTTCTCTGAAACCATAAGGCCTGCAGCTTTGATATTTGGTATGTAGCACCCCCAACGAAGTTATAGCGGGGTTTACTGGAATCAGGTTGCCCGTCGGTCCTCGAACATAATTTTGTGTCCTCATCTCCTCCCACATTTCATGACTAATTTTGCTGAAACTTCACCGAAATCTTCCTTGCAATGGGAACTTGGCACCTGCAATTTTCAATTTTCGTAATGATTAGTGATCAACTGTTTCAGGAGTTTTGTCCCTTTGAATTATTATCCTAAATAAAATATATAAAACGGTGTTTTCTCTGCAGCTAAAACTACTGGGAAGAAATTGGTCAAACTTAGCAAGAATTTTCCTATGGTCAAGCTCTTGCAAAGTTTTTCAAATAACTCCCAGCTTTGATATTTGGTATGTAGCATTATCTAGTGGACATCTTTCAAGATTATTCAAATTATGGCCCCATGGTCAAAATTGGTCCGTCCCCTGGGGGCACAAATGTTACACAAGTGTACATAGTGAAAACTTTTATATATATGATGATGATGATGAAACAGAAAGGCCAAGAGCTTTGATATTTGGTATGTGGCATCATCTAGTGAACCTCTACAAAGAATGTTCTAGATGATGCCACATACCAAATATCAAAGCTCTTATATGATGAAACAGAAAGGCCAAGAGCTTTGATATTTGGTATGTGGCATCATCTAGTGAACCTCTACAAAGAATGTTCTAGATTATGCCACATACCAAATATCAAAGCTCTTATATGATGAAACAGAAAGGCAAAGAGCTTTGATATTTGGTATGTGGCATCATCTAGTGAACCTTTACAAAGAATGTTCAAATAAGGCCTCCTTGGTCAAAATTGGCCCGTCCCCGGGGTCACAAATTTGAACATAGGCTCATATATTGAAAACTTTTAAACATCTCCCATCTCTTTATCTATTTAATCCATTTCCACACAATCACTCCTTTTTACGTGACTAAAGAAAAAGGCTTTGGAAAACATTGTGGAATATCAAGCAATTTCTTCATTATCCACAATGTTTTCTATCCAAAAAGAGGAAAAAATTAAAATTCCACCAGCTTGAAATTGTCGTCTGCAGCTTCTTTTAATTTGGACTAGTCTAAAATTTTATGGAGAGGGAATGGGTAATGGCTGAATCATGTGTTATCTCATGAACTTGGTTGAGAATTGTATGCCCGTCTACTTAAAACCATTCTACTTGACTTTTTCTTTTTATTTAAGAAAAAAAGAACAATAAACCTGTAAACGTTGATTTAAAATTAACCGTCTTATTAATAGAAAAAAAACGCGTCGTATTTGTCACGTAATTTTCGAAAACAAAAAGGTGCGTTAATAAAAAAAAATCATGTTGAATTCTGGCAGTCTGAGATTATGATTCTATTTCCTGTAGATGCAGATTCGTTAGCTCATGGAACGGCGAGGATACGCGTAGTTTAAAAATGAATATTGACACTTAAAAAAAAATATATAATGTTCAATTGCAGTTTAGTGTACAACTTATCAAAATTATATCGAAGCGCCCATAAACAATATCGCCATTGAAATTAACGGATTGCGAGGACAGTGTGATAATGTATCGACCAATGAAATCATTTATCTAGATCAGAAGAGAACTTTGAACTCGCTGGCCGCACAGACTCGGCTCTGACTGGAAGTACCAATGGAAATTCACAGTTTGAATACGCGAAGTCTGATCAAGTGTTTGGGTTCATACCTCAATCAAAACAAAAAAATATTCTCTTCGTGTATGATTTGATCAATCAGACAATAAAAAGCAAACGTTTACTAGTTTCGTGTAAAATTCAATGGGTCTATTGTATGTGAAACATACAAAATAGTTTCATGCTCAAGATCTTGTTCATGGAAGTAAGAAGAAAAAAAATCAACCAATGTAAATGCTTGAATCTTGATAGATGAAACTGAAATTAAATTATTAGAATTATAAAAATGTTGAATCACATAATAGAAAATACCTGCTTTTGTGTTCAAAGACAAACGTGCACCGACTTAAAAGGCGATAGATACATCTATTTAAGATTTGATGGAAAAACCCCTTTATTCTTCCCTATTTCGGCAGTTTTAGTGTACTCAAATTGCGATAACAGAAAAAACGTGATGTATTTGTGAGAAGTCACAATGCTTGTAACGCTTGTTAAGTTTGAAAGCGAGTTTCAATAATTACTTTGTCTAATATACGAAGGGTCATTTCGTACCAGTGGAACTTGTCTTCTTGTGTAATCGACCATTGATATCGCTTTTGTATTGGCACGTCATATTAAAATGCTCGGTGTTAGAAAAGAGTATATAGTAAATGGGGTACCCAAACATCGTAAATGCAGCTTATTTAAATTGCGATTATGATGTTTTGGTAGACCACCAGAGAAATCGGGGGTGTTAAAATACAATAACATGTATAGCATGAATAATAACAATGACAGAGGTTGCAGCATATACGTCTTATATAAAGGTAATCTATGATTGTAAATAGTCACATGGGTGATCACTTGATTTAGATATATAATGCATGATAATGTCAGCTCGAATCTTCTGAGACAAAGGCGACTTTATCTGAACGAACAATGGTCTAGATTTGGTATTATGTGAGAATAATTCAGTATTGAGTGAATATATGAAGGGGAAAGTACGTGTTCTTACCGGATCTGAAAAGGACTACTTGTGGCGGGTTTCCTTAATTAATGTTGTTTAATAGCAACTTTTTTTTTTCAGCAACAACCACATTTGAGCGCTTTCGTGACATGTCCAACCATTTCATGTTTGTAGACACTGTTTAGGCTAGCCTACATTGATACTCGGTGCATTCAGTATATTCACCGATAATCAAAAAAAGCTTTGGGTCAGTATCTACATAGAGGACGCATAGTGCAGAAATGACCAGATTGTGCGAATACATAGGCTGATGTGAGTCTAAGGCTTGGAAGGGTGTTACTGTAGCACCCCGAGATTCCGTAGTTATGTGCTCTAGCCGCCGAGATATGACTGAACGCTGTTGAAATTGGTGTTAAAACCCATTCAACTAATCTAGTTAAATGATTTGAAGAGAGATGAAGGTTCATTTAAGAATTCGTACTTGATCTACACTAGACCCTAGTGAAATTATAAATGTAACACTGTACTACACATTTTGTGCAAAAACCATTGGTACAAATTATATCGGCGGTGGAATAAAGTTTTATTATATGCCTATAAATGATATGAATTGAAATCTGGCTATCTAATTCAACTCGACAGAAAAAAAATCAATATTCGGCGTGTACCAAAAAACCGTATTCGTCGAGTACCATTAAACACGGACTCCTTTTTTGTGTATTGACGTTCGGGTTTTTTTTTTTGTGTGTGTGTGTGTGTTTTTGTTGTTGTTGTTGTTGTTGTTTCGGAAAGTTGGTTATTTCTTAATCATTAAAGAGTTTTCTTAATGTCATGTCCTAAAGGTGTATAATAAATATTACAACAGTTTCTCGAAACGTGTGTAGGTATTTTTATTGGATTCGACCTTCGGTCTCATCCAATAAAAAATACCTACTCACGATTCTCGAACACGATAACAACAAATAGAAAAAGACACTGTTGTAATATTCCCTTAGTATATACGATATTTTGGTCGCCCATGGACGATATGCTTACATGCAATTTGAAATGATAAAACGGAAAAAATGTAGTTCTAAGCGTTTTGTTACGGGTCATTCGTGCTGTCTAAATGTTGACCGTTTAAACCATTGAAGGTCTTAGGTTTTTATTATACGAATAAAACGTGTTTTTACAAAATACTATTTTCAGTGCAGAGAAAACCAAAGATCCTTTTGGAAAAAAAACACTTTGTCTCGAACAAAATCATTCGAAATATACCGGGCTGTAAAAACTTCACAATTTACATAATATTGTCAACAACTAATTATAAAAAAGTTTGATTTATTTATTTTTTCATCCAAAAACATGTAAAATCACACGATCTATGACCGAATTACGCATAATTGTTCGACCCGAGCACTTGTTTGACATTAAACCTAGACAGTGATACGGCACTCATATATATCATTCGGAGACTAAAGTGATGTTTTATGTTAACCCATCACACATCAAAATATTGGACTGCCCCAAATTCAAAGAAGCTGCAGACGACAATATCAAGTTGATGAATATTTTTCGTCTTTTTTGGATAGAAAACATTGTAGATGATGAATAAATTGCTTGTTACAAGCAAAATCTTTATTTTCCACAACGTTTTCCAAAGCCTTTTTTCTTGAATGGTGTAAAAAATAGGGATTGTGTGGGAATGGGTTAAGTTATATAGGTGTTGCTGGGACTTTAAGAAAAGGTCGATTGTTGGAATGGTAAAAAATCATTGGTTTAACCTGTTCCTAGACGACACTTTTTTAGGACTGGTTGAAATAAGTTGTGGACGAAGTCTTTCTGTATGCTAACTTTTGAAAAAAAATGTATTGCCATATAAGATGGAAAACATTGTGAGAAAAGGGGAAATTGTTTGTAACAAGGAATTTCTACTCTTCTCACAACGTTTGCTACTATCTTTTTCTAAAGGGCGTCAAAAGGCGCGAGTGTATGGTAATGGATTAAAAGACTATAGAAGACTGTTAACTGAAGCCAGTAATGAAGTTGCCGACACTATTAAACAAATCGCAACGAAAAGATAAACGACAGAGTAGTCAATTGCTAGTCGGCACAATTTTAGACTGATCCAAATACATAAAAATGCAGGCTTAATTTTTTTTCAAGTTCTTAGAATTTTAAATGACTGCGTTTTTTGGGGGGGGGGTATAAAACGATGTAGAATGTAAATGAATCGACTTTTGTGATAAACACCTTTTTGCTAATTTTCTGCAGTGTTTTTTAAAAGACTCCTTTCTTGAGGTATGGGATTGTCTTGAAATGAGTTAACGAATGAGAAAATAAAAGAAATTAAAAAATTTAGGTATATCAAAATTAAGTACAAAAGGTGCGACTACATTTTTCACATAAAATAATTTCTGAGAAGGGGTGGAGGGGGGGGGGACAATGTGAGAAATGAATAAATTGCTTATCCTTTTTTTCTTGGGGGATGTAAAAAAAGTTTGTGTAGGGACTGATAAATGATAGTGATAATAATAATGTCTTTATCTATCGGAAGTTACTTATAACAGTAATACTGATGTTGATTGAAATTCGAGACGCGGTGAAGAATGTATCGGTTTGAAAGATTAGAGAAGGCTGTTGTAACAGCAGTCAGTAATGAAGTGGCCGACACAATTGATAACCAGATAACCACGTACAAGGCGGTAGTTTATGCACGAACGGGCTGTCTGTATTGTCTGAGGGCCAGGAATACAATCAGAAAACATTTTGGGAACCGTTTCACGCAGGACGATGCTCTGTTTATAGATCTAGACAAAGATAAAAATGGACCTTTCATTGAGAGATACCTGAAGCAGCTAACAGGAATGTCTGTGGTAAGTTCTGCGCTGTCCCATCGACAATCTAACACATTTCGAAACCGATTTTTTTCAATCAATAGGGCGTAACCTTTCGCAGGAAAAAAAATGTCAAAACTTAGCAGCATGTGGCTGGTGTAGCAAGAGAAACGGTTGATATTATGTTACGTCATGGTGCTGGACTGTGAGAGGTGAACCGTTTGAGTTAATTAGCGAATTACATAAGTCCCATGCAGTCACATCGATCCGTTTAGTAAGACCAGTTTAAATAGGGTCACTTGGGGTCAAAAACTAGGTCATGTGGGTCATTTCTTAGAAAGTGTAGAGATCACAAATTTGATCAATGTACCTGAAAATTGATCAGTGTGTTTGTCTTCATACGATATTGGACAAGTAGGAAATTCGATCGATCGCAGTCAAAAACTATGTAATAATGCCAATTCTGGTAAAAGCCTCGTGGAAACTATAGACCAGTTTCGCTGAAAAGTGGTCAGAATGTTTGATTCAATGAAATCTTTGACAATTTCGAAAACGGGAAAATTGGGGTCAAACAACTGAAAGGAATCGAAGACACACTAGAGTCCCCCAACTTTCTTATAAAATCAACCTGAGGGTTGGACAATTGTGGAATGAATGGTCACTTAGTGTCAAAAACTAGGTCACATTGTAGACACTCTAGGAGCCACAGTATTTGCTCAATGGACCTTAAAATTGGTCAGCATGTTTGTCTTGGCAATATCGTGGATAAGTTTGAAATTTGGTCACGTTTGTAAAGAAAAAAAATGGGTCACGAGGTCATTTTTCGAATAACATTGTAGGCATTGTAGAGAACAGACTTTTTGCTTAATCAACCTGTGAATTCGAAAACTACATCAATTTGAAAACTAAATCAAATCATAGAATACTATCTACAGGCACTTTATTAACTCATTCAACCGAAAAGAGCTCAAACTGGAATTCTTGATAAAAAACATGGATGACTTTGAAATTTCGATCAAGACATCTTGATTAAAGATAAGTTCATACGTTCAGAGCAGCTGATTGTATTGATATATCAATGAAAGCACTGACTTCCTAATTCATAAAAGTCATATTATTCGAGCAAATTCCTATAGATGATCAAAATAGGTGTTAATGAAAACATTTAAATTTTGTTTGTTTTTCAAGTTTTAGAACTTGCTTTGCCATCACTTGCTAGATAACTAATTTTGTGTTTGAAATTAACTTGAACCAATCTATTTCGAATTATCTGCGCTGTTTAATGAAATTAGTTGGCAAGAAATTAAATTGCTGTCTGATGCTGCCAATAGTCAATGACAAATACTTTATTATTATCATTTGAAATTACGCCTTTGTTTTCTATTCATACCTTTAACCCTTTCCTGTTTGACCTATCCAAATTCAAAGGTTTTGCAGACAAAAGTTTATAATGGATTTAATTGGAAAATAACCGTTCTGTGGGGTAGAAAATATTGAGGATAATGAAGAAATTTCTTGTTGAAGCAGTTTCTTTTTTCTACAATGTTTTCTCAATCATAAAATCACAGGGACGTAAAAACCAGGGATTGTACAGGAAATATTCAGTCTGTTCTTGTCGAGCCCGCTTGCGGTGAACGAGGCTTTAGCGATGTGCCATTTGAAACAAATCTATCTCGGACATTTGTGAATGGATTTCAAAATAATGTTAGACACTTGTTCTCCATTTGAAACAAATTCTCAGATAGTTTCAAAGTCAAAGCTCGACATGTTATCTCTGGACAACTATCTAGTAAGCTCTACTGGCAAAAAACCAAAAGAGCTATATCGATGAATTTTTTCCGTCCAGCGCCAAAGCCTGCGTCCGTCCGTTAACCTTTCCATGTTAACTCTCTAAGTCCACAGTTTTGATCGGATTCCCTCTAAAATTTCGCAGGATGATTGTACCATCATAAGGATAGTTCCTTTCGAAATTGGGTATGATCCGTCAAGAAACACGGGAAAAGAATCCTTATGAACATTTAATTAAAAATTCTATTAAAACATCTCGTTTACACTCTTCAGTCTACAGTTTTCATCAGACTTTCTCAGAATGGTTTTACCATCATAAGGATCGTTCCTTTCGAAATTCAGAATGATCCGTCAAGAAGCAGGGAGAAACAACGTAAGATTGCCTGCCTCAAGCAATTTTCTGTTTCCCACAATATTTTCAATAGCTTTTTCCTGAAGTAGGAAAAAAATCGAGATTGTGCGGGACTCCGTGGTTATAAGAGGTTAGAGTATCAGTAGAGTCTCGTGATAACAATTTTGCTTTACGTCGTATTTGTTATTCTTCGGGGCGATAGGAACAACTTTAAGAATTACCAGACCTGGTTAGACTATGTGGATCGTGCAGGTTTGCCGAATTGATATTTTTCGATCTTCTTACCGATAACCATCAAATTTAGAAATTCAGTTGTAGAAAAATTTTCCTTAGTTGCTCTATTTTTTTTTTCTATTTCATTTGTTTCAGTTTCAGACGGTTAGCTTTTGCTTCTCTGTTCATTTTTCTTTACTGTTTTCAGGTTCCGTTACCTGCAGTGTTCATACGAGGTAAATACATCGGAGGAATGAACGAACTGAATGATCTTCACGACAGTGGTGAACTGACAGAAATCCTTGAGGACAATGTTTAAAGTGAACAAGAAATACATTTTAACCTATCCCCATACAATCCCGCTTCTTTACGTCCCTCGTAAAAATTATCGGGAAAATGAAGAAATTGCTTGTGACATGCAATTTCTTCATATCCCATAGTGGGTGTTTTGTGTGTGTGTGGGGGGGGGGTCTTTTTGTTGTTGTACATATATTTCCAGGGAGGCTCGGAATAAATTTAGATAGATTTGAAATCGACGTCTTCGTTTTGTATTTTGGACCAGTCTAAAGTTCTGTCGTCAGGTAATGGGTTAAAAAACACGAATTAGAGGAAGAGAGTGGTGTTCAGTTACCGTTCTATAATAAATACCACTTATTACGAAATTCATACTATAAGACAGGCTAGAGGAAAGATGGACCGATACTATTTTAGATTATGAGTGCTCTTCCGAAGGGATGCTAATCATCAGTGCAAAGCCCCAAGATCGTAAAACCTGTAATAAAGTATGACTGTCACAGTGGCCTAAATCGTGTAAAAGGCCTTTTTCTTGCGGTGCGTTAATAAGAGAAGTTGTCTTAAGGCTCCAAACTCTCTGTCTTTTATTTGCCAAATACAAAAATAATAGAATTGATAGAAGTAAGGATATAGTGTACAATATTGAAAGCAAAATATTAGTTGGAAAACAGTATGGGAAAAGAAGAAATTGCTTGTTACATGTAAATTCTTCTTTCCTAAACTATTTTCCCTTGTTAAACATCCAAGTCCATGAAAACCGGTAACTGTGTGGGTAATGGCAAAAATGAGTGATTTACATTGAATTTTAACAAGAAAAACTACCGACGCGACTTCGGACCTCAAGCATAAAGGCTCTTTCATTCTTTCTTATAAATCACAGGTCTTGGACCAGGGGACTGTTGATAGTTTCGACGCTGAATCGGAACGATTTCGTGACAAAATTTTACGACTTCATGTAGACTTATGCGGGAAACACAAAGTTTTCTCTTAAATGGCTTTTCACAGATGACTTTTCGTTACAAATAACGAGTTGTAAACAGTCTATCAAAACTTCTGTAGGGAAGTTTAAGCAAAAGTTGTGGGAAAGGAAAGACTATTTGGTTATACTGATTACAAAATCAGTAAATCGTTAATTGACGAGTGAAACGTTGTGAGTGCAGCTTGATTTCAATCCATCGACTAAACGATTTAACCCTTCCTGTACGAACCCAGAATTTTACGTCGCTTTCATTTTATACTTTGAGAAAACATTACGGGAAAGGAGAAATTGCTTGCTGCAAGTAATTTATCCTTTTCCCACGATGTTTTCTATGACAGGATAGTTTCATTTCAAATTGCATCCAATTTTCAGTGATTTCAAAAACCTCTTTCAATTTCGCCCGGTCTAAAAATTCAAAAAAGGGAAAGGGTGTGTTAATGTGGCACTTCGGAGAAAAAAGTGACCTGGAAATTGCGACCAGTATCGACCCTGATAAGACAGCGCCTACTGAGCAGGCTAATAAGGGGCATAACTTTTCTCTTTTTGACGATTTACTGAATCTAGAATGATAATCGTACTTCACTATTTCTCTTTTTCAAATATTTGTTTTGCGAAACCTTCTGGTGGTCACTTTTTGCTTGAGATGTCACTAATATCGGAGATAGAGATTGCAGCTTCCGGACAAAGGCAGTAATTTGATTTGTTTACATGGCATACCCCCCACCCCCCACCCCGAAGAAAGAGAATTCAGAAAACACCATGATTTTGAGAATGTGGAGGACATGTGGAGCGATACAGGCGCTCAAGCGCCTGTTTATTTTGACTGAAAATATTCGACAAGGCTACTCGTTTAAGCCAATGCCTAGTACGCTTTGAATTCTTGAGAGTCTTATTTAGCCGCTTAAAAATATTAGTCTAAAGATCGCTTTTTCTTAAAAATCCAAATAAGAATCTCGACGAAAAGAACGCACCTCAGGTATTGGTTAATCCTTACTTTGCTTGACAGCGTGTATTAGTCAGGTGAACGCCAAACATAAATATCTTTTTAGTATACGACTACTATAAGAAAATATATCGAAATATTTTGTTTGAAAAATTTACCAACAAAGGCGACAAACAAAAATGGAACAATCTCGACAAAGATGTCGATAGCCCCGTCCGATCATTGAGTTTCGACTGGAAGTTCAACAATGATATTGGACGGCGCTAATTTGTGGGTCAGTTTATTCTTTGGTTGACAGCTGCGATCGGTCAAGTTGCGCCAGTCGTTCTGGTCGTTTTTGTTTGGACTTTCTAGGTGTCTTTATCAGATTTTGGTTGATTAATCGACTGATTGATTGATTGAATGGGATAGAACGGCAATCTCAACAGTATTTCAGTCGTATCGCGGCGGCTGGAGCACCTAACTACGGGTTCTCGGTATTTTTCACATCAGAACTACCGCTACATCTTTTTCGAGCCCAGCCTCCAGCTGCTTATCCCACTTTTTACGATTATCCACCCATTGGTGGGAGACTAATATCAGAAAGGATATTTACCGCAACTAGGGATCGAACCTGTGACCCCAATGATTAGGTGTCTTGCACCCTACCACCTAGGCTTCAGCCGCGCGGCCTCATATTTTGAACAAATGTTTTGGTCATTTCTTAA
Source organism: Fragum fragum (assembly GCA_946902895.1). Classification (NCBI taxonomy): domain Eukaryota; kingdom Metazoa; phylum Mollusca; class Bivalvia; order Cardiida; family Cardiidae; genus Fragum; species Fragum fragum. The sequence continues at coordinate 22,090,741 of OX336370.1, read as the reverse complement.
TTGGTAGTATCCGGCTGTCAATCAAATAATCAACCAGTCGAATCATGACGGGAAAATCCGCATCTATTTTAACCGTCGTTATTTCAGGTAACCAGTAACAAAAAAGTAAATTGGTTCGTTGGCTGCCAAAACGTAGTAGCAGTAGTTACGACTTTTAGCCCGTTACCAGACGACAGAATTTTAGACTGGTCCAAATCGAAAGGGATTGCAGGCGACAATTTGAATCTTATCATTTTACAATTTTTTCCAACTTTCTGGATAGAAATAAATGAGTAAAATGGAAGAAAATTGCTTGTTACAAGCAATTTATTCATTTTACACAATGTTTTCCCTATTGATTTTCTTGAGGGGCGTCAGAAAGCGTCACTGTGTGGGAATGGGTTTAGGCGCAAAACAAAAAAAACATACTTCACATAAATGTAGACTATAAATGTCGAAGATCCAAGTTCTATTCCGGTCTAAACGAATTGTTTGATTGGTCGATTGACTCTTTGACTGCCATCGCGATCAGCCAATTCGAGAGATGTAAGGTCATTTGGTTTGCAAGTGCGTTTGAACGCTATTGCTAACGACACTTGAATCACGTGCTCAACCCATTACCACACGGCAAATCTTTTTACTGTTCATAATTGAAAGGAGTATCAAACGATATTTTTATTCTTAGGGAATCTAGTTTTTTCAACTTTCTGGATAGAAAACATTGTGTAAAATGAAGAAATTGCTTGTTGCAAGCAATTTCTTCATTTTACACAATTTTTTCCTATCAGTTTTTTCAAAAGGGGCGTCAAAAAGCGTCACCTTGTGGGAATGGATTAACGGGACTTTAAGTCGAATAAGAGGAGATCCGAGTAAAACTGGAAAACTGCTTTACCCAAATTTAAATTGAAATAGTCGAGTTTCACAGCCCTGCCAGGTCAAAAGTAACATAAAATACATTTAGTTCTATCACCTTTTATATGTTTGTTTTCGATCACTGATCTCACTGCTCGGTCCGAATAACTCTTTCAACATTCTACTCAATTCACCTTTGTTATCGAGGAATCGAACGTCTGTCCATCCCCCAACACATTTCCCATCTATAAAAACGCGTGGAACCTGAAAAAGGCAATTGTCAGCCTGATTAGCTCAGTTGAAAGAGCACTTGACTTTAAACATCAAGATCACGGGTTCGAGCCCTTGGCTGACCATATCAACTAACAAACTAATTGTCTTTCGGATGAGACGTTAAACTGAGGCCCCGTGTGACGATGCTATCCATGGAGCACGTTAAAGAACCAGGCAGAGCTCTCAGCAGTTTCGTCCAGTATACTTGCACTATCCCCCGTAACAACTAAATATCCTCTTGGTGCGTCGCTGATATGGGCATGGGCTACGGTAGCGACGATAAATATACGGATACACACACAAACAAAGGCAAACGATAACCACACAATCCAACACACACTGAAGAAATAAGTCTCGCTAAGTCTACAATTTTGACAGTATATTCTCACATACATGTAGCTACCCCTGCCAGCATCAATTTTCTATTCTTGCACATTTTGACTCTCTTTATCCCTTCCCTGTTTAATATCTGGTTTTTACGTCCCTGTGTTTTTATACTTAGAAAACATTGTGAGAAAAGAAGAAATTGCTTGTGACAAGCAATTTCTTCTTTTCCCACAATATTTTCTACCTTACTGAATGATTATTTTTCAAATTAAACTAACTTCAAATTTTCGTCTAAAATACGTTTGAATTTGGAAAGGTCTAAAATTTCGCAAAACAGGAAAAGGGTTAAAATTTACTTCATCTGATGGTAAATAATTTGCTCGTTGTTTATTCGCCGCTTCTCCTTTTATGTGAGAAAAAGAATCTGTCGCTCAATTTGAGATAATCATATACTGGCCCGTTAGTTACCCATTCCCAAACAATGATGCTTTTTGACGCCCCTCGATAACATTGCTTTGGGAAACATTGTTGACATTGAAGAAATTGCTTGTAAAATGCAATTTCTTCAATGTCCACAATGTTTCTGACCCAAGTGACAAAGATTTTCTTAATTCTGTCAACTTGAAATGGTCGTCTGCATCTCCTTTCAATTCGGACCAGTCTAAATATTTGTCGTCTGGAAATAGGTTTAGGTTCGCTTGCTTACTTCTCTAACATAGCCTCAAGTTTCTATATGAACTTAATTGACGGGCCGCTGGCTCCGACCATTGACCATGCTGGCCACGCCCACTTAGTTCCACTGCGATATTAAACGGCGTTATTTATCAAAATCAATGGCAAGTAAAATGTAATCGTGGGTTGGCGACCTAAACGCAAAACCAACAAAAATGCTTCACGTAAACGCCGACCAATCACGGTCGGAGTTCAAAAATCACCTCCGACTGATTGGTCGGTTGATTTTTTGAGCTGCGATTGGTCAATTATTTTTATTTTTTGTTAATGACCATACACCATACTGTGAGGAAAATCGATTAGCGAAAAGACGTTTTCGGTTGTGAACAGTTTTCTCTTCTCTCAAACATTTTTCGTCCAACCGCAATCTCCCGCAACAAAAAACATTACACTGGCACTCAATGTGGCATTTTGGTAACAAATAAATCTGTCTTTAGACTCGACAACCTAGTTCTTTTACAAAAAACAGTATTTTTTCAGTGCATATTAGTGATGGACATGCTCAAATGTTAACTTTTTATGACTCCTGAATATATTCTATATTTTTGCGCTTGATTAAGCCGTCTCCGTCCTTGACTTTATATTCCAGAGGACGGCAAACGGATGAAGGCGTACCCAAACAAGCCGACCTTTTCCTAGATGGAAAAAAGACGGTGCCTCCAACAATGGCTAGATTAGAAAAAATCATCATTCGTGACCCCAGAATTTTGGTCCCAAAAGACAGACCTATGAATGAGGATGAAGAGCTAAAGAGGTCATATGTCAACGGTTGTAAGATGCAACAGCATCATAAACATGAGTAATTTCATAAAGAACAAAGAAGGCCGAAAATCCGATGGGGTCTGATCAGGCAAGATTACAAGGAACACCAAGAAGTTAAAAGGTAGTCAAGCCATATATCAAAATCAGGAGCAACTGTTCATCCATCAAAATAACCAAATCGGCCAATCGCGACTGTCAATCAAATTATCCGTCAACCAATGAAATAATATCATTTAGACTGCAGGGAAGTTCAGTTTGAACTCCGATATTTGCCGCCAATTTGGTGAATCCTATTTGTTGGTTTGGCGACTTAAACGTCGTGACTACAGCTTATTCAAGCTGTAGTTACGACGTTTAGGTCGCAGACAAACCATTCTACTTATTTGTTATATGCTTTTGGCCACAAAACTTGCAAATTAACGTCGTTTAAAATCGAAGAGGGACTTCCTGTCATAGTCAATGGACGGGGCAAAATGAGCCATCGGGCGGGGCCAGCAATTTTGATATAGAGCCCTTTCACCAATGACTTATGGCTTCTTTTTAGGATAGCCCTTTTTGCGCAGGTATTTTCAATTCTTTTTTTTTTTCTCGAAAAATACTCTTTGCGTATAGAAACCGTCCCTCTGGAGCCAAAATAAGTGAAAAGGTTGCCATTTTTGCTCCTTAGTTACTCACAGAGTATCAATTTATCGAATTAGATCACCAGATTATTTGAATGATATGGTCCAATCAGAGGTCACTTTGATAATTGATTACATACCCCGGCGAATTTTTCTATACAAAATATGTAACAGATGGGGGGGCGCTGTATTAGCTCCCTGTGTTCCCTTTAAGCTCAAAAACGGTTTGTTTAGTTATGTTTAGACTCACCGTCCTGGCCCCTGTCAATCTACCAAGATATGTTTGTATTGCACTGCAGCTTTTTTCCTCTTCTATTTCCCAAACTTCATATTCTGTCTTTGGCAATTCTTTTCTCGCTATATACTTCCTAAAACAGTCCTTCGCCATTGTGCTATACCAACATGATCTTTTCGATACCACAACCACCTTTTTTGCCGCTATTTTTGCGTTAATCCTCGCCTTTAGAACTTCCATTGTGGATCATTTACTGAATTAAACTATCTAGACATTTGTGTTTATTGACAATTCGAAACAGATACCTATGTCACATTACCGATATTTCCTTTGATCTTAAAGGGTTAAGTTCCATTCAAGTTATTACGATTTCATTTAACTACACGCTTTTGTTTAAAGCTACCGGTAAAACATTATTTTGACGACCATACACCATACACGTGAATCATAACCGTCGTTGGAGTATGGGCAATGCAGAATGGATGGCGTCGATGGTCAAGTGGTAAAGGTACTTGACTTATGATCTTTGGGTCATGGGTTCTAGCCTCATCGTCACCTGGTTAACGGCCGTTAACGGGCATTGCCGAGCTGGAGAATGTGGCAGCAGATAGTTTAAGCCTTACCCTCCCTCTCTCTCTGTCTCTGTCTCTCTCTCACACACAATTTCTCTCTCCCTCTCCCTCTCTCCCTCTCCCCCCCCCTCTCTCTCTCTCTCTCTCTCTCTCTCTCTCTCTCTCTCTCTCTCTCTCTCTCTCTCTCTCTCTCTCTCTCTCTCTCTCTCTCTCTCTCTCTCTCTCTCTCTCTCTCTCTCTCTTTCTCTCATGAATATGACAACATCTGGATTGTATCTTCGAGAGGCTCTATAAGCTTAAAAGCAATCCAATTAAAATAGAATTTAAATGAGCAATCAAGGTATTGAATTAAGAGATCTAATCCGGTACAGGCTAGACAAGATTCGTAATTTAAATTATAATGGAGGTATGAAACGAATTTCTCAGCCAATCAGAATGAAGGTAAGTTTGGTAGACGAAACTAAATCGAATTAAACGTAGATGTAAGTATTACGAAATCGGACGAAAGGATTCTGATGGGAAAGATTCTCTCTGTTCTCGAGAGTTCCCTTAGCTGTACCCGAGAAAACCTTCTCTGGTCCCGAGTTTACTTTTCCCCTTTCGACTATATGCACCCTTTGCTGTTCCCGAGTGACATTTCCCGAGAGTGCTTTTCTCTGTTCCCGAGTGTGACCTTTCGCTGTTCTCGAGTTTTTGCCTCTATAGACTATATTTCGCTGTACCCAAGTGTCTTTTTTGCAGTTCCCGACGGATTTTTCGCTTTTCCCGAGAGAAATTTCAGCTGTTCCAAATTGACGGGGGGTATTGTTTATTGTTTTTTAGTGCTGACTTTTCGTTATTCTTATGGGACCTTTCTCTGTTCTCGAGCATATTTTCCGTGTTTCCGAGTGTATTTTTCGAATTCTTGTGTGAATTCTTGCCTTTTCCCGAGTGGTGTAATTTTCCTTGAATTTTGTTTCATCAACCTTTAAGAAAGCCGAAAGTCCGAGAAAACAATATGAAATGAACGAATTGAAGCCTAATAATTATAATGACCGTCTAGTAACAGGGGAAAGAACCATGGTACCTGCTTTAAGTTTCTTAATTACAGTTGTCCCTCTTCGATTAAAAAATTCGAAAGGCAAATGGTGCTGGTTATAATGATTCAAACTTTATCTTGGTCATTTCGGTGGGGGGAGGACACCGAGATATTCCGTAAACAATAGCGATATAAATGCTGTAACGAAAGTAAGGCCGCAGGAGCTCCAGATGCGATGGAATTATTGAGTTTGAATCTGGCTGCAGATTTTACTGCTAAAGCCCATTCCCAAACAAACAAGCCTTATTATGACCTTAAAAAAGGCTTTGGAAAACATTGTGGAAAAAATGAAGGCGTTGCTTATTGCATTGTCCACAATGTTCACAATCCAAAAACACAGAGATTTTAGAATTCAATCAACCGTAAATTGTAGACTGCAACTCATTTGGTTAGTATACTCGAGAACATACCAGTCTAAAATTGTGTGATAGGTTAAACAGAAATAGGATGTGTTGAACTGTAAAATCGGTTCGATTAGCTAAATTGGTAGAGCACTCGACTTTAAACCTAGAGGTTGTGGGTTCGATCCGTATTTTGGGGGCGCCGGTCATATGGATAAACGCTATGGTAGCGACGATAGATAAACGGAAATTAGCACACTTCTGGTGATTATATTGACTGAAGTGGAAACAGAGAAACTTTTGGGAAAGGAATAAGAAATTGACTATTTTACAAATAACTCTTCCCTATTCACATTGTTTTCTTAAATAAAGTACCTCGGGGTCGTGGAAGCAGTGATAGATTTACAAATAATTTCTTTCTTTGTCGCGGTGTTTTCCTAAATATAGTTTCTCGGGGGTCGTGAAAACGGGGATAATTTGGGAAATGGTTAAACTTGCGAAATAAAACCAAAGAAAAATGAATGCATGCCTACGGGGGTAACGTCATTCTGTCTGTCGGGTATTAGACTTTTCAAGCGAGATTCGATTATTTCTCCGCTAATTATTACCAGACGTCAAGTTCACGTCACGTCAAGAGAGAAAGTAGAAAATGACAGATCGCGTGAGGCACGTGAAGAAATAATCACGTGAGAACGACTTAAACAAAGGAAATTATTGATGAGTTTAATAGGATCTTTTATAGGCTTAGGCCTACATCATTCCCAACCGCTACTTTAGTCCGGATTGTCGAACAATTCCATCCAAGTTTTATTCTCCCAGACGACTGATCCGAACTGAAAGAAGTTGATCTAATTGAATGACCTTGACCTGGACTCCAGCGTTGAGGTTTTATGTTGCATTTAGTTGGCATAGAAAAAATATGTATTGACCTTGATAGATGAGATTAACTACTGTACAAATAACAAACATTCTCTCGAGGAATATGCGTATGAGACGTGACGGCTCTCTATCTTCTCATACGACAGTGGGTGTGTGGTTTTTTGTTTTGTTTTGTTTTGTTTTTTATTCGAGTGCCCTTGAAAAGTGACCTCGACCAGTTTTCGTGACGCTCGGACTAATAGAAAGGTCATTTGACAAGGATCACACACGTGAGATATTAAGGTTCGATCACTTGCCGGTCATTATTTATGGTCAATTTTCATCGGTTATAGACTAACATGAAAAATATATGCCCTCGATCTACAGACGATGCGAGAAATGAAGATAAATGTTTGACGGTAGAAATCGCCCCAACCCAAGTAAATATCAACTTGAATAGAAAGGACTGAATAAACCGAAGAAGTGCTTAGTGTGGAGAGAAGTTTATTGATATTGATAACGAAAATCAATTAACGGTTATTTGACAACTCTCAAACGGACGTGACGTAAACGTCAACAACGTCACGTCAAAGAAATATTGATAAAGGTGACCCCCATGGTTGTTAACTATTCCTCTATCAATATAAAGTCACGTAGAAAATAGATTACCATACTCCCTTTTCAGAGATTGTTGATCTAGAAAAATATTACACAATCATGGGATATTGTGCCAATGATTGAATTACGCATTGTTGTTAGCAGCGGTTTTTAAATGTAAATAAGACAATGTTGAAAAATTGGTGTGATCTCTAACACGCCGATAAATCATTCCCACACAATCCGATTTTTCAATCCCCCAAGAAAGGAGTTTTGGAAAACACTGTGATTGCTTGACACAAGCAATTTCTTCGTTATCCACAATGTTTTATATTCCATAAGACATAGAATTTTAAGATTTCATAATATTGAAATTGTTGTCAGCATCTTTCTTTAAATTTGGATCAGTCTAAAAATTTGCGGCGAGGTAATTATTTGGTATAACCCATTTCCACACATTGACGCTTTTGTACGCCCCTGAAGAAAAACATTTGGTAAAACATTGTATAAAACGAAAAAAATGCTTGTCACAAGCAATTTCTTCATCTTACACAATGTTTTCTTTCTAGAAAGTTGAAAAATCTAAAATTTCATCAACTTTTAATTATTGTCTGCAACTTCCTTTGAATTTGGATCAGTCTAAAATTTGGCGGCGAAGTAATGGGTTTAAGCACTTTGGTTCGTTCGGGTGATTATCACATTTCTTAATTAATTATGTTGTAATTAAGCATAAGTTAAATCATAATTCAATTAATCATCGATAGTTATACGTCAAACGGAAGTTTTAAAGGCTGAGAAGCACTTTATTATATGCAGACAAATAAATAACACGAAGAAAATAAGTAATAAGATTTTTCTAACCCATCACCACACGAAAAAATTTTAACTGGTCAAAATTCAAAGAGTTTCAGACGACAAATTAATGTTGGTAGGATGAAGAAAATCATGGTCTGTTGGGCGTAGAAAACATTGTTGACAAGAAATTGCTTGTTACATTATCTACAATGTTTTCCGAATCTTTTTTTTATTTATTTATTTTGTGGGAACGGCTTAACCCATTCCCACACAGCACAATTTTAGACAGGCCGAAATTGAAAGAAGCTGCAGACGACAATTTCAAGTTGATGGAATTTTAATTTTTTTTTGTCTTTTGGGATAGAAAACATTGTGAAAAATGAAGAAATTGCTTGATACAAGCAATTTCTTCATTTTACACAATGTTTTCTAAAGCTTTTTTCTTGAGGGGCGTAAAAAGGAGGGCTTGTGTGGGAATTGGTTAATCGAGATAAGAGTGTGCAGATCTTTCATATAATACACTATACATGCTAATTCCGTATTGAAATTTTGATGGGTTTTACAGGGTACTTCGTCAGTATTACAGTTATTCCACTGGTAACTATGAGTTGTGACACAATTTTAGACTAGTCCAAACTCAAAGATGATGCTAACGACAATAGTTAGTTGATGAAATCGTTGTGGGTTTTTTTTTCTTGTAGAAAACATTTTGGATAATGAAAAAGTTGCTGGCCACAACACATTTCTTCGTTTTCAATTTTTTTCTAAAACGGGACTGTGTGAAAGTGAGCTAAACTTCGAACACCGGGTAATCTGAGAAACTATTTGACGGATCGCTCATCGCGCATATTTACCTCCGACAGGAAGTTCGATTTGGGATATCAAACGGCGTTGTTTTTGGAAAAATCATGGCTGGTGATGTGTAGCATAGCAGTAAAATAGTGGGTTGGAGACCTAAACGTCATTACTACAGCTTGTAAACTATCAAAAGTATGATTTGATTGTTTTATTGATATTTTACGACTAAGTCGCAAAAACAGGCAATATATTCCACATAAATTTAGGCCTAATTTACAGTTCAAAGTTCATTTCAGGTCTAAATGACTGATCTGATTGGTCGATCGATTCTTTGGTTGACAGCCGCGATTGGTCGGTTGTACAATTCATTAGTCACTTGATTGGTGTTGGATGTCGTTTTAAACAATTTCTTAGATACATGTATCATTAAGGTGTGTCCCATTATCCAATCCCTTATAGTAGGGAGTAAATTTTCACTAAGATTATTCTCTTTTGGACAGAGTAGTGAAAATGGACTCCCTTTCTCAACAGGGTGAAAATTGTTGTTAGAGGAAACGTTGGTAAATCTGTCTGTCTGTCTCCCTCTCTCTATCCCTTTGTCTGTCTCTTCCCCCTCTCTGTCTCTTCCCCCTCTGTCTATTTACCTTACCTTCTCTCTATCTCTGTATCACTGTGAGCGCGTGTCAGTGAGTGTCTGTTTGTGTATGTACTCTGCCTGTCTGTCTGTCTCCTTCCTCTGATGATATGAGTATCATTTTTCTACATCTAGCCGCAAACACGATGCTTGTTTCTATAGTCGACCTATATTCCGATGTTCAAAGGGTTAACCCACTCACACACAGTACCTCCTTTTTACGTCCAAAGAAAAGAAGCATTATGGGCATGGAAACAAATGCTTGTTTCAGACAATCTCCTCAATGTCCACAAGTTTTCGACACCAAAAGACATAGAATTTTAGAATTGCATCAACCTGAAATTGCCGTATGCACATTCTTTCAGTTTGGACCAGTCTAATATTTAGCCATGTCGGAATGGAATGATAAACTAACTTTACATGTAACAAAAGAGGATAACGTGATTGTCAGAAACGGCGACATTTTGATCAACTTTTCCTCGATATACATGTAATTACAGACCATCTTCTTTCCTTTCATCAGCTATAATTATTAGCTGTTGATTACAATAATTACAGTTTTTTCTACTTCCATTCGTTCCAATAAACAGTTGTTTAATATTTCAACGTGTAAAATATCATGTTCCCTTTACTTCAAGGGAGAAATGACGAATCGCTGGCCCCGCCCACTGTGCTCTGACAGGAAGTTCTGCTTCGATATTAGCCCTTTCCTGTACAATCACTGGTTTTAACGCCCGTGTGATTTTATAATTGAGAAAACATTGTGAGAAAAGAAGAAATTGCTTGTAACAAGCAATTTCTCCTTTTTCCACAATATTTTCTACCCTACAGAATGGTTATTTTTCAAATTAAATACACATTAAATTTTCGTCTGCAGAACCTTTAAATTTAGACAGGTTTACAAAATTTTGAAACAGGAAAGGGTTAAACGGCGTTATTTTGCTAAATTCACGAACGACAATATGTAACAAAAAATGAAATGGTTGGTTGGCGACCTAAGCATCGTAATTACAGCCTGGATAAGCTGTTTAAGTCGTCAATCCAACAAAAATGTTTCAAATCAATGATGGTCAATGACGGAGTTCAAAGGTTCATCTCCAATAAGGACACCCCTACCCCACCCCCAACCGCACCCGTGCAAGCAGTGTAAAAGGTCGTCAGTGAATAATGGCGTAGGATTTTGCATTTTATATTTTGTTTGTATATTCGTATTTAGATCTGGCTCAAATACCAAGTCTTATAAAAACATATCAGGCATAGAAACAATTAAAAAAAAGATAAATAAGAGTGTTCTTTTTTACAACTTAGTCACCTGAAAGGCATAATAGATATCTATAAAATGTCCGTTACTGAAGATCCTATCAAATCAAACCTTGACAGCATTAGGAGCTGTCAACAGGACAACGAAGGTCCTATATTGTTGACGTGATTCATATTCCAAGAAATAACCAATGGCAGAAATTAAACTAATATCACCATGGGATTAACAAACGGTTTCGTTAACCCATTCTCATACAACACAGCCTTTCGACGCCTCCCCCGAAAACAGCAATGGAAAACATCGTGAAAAATGAAGAAATTGCTTGTTACAAGCAATTTCTTCATAACACACATTGTTTTCAACACAGAAACACACAAAATGATATAGTTATCTGCAATATCTTTCAATTCAGACAAGTCTAAAATTTTGTCATGTTGTAACGATTTCAGTGAATGCTTAGGGGCCAGTGGCCCACTTGTTTTCAGTAAGCTGCAATATCATTTAATCCATTCCCACACAGTGACACTTTTTGAACGCCTCCTGAATATAAATATATGGAAAACAATGTGGATAATGAAGAAATTGCTTGTTACAAGCAATTTCTTCATTATCCACAATGTTTTAAATCCCAAAAGACAACGATTTTAAAGATTTCTTCAACTTAAAATTGTCGTCTGCAACTTCTTTGAATTTGGACTGGTCTAAAATATTATTTTGTTGTAATGGGTTAAATTATACTTGTGAGAGACCTATACGTTCCAACATCTTGAAAACGTGATAGCCGAGAATCAACGATTTATAAAGGGTTTACCACCTTAACCCATTCCCACACAGCAAAATTTTAGACTGGTCCAAATTGAAAGAAGCTGCAGACGACAATTTCAAGTTGATGGAATTTTGAATTTTTTCGTCTTTTTGGATAGAAAACATTTTAAATAATGAAGAAATTGCTTGATACAAGCAATTTCTTCATTTTCCACAATGTTACCCAAAGTTTTTTTCTTGAGGGGCGTAAAAAGGAGGGATTGAGTTGGAATGGGTTAAACCATGTATACTAGGGAATAATTGAAAATAAAAAGCATAATTTACCCTTGTCATGCTGATCCTGAAATATTCCTGTTTGGACAAGAGCTATAGGAGATGTATAGATTAAGATCAGACTGCACATATATACAGTCTGATCTTAGTCTACACTACATGCTTGTTCTTTTAGTGTTGAGGAAGTATTCGATAACAAAGTAAATCTAAAATAGATTTTAAGTTATCAAAACATAGAAGCCACAGCTGATTAAAAAAAAACTTCTCGAGAGAACCCCAAATTGACCAAATAAATTATCAGTCGGCCAACGAAATAATTCATTTAGACCAGAAGTGACTTATATTCTCAGACATTTGCCGCTCTTTTTGTGAAGCTTTTAGGTGGTTTGACGACTTAAATGTCGTAACTGTAGCTTATTCAAACTACAGTTACGACGTTTAGGTCGGCAACCAACCACCCAACATTCTTTGTTACATGCTACAGGTCATAAATTTTGCAAAATGACGCCGTTTAAAATCAAAAAGAAACTTTCTGTTAGAGTCATTGGGCGTGGTCAGCGGAGGCCAGAGGGCGTGGCCAGATAATGGTCGATAAGAAAGAGCTCCCAAAACCGCTTCATAGGGATGCATTAATCAATTCCCACACAAGGACGATTTTTAAACGCTCCTTGATATTAAAGCTTTAGAAAACATTGTGAAAAATGAAGAAATTGCTTGTCAAAAGCAATTTCTTCATTATCCACAATGTTTTCTTCCCCAGAATACAAAACAAATTTGAAAGATTTCATCTACTTAAAATTGTCGTCTGCAATTTCTTTGATTTTAGACTGGTCTAAAATTTTATCGTGTGGGAATGGCTGACGATTAGTCATCAGATACTGGACTGTTCGCGTAATGCACGTAACAAACATCTCTGAGGTGTGTCCTTTTCGTCGAGGCCACCGTCATAGCGCAGTCGGTTGCGCATCAGACTCTTCAACCATGAGATGTCATTGGTTCGATCCCCGGCGGCGGCACATACCCTTTCCGACAATTGTTTCTTATTTGCAATGGGTATATAATCGCTAACCTAAGTGGGATAGCAGCTGGAGGCTAGGAAAGGATGTAGTGGTAGTACTGGTGTGAGAAATAACATGAATCAATTGTTAGATGTTCCAGTAGCCGCGTTATGACTGAAAAACTGTTAAAAGTTGCATTAAACCCCATTTAATCAATCAATAAACCTTTTGGTCGAGGTAAAAAATCCCTCTAAATAACATTTTTTAGATGTTCTGAAAAAGATTCTTGATATTTGGAAGTAAATATTCGACGTCGTCAAGGCTACTCGTTCAAGACACTAAATCCATAATTAAGAATTATCAAGATTCGTATTTACTGGCTTAAAAATCTTTATCTATAGAACGACTTATCCTAAAGATTTAAGTGAGAAAATTTAAAATCTCGACGAAAAGAACGTACCTCAACTACGTCATAGACGATTTTTGTGATCCGTAAACCCATTTTCAGACGACAAAATTTTAGACCAGTCCATTTTCAAAGGTGATGCAGATGACAATTCAAAAGGTATAAAGTTTTGATTTTTTTTCCATTCTTTGGGTAGAAAACATTGTGGATAATGAAGAAATTGCTTTGAACAATTAATTTCTTCATTTTCTACAACGTTTTCTAAAGTTTTTTTTTCTTTGGGGCGTCATCGAGTGGGAGTGGGTTAATCCTTCTGTGTGCATTTCCGGTTGTTTATCGTCGCTACCGTAGCACATGCCCATATGGTGTAGTGGTAGTACTGGTGTGAGAAATACCAGGAATCCGTGGCTAGGTGCTCCAGCCGCCCCGATATGACTGATATACTCTTAAAAGTTGCATAAACCCCCATTCAATCGGTCAATTAATTTTCAAAAGATCCATATTCTTGTCAAAGTGGCAGGTCACATTTAAACCGACCTATGCAAGGATTTTGTCCGATAGCTATCTAACATACAAAATTAATCAGACTGGTCCAAATTCAAAGAAGTTGCAGACAACAATTTTAATTTGGTGAATTTAAAAAAAAAGTCTTTTTGTGTAGAAAACAATGTGAAAATTAAAGCAATTGCCTGTAACGTGCAATTTCTTCATTTTCCACATTGTTTTCTAGAAATATTTTCTTTGAAGCTTAAAAAGGCGGGACTGGGTGATAACCGGGGCAGCCAGGAAATTGTATTGTTTGTTTGTTTCGATTTTGACGTACTGTGTAATAACCTGGACCCCCCCCCCCCTTAAAAAAAGAACAAACAAATACAGTCCCTAGTACAAAGGGAGAAATCGCATATCTTATCATTTTTCTGCTTACTATGACATTTGATTTCAAATTCATAATCACTTTAAAATATCGTCTGCAACTTCTTTCAATCCGGACTAGTCTAGAATTGTGTAGTCTGGTTAGCGGTTCTACTTCTGGTGCTGTTGTGCAGACATTCAGATTCTGTTTTTGTTAAAAAAAAAAAAAAATGAAGTAAAAAGAATGAAGTCAGAAAGCAGACAGGTTGATGGACAGATTGTAAAAGGGACTAATAGATTGATTGGTGGCTTGTTAGAAAATTTGTTTGACAGGTGGTTGGTTTGTTCGTTGGTAGATTAAATAAATGAGTCCGAGAGAGACAGAATATCGGAGAGAGAGAAAGAGAATATCGGAGAGAGAGACAGAGAGTGAGAGAGAGAGAGAGAGAGAGAGAGAGAGAGAGAGAGAGAGAGAGAGAGAGAGAGAGAGAGAGAGAGAGAGAGGTGATGATGATGATGATAAAAAAAAAAAAGATCGTTAGCTTACGGAAACCTGTCTGAATTAAGATCTTCGTGAAACCCCCATCTATTAATCTCGTCACAACAGCTGTAACCCATTTCAACACAATCCTTCTATTTATACATATGTAGAATTATACCAAGGAAAAAGATGAATTTCCGTGACAAGCATTTCTCTTTTTATCACATTTTTTCAACCATAGGCTATTTTACATGTGTCTTTATTGTAGGTTCACGGCTATGAACGTCGTCTGCTTTGAATTGGACTAGATCATGTAATATGGTAATGTGATAATGGGTCAACTTCGATGTTCTGTGATGCAGCTTTAGCTTTCTAAAGTTACGCTGATCTTACTTCCCGCAGTTCGATGTTTGAAAGAGAAATCGCTTCCCGGTGAAAGGGTGCACAGAGTTCTACCTGACATTTGGCGGGAAAGAGTGCTTAATCTGCAATCTCGTGCAGATCGATACACGCCATGTACTTTTTTTCCCGATGACGTCAATCGGGAAATTCCGCTCGATAAAATTTCAAGTAGACCAGTAAATCAAAATAATGCGATCTCGGCAGAATAGCGGCGACTTGCGAGGAAACAAATGAAGTTTACTATTACACAGCTCGATAAGCCGATGACTGATCTATTTCCCATTTTGCAACGATCGATTTTCCCTTCCTTTGGAAGTCTGGACTAGGCGTTAATTAGGTCAGTGATGACGCATGAAGGCGTTTTGCATAGTTACAGCGCGAGCCATGAAATGCGCTCTGCGATATAGTACAAAAGAGGCTTAATATGGATCGTATTAAATGATTCAAGTGAAATTGTTTGCTTAAAATACTTTCCGTTTGACATTCTTCTGGTACAAAAATATTTCATTACAAATATTGACATTTTGTCGTCTGCTAAAACTGTGTTTATAATAGGATTAGGGCGGAGTAATTTTCGCGCGCACATGTCAGACTTTCTACCTGAAGTTGGATCCAAAAATAGCACGACAACTATGATTTTGTATCAGAGGGACTCAAAAATAGAAACGGACAAGTTATTTTCGTTCAATTGTGGAATTTATTTTGGTAAGGAATGTGTGGTAATCTTTTCATTGAGTATCATCTGATTTTCGTAGTAAGATCATAGTAAACAACCCGTTAATCGTAGTATCTGAAATTCCTTCGCACGGATTTCGTGAATGGAACTGCGCGTTTCTTATCATTTTCTAGTTATCAGCGACTGGTCAAATCGCTTTAATTGGAGATTCCGGATTATTTTTCTGAGCAGATGACTAAATTTCTCGTGTTGTAATATTACGATAATTGTGGTAAACACGAAACGGGGGTCTCTTTAACCTATTCACACACAATGGCGCTTTTGGACGCCCCTCCAGAGAAATAACTGGGAAAACATTGTGTCAAATGAAGAATTTGCTTGTAACAAGTAATTTCTTCATTTTACGAAATGATTTCTACTCAGAAAGGTAGACAAATCTAAAATTTCATAAGCTTTAAATTGTCGTCTGCAACTCCTTTGAATTTGGACCAGTCGGAAATTTTGGGTTAAAAAGTAAATATCGGTATCTGATTTATTCCTTTTTTTTTTTAAATTGCATATCATCTTAGGAAGAGCATAAGGAATAATTGTCTTTGAGATCTTCAAAAAGTTTCCTTAAAACGTTTAACCATAAGTTAGTATTTTTATGATGTATACCACGTGACTAAAATTTCGTCTGCACGCCATTAACTCGCTAATTAAGACTTGGACACCTTCCCCCCATTCCCTACAAAAAAGTAAAAAAAAAGTCTTATTGTTATTTTTTCAACAACATAGTAAGTGGCTGCAAAGTTTAGGGGTTGAGTAAAGTATATCCTTCTTTAGGTAGATACCAACTCCAATAAAACAGACCTTTGGATTAAATTAGTTTGATCATTTTAGAATCTATTGGGCATTATGTAATTTCTTCTTTGGTCACAAGACATCCTATCCTTGCTATTTCAATTGGCCAGCACTTAAAAGTCGTTTGCAACCTACTCAGTTTGGACCAGTACAAAACTTGTTTGTCTAGTAATTGTGATAACATCCCAATCAATAGGATTTTGTACTGGTCCAAATTCAAAGAAGTTGCAGACAACAATTTCAAATTGACGAAATTTCAAAAAACCTTTGTCCTTTGGGGTAGAGAACATTGTGGATACAGAGAAAATTGATTGTAACTAGTATTTTCTTCATTTTCCATTATGTTTTCTAAGGCTTTTTTTCTGGTAGCAGATAAAATGCAGAATTGTGGGGGTTGGCATAATTAGTGAATTAATCATAGCCATAGTAGATTCAGACAAGGACCTGTAGTTTAACCATGTATCAGATAGCAATATTTTAACCCCTTACAGTTCAGTCTCTGGTTTTTAAGCACATTTTTGCACAATAACGCTTTGGACTTCCAAAGATGAAAAGCTTTGGAAAACGTGGAAAATGAAGAAATTGCTTGTTACAACCAATTTCTTCATTGTTCCCAATAGTTTCTACTCCAAAAGACAAAGATTATTAAACATTCATCAGCTAAAATTTATTGTCTGCAACTTCTTTCAACCAGCCTAAAACTTTTTTGTTTGGTAATGGGTTAATCAATGTCATGCTGAACACAGAATATTCCTGTTTTGGCAGAAGATAGACAATTCAGCCTGCATGTATGTATTTGTCTACACCATTTGTTTGTCCTTATTAAGTCAGAGTTGTTCATAAAAGCATTTTTTAAAATAATAATTGACCTACTACAAGGCATTCTGGTGCTTTCAGTCCCTTGATATAACCAATTCCCTCACAAGCCCTTAATAAAAACTCTTTTGAAAACATTGTTGATAATGAAGAAATTGCTTGAGGCAAGCAGTTGCTTAATTATCCACAATATTTTATCTCCCAAAGGACATATATTTCTAAGATTTCATCAATTGAAAATTATTGTCTGAATTCTTTGAATTTTGACTAGTCTACAATATAATTCAGAATTGAATATATTTTTCAGCATGACAAGGATTGAGACAAATAAATAAGATAATCATAAATGCAACTGAAGAGATAACAATGGTTTAAAAAGTCTTAGAATGAATCTGCTAATTCCACTTGTTACTTGATTTTTGAATATTTATAGAATTGAAAGGAAGGGGTTAGGTCGGTTTTGAAAATAACTATGGTCATCATTCGTGCTTTGCATTTCATTACTTGAAATTACCTCCCTTATGTCTCACAAACAGCTGTATCAAACAGCTAAAGATAAACATGTCCCTAGTGCTCTACAAATTTTGCAAGTTTTAACCTGGTAAGCTAAACAGAGATAATTTAACCCTTGTCATGTTGAACCCTGAATATTCCAGTTTAGACAAAGGGTCTAGACAAAGATCAGGCTGAATATATGTTCAGTCTGATCTTTCTCTAAACTCCAGCTTGTCCCTTTAAAACCAGCATTGTTTATACTCTTAATTTTCCTTAAAAAGTACCGACCCAAATTTAGTGCTTTCTGTGATATCAGTCCTTTGATTTTAATGCAAATTTGTAGAGAATTTTATGCAGCATGAAAAGGGTTAATAGAGAATAGAAGATTTTTAACTTAAGTTATACATATCTAACAAAAAATACCAGCCAGTCTAGACTTGGAGCTGCTTTCATCTGAAGTCAAAAGGTGACTAATTTTTGGTCACATTAACCCTTTTAGAAAATTTAGACTGGTCCAAATTGAAAGAGGTTGCAGACGCCATTGGAAATTGGGTGCAACTTGAATTGAAACCATCCTATGTTGTAGAAAATATTGTGGGAAAAGTTGTACATATCTAAAAAAAATATCAGCAAGACTTGAAGCCAGTCTAGACTTAGAGCTGCCTCCATCTGAAGTCAGAAGGCAATTTCTCGTTTTTACAAAATGTTTTCTCAAGTATAAAATCTCAGCAATGTAAAATCCTTGGTTTGTACAGGAAAGGGTTAACTAATAATTGCAACAACCTACCATTGAAAATGAAATTCCTCTGTTCTAAAGTTTAAACCATTCCCATACAACAAAATTAATTGAAAGAAGCTGCAAACAACAATTTCAAGTTGATTGAATTTTAAACCATTAACATACAAGATTTTAGACTGGTCCAAATTGAAAGAAACTGCAGGCTACAATTTAAAGTTGTGAAATTTGACATTTTTAGCTGTCTGTTTTTCGAAGAAAACCCAAGGTATTTTGACAGCCTCCGTGTCATCGTTGTTGTTGTTGTCGTCATGCAAAAACTTTGACATTTTGTGATATCTCTGGTTCTACAGGAGACTTGGCACACATGTTCACTATCAAAAGAGGAAACTATACTATCAAGGGGGATAACTCTAGATTTTGTGAATATGCCCCTTTTTTTACTTAGATTTTTTATCCACTATCCAGCACCCAACAGCCGAGCGTAGGTACCTATAGGCGGTGCTCTTGTTTGGTCTTCGTGGATAGAAAACATTGTGGATCAGAAAGACACTGCTTGATACTAGCAATTTCTTCATTTTCAACAATGTTTTCCAAAGCTTCTTTCTTGAGGGACGTATAAAGGAGGGATGGTGTGAAAACTGGTTAAGGCCCCTTGAATTCGAGGGCTGTTACATGTATGAAAAATTAACAATTCCTGCCATCTATGGTTGTTCACTGGACATTACCCTTCAGTTGCCAATTTGTGTTTCACATAGGGAGGTCTTAGTGCACTATATTGATGTTTCAGTGTGAAACAGTCGTAACTTTCAATATGTTTATAGGCAGTTACAACTGTTTCACACTGAACCTTGTTTGTCCTATACCCTTTTGGATTGAGACACATATAAGAAAGATTATTTCTAATCTTAGTAACAAATAACAAAAAAGGGAATAATCAATGTTTCTGAATCCTTTATAAGAAAATTACCGATTGACTAGAAATAAACTCAAACGGAGGCTTAACACTTATATTTGCGTCAGATATTGTCTTCGCGGTAATCTCACAGAATTAAACAGTTTTTTTTAAATTCTATATAGGAAAGGTTCAGGGTGATTAAAGAGTATTTTTAGATATGGAATAAGCATAACCTCATTTGCCTTTGACCCAAAGTCAATAGCAGGTAACAAATTGACAAATGAAGCAACCAACGTCCTAAATCATGTCACATCAAATGGTTGTCGTAAAACTAGGGTAACTGTTTATATTCGTATTAATGCTTACGGCATTTGTAGACTGATCTACAGAATTGAATATGGAAACGAAATTGACTCCTGATGATGTAACAATGAAGATGGTTTTAACAAATTCAAAATGAATGCAGGACAGGTAAAAGGCACCACATGAATTACCCAATATGTTTTGCAACTGTCTCAGCATGATCTAAAAATAGATTTAGAGCCTATGTAGGCTTTTTGGGGAATACCCTGGTTTATTCAGATAAACAACCTCTGATTTTGGCAAAACTAATTTTCAGAAAATTGTATTGAAACTGTTTATGAGAGGGAATAAGAATAATAAAATCTTTGATATGAAAAAAATCAAAATGATCAAAGAAATTACAGTCAATAATTTCAAGTTTATAGAATTTGAAATACCTCTGTCATGCGGGTAGCAAGCAATGTTAAAAATGAAAAAAAATTGCTTTTAACAAGTAATGGATCAATTGCACTGCCACTGGCTAAAAGCCAGTCTGCTATACTCACTGTGTTACTTATGTTGTGCATTTTTTGCATGTATTAGTCGGTCCGTAAACATTTTTTTAGGAATACTCTTCTTAAAAAGTATGCTGCAGATTTCGACTTAGTTTCATAAGATTGATCCCTTTTGATGAACTATTATCAGATTCCTTAGAAGAATTTTTATTGATTGACCCATTACCAGACAACAATGTCTCGACTAATCCAATTGAAAGAACTTACAGATGAGCTAAATTTTGAAAATAAAGTGCCAATTAGAGTAAAAACATTGTGAGAAAATAAGAAATAACTTGTTACATGCATAAGCTCTCCTTTTCCACAAGTTTTCTATGTATTTACTTCTCTGGAGAGTTAGCATCATTGGTTAAAAACATGGCTCTTATAGGCATTGCTAGATTCTATATAAGGTGTATACTGAAAACTTCTCAGATACCAGTGAATTGGTTTTTAACCATATTTCACAGGAATGATTCTTGGGTGACCCTTTATCAGATTCTATGAAATAATTCTGATGGGATAAAAAAAAATTGCTTTTATGGGCATTACTTATCTTCTTATATTTTGTGTACATTGATAACTTTGAAAAATCTTCTGGTAAGCTCATAGTTGGACTTCAACCAAATTTCACAGGAATGATGTTTTCAGATGTCTATTCAGGCACTCCCCCCAACTCTTTTCTTGAGGGTTGTAAAAATGAGGGTAACCCATATTGTGTGTGACGGGTTAAATATCTAGCACATTGTACACAAGGTTTTCGTGAGGAGAAATAGGATAGTTGATTAACCCATCATCACACGACAAAATTTTTGACTAGTCCAAACTGAAAGAAGTTGCAGGTCACATTTCAAATTGCACTAAAATTGAAAAAGAAGTACAAAATAGTAGGGATAGAAAACTTTGTGAGTAAAGGAGGAATTGCTTATTACAAGTAATTTTTCATTTGCCTACAAAGTTTTCCTTGATTGTATTTATAAGGCATCGGAAAGTGTCAATTTTGTGGTTACATAGGGAATCAAGCATGAAATGTTCTTATACCCATGATTTATATGCAGAAATACTATAGCTTTATGAAAAACTTATCATTTATAGATCATTTCGGTTTTCATATAAATCTCTTAAGATTTTCTAATGAACAGATCAGGTCACCAATCAATGTCCAGTTAGAAGATGTTTAGTGCCAATATTTCACTTCACTGGTGTCATAAACCGATATGAACTTTGAAGTAACCCTTGTCATGCTGAACCCAGAATGTTCCTGTATTGGTCAGAGGTATAGACAAATATCAGCCTGCACTATGTACACACTGATCTTAGTTAAGCTTTTTTAAAGCTTTTTTAGAAGGGCGTAAAACAATGGGATTTTTCGGGAATGGGTTAAAGCAGTTCTGAAGGGATTTTATACAGTATGACAACGGTATAAAGAGATCAAATGTCATCATTATAATGGAATGACCATTTATTTGTTTTTGTTCTATAATTCAAGAGCCTATAGTTTTTAGCTCACCTGAGCGCAACATGCTCAAGGTGAGCTATTGTGATCTGTAATTGTCCGGTGTCCATCTGTCCGTCAAGCTGTCTGTCTGTCTGTAAACAATTTTTTAAAAAACTTCTCCTCCTAAACCATCATCACCTATTGACCCTCTACCAAAATACTTCAAAGAATTACTGTACTAATTAACCCTTTTCTGTGTGATTCCTGATTTTACAAAGGAAATCTTTAAAAATCTTCTCCTCCTAAACCATAAGGCCTAGAGCTTTGATATTTGGTACATACCATAACTTATTGACCCTCCACCAAAATTCTTCAAAGAATTACTGTACTTTTAAAATTAACCCTTTTCTGTGAGATCCCTAATTTTACGAAGGAAATCTTTGAAAATCTTCTCCTCCTTAACCATATCATGACCCTCGACCAAAACTCTTCAAAGTATTATCATTCTCTGAAAATTAGCTTTTTTCTGTGTGATCCCTGATTTTACAAATGCATAAAGAATGCAATCTTTGAAAATCTTCTTCTCCCAAATGATAAGGCTTAGAGCTTTGATATTTGTTTCATACATCACCTATTGACCCTTTACCAAAATTCTTCAATGAATTACCGTATTCTAAAAATTAGCCCTTTTCTGTGCGATCCCTAATTTTACAAAGGAATAGAAAAGGATATCTTTGAAATCTTTTTCTCCAAAACAATAAGGCTTAGAGCTTTCATAGTTGGTACATATCATCACCTATAGACCCTTTACCAAAAATCTTCTATGAATTACCGTATTCTGAAAATTAGCCCTTTTCCTTGCCATCCCTAATTTTATAAAGGAATAAATAAGGATATCTTCTCCTCCTAAATGATTAGGCCTACAGCTTTGATATTTGGTACATATCATCACCTTTTGACCCTCTACCAAAATACTTCAAAGAATTACTGTATTCTGAAAATAAGCCTTTTTCTGTGCAATTCCTGATTTTACAAAGGAATAAATTAGGATATCTTTGAAATTATTCTTCTCCCAAACTTTAAGGCTCAGAGCTTTGATAGTTGGTACATTTCATCACCTATTTTACCTTTAACAAAATACTCCAAAGAATTACTGTTTTCTGAAAATTAGCAATTTTCTGTGCAATCCCTAATTTTAGATAAAAATATAGAAAGAAATCTTTATATAAGCGCTATATGGTGAGATCATCAATATACCAAGGATTAAAAGAGAAAATCCTTAAACATCTTTTCAGAAATAATTAGACAGAGGGTTTCGCTATTTGTATATATCATAAAGCCATGAACCATCATACTCTGGGGAACGATTTAGGATCATCATGGTCCTCTTGTTTCTTTTTCCCACAATGTCATGTCATCTACCGCCATGAAGAGATTACCCATACTACCTCTGTCGTAGCCGCCGTCATAGCGCAGTTGGTAGCGCGTCAGACTGTCAATCTAGAGGTCCAGGATTCGATCCCCAACAGCGGCACTCTTCCTTTCCGACTCTCTGTCTCCCATCAATGGGTCGATAATATGTGGGATAGCAGCTGGAGGCTAGGTAGGGATGTGATGGTAGTACTGGTGTGAGAAATACCAGGAATCCATTGTTTGGTGCTCCAGCTGCCGCGATATAACTGAAAGATTGTTGAAAACGGCGTAAAACCCCATTCAAACAAACAAACAAATACTACATCTGTCAAAGTGTTAGTATGTGAATTAGGTGTGTATTTAAAACTTGCACAGATAATGAAAGAAAAGTTTTGCCTTTCAATTTTCAGTTTCTATCTGTAATGCTTTCAGACATTTGTAAGAAAGGGATTAAACTGTCTTTGTAATGAACTTGACTGTTCATATCTTTAAAAAAAAGAAATAAAAGAAGCAAAACAATATAAGAGACACCAAAAAAGTCATCAAATTACAACCAAAATGGAACTGAAATTTATTGGCTAAAAATTTTTCAGGGGATTGTACTGAAAACTGCCTTATTTGTACTTTCCATGACGTATCAATTAAGTCATTAGCTTCTGCTAGCAAAAGAGTTGTATTGATATTAACCACTGACAAGCGATCCCACCCATTAAACTCCGATGTTTCAAAATAGGGCACCGTTGTCATAGCGTAGTAGTGCGTCAGACTCCTAATCTTCAATCATTGGGTGTCATTGGTTCGATCCCCAGTGGCGGCACATATCCTTTCCTACATTTGTCTCTCACCAATGGATGGATAATCGTAAACCTAAGTTGGATAGCAGCTGGAGGCAAGGAAAGGATGTAGTGGTTAGTGACTGGTGTGAGAAAAACCAGGAATCCATTGTTAGGTGCTACAGCCGTTGCGATATAACTGAAATACTGTTAAAAGTGGCGTTGAACCAAATTCAATCAATCAAAGTAGGGCATTGATAATAAATCACATTAAATTGAATTTTATGTGAATTTAGTCAATTTAACGCAAAGAAAGAAAATTTATGGTGAAAATTACATTAATAGCTATTGGAAACCAGATAATTTTTTAATGAAAATCTCTTCAAGAGCCGCTTAAAGGAAGATGCATGTACGTGCAATAGATGATATTTTGTAATTGCATCATTTCAAAACTATATACAACAGCACTTGTAAAGTACTATCTCTGACAAGAAATAGGAAATTTACTGAAGCCTGTAATATCAGAATGAGAGAGGTGAAAGGCAATGCGTATTGCTTGACAGCTGAAGACGAATTATTGATTTATGTGGACAAATTCCTAGCTTCATCAGCAATAATAGCCGCACCTATTGTCTCTGTATTCTTTTGAATTCTCCACAGTTACACCTATACAGTACCAGCCAACTAAAATTTAGATACATCCAAATTCAAAGAAGTTACAGATGACAATTTTTAGTTGATGAAATCTTAAAAATCTTTGACTTTTAGGGTTAGAAAGCATTGTGTATAACAAATAGATAGCTTGTTACAAGCAATTTATTCAATATCCACAATGTTTTCCAAAGCATAGCAAAAAGTGGGACTTAATTTTGGAATGGGTTAAAAGCATGTAAACTCTTGGGGTTCTGCTTAAACCAATAACCACAAAGCCCATACTCTCTGTAGAATTATAGTAAGGAATGCATAATTGGAAAAGAAGAAACTGTTCAATTTCTCATCATTTTCCATTCTATAATGCCCATCTGATTTTAAGCCATTTTAAAATGAGCTGCGCAACGTTTAACTAGTCCAAAATGTTGTGACTTATTTAACCTAATGACGAGTTATTATTTTTCTGACAACAACAATAACACCAATTGTTTTTTGATTGGTGGAAGTTTAAGGAAAAGTACATAATGCATGTACAGTTCATGAGCACAAGTAATTATTTCCGTGGTATTTTGTGGCACATGCCAAAAGCAGCTTGCTTATGAATAACAAATAGTGTCAATTTGTGTACTACATCCAGTACTGTACAATCATCAAGTCTTTTTATGCCAACAAAGAATTTTATTTAGTAAAAAAAAAAAAAATTGAGGTGAGGTTTTGTGATCCTTGAATATCTGTTGTGTGTTAGTGCGTTGCTTATCGTCAACAGTTTGCACTCTAGAGGCCATAATATTAGAACAATCCTTTAGATGATTGAAAGTTCATGAGGATAAACCATATTGAAAATGGGATCATTTCTTTTGAAAATACAAGAAAAAGGCCTCAAAGGTCTCAATTATGGGTCAGTCTTGATCAAACCTTTTCAGAATATTTTTCAGGCCTTGGAAAATATAGGTAAAGGGTCCTTAATGACAATATCTTTGCTTACACTCTAAAGGCTACAATTATGGCTCAATCTTCATGAAACTTGGTAAGAATGTGTGTCTGGTCATGAGGATGGGCTCTATTGAAAAAAGGGTCGTACCATGTGAAAACCTGGAAAAGGGGCCTAAATGACAAGCTCTTTGTTTCTACTCTAGTGGCGACAGCTATTGTTCAATTTCCATAAAACTTAGATTTTTTATAAGGTCACCATGAGGCTGAAGTCTTTTAGAAATTGGAACATTCTGTTTGAAATCACAGGAAGAAGAGCCTTAAATTAATGACCAGTGCTCTCAATAAGGACCAATCTCTGGAATTTTTAAAATTCCAAGTTTCAATTTCAGGAAGTTTTCACAAAATCAAGGAATTGCTTATCTCATGTGCAACCATTACCACCCCCCACCCCCCACCCCCCCCTCCAGAAAAAAAAAAAAAATAAAAATAAATAAAAAAAGATGTAATGAAAAAAGATATATAAAGCCTACATTCTTTTCCTTCCTTTACTTATAAATGTAGTACCTAAATTTCATGTCCCATTGAGTGGAACTTAAGAGAAAACAATGTGGTAAAAGAAGTATTTCTTGCATGAATTTCCCCCTTTCCCACAATTTTCCCGCCCCTTAAGCACTATTATTTTCCAGATTTGGGTGCATACATTTGGTAATTGTTATTTAAAAAATCTCTCAGGATTTGAAAATTTTTGATTTGTAGAATGTCAGAAAACAGACTGTTGAAAGGTTTTGGGTATGAAAAAATCAAGACTGGATTATTCCGAGTCACATCATAGATATCCAAGTACATACACCATGAATAACACTTACGTAAATAAAAGTAACAGTACAAAAAGAAATGAAACTAATAGCAGAGTTGCATCTTTCAAGAAATTCCCTGTTTCGTTTCTACTAGTTGATGTATACAGACAATACGCGTATTGTCATTGAAAAGGGACCAAACTCTAGCGAGATCAATCGGTTAACTTCAATGTTTCTAGGACGGACTTCATTTCAAGTTACGAAACAGAACTCCCTGAGTCATAGACGTATTTAGAATGCAAATTTGACGCTCCGTTCTGTATTCGCTGCCGTCATAGCGCAGTTGGTAGCGCGTCCGACTCTCAATCTAGAGGTCCCGGGTTTGATTCCCGACGGCGGCACTCATCCTTTCCGACTATTTGTCTCTCACCAATGGGTCGATAATCGTAGACCTATGTGGGATAGCAGCTGGAGGCTAGGAAAGGATGTAATGGTAGTACTGGTGTGAGAAATACCAGGATTCCGTTGTTAGGTGCTCCAGCCGCCGCGATATAACTGAAAGATTGTTAAAAGCGGCGTAAAACCCCATTCAAACAAACAAATCCGTTCTGTATTCGCCGCAAACTTGAAGACGGAACATGACATTTCGGATGAATTCAGGCCCTGAACTTAGTTTACATAAATTCGACCCAATGGCGATATTTGAAAAATTTAGTCGGATGTTCACAGGAAAGCTTAATCTTTTCGGACCACGTTATTAATTGAGTGACTTACAAAGAAATGGTCAAAGATGCTGCTCCGGCATGGTTACCCAACCAGCTATACCGGTAATCGAGTACGCTCTATGTAAATTTCCATCTTAATCTGTCGCCATGGAGACATTTAGATAAACTCCTTGTGGATTCAATTTTAACCGAGGGTATGGCCAGAATATACACTCTTTGGTTGTCAAACTCTTTATATTTTAACTTCAGAAAACGTCTAAGTCACGAATTCAGGAATTTTTCCTAGAATCTCTGACTTTTATTCATGTCTGGGCCTGATTTTCTGGACGTTTTTTCTGATTTTCTGGACGTAATATACATCAACCTCCTCTTATTGAGAGCACTGAATGACTACCTTTTTAGCTCACCTGAGCACAACGTGCTCAAGGTGAGCTTTTGGTATCACCTTTTGTCAATCGTGCGTCGTGCGTCTGAAGGCGTCAACAATTCTTTAAACATCTTCTCCTCAGTAACCATTGGGCGGATTTCAACCAAACTTGGTAGGAATGTTCCTTTAGTGACCCTCCTCAAAAGTTGTTCGCAGAATTATGATTGAACCCAAAATATGGGCGTGGCAGGGCATGGCACTTTTTGACTTTGAAATCTTTAAACATCTTCGCCTCAGTGACCATTGGGCGGATTTCAACAAAACTTGGTATGAATGTTCCTTGGGTGACCCTTTTCAAAAGTTGTTCGCGGTATTTTGATTTATGCCCAAATATGGGCGTGGCAGGGTGGGGCAGTTTTTGACTTTGAAATCTTTAAACGTCTTCTCCTCAGTAACCATTGGGTGGATTTCAACAAAACTTGGTATGAATGTTCCTTGTGTGACCCTTTTCAAAAGTTGTTTGCAGAATTTTGATTTATTCCCAAATATGAGCGTGGCAGGGTGGGGCAGTTTTTGACTTTGAAATCTTTAAACATCTTCTTCTCAGTAACCATTGGGCGGATTTCAAACAAACTTGGCATGAGTGTTCCTTGGGTGACCCTTTTCAAAAGTTGTTCGCGGAATTTTGATTTATGCCCAAATATGGGCGTGGCAGGGTGGGGCATTTTTTGACTTTGAAATCTTTAAACATCTTCTTCTCAGTAACCATTGGGCGGATTTCAACCAAACTTAGTATGAATGTTCCTTGTGTGACCCTTTTCAAAAGTTGTTTGCAGAATTTTGATTTATTCCCAAATATGAGCGTGGCAGGGTGGGGCAGTTTTTGACTTTGAAATCTTTAAACATCTTCTTCTCAGTAACCATTGGGCGGATTTCAAACAAACTTGGCATGAGTGTTCCTTGGGTGACCCTTTTCAAAAGTTGTTCGCGGAATTTTGATTTATGCCCAAATATGGGCGTGGCAGGGTGGGGCATTTTTTGACTTTGAAATCTTTAAACATCTTCTTCTCAGTAACCATTGGGCGGATTTCAACCAAACTTAGCATGAATGTACCTTAGGTGACCCTTTTTAAAAGTTGTTCGCAGAATTTTGATTTATGCCCAAATATGGGCGTGGCAGGATTGGGGAAGTTAACCTGCTAATGCTCAGTAACCATTAGGCCAATTTCAACCAAACTGGAAATGAATATTTCTTTGGTGACCCTTTTCAAAAGATGCTGGCAAAATTTTGAATGACTCCCAAATATGGGCATGGCAGGGTGGGGTAGATTTTACTTAGAAATATTTAAACATCTTCTCAGTAACAATCGCGCCAATTTGAACTTGACTTGGCATGAATGTTCCTTGGGTGACCCTTTTCAAAATTTGTTGGTGAAATTATGAATGAAGTCAAAATATGGGCGTGGCTGTTTTTGACTTTAAAATCTTCTCCTCCCTAACCGTTGGGCCAATTTCAATCAAACTGGGCATGAATCTCACTGACAATGGCCAATGGGGCTATTACCATGCTGTTATTTCTGTGAGTGCTTCAGGGCTGCCACCATAGCCAATTAGAAATGCGTCAGACACCCAATCTATAATCGTGGTGTGTCCAGGGTTCCCAGGCTACCGGTAAAATGGGAAAAAGACTTGGTTTTGTTATATCTTAAACAACAGGAAAAACTAGGAAAAAGACAAATCAATTTGATGAAAGATGCAAGACCCAATTAAAGTACATGTTCCAAACAATTAACAAGTATCCCCCTCGCCAGTAAATTACATGGGGATGCATTATCACGTCACAATGTCTGCGGAGAAAGAGAAATTGGTATTTGTTTCACAAAAAATACAAGCATGGTACTTAGTTTTCTGTTAGGAATGAAGGTAGGTGTCCAATTTTACTAAATATATATATGATTAGAGTACATAAAGCAAATATTTAGGGAGAAAATCCAAAGCAACATCTTAAGTGTACCATTAGCCGGACATGAATTGAATTTGGATATGAAAGCAATAAATGGCCTCCAATTCAATTCAATGAAAAAGAGAACTCTGAGTAAATAGACATTGAAATTAATTATCATTATCATGATATTGACAATCTACACGTCTAGAAGCATTTAATTTAGTCAGGTGAGCGATTCTAGGGCCATTCTGGCCCTCTTGTTTTTACACTCTAAAGGCCTCATTTACTGCTCAGTCTTTATTAAACTTAGTCGGCCTAAGATATGATGATGGATAAGCAGTATCAAAAGTTGGAAATTTTATTAGAAAACTCAGGAAAAAGGACCTTAATGACAATTTCACTATCTAACCTCTAAAAGCTTCAATTTTGGAACAATCTTCATGGACTTTGGTCAGAATGTTTTACAGGCCATAAGACGGATCAATTTTGGGAACAGGTGTTGGAAAACTCAAGAACTGGAGAATTTATGGCAATTTCACTTTTGACACTGTAGGAGCCATAATTATGACTCAATCTTCATTGACCAAAGTCAACGTTTTTCTGTTGAAAATGTGACTGTTCAGTAGGAAGAGCTAGGAAAAGTAGGTCAATGTTTATAAATATTAGATTAACCCTTTCCTGTTTTTTAGCTCAACTGACTGAAAACCATCAAGCTATTGTCATTGCATTGTGTCTGTCATGCTTCCTATAGTGCATGCTTGCATGTGTCCGTCCTTAAACTTTTATTAAAAAATTTTCTTCTCAGAAAGCATTGAACACAATTCAACTGAATTTTACAGAGATGATCCTTAGGTGACCCTTTATCAGATCCTCCAAAGAATTTTAATCAGATAAAAAACATTGCTTTTAATGGGCGGGACTAATTTCCATATAATGGTGAAACCTTTGAAAATCCTCTGGGAATTAAACCAGAAGATGGATTTCAACCGAAATATTATAGGTATATTCATAGGATGACATTGTATCAGATTCCTTCAAAGAATTTGATCAGAAGAAAAACATTGCTTTAATGAGAGGGTTTATTTCCATATATGGTGAAATCTTTAAAAATCTTCTTCTCAGAAATCAGTGAATGGATTTCAACCAAAAGGTTACAGGAATGATCATTGGGTAACAGTTTCTCAGATTTCTTCAATGATTTTTGAATGGTCGAAAAACATGGCTTAAATGGGCGGAGTTAATTTCCATATATGGTGAAAGCTTTGAAAATCTTTTTCTCAGAAACCAGTTGTTGGATTTCAACCTAATTTCACAGGAATGATCATTAGGTGACCCTTTATTGGATTCCTTCAAAGAATTTTGATTAGATGAAAAATATGGCTTTAATGGGCAGGGCTAATTTCCATATAGATAGAAAGCTTTGAAAATATTTTTCTTAGAAACCTGTTGATGGGTTTCAACCAAATTTCACTAGAATGATCCTCTGGTGACTCTTTTTCAGATCCAATCATTTTATTTTGATTCGTTGAAATATGGCTGTTATGGTTGTGACTTATGTACATATATGGTATCCGGTGAATTTTTTTTAGAAATTTGTGAATACCTTTTTCATCTGACTTGGTCAATGAATTGACTTTTGTAAAACAATGAAAAGGTTGAAATATTGAAAGATATAATTGACAAGATTTATTTGCCACTAATTGTGAATATTATTCCTGAAAAAAACATTTGCTTAATCAGTACAATCAGGCCTGTGGAGCGATACAGACCCTCAGGCACCTCTAGTAAAAGAGTTTAGTCAATTGTTTACTTTATTCTCTAAACTTCATCATATTCTCCCTTTCTAAATGACAGTTATATCCACTACTGATTACCAGACAACAAAATTTCAGTGTAGTCCAAATTTAAAGAAGTTGCAGACAACAATTTCGTATTAATTATGTTATTTTTTGGGGGTTGGGCGGGGGGGGGGGGGTGAAGAAAACATAGTGGATTAGTGGATTAATAAGCAATTTCTGCATTCTCCACAAAGTTTGCCAAAGCTTTTATCATCAGAGCATAGAAAAGAGGAATTGTGTAGAGATGGGTGAAAAAAACTTATACTCTGCTTGAACCCACTCAGTATTTCGTTGTTTGGAAATGGTTTAATGAAATTAGAAGTTACACATGAAGTATGGAAGAGAAACATGATTGTTTACTGCTTTGTTCTAAGGTTATTAGCCAATTTCTCCCCGAAAACCAGATCTAGATTTATAAATTATTCAGGGCTGCTTGGAGCAGAAGCTCTATAAGACCCTTTGCTGGTGAAGGCCTCATCATTTCCGAATAAAGAAGGGATTGTCTCTTTGTAATTTACTTTAACATGATGTATATTTGATACAAAGTTAAATTAATCCATTACCAGACGGCGAAATTTTAGACTGTTCAAATCGAAAGGAGTTGTAGATGCCATTTTCAAGTTGATGAAATTTCAAAATCTTTGTATTTTGTGTTAGACAACTGTGGATAGTCAAGAAAAGTAATCTGCCTAAGGAACTAAGGGACAATGTCCCCATGGTCAAAAAAAAGTGGGGACAAGATTGATGGATCACACAAACAATCTATCTAGCAGGGCTTTGGACCCCCCCCCCCCCGAATTCAAATTTCATCAACTAATAAATGCAACATCTTTGAATTTGAACCTGTCTAAAATATTGTCATGTGGTAATCAGCTAACCCACAACCTATAGATATATAGTTATTTCAGTAATAGCTATAGATTCAATTTTGGAGAACTATGTTTTGGCTTCTGCCATGTTAACTCCATAAAGTGCACCTGCATGATACCTATTACGCTGTCCAAGTGCACCAGACAGTGGGTAATCTGGCTTAAAGGGAGGTAATTATGTTTCTGAAGCCTAGATAATAAAGATATGCCAATTGCCCAATATTACGCTCAAAGGGATGCTTATCACTTAAATTTGAGTCAGATATTGTCTTTGGTGTAATGTTATAGGCTTAAAATGGCTTTTTAGGTCATGTGACCAAAGGTCATAGTGACCTATTGCGATTGTGTTTTGTCCGTCATCATGCATCGAGTGTTGTGCGTCGTGCGTTAACTTTTTACATTTTCTACTTCTTCATAAGAACCCTTGGATGGTTTTCAACCAAACTTGGCAGGAAGCATCATGCGTCGTGTGTTGTGCGTTGTGCGTTAACTTTTTACATTTTCAACTTCTTCATAAAGAACCCTTGGATGGTTTTCAACCAAACTTGGCAGGAAGCATCCTTATGGGAAGGCGATTCAGATTTTTACACATCATGGAGTTATCTCCTCTTGGGGCTCCCTAAGGGGCCAAAAAGGGTACATCTTTAAAAAATTTCTTGTCATGAACCGGCTGTCAGACTAGATTCACGTTTAGTACTTAGAGTCTTTAGGGCAATGACTATCAAGTCTGTACAAGAAAAAAAAAATCTGTCAAGAAATGGCCGTGCTAGGGGGAACAAAGGTGGGTGGGGTACATAAGCTTACATAGTGACAACTTTGAAAATGTTTTTCTACCAAACCAAAAGACCTACAGCTCTGATATTTGGTATGTGGCATCATCTAGTGGACCTCTATCAATATTGTATAAACTATAACCCCAGGGTCAAAATTAGCCCGTTCCCAGAGTCACAAGTTTAAAATAGGCTTATATAGTGAAAATTTCAAAAATCTTCTTCTCCAAAACTACAAGGCATAGAGCTTTGTATTTGGTATGTATTATCATCAAGTGAATTTCTATCAAGATTATATAAATCATGACCCAAAAGACAGAATTTGCTCATTCACGGATGTCACAAGTTTTACAAAGGGCTTATAGAGTAAAAATTTAAAACTCTTCTTTTCCCAAACAGTTGGGCCTAGAATTTTGATATTTGGTATACAGCATCATCTGGTGAACTTCTATCAAGATTGTACAAATTATTGCCTCAGGATTAAAATTAGCCCATTTCCGGATGTCACAAATTAAGCATAGGCTTATATAGTGAAATTTGTAAAAATCTTCTTCTCCCAAACAGGAGGGCCTAGAACTTTGATTCTTGGTAAATAGCATCCTCTTGTGGACCTCTATCAAGATTGTACAAATTATTGCCTCAGGATTAAAATTAGCCCATTCCTGTATGTCACAAATTTAACATAGGCTTATATAGTGAAAACTTTAAAAATCTTTTTCTCTCAAACAGATAGACCTAAGACTTTGATATTTGGTGAGTAGCTTCATCTGGTGGATCTCTATCAATATTGTATGAATTTTGGCCCTAGGGTCAGAATTAGCCATTTCCCGGACTTCACAAATTTTACAACGGGCTTGTATAGTAGGAGGTCCTAGAGCTTTAATATTTTGTATATAGCATCACCTTGTGGACCTCAGGGCCCCAGGGTCAGAATTAGCCCGTTCTAAGATGTCCCAGGTTTAACATAGGCTTGTTTAGTGAAAATTTTTAAAAATCTTCTCCCAATCTAAAAGGCTTAGAGCTTTGATATTTAGTATGTAGCATAACCTGGTGGACATTAATTGTTTTTGTGCTCTTTGGACTCAGGTGACCGATAAGGCCCTATGGGCGTCTTGTTCATATTCTTCTGAATTTTTGAATCATTTAGAATTTTGATGTTACTATTTTACACATTTTCAGAAGGTTTCAGCTCTTCATTCATGTTATCAAAATTACCTCTATTTAACTCATTACTACATAATCCTGCATTTTCAAATGCCAAAGAGAAAAAACAACATGCATGTTCACCTTTTCTCAAAAGAGTTTCTAACTATTGTTGTTTTTGCTTTTAATTTCAACACTCTTCAATTTGTCGGCTACAACTGCTCTGAATTTGGAAAGTCTCAAAATTTGGTACTACCCGCTGAGGTCATATCATCACCAGACAGTGAAATTTTGGACTGGTGCAAATTAAAGCAATTTCTTCATTTTACACAATGTTTTCTCAAACATATTTCTTGAGGGGTGTCAAAACCAATTTCCACACAATCCTGTTTTATAACTCCCAGAAAGATTTGACCATAATTTGAATTGTTGTCTGCACCATCTTTCAGTTTGGACCAGTCTAGAATTTTATTCTCTTGCGATTACTTAAACAAATCACCTTACCACCATTTGGAGTTTTTCTCATATACCATTTAGTCATGTAGATGGATCACTGTCCGCATGTTAGTAAGAACCAACATTTGAGTTTTGGTAGTTAACCCGTTATTTTCTTCCCACTGATTTATGTTGCTGTCATTGCACAGTGATGTACTGTCACCATCATTATAGTCTTCATTGATTTGAACAACGGGGGATTGTGCCCCTTGATTCAAGATATTTGGTAACAGACAGGGCTATATCATACCATTTCTTTCTTAACCCTTGTTCTGCTGAATCAAATGTCTGTAAGCGCTGATAGGCCTTAACTGTTGGACAATACTTGTTTTGGTAAATGATTTACAAATATACTTACTTAAATAAGTCGAACAGGTGGTTTTAACTTAGATCAGACTGCACATATGTGTAGGCTGATCTAATTATGTACCGCCTGCCAAAGCAGGAATATTCCAGGCTCTGCATGACAAGGTTAATTATGGTTTTTAACACATTCTATAACAAACCTGCAGAATATTGCAGAAATGAAACTTTAAGTGACCCTTTATGAGATTCCTTCAAAGATTTTTGATTGTTTGAAAAGCATTGCTTTAATGGGCTGGGCTAATTTCCATATATGGTGAAACCTTTAAAAATCTCTTTCTCAGAAACCAGTTGATGTATGTCAAATAAATTTCACGGAAATGGTCCTTGGCTGACCTTTTATCAGATTCCTTCAAAGAATTTTGACTGGATGAATAACATGGCTTTAATGGGTGCAGATAATTTCCATATATGGTGAAACCTTTGAAAATCTTCTACTCAGAGACCAGATGATCGATTTCAACCAAATTTATAGAAATGATCCTTTGGTTACCCTTTATCAGATTCCATCAAAGAATTTTGATCACATGAAAAACATGGCTTCAATAGGAGGGACTAATTTCCATATATGGTGTAACCTTCAAAAATCTTCTTTTCATAAACCAGCAAATGGATTTCAACCACAGGAATGATCATTAGATGACCTTTTAACAGATCTCTTCAAAGAATTTTGATTGGATGAAAAACATGGCTTCAATGGGCATGACTCATTTCCATATGTGGTGAAAGCTATAAAAATCTTAATATCAACCAAAGTTCACAGAAATGATCCTTATGTGATCTTTATTTCAATGGGTGAGGCTAATTTCCATATATGGTGAAGGCTTTGAAAATATCTTTCTCAGGAACCAGCCAATGGATTTCAACCAAATTTCACAGGAATGATCCTCAAATAACCCTTTATCAGATTCCATCAAAGATATTTGATTGGTTGAAAAGCATGGCTTAAATGGACAGGGCTTATTTCCATATATGGTGAAAGCTTTAAAATTCTTTTTTATCAGAAACCAGAGAATGGATTTCAACCAATTGCCACTGGAATGATTCTCATTAAATGAATTGACTTTGTAAATCAATTGTTGAAATATTAAAAGATTGCTTTGACAAGATTTATTTGCAACACATGGGGAATATAATTCAGTATATATTGAAATCCTGAAAACACCATTTGCTTAATCAGTACAATCAGGCCTGTGGAGCGATACAGGCCATCAAGGGCCTCTAGTTCATATTAAACCAACTTTGTTTTGTAGTGTACAACCTCTATCAGTTTGGACCATTCTAAAATTTTGTCGTTTTGGAATGGGCTACTCTTGTTGCAAATTTGTCAGAATTCTTAAATTTGCCACAATGCTTTTCCATTTGTTTTTCCTAGACGGGTGTCAAAAAGCGTAAATGTGTTGGAATGGGTTAATGACAATTTGATCAAAATAGAACAATTTTTATTAGCTTTGTTTACTGCTTTTCTCTTCACAAATTAAACTGCTTTAATGTTTCAGTTTCTCGTTTCCTTATTCATTAAAGAAGGAGTGAATGATCTAGGGACCTCTTGGCCCTCTTGTTTAAGCCATTACCAGCCATCAAAATTTTAGACTGGTCCAAATTAAAAGGAGTTGCAGATGACAATTCAAAGCATATGAAATTTAGATTTTTCAACATGCTCAGTTGTAAACATTGTGTAAAAAGAAAAAAATGCTTGTTACAAGCAATTTCTTCATTTTACACAATGTTTTTCCAATCGTTTTGCTTAAGGGGCATCCAAAATCGTCATTGTGTGGAAATGGGTTAATTTTTGGTTTTATTTGAATTCCTGAATGATTTTCTTTTGGGCAACAGTGGCCATACTCAATTGTATTTTGGTCACTTTGAAATCAATTAGTAAATTTGTAAATTGTTACAAGCAATTTCTTCTTTTTTTCACAATATTTTCTCAAGTATTAAAACACAGGGATGTTAAAACCAGGGATTTAACAGGAAAGGGTTAAATTGCACTTACTTTGAAATGTTGTCTGCTATGTCTTTGAATTCGGGCAAGTCAACATTAACCCCTTACTAGACAGCAAAATTTTAGACTGGTCCAAATTGAAAGGAGTTGCAGAAAACAATTCAAAGTTAATGAAATTATAGATTTTTTCATCTTTTTGGATAGAATACATTGTGTAAAATGAAGAAATAACTTGTTACTAACAATTTCTCCATTTTACACAATGTTTACCCAATTGTTTTTCCGGGGGTGTTCAAAAGCGTCACCGTATGGGAATGGGTTAAAGGGACAACATTAGATCTGAAGCATAATTTGAGCATTAAGCACACACAGATGGTTAGCTTTAAGAGTAGTTCATTGTGCCAAGTGCATCATTATTCTGCAAATCATCTGTTAATTTGCCTTAATAGTTTTCCCCTCCTTAACAAGTTTGCCAATTACGCTGAAACTTGGTCAAAATATTCCATGGTCAACCCATTCCCATGCATTCCATCTCTTTTATGCCCCTCAAGACAAAAGGTTTCAAAATACCGTGCAATATTGATAAATTGCGTGTTACAAACTTTTCCTTCATTTTCAGGAATGTGTCTACTTGAAAGACCAAAGATTCTTTAACCCTTGTCATGCTGAAGCCCTCTACATAATTGTCATAAAATCAAAATAAGTACTAGAATCACCAGTTGAAGGAT
Source organism: Fragum fragum (assembly GCA_946902895.1). NCBI lineage: Eukaryota > Metazoa > Mollusca > Bivalvia > Cardiida > Cardiidae > Fragum > Fragum fragum. The sequence continues at coordinate 22,053,357 of OX336370.1, read as the reverse complement.
TAATGAAAATTTCGAAAATTTGTCTTGCAAACAATTTTGTCTTCAATACGACAAACAGGTGGTGTAGACTAAGATCAGATTGCACATATGTGCAGGCTGATCTTTGTCTAGACCTCCTGCAAAGGCATCAATATTTCGGGTTCAGCACGACAAGGGTTAAAACTTAACTTGGAGTTGTCAACATCTTTGAATTTAGACAAGTCTAAAATTCCGTTGTATGGTAATGGGATAATCATTTTCTCCTACTTATCATCTTAGCATTTTGCTGTGCCACTTTCATTACCCTACCTATTCTAAACACAATCCCACTTTTGTGGTTCTCTGAACATAAAATCTTAGAAAAACATTGTGGAAAATACAAGCAATTTCCACAAAAGGTTCAACACCCAAATAAAGTTTTTTAAAATGATATCAACAATAAGTCATCGTCTGCAGAATTGAGTTTGGACCAGTCTCATATTTTGCTGTCTAGTTATGTGTTAATCATTTTCTCCTCCTTCACATGGATTTTGGCCAAATTATAAGACCATTTTCAAATTTTTGTTTAGCCCGCTTTGGGTGAGTGAGAAATAGTTGTCACTATGACAAGTCAGGTATGAATGTGTGTTAGTGCGTTAGTCTGTTAGTTTGTTAGTCCGCCTGGCCGTCAGAATTTGTCCGGACAACTACTCCTACATTTGTGGATGGATTTGAAAAATTAATTGGCACAATTATTCTCCATAATTGTCAAGAGCATTTCTCTTACAATTATGGATGGATTTCAAAATAAATTGGCACAATTATTTTTCCATCCTGAGTAGATGTGCCATTTGAAAGAATTTTTGGATAGCTTCAAGTTCAAGGTCACAGCTCAAGGCAAAACAATAAAATTGATGGTCAAGGGCAAGTGGATAGTCAAAACTTTGCCGGCTTGACAGCACTTGTCCTGGGACAATCATCTAGTTCCCATTTTGAGCTCGGCTGCTTTTGGAGAAAATCCGAGGTATTGTGATAGCGTCTGTGTTGTCGTCATCGTTGTCGTTGTGGTGCGAAAACTTTGACATTTTGTGGCATCTCTGGTTCTACTGAAGGCATTCATTTGAAACTTGGCACACATGTTTACAATTAAAAGAGGAATCTACACTTTCAAGGGGGGATAACTCTAGATGCATTTTGTGCGAATTATGTCCCTTCTATTACTTAGAATTTTTATGAAAACTTTGACATTTTGTGATATCTCTGGTTCTACTGAAAGCATTCACTTGATACATGGCATATATGTTCACTTTCAAAAGAGGAACCTACACAATCAAGGGGGATAACTCTAGATGCAATTTGTGCGAAGTATGCCCCTTTTTATGCCCCCGCATCCATAGATCAGGGGCATATTGTCTTACCGGTGTCCATCTGTCCGTCTGTCTGTCCGTCCATCTGTCTGTCTGTCTGTCTGTAAAAGTTTACCACCCAATTTTCCTATAACTTCAACCCTGATAAAGTTATAAAGCTAATATTTCGTATGTAGATAGGTCTCAACAAGGCACAACTGAGGAAGTTAATTTCTTTAAGGTCAAGGTCAAAATTTTAACCCTTTTCCCTAAAACGTTACTCAAAAACTTAACCTGCCAACTAAACATTTTTCTATAACTTCATCCTTTATTAAGTTACAATGCTAATATTTGGTATGTAGATAGGTCTCAACAAGGCGCAGCTCGGGAAGGTCATTTCAAGGTCAAGGTAAAATTTTTATACCTTTTCCCTAAAACAAAGAAAAATCAATAGAAATCACCCGTTTCTAAAGAATTCCTGTTTTGGGGGCATGGTATTTCACAAACACATCTTGTTTAACTTAGATTTTTTTATCCACTTTCCAGCACCCAACAGCCAAGCGTAGGTGGTGCTCTTGTTGGATGTTTCCACAACTTTCACATATCAAAATAGAGGACAGTTTGTCATCTTTCATTCAACATGAAATATTGAAGCTTTTTCATGAAATAACACATTCCCACACAATCCTGCCTCATTACCACCCTCAAGGAAAATGTGTTTAATAATACTATAGATCTTGGATTAAAAGACCACTCAAGACCAAAATTAGGTTGCTGAAATAATTGTCACTTAATACACTTTTTTGAAAAATATATGAAGGATTTATTCAATTCACTACATTGTTTGAAAGGGATTCAACACCACTTTTAACAGTATTTAGGCTTATTCCATTTAGGTGTACACAAATCCACCCATTGGTGGAAGACATATCGGAAAGGATATTTACCGCAACTTGGGATCAAACCCGGGACCCTATGAATAGGAGTCCCATGTGCTACCACTGTGCTATAGTTGCAGCAGAATAAAAAGGCCATGAAGGGAGTATTCTGTTATTACAGCTGAATCTTTGGTTTGAGCAGTACAGCTTATGATTCTTTGTTGAACATTGGTGATTAGAAATCAATGTTCAGTGATAACTGATTGATTGAATGGGGTTTAACGCCACTTTTAACAGTATTTCAGTCATATTACAGTTGCTAGAGCACCTAACAATGGATTCCTGTTATTTCTCACACCAGTGATACCACTACATCCTTTCCTTGCAACCAGCTGCTATCCCACTTAGGTTTACAGTTACACACCCATTGGTGAGAGATAAACGTTGGAAAGGATAAGTGCCGTCGCTGGGGATCAAACCCTTGACATACCATGATTGTAGATTTGGAGTCTGATGCGCTACTGACTGTGCTATGATAGCAACATGTTCAGTGATAAGAAAAGAAAACTTATGAAAAAATACATTTTTCATGTGTGTGTGCTTTTACTGAGTCATCTTGATGATACATGTTGGCATGTAGACATTACTATTGAACGTGGTTACTGATAATAAAGCAAGACTGCTCTCAGGACTTTCAATACTTTGATTTGACTTAGAATTATAAGGTTTTATCTCTATTAATACTAGGGTTATGGTTTGAAACTTTGAAACATATGTTCAGAGTCAAGATTAAAAAAATACTCGTAATTCTGACATTCATGTTGTGGAATTATTCCTAATCTTGACATTTGAATTGCTATTACTATTCTGCATTCAGAGTAGACGAGGGTTGCTGTCCACTGACATCTCTTGTTTCATGTTTAGGCCACGAACCAACTATTTGCTTTAAATGTTAATAACCAAAATCAACATCTTTTGATATCTTAGGTGAACTCCCTTCTTGAGAACATTGGGCTTGTCAAGCAGTCAATAAAGTTTTCGTTGAAGTTAACCCTTACCTGCATAAACACGCGATTTTACACAGCTGTGATTTTATTGTGGAGCCCACTTGTGGTGAGCGAGAAACAGTTGTCACTTTAGCAAGAAAGTGTATGTGTGTTAGTGAGTTAGTCCATCCCTCTGTCCGTCCGAATTTGTCTTTATTTCTACATTTGTGGATGGATTTCAAAATAACTTGGCACAGTTATTCTTCATCATGAGTAGATGTGCCATTTGAAAGAATTTTTGGGATAGTTCTAATGTCAAGGTCACAGCTGAAGGTCAAACACTAAAATTGTGTTTGTCCGGACAATTACTCCTACATTTATGGATGGATTTCAAAATAACTTGGCACAAATATTCTCCATCATGAGTAGATGTGCCATTTGAAAGGAATTTTTGGATAGTTCTGTCAAGGTTACAGCTCAAGGTCAAAAATTGTGTTTGTCTGGACAATTACTCTTACAGTTATGGATGGGTTAAAAAAAAATGGCACATTTGTTCTCCATGATGAGTAGATGTGCCATTTGAAATAATTTTTTGGATAGTTCTAATGTCAAGGTCAAAGCTCAAGGTCAAAAACTAAAATTTTGTTGCTTATCCGGAGCATGATACCTACTTTGTGGGCTTGACAGCATTTGTCCTGGGACAACCATTTAGTATTTGAGAAAACATTGTGGAAAAAGAAGAAATTGCTTGTAACAAGCAATTTCTTCTTATCCCACAAAATTTCTACTACATCGGATAATTTAATTTTCATGACATCCAATTTTCTTTGTCATTTTCAACTGCTTTCAATTTGGACCAGTCTAAAATTTCAAAATACAGGAAATGGCAGAGGCTGTATTAAAGATCTATGGGAGGGAATCTTTGTAAGCAATTTCTTGTTTTCATAAAAACTTTCTTGCAAGTATATGTGACCAGATACATGAGAAGGAATCTCATGGGAACTTAATAAATCAAATATTTGAAAAAGTGGTAGCATCCAGCAGAGGTCAACCGTATGGAAAATATACAAATTAAAAGCAGAATGATCATTCTCGATTCAGAAAATCGTCTACAAGCTTTAACACATTACTACACAAGAATTCTTTATGACGCCCTGAAGAAATACATTCATAGAAAACTTGTGGAAAAGGAGAAATTGTTTGTGACAAGCAATTTCTCCTTTTCACACAATGTTTTCTACTCTATTTGGTGCTATATTCCTATTCTATTGCAATTTGAAATGTGGTCTGCAACTTCTTCCAATTTGGATCAGTCTTCAATTTTGTCCCCTTCATATCATTTAGTGTTGACCCTTTATAGTCTAATGAAGCTTGATACTTTTACCCACTCCTGTTCAATTCCTGGTTTTTACCTCTCTGTGTTTTTATACTTGGGAAAATGTTAAGGAAAAAAGAAGAAATTGCTTGTAACAAGCAATTTCTTCTTTTTCCACAATATTTTCTATCATACTGAATGATTATTTTTCATATAAAAAAAGTAAACTTTAAATTGTTGTCTGCAAAGCCTTTGAATTTGGACAGGTATAAAATTTACAAAACAGGAAAGGCTTAACACTTCCCAGATTGTCCGTCTTAGCCTGACAGGTCACATATATGAACATATATAACCAATTACCATATGACAGAAATTTAGACAGGTTCAAATCCAAAGAAGTTGTGGATACAATTTTTGTGGATAAATTTCTAAAAAATCTTTGTCTTTTGGGATAGAAAAGATTGTGGATAATGAAGCAATTGCTTGTAACTAGCAGTTTCTTTGTTTTCCTTGATGTTTTCCAAAGTTTTTATTCTTCAAGACATTAGAATGTATCATTGTTTGGGAATTGGTTACCCTGTTACCAGACCTCTAAATTATTGACTGGTCCAAATACTACAGATAATAAGTTGTAGAACTTTAGATAATCTTTGGATCTCTTGTTAGAAAACAATATGGAAAATGGAGTAATTGCACTAATTCTTCAACATATACAATTTCAGGCAATAATTTTTGAGTGTTGCATTCGGTGTAAGACAGTATAGACGGTTGAAAAAAGAGCCCAAAGAACTGAACAGAATTCATTAACACAGGTAAGATTGCATTGTGGAAGATGAAGAAATTGCTTGTCGCAAATAATTTCTTTATTTTCATGCGCCCTGAAGGGGGAGGACACAGCTCAAGGTCAAATGTTAAAATTAAGTTTTCTGGAGCATAGCTCCTTCAATTATGGATGATTATGAAATAACACTCTTTCATGAGTTGAACAGCCATTTGAAAAAGAATTAGATAGCTCCAAGATCAAGGTTACAGCTCAAGGTTGTTAGTTCAAATGAAGTATGTCTGAAGATAGGTTGGCATATAGCCTAAGCTTCATCTGTCCATCCTTCCAATTTCTTTTTCCTGTTTATTTCATACTTTTTGTGTTAGGACTATATTCAGGGAGCATAATTCAACTCTAAATGCTCTTGTCACAATGTGTTTCAAAGCGTTTTCCTTTAGGGGTCTAAAAAAGCATCATTGTGTTGGGAAGGGTTAAATGCTTACTTATCAAATCATTCAAGCTTTGATTTATAGGGTCTGCTGCTCCTTTCAAATTTGTTTTTTAATATAATTTTTTGGGGACATAATTTCAAAGGGAACATGATATTAATACATTTATACTGATAATATATCATTATCAACAAAATATATGCAAATGATAAGGTGCATCATTATACAGTGTCCTTGTTATTAATTGTTTCATTTAAAGTAAAACCTATGTGATTTAGATCAACCCATTCCCACCCAATGACACATTTAGACCCCCAAAAGAAAAAAAAGCTTTGGAAAACATTGTGGATAATGAAGAAATTACTTGTTACAAGCAATTTCTTCATTATCAACAATGTTTTCTACCCCAAAAAAGTCAAAAATTTCATAAGCTTTGAATTGTCGTCTGCAACTTCTTTCAATTTGGACCAGTCTAAATTTTTTCCATCTGGTAATGAGTTAACCCTTGTCATTCTGAATAAAAGAATTGCATTAGAATAAAAGGGGGTGGTGTTTAATATTTCCTTTGAAAATTAATTGCATAGCAATTATGACTTGAAATAGGTGGTATAAATCTAATGTACTTATGTGCTGGCTGATCTTTGTCCAAACTTTACAACATCAGAAAAAATGTGAGCTAAGTATGACAAGAGTTACATTATCAATTGGGCATGTGTTATGCTGTATTTACAAATGAAATATCACTTTAGCTTATGAAATAATCACATAACTATCTAAAATTGCAGAACTTCCCTTTCTTGCTGCCAAGAAACTCATGGTAAATTTCAAATGTATTTTTTTTAAGTTGGAAGACAACTAAAGTGTTTTTAGAGATTCATATGCAAATGTTATAATTGTGATACAGATTTTCTCAAACATTGTGATGCTCTGTTTATTTTTTCACTATTTAAAAACAACAACAATAAAACCCCAAAACAACTCTTGTGGCGAGACATTAATTATCACCATGAAACAAAATTTCAAATTCCATCAGCAAAATTTTGTTGACTGCAATTTTTTTCAATTCAGAGCAGTCTAAAATATATACTAATTGTTTAAGGTAAAAAAATTGTTTGGACTCCAACAATAACTCATTCCCTCACAGGGACAATTTTTTATTCAAGACCCCCCCTCCCCTCTTTCTGAGACCTAGAAATAAGTTGTAAGTTCTCTTAAATTAACTGATACCAGTTAACCCATTCCCAAACAACGACGCTTTATGATGCCCCTCAAGAAGAATAGGTTGAAAAAGATTGTGTAAAATGAAAAAAATGCTTGTGATAAGCAATTTCTTCATCTTGCGTAATGTTTTCTACCTGAAAATTTGAAAAAATGTAAAATTTAATGAATATAGAATTGTTGTCTGCAGCTCCTTTCAATTTGGACCAGTCTAAATTTTTGACATGTAAGAATGAGTTAAATAGACCTTCTGAAGCTTAACTTAGTAAGGAACTGAAGACTGTTTAAACAGTCTTCAGTTCTTTACTGAAGTTGAGCCCAAGAAGGTACATTGCATCCAATTAATAATATAATGTAATTAGTGTAAAACACAGTCATGATGATATAAAAACAAAAGGACAATCAGTTTAAGTCAGGTATGGCATATGGTAACATTTATGGCACTTTCTGTTAAGTCCTTTGAACCCCAATTTGCTGATGTTGGACTTAAAAAACATGCAATATTTTTCCCAGTATAATTTCTTCAGTGGATAAAATAGGGAAGCCTTCAAAAGTTTGTTGAATTTCAAGTAATTGAACTTTTTTTTGTATGGTTTAAAAAAAAGTATTAGAATTTGATCCAAATCTAGTAGTGAAGTAGTGACTATATTTGAATTGGTTTTTAACCCATAATAAATTCCCTCCCAAAATTGCATGACAAAAAGGGCTTATAGCTCAGCAGATCTTGTTTTCTGGGTCTATATTTAGTTTGAGAAATTATCTTGTGAACAGCTTTGACTTGGAAAGAACAAACAGGTGATATAGACCAAGATCAGACTGTATATGCACAGGCTGATCTTTGTCTATGCCTCCTGCCAAAGCAGGAATATTCCAGCTTCAACATGACAAGGGTTAATGTAAAATGTTCATGACTTTTTAGGTCACCTGACCGAATGGTCATGGTGACCTATTGCAATCATCGTTTGTCCGTCGTCGTGCGTCGTCCGTCGTGCGTCGTCCGTCGTCCGTCGTCCGTCGTCCGTTAACTTTTATACATTTTCATCTTCTTCTCAAGAACTACTGGGCGGATTTCAACCAAACTTGGTAGAAAGCATCATTGGGGGATGCCAATTCAAGTTTGTGAAAATAGGGGTTCTTGGGGTCATAGGGGCCCAAATAGGGGCCAAAAAGGGGTAATTTTTGGTATTTCTTTAAAAATCTTCTTCTAATAAACCGTTTATGCCAGAGCTTAAATATTTTTTGTACATGACAACTAGGACAGGTATATTATAAATTGTGAATTTCATGCCCCTGGGGTCATGTATGGGGCCACACCCAGAGGTCAAAGTTCATCATGTTAAAAAATTCACATTTTCATCTTCTTCTGATGAAGTACAAAGCCAATTTCAAACAAACTTGTTGAAAAGCATCATTTGGTAATGGTTATTCAGATTTGTGAAAATAAAAAGGCTAGGGGGTCAGGGGGCCCTAAAATTGGGACCAAAAGGGGGTAATTTTTGGTAACTTTTAAATATTTCATCTTCTTCTCAAGAACTATTGGGCCGATTTCAACCAAACTTGGTAGAAAGCATCATTGGGGGATGCCAATTCAAGTTTGTGAAAATAGGGGTTCTGGGGGTCAAAGGGGCCCAAATAGGGGCCAAAAAGGGGTAATTTTTGGTACTTCTTTAAAAATCTTCTTCTAATAAACCGTTAATGCCAGAGCTTAAATATTCTGTGTGCATGACAACTAGGACAGGTATATTATAAATTGTGAAATTCATGCCCCTGGGGTCATGTATGGGGCCACACCCAGAGGTCAAAGTTCATCATGTTAAAAAATTCACATTTTCATCTTCTTCTGATGAAGTACAAAGCCAATTTCAAACAAACTTGTTGAAAAGCATCATTTGGTAATGGTTATTCAGATTTGTGAAAATAAAAAGGCTAGGGGGTCAGGGGGCCCTAAAATTGGGACCAAAAGGGGGTAATTTTTGGTAACTTTTAAATATTTCATCTTCTTCTCAAGAACTATTGGGCCGATTTCAACCAAACTTGGTAGAAAGCATCATTGGGGGATGCCAATTCAAGTTTGTGAAAATAGGGGTTCTTGGGGTCATAGGGGCCCAAATAGGGGCCAAAAAGGGGTAATTTTTGGTATTTCTTTAAAAATCTTCTTCTAATAAACCGTTTATGCCAGAGCTTAAATATTTTTTGTACATGACAACTAGGACAGGTATATTATAAATTGTGAAATTCATGCCCCTGGGGTCATGTATGGGGCCACACCCAGAGGTCAAAGTTCATCATGTTAAAAAATTCACATTTTCATCTTCTTCTGATGAAGTACAAAGCCAATTTCAAACAAACTTGTTGAAAAGCATCATTTGGTAATGGTTATTTGGATTTGTGGAAACTAAAAGGCTGGGGGGGTCAGGGGGCCCTAAAATGGGGACCAAAAGGGGGTAATTTTTGGTAACTTTTAAATATTTCATCTTCTTCTCAAGAACTACTGGGCGGATTTCAACCAAACTTGGTAGAAAGCATCATTGGGGGATGCCAATTCAAGTTTGTGAAAATAGGGGTTCTGGGGGTCAAAGGGGCCCAAATAGGGGCCAAAAAGGGGTAATTTTTGGTACTTCTTTAAAAATCTTCTTCTTATAAACCGTTAATGCCAGAGCTTAAATATTCTGTGTGCATGACAACTAGGACAGGTATATTATAAATTGTGAAATTCATGCCCCTGGGGTCATGTATGGGGCCACACCCAGAGGTCAAAGTTCATCATGTTAAAAAATTCACATTTTCATCTTCTTCTGATGAAGTACAAAGCCAATTTCAAACAAACTTGTTGAAAAGCATCATTTGGTAATGGTTATTCAGATTTGTGAAAATAAAAAGGCTAGGGGGTCAGGGGGCCCTAAAATTGGGACCAAAAGGGGGTAATTTTTGGTAACTTTTAAATATTTCATCTTCTTCTCAAGAACTATTGGGCCGATTTCAACCAAACTTGGTAGAAAGCATCATTGGGGGATGCCAATTCAAGTTTGTGAAAATAGGGGTTCTGGGGGTCAAAGGGGCCCAAATAGGGGCCAAAAAGGGGTAATTTTTGGTACTTCTTTAAAAATCTTCTTCTAATAAACCGTTAATGCCAGAGCTTAAATATTTTGTGTGCATGACAACTAGGACAGGTATATTATAAATTGTGAAATTCATGCCCCTGGGGTCATGTATGGGGCCACACCCAGAGGTCAAAGTTCATCATGTTAAAAAATTCACCTTTTCACCTTCTTCTGATGAAGTACAAAGCCAATTTCAAACTAACTTGGTGAAAAGCATCATTGGGTACTTATTATACAGATTTGTGAAAACTAAAAGGCTGGAGGTCAGGGGTGCCTAAAATAGGGACCAAAAGGGGGTCATTTTTGGTAACTTTTAAACATTTTCATCTTCTTTTCAAGAACTACTGAGGGGATTTCAACCAAACCTTTTTCTAATTCTTTCAAACAAAATCACTTGTCTTAGTGCTTTTTTACTCAGGTGACCGTTAAGGCCCACTGGGCCTCTTGTCTAACTTGCACTGAAAGACCCAGACAATTATTAAAAGTGAATTGAAATTTAATGGGAGCACTTTAAGGAAATGAAGGTAAATAACAATTAATAAACCTAAAGGAGAGAATAAATCAGCAAGTAATGATGGATCAGTATTGTTCCTTGCCTGTTATTTATATTTTCTTTGAACTTTGAGTTTGATTTTATCACTTTTCAACTCATTACTAGACAACAAAAATTAGACTTGTCCAAAATCAGAAAAGGTGCAGATGTCTATATCAAGATCATAGAATTTCAAATATCTCTCTCTTTCTGGGTAGAAAAAAATGTTTTCCTTTTCCACTTCCCTGACCTCTTTTCTTGAGGGTTGTGAAAGTTGGGATTTATGAGGGAATGGATTAATACATTTAGACAGTTTAGAAAATTCCTGCACAACGACGCTTTTGGACACCCCTCAAGAAAAACAATTGGGGAAAACATTGTTGGAAATGAAAAAATCGCTTGTAACAAACAATTTATTTATTTTACACAATGTCTAAAATTTCATAACCTTTAAATTGCTGTCTGCAACTTGTTTCAATTTGGACCAGTCTAAATTTTGTGGTCTGGTAATGGGCCAACCCAATACCAGATGACACAATTTTAGACTGGTCCAAATTTAAGAAGTTACAAATCTTGTCTACATTGTATCTCAGTGGATAGCATGCTGTGCTCTCAATCCTTGGGTTCTGAGTTCAATCCCCGGCACAGCCAACGTTCTTTCAAACAATTAATAGAAGTCATTGGGACGTGCATAATACATCTGTCATCAATGGGGAATGGTAAGAAGTGGACTTAATCCATCCCTAAATGACATAGTTTTAGAGTGTTCCATATTGAAAGAAGTTGCAGACAACCAATTTGAGTTAATGAAATTTGAAAATTCTTTGACTATGGGGAAGATAACTTTGCAGATAATGAAGAAATTTCTTGTTACAAATAGTTTATTCATTATCCACAATGTTTTCCAAACCTTTTTTCTTGAGGAGCATAAAAGGAATTGTTGTTGGAATTGTTTAGAGGGATGGTTCAGATGGTATATACTATAAGGTTAGGATAAATTATATCGCCACTTCCTAGACAACAAAACTCTAAATGAAGTAAACATTTTGACTGGGGCAATCTAAAGTGAGCATCTATTCAGATCTCAAACATAAAACAGAGTTTCGTCTTCTTCTATTTCTTCTGGACCAGTGTTCATCATTCAGTCTAATCTACAGGTATTGATTGGATGAGACATTTTTCTTTACAAATCAGAGTCCTAGTGAGATTATAAAAGAAAGAAAATAAAAATTTGGGTTATTACACTTTCTGTCTGAATTGCTTTAAACTTTGTATTCTTGATTTGGAGTTGGAGATGTGCAAGATGCAAGTTTCATGAGAATTCATGAGAAATTCATTAAGAATTTTGAAATTATAACCATTTATTCACATAAAAATGCTTGTCAAGGCAAGTCCTCCCATAGTTTCATTTGTACCTGCAGTATACAAGGTAAAAGTTTCAATCTGGATTTGTAGATGAGCCAGAGGCTAATTTTGTGAAAATTCCATCTACAATTACTTATTACACCCCCCAAAAAAACTTTGTTTAGGAGGTAAATAAGAGTCAGCTTGTCTGTTTTGTCCACTCTATTTCTCTATAGAACAAATGTAATCAAACTTCACGGGTAGACTCAGTATTCAGCAGAGATGTGCATATCCTATTTTGGTTAAACTCCATATACTTTTTACAGAGTTATTGGCCTCGGATGAAAAATTAATCTCATAAACTACAAAGGAATTGTAATCAAACTTAATAGGTAGACTCAGTATTCAGCAGAGATGTGCATATCCTATTTTGGTTAAGCTCCATATACGATTTACAGAGTTATTGGCCTTTGATGAAAATTTTTCAACTAATTTTCTCTAAAACTATGGAATAGATTGTATTTAAAACTTCACAGGTAGACTCAGTAAGGTTCAAACTTCTCAGGTAGATTCAGTTACAGGCATAGGTGTACATATTCTATTTTGCTAACAATACATTGACTTCTTCATGATGATTTCTTGACAGATTAATTATTCACCAAATGCTGAATAAATGGATTAACCACACAGAATAGATACATTGTTTGTGCTTATAGTTTCCAGTTTTCTTTGTAATTGTGCCCTTGCTGAATTGAGAAGTATAAATTATCAAATATTTAGACATACTACCCTTTTTTCTTTCCAAATATTAAAATCCCATTCTTTAAATTATATCACAATATTCTATGGATTCAAACATTATAGATAGACTTGGTCTCAAGTATAGAATTCCTGCAACAAAGAGCAATTGGGGGGGAGGGGGGGCGTATTCATCACTACAGCGATAGGTCTAGTTACTCCTGATTTGACTGAATAGCTTGTCTGGGCAATTCCTCCTTCAAATTCATTTTCATTCACTCTAACTAGGGAGAAGTGTTCATTAGGAGTTATAGATGTGCAAGATGAGACTTTTTTGAAAAATAGATGAAGAAATAATTAGTTATTGCCCCTTATTCACACTTAAAATGATTGTAAGGCCAACTTCTACTGTTCAGTCTTGTTTGCTTTATACTTAATGGAACTATCCATTTAAAGTTCTAGATGGGCTATATGCAAATTTTGTTAAAATACTATCAAGAATTACTGATTTATCAGCCATGATTCACATAATAATGACGGACAACTCCTACTATACTTTCAGTGAGATTTACGCAAATTTCCCAAAAATTCTTTGAAAAGTTAATGAGGAATTGCCCTTGATTCATGTTAAACAACTTCTACAATGTTAGTCCAGTTTGCTTTATATGTAGCAGAAGTGTCCACTTTGGAGTTGCAGATGTGCAAGACACAAACAAATTTTATGTAAATTCCATCAAGAATTACTGAGTTATTACCCCTGATTAACTTTAAAATGCTTGTCCAGACAACTCCTTTTATAGTTTCTGTCTGATTTGTGGCAATAGTTTTTAGCTCTACAGGCTGAAAGCCAGTGAGCTATTGTCATGGCATGTCCGCCTGTCTGTCTGTCTGTAAACTGTAAACTATTACTTTAAAAATCTTCTCCTCAGAAAGTACTCAACTAAATTCAACCAAATTCCACAGAAATGATCCTTGGGTGACCCTTTAAAAGATTCCTGCAAAGAATTTCAATTGGATGAAAAGCATGGCTTTAATGGGCATGGCTAATGTCCATATATGGTATCCAGTGATTTTTTAGGTCACCTGACCGAATGGTCATGGTGACCTATTGCAATGATCGTTTGTCCGTCGTCGTGCGTCGTGCGTCGTCCGTTAACTTTTAAACATTTTCATCTTCTTCTCAAGAACTACTGGGGGGATTTCAACCAAACTTGGTAGAAAGCATCATTGGGGGATGCCAATTCAAGTTTGTGAAAATAGGGGTTCTGGGGGTCATAGGAGCCCCAATCGGGGACAAAAAGGGGTAATTTTAGGTTCTTCTTTAAAAATCTTCTTCTAATAAACCATTAATGCCAGAGCTTAAATATTTTGTGTGCATGACAACTAGGACAGGTATATTATAAATTGTGAAATTCATGTCCCTGGGGTCATGTATGGGGCCACACCCAGAGGTCAAAGTTCATCATGTTAAAAAATTCACATTTTCATCTTCTTCTGATGAAGTACAAAGCCAATTTCAAATAAACTTGGTGAAAAGCATCATTTGGTCATGGTTATTCAGATTTGTGAAAATTAAGAGGCTGGGGGGTCAGGGGGCCCTTAAATGGGGACCAAAAGGGGGTAATTTTTGGTAACTTTTAAACATTTTCATCTTCTTCTCAAGAACTACTGGGGGGATTTCAACCAAACTTGGTAGAAAGCATCATTGGGGGATGCCAATTCAAGTTTGTGAAAATAAGGGTTCTGGGGGTCAAAGGGGCCCAAATAGGGGGCAAAAAGGGGTAATTTTTGGTACTTCTTTAAAAATCTTCTTCTAATAAACCATTAATGCCAGAGCTTATATATTCTGTGTGCATGACAACTAGGACAGGTATATTATAAATTGTGAAATTCATGTCCCTGGGGTCATGTATGGGGCCACACCCAGAGGTCAAAGTTCATCATGTTAAAAAATTCACACTTTCATCTTCTTCTGCTGAAGTACTAATCCAATTTCAAACTAACTTGGTGAAAAGCATCATTGGGTACTGATTATACAGATTTGTGAAAATTAAAAGGCTGGAGGTCAGGGGGGCCTAAAATGGGGACCAAAAGGGGGTCATTTTTGGTAACTTTTAAACATTTTCATCTTCTTCTCAAGAACTACTGAGGGGATTTCAACCAAACTTGGTCGGAAGCATCATTGGGGGATGCCATTTCCAGTTTGTGAAAAGAGGTTGGGGGGGCTTGGAGTAAAAGGGGCCCCAGTCAGGGGCAGAAAGAGGTAAATTTTTGTACTTCTAAAAAAATCTTTTTCTAATAAACCCTAAATGCAAGAGCTTAAATATTTTATGTGCATGACTGGTAGGACAGGTATACTAAAGTTTGTGAAATTTATGTACCTGGGGTCATGTATCGGGCTACGCCCAGGGTTCAAAGTTCGTCATGTTAAGAATGGTCATGGTGACCTATTGCAATCATCGTTTGTCCGACGTCCGTTAACTTTTAAACATTTTTTATTGATTTTTCAAGAACCACTGGGCAGCTTGGCTTAGAGTTTTTATATTTTGTCCGTAGCAACCATCATCTAGAAGACTTCTAGCAAGATTTTTTTAAATTATGGTACAGGGCTCAAAAGTATGCCATCATTTGAAACTTACTCTGAAGATGATGGAGCTACAATAAAGTCCACATTTTCAGCTACACTAACCAAAGGCCAGCGGGGCTATTGTCATGGTCCTGTGTCTGTCGTGCATCTGTGCATGCGTAAACTTTTCTTTAAACAACTATATCTTGAAAAATACTGGGCCAATTTTTAACCAAACTTAACAGGGGTGTTCCTTGCACAATCCTCTTCCAAACTGCTAAAAATAATTTTGTTCCATGAACTCTGGTTGCTATGGAAACAAAATTAATTTCTAACAGAAATTTTGATTGCAAAATTCTTTAAAACTACTAGGTAGATTCTAATCAAATTTCACATGAATGTTCCTTTTGTGGACCTTTTTCTAATTCTTTCAAACAAAATCACTTGTCCTTGATGCTCTTTTACTCAGGTGACCGTTAAGGCGCGCTGGGCCTCTTGTTTAAAAAAATATAGTGAATACCGTTTTCATCCGACTCAATAAATGAATTAAGTTTTGTAAAACGATGAAATGTTTGTAATATTAAAGCATTTATTGACAAGATTTATTTGCCCCACAAAGTGAACATGATTCGGTTTATATTGAATTCTTGATGTCCTCTGGTAATTGCTGATAAATTGGTAAAAACAAGTTCAAAGATACAAGGTAAAATTGCTTATTTGTTTTGATGGACTCCATATGGCTCTTTGCATATCAATGAATGCAGATTTATGCCAGAACATTCAAAAGTGTATTTGTTGTTACACTAGTTTTGCACCAAGGCTGTCATTATACGGAAATGAAATGCAGTGAATGATGCATGATGAAATAGGTGTGATAATAAAATGTCAATCAGCGTTTGATCATGTTCAAAGTAAATAACACTTGTAGAGTTACCTTAATCTATTCCCACTCAGGAAAATTTTAGATAGGTCCAACTTCAAAGAGGTTGCAGACAACAAATTTAACCCATTCCCAGATGACAAAATTTAAGACTGGTCCAAATTTAAAGGAGTTGCAGACGAAAATGTAAACTTTATGAAATTTTAGATTTTTTCAACTTTCTGGGTACAAAACATTGTGTAAAATGAAGAAATTGCTTGTAACAAGCAATTTCTTTATTTTACATAATGTTTTCCAAAGTGTTTTCCTTTAGGGGTGTCTAAAGGTGTCACTGTGTTCGAGGGAATGGGTTAAATTGATCTTTTACCTTTCAGGGTAGAAAACATTGAGGACATTGTTACAGGCAATTTCATCATTGTCTACAATGTTTTTCAAAGCTTTTTTCTTGGTTTTTCAAAGCTTTTTTCTTGTTTTTTCAAAGCTTTTTTCTTGATGGGCGTGAAAAAGGGGGATAATTTTGGAATAAGTTTATAATTTATAATACACAGTGAACTTGTATTAACCCTCTATTGCAAAATATTAACCCTGTCTAAATTAAAAGGTTTTGCAATTTAAGGTCAATTTTATTTGAAAGATAATCATTCAGTAAGGTAGAAAATATTGTGGTAAAAGAAGAAATTGCTTATTACAAGCAAATTCTTCTTTTTCAACAATGTTATCTCTATTATAAAACCACAGTGATGAAAAAATGTGGTATTGAACAGGAAAGGGTTAACCTATTCCCAGACAATCCTCTCTTTCAAGAAAAAAAGCAATGGGAAACATTGTTGAAATCAAGAAAGAAGCAAAATTTCAATAACTCAAAATTGTTGTCTGCAGCTTCTTTGAATTTGGTCCAGTCTAAAATATTTTGGCATCTGGTAATTGATAAAGCAACATCTCAGTTTGGGACACCCAAGTGGTGAATCATTCATGTTACCATAGCATAATATTAAAATGTCAAAAAGCCTTTGATCATGTTCACAGTAAGGAAATAATATGCATTATAAGGTTATGCTGATTAGACTTCTTTTAGACGAGTCCAAATTCAAAGAGGTTGCAGACGACACTTTAAAGTGCATTGACTTTGGAGAATTAAAGCCAAATGAAGAAGAAAACATTGTGAAAAATACATGAACTATGTTGCCTGTTTTTCCATGTTTACTAGTAACCTATAACCATATGGCAAAAATCTAGACTGGTCCATTTCATAGATGTTGCAGATGACCATCTTTAGTGGATAAAATTTTAATCATCTATCTTATAGGGGTAGAAAACTTGGTGCATATTGAAAACAGTAATTTCTTTCCAACCATAATTTTATACTTTCAGAAAGGTGAGCATATAGCCTCTACTCTTTCTTTCCTTCCTTCCTTCCTTCCTTCCGTCCATATGTCCGTCCACGTCTATTTAAGCACAACCCTTGGGCCAATTTGGATGAAACTTCACAAGTTAATTCCTTTTAATATTGCGCCAACACAGTTTAAGGTCAAATAGTAAAATTGAGCATTTCCAGAGCAGAGCTCCTTCTATAATAGATGGATTTCAATGTAACTTGGAACAATTATTCTGAGTAAATGTACCACTTGAAAGAAATATTCAGATAGCTCTAACGTCAAGGTCACAGCTCAATTTCAAATGATGAAATTAAGCATGTCCAAAGCATAGCTCCTAACATCATCTATGGATTTCAATGTAACTTGACACAATTGTTCTCTATCATGAGTAGATGTGCCATTTGAAACAGATAGCTCCAAGTTCAAGGTCACATCTCAAGGTCCTTCCTTAGAATGAAGTATATTTGGAGTAGGGCAAGCATATAGCTGCAACTTCATCTCTACATCTGTCTGAACTATTTTACCCATTTGTTTTATGCTTTTTGTGCCAAGGCTATATTAGGGGAGCTTAATCCGTCTCTGTTGGCTCTCTTTCAAATCTGTTTTCTTTTGGGATGTAAAAAGAGGGATTGTGTGGGAATGGGTGAACATGTTTCATTAAAGCGGCTTCCTTGACCAACATCATGTTGATCTTCCAAGCAAACTACACAAATGAGACAAAGCTGTATAGCTTATAATGGTACACCATGGTCAAAACACAGGTTAGATATTATTTTGAATAAATGTTGGGAATCCAAATACATTTGATAAAGCTTAGTTAACCCATTCCCACACTAGAAAATTTTAGACTGGTCCAAATTGAAAGAAGATGCAGACGACAATTTCTAGTTGATGGAATGGAAATCATATTTGTATTCCGGGTAAGAAAACATTGTGGATAATGAAGAAATTGTTTGAAACAAGCAATTTCTTCATTCTCCACAATGTTTTCCTTTATTCTTGTGGCACGTAAAAAGACGGATTGTTCGGGAATTGGTTAATATGATACAAAAGAACATGAAACATTTAATTTAGACATCAAGTCATGCAATCATTAATCTTTTCCAGATAATTAATTCATTGCAAGTGTCTCAAACAAAATGTATTTATCATAATTTACCATTGAATAGGAATTGTCTATCACAGACCATGGCAAAAGAATGTTAAAGTTAATTGTTTTAGATATAACTTTTTCAAGAAAAATGTTATTGCAAATTTCAATCATGACGTCCAGGGGACTCCCCTGAAAGGGATAAGTATCCTTGCCAAATTTTTATCTCCAACCAACCCAGTAGATAATGATAAATCTGAGAAGGATGAGAAGCTGGAGGCATGAAAAGATTGTAGTGCTATAACTGGAATAAAGAATACCAGTAATCCATGGTTAGGTGCTCCAGCTGCCCCAATATGATTGAAATACTGTTAAAAGTGGTGTTAAACCCCATTAAAACAAAACAATCTGTGTAATTACTGCACAAGCTCAAACCCTGATACATCAAAGTATTTGTTTTAGAAAATATTGTGAGTAAAGGAGAAATAATATGTTACAAGCATATTTTCCCCTGTCCTGAAAATGGTTTCGAGCATATTTGGCAATATTTTTTTTATACGCCGCAGGAGGCAGTCGTATATTGGCGTCATCTTCTCCGTCTGTCCGTCCGTCCACTTTTCTTGTGAGCGCAACTCCTCCCAAGTTTCTTGATGGATCTTTATGAAACTTGGTCAATGTTATCGCCTTAATTGGTAGATGTGCATGAAGTAAGGATTTTATGGTTCATTGATTTTTGCCTCAGTTATGCCCCCTTAAAACTTAGTCTCTGGGGCTTATTGAAATTGCAGCCTTGTGAACGCACCTCCTCCTAAGTTTCTGGCTGGATCTTTTTGAAACTTGGTCAATGTTATCACCTTAATTGGTAGATGTGCATGAAGTAAGGATTTTATGGTTCATTGATTTTTGCCTCAGCTATGCCCCCTTAAAACTTAGTCTCTGGGGCTTATTGAAATTGCAGTCTTGTGAATTCAACTCCTCCTAACTTTTTGTCTTGATTTAAATGAAATTTGGTCAATGTCATCACCATAATTTGTAGGTGTACATGGATCAAGGATTTTATGGTTCATTGATTTTTGCAAGAGCTATGCCCCTTGACACTTAGTCTCTTGGCCCATTCAATTAATCAATCATAACAAACAGTTTGAACTTGACAATTTAAAAAGGTAGTCTGCAAATGTTTTGAATTTGGTTTTGTCAAAATAAGTAGTGTCTACAATTAGTTTTGTGAGACAGCAGCAAAGTGGTGGCGTATATTGTGACTATGGCACTCTTGTTTTTCATTCAAATGCAATCTAATGATGTTTTTTAGACAACCCCATGAAAATAAGCTGTAGAAAACATTGTGAAAAATGAAGAAATTGAAACAAGGTTATAAACAGGGTCTTATTCTTTTCAAATCCACATATAAAATGCTGTTATTAATCTTGAATCTTACATGATATATGGACAAGCATTAACCCTTTTCTTTTTCTTGAAATTTTTTATTTATCCAAATTGAAAGAGTTTGCAGACAACAATGAAAATTGGATGCAATTCGAAATGAAACCATCCTGTGCAGTACAAAAAAATTGTGGGAAAAGGAGAAATTGCTTGTTACAAGCAATTTCTTCTTTTTCCACAATGTTATCTCAAGTATAAAATCACAGCAATGTAAAATCCTGGGATTATACAGGAAAGGGTTCATGAATCAAGTCCAAATATCAAGACTAGTATCTTTTAATCCATTCCAACTCAATCACTCCTTTTTACGCCCCTCGAGAAAAAAGCTTTGGAAAACATTGTGGAAAATGAAGAAATTGCTTGTATCAAGCAATTTCTTCATTATCCACAATGTTTTCTATCCAAAAAGACGAAAAAATTCAAAATTCCATCAACTTGAAATTGTCGTCTGCAGCTTCTTTCAATTTGGACCAGTCTAAAATTTTGCTGTGTTGGAATGGGTTAAACTATGAAGGGAAGAGGATATGTAGGCTTATAATGCATTCAAAACAAACTAATGTTTTCCTCAATCTTTAGTTAACCAGTAGAAGACAACAAAATTTTAGATTGGTCTGAATTTGAAGAGGTTGCAGATGACAATTTTGTTTTATAAAAATCTGAAAAAAAAATTTGCTTTTTGGGGAGAAATTCTTGTGGATAATGAAGAAATTGTTTGTAATATTTTCCTCTTTTTTCACTATGTTTTACAAAGCTTTTTGTCTTGAAGGCGTCAAAAAGTGGAATTGTTATTCGATTGATTGAATGGAGTTTAAATGCACTACCGACTGAGCTATTACGGTGGCTGGGTAAAGGATTTCTGCCTTGATGCCTGCCTCAACAAAGATGAGCAAAGACTATCTCCTAAATTGATGGATCGCAGCTGTCAATCAGAGAATCAATCAACCAATCAAATGATTCATTTAGTCCAGAAGTGAACTTTGACAATATCTGATATTTATTTGAAAGACTTTGGTTGATCTAGTGACTTAACATTGTAGCAACAGAAGAGTCTAGCTGTAGTTATGACATTTAGGTCACAAACCAGCCATTTCACCTTTTAGCTCATCTTAGAAAATTGTGCTAAAGGTGAGCTTTTGTGACTATTGAATGTCCGTCGTTTGTTGTGTGTTGTCAAATAATTTCCTTGTTAGCACTCTAAGGGCCACAATCTTGGCCCAATCTTTATGAAGCTTGGTCAGAATGCTTGTCTGGTCACAAGGATGAACCTTAATGAAAAGGGAAACATTCTGTAGGAAAATATAGGGAAAGGGACCCTAATGACAATTTCCTTGTTAGTATTCCTGTGACAACAATTTTAGCCAAGTCTTCGTGAAACATGGTCAGAATGTTTGTCTGGTCACAAGGATGGACTCTAACTAAAATAGAGACATTCCGTTGGAAAATAGAGGATAAGGGACCCTAATGACCCTAAAATTTCCTTGTTAGCACTTTAAAGGCCACAATTTTGGTTTAATCTTTTTTTAACCTTGTTTCCCATATACTTCATAGAGAAATCAAAGAAAGTCTCTTTAAACTTGAAACTCACATATTCATGTACACAAATTACGACCATCATGGTTCTCTTGTTGTATCATGCTATTGACCATAAATTTTTCAAAATAACGCTGTTTGATATTAAAGTCGAACCTCCTGTCGGAGCTCGGTAGGCGTGGCAAGTGACCAGTTGAAATGTTAACACTTGCCAAATTATGTCATGATCTTAACCCTTTCCTGTTTTTCAATATTTAGACTAGTCCAATTTGAAAGAAGTTGCAGTCGACAATGAAAATGAAGTGAAACTCGAAAAGTGACCAACCAACAGTCTAAAAACTATTGTGGGAGAAGAAGAAATTGCTTGTTACAAGCAATTTCTTCTTTTCCCACAATATTTTCTCAAGTATAAAATAACAGGGACGTAAAAACACAGGATTGTGCAGGAAAGGGTTAAGGCCTGCCTTGCAAGGTAAAAAATAGCAAATAATAGGTTATTTGGTATTATTCAAATTAACTTGGATGATAGTTTTCCTCTTTTTTCCCAGAAATTTGCTCCCCAAAGTGTGACTAAATCAATAATACGGGAGCCAAAGATCTCGTCATCAATTCTCCTCATGTTCTTCTTGCACTAAACTCTAATCCCCAATTAATTCGAGGCATTAATGTGATCAAAGAGCTTTACTTTCAGACATTTTCTGTCAATGGATTACATTGAAGCCTGATTGAGCTGTAGTTACAATATTTTGGATGACCAATTATGGTTTATTGTAAGTGGATGAAAAAAAAGTAATAAATACAGCATAAAAAAGCTGATTATAAAATTTTTGTCTCCTAATCTTCCTAGACTAAAATCCTTGTTAAAATTTAAATGATTTAGAAAAAGCAATTCAAATTAGTGTTAACCCATCGCCACACATCAAAAATTTAGACTGGTTGAAAATTAAAGGAGTTGCACATGACAATTAAAAGCTTTTGAAATTTTGGATTTTTTTTTTTACATTTGGGTAGAAAACATTATGGATAATGAAGAAATTGCTTGTAACAAACAATTTCTTCATTTTCCACAATATTTTCCAAACCCTTTTTTAGCTCACCTGAGCACAAAGTGCGAGGTGAGCTATTGTGATCGGTCGTTGTCCGTCCATCCGTCTGTCCGTCTGTCCGTCTGTCCGTCCGTCCACAATTTCTTTAAAAATCTTCTCCTCCTAAACCAGTGGGCCAATCAAGCTGAAACTTTGCAGGGATGTTCCTTGGGTGAAGTTCTTCAAAAGTTGTTAAAAGAATTTAATTCTGTCAAAAACTCTGGTTGCCGCGGCATTTGAAAATGGGAATCTTTAGTAATTCTTTAAATATCTTTAAAAATCTTCTCCTCCTAAACCAGTAGGCCAATCAAGCTGAAACTTTGCAGGGATGTTCCTTGGTTGAAGCTCTTCAAAAGTTGTTAAAAGAATTTCATTCCGTGAAAAACTGTTGTAACCGCGGCATATGAAAATGGGAATCTTTAGTAATTCTTTAAATATCATTAAAAATCTTCTTCTAAACCAGTGGGCCAATCAAGCTGAAACTTTGCAGGGATGTTCCTTTGGTGAAGTTCTTCAAAAGTTGTTAAAAGAAATTAATTCCATCAAAAACTCTGGTTGCCGCGGCATTTGAAAATGGGAATCTTTAGTAATTCTTTAAATATCTTTAAAAATCTTCTCCTCCTAAACAAGTAGGCCAATCAAGTTGAAACTTTGCAGGGATGTTCCTTGGGTGAAGCTCTTCAAAAATTGTTAAAAGAATTTCATTCTGTGAAAAAATGTTGTAACCGCGGCATATGAAAATGGGAAATTTTAGTAAATCTTTGTTGTTGTTTTTTTCATAGATTTCAAGGCCAAAGACCTTTATATTTTGAATAGAGCTTAATCATATGGTTCTTTACCAAGTTTTAAAATATTTAATCTCTTGGGTAAAAAATGACCCCGCCTCTGAAGTCCGAAGTTTGGAAAAATGCTTAATTAGAGCAATTTCAAAAGACTTATCCTCTTAAACTATAAAGTCTAGGATATTCATATTTGGTATGTAGCATAACTAGATAGTTTTGTACTATATCACTTAAAGTTGTCCTCCCAGGGTCAAAAACGGCCCTGCACTAGAGGTCCAAAAATTGGGAAAAAGTAAAATTTGAGTATGTTAAAAAAGAAATCTTCATTTTAAGGTGGAGGGCATTTATATTTTGAGTGTAGCATAGCCTGGCTGTTATCTATCAATTTTGATTAAATTCATGCCTGTAGGTTACCCTTTCCCTGGGTGTCCAAAGTTCGTAAAAATGCTCAATTAGACCATGTTCAACAGTCTTCTACTCCCAATCTACAAAGTCTTAGGCATTCATATTTGGTATATAGCATGAACAGATGGTTCTTTACCATGTTAGCTAAAATCTTAGCCCTGGGATAAAACATAGCACTGCCCTATAGGTCCAAAATTTTGGAAAACATCCAATTAGAGCAACTTTGAAAGACTTCTTCTTCTGAAATATATGGTGAATGGCATTCATATTTGGTATGTAGCATGACTAAATATTTTGTACTATGTTATAGGAAAAAATGCTCTTAGGATAAAGAACATCTCTGCTCCTGGGGTCAAAAATTGCGTAAATCGCATTTAAAGAATTCTTGAATAGAAATGGAGAAATAGCTTGTCACTCCCTTTCTCACATTGCTTTTTTAAACCTTTTTTTCCTGAGGGTGACAAATTGTGGGATAGTTTGGTAATGGATTAAACAATAAAGCCAAAGGCATTGATTTTTTTTAAAGCATTACTGGATTGTTTTGTACAAAGCCCGAAATCTTATAAGTATTTTATTAATTTTGCTCAAGTTAAGTCTTTTTTATACAAAAAAGGACTGTAATTTGCGGATGCCTCAGGTGAGCGATTTAGGACCATCATGGTCCTCTTGTTTCATGGAGGCATCCAAAAGCCAATTGAGTGGTTGCATGCTTCAATGGGGTTTATCACGGCTTTTAACAATTTACAAGTCATATTGTGGCAGCTGGAGCACCTAACAAATGTTGCATGGTGTATCTCACACGAGTACAACCATTACATCCTTTCCTAGCCTCTGACTGTTATCCCACTTAGGTTTACGATTAAGCATTGGTGAGAGACAAATGTTGGAAAGGCGTCATTGAATGGGAATGGCTTAAATGAGTTCAGGCTTTCTTCGTGGCAAAAGAAAAGGATTGCTTGCTGTTACATGGAAGTTTCTTTTTTCAATCACTGTATGCTCAAAAGAGGATGATCGTAAACCTAAGTGGGATAGCAACTGGGGGCTAGGAAAGGATGTAGAGGTAGTACTGGTATGAGAAATACTAGGAATCCATTGTTAGGTGCTACAGAGTCATGATGTATGACTGAAATACAGTTAAAATGGTGTTAAATCCCATTCAATCAATAATTCAAAAGAGTATCTTTTTTTTCAAGTTAAAATATTATTCTAGAAGTCTGAAAGCTATCAGGGTTATTTTAAAAAAAATTGGAGTTTTTGCTTTCCCAAATATGTTATTAACCCATTCCCACACGACAAAATTTTAGACTGGTCAAAACTGAAAGAAGCTGCAGACAACAATTTCAAATTGATGGAATTTTAATAATTTTTGTCTTTTTAGATGGAAAATATTGTGGATAATGAAGAAATTGCTTGATACAAGCAATTTCTCATTTTCCACAATGTTTTTCAAAGCTTTTTTCTTAATGGGCGTAAAAGTGAGGGATTGTGTGGGAATGATTTATATCTGAACAAAGTCTTAGTAGTCTTGCTAGTGAGAATTCTGTATTTTTTTCTTCTGGATTTTCTTGCTTTTTATTCAGATTCTGAAGTTGCCATGGTAACTTAACCAGCATTGTTCAGTTTTTGTATCTTTTTCTGTATTTAGAGAGGAAGGTCTATGTTTAGCTGTATTAGCTGTAAGCCAGTTATGGTCAAGAATAAAGCTGTCTGACTGACCCGAGCTCCAGATAGAGGGAGTGATTATATCCTCAACCTATAACGAGATGGCAAAATTTTAGACTAGTCCAAATTCAATATAGTTGCAGACGACAATTTAAAGTTTGTGAAATGCTAATAATCCTTGTATTTCGGGTTAGAAAACGTTATGGATAATACAGAAATTGCTCGTAACATGCAATTTCTGTGTTTCTAAAGGTTTTATGATGAGGGGCGTTCAAAAGCGTTATTGTTTTGGAATGGGTTAACCCATTGCAAGATAGCAAAATTTTAGCCTGGTCCAAATTGAAAGGAGTTGCAGATGACAATTAAAAGTTTATGAAATTCTAAATTTTTCACCTGTCTCAGAAAAAAACATTGTGGAAAATGAAGAAATCGCTTGTTGCATCACTTTCCATCACCTTTCTCTTTGGAGGCCTCAAACGGCGTCACTGTGTGGGAATGGGTAAAGGGAATATAAGGGTCAGCTTGTAACTTGGTTGTTCAGTCTGTTGGTCTTCAGCTTTTTTTTTGTTTGCAGATTTTCTCTTAAACAACCATCTGGATTTGATTCAAATTTCACGCAAGCCTCCAGTATCAAGCAAAGATTTGCATTTGCTATTTTTCCCTCTGAGTTATGGCCCTTAATTAAAAATCTTATCCGCTTATTTCCTCTTCAACTGATAAATGGATTTGACTAAGTATCAACCAAAGATGTCAAGCGCCTCTTGGTTTATCTCCACTGACCAAAGGCTACTTGGACTATTGTCTTGGCTTTGTCTCCGTTGTGAAGCTACCTGGGCATCAATTAATATTTTTATTCAACAATCTTCTTCTTAGAAACTCTGAAATGAATTCAAATCAAATTTCATAGGAAGGATCCTGAAGATACACTTTATCAAATTCCTTTCAAAAATTTTGATAGGTTTAAAAACATGTAACTTTGTAAATGGAGAATGGATTTCAACCAACAGGGTGACCTTTTATCAGATTTCTTCAAGAAAATGTGATCAGATGAAAAAATAGCTTTTTCATGGCTAATTCCATTTATGGTATAAAATGAAAACTTCAGAAAACTTTCTTTTGAACTTTATTCCGGATTCCTAAGGTATGATCCTTGGGAGACCCATTACAGAATTCTTTCAAGAAATTTGGATCAGATGAAGAAAATAAACTACAAAAAATGTAGAGAACATGACAAATGAAAAAAGTTAGTCAGGGCTATTAAGGGTGGGGCTTATTTTCAATATATGGCCAATTTGAATATGTAATTGTTGGATTATATTTAATTTTTGGTCTAAGAGAGACAATTTACTATTGGGTAAAATAGTCAAACAAGGGGATTTTGTCCCCTTAGATCTTAGTTGGATATAAGACTTATTGTTTATATTTACATTCACAGTTGGTTCATTACAAAATGATTAAAGGAAATTTGGTCTTTAATCAAAATTTTGAAATTGAAGGACTTTGCAGATGGTAATTACAAGTTTATTAAATTTCATATATCTTTGTCTCAATGGGTAAACTACATCATGAAAAATGACCTTCATTCTGTGGGTGGACATATTTCAGCCAGTGGGGTGACTCAAGCCATCTTGGGCCTCTTGATCATAAGTGGGGTTAACTGAAAATTTTGTAAATTTTCTCCTGGTGTCAGGTTCAACTTAAACTCACACAAATGACTCTGATATCCTTAACCCATTCCTATACAGCAAAAATTTAGACTGGTCCAAATTGAAAGGAATTGCAGACGATGATTTAAAGCTCATTAAATTTTGGATTTTTTTTAACATTTGGAGTAGAAAACATTGTGGATAATGAAGAAATTGCTTGTAACAAGCAATTTCTTCTTTTTCCACCATGTTTTCAAGAGCTATTTTTCCTGGGGGCATCTAAAAGTGTAGTTGAGTGGGAATGAGTTAACTAGATACCTTCCAGTTATTTTGACGAGATGAAAAACATTGTTGTCATGGGCAGCGCTCGTTTTGAATGTAGGAACCTTAAAGGTAAACTAAGGCATGTGGTGTGATACATCTGGTTTAGCCCATTCCCACATAACAAAATTTTCAACTGGTCCAAATTGAAAGGAGTGCAGACGACAATTCAAAGTTGATGAAATTTTAGATTTTTCAGCTTTCTCTGTAAAACACATTGTGGAAAATGAAGAAATTGCTTGTTACAAATGATTTCTTTATTTTACACAATGTTTTCCCAAGTGTTTTTCTTTAGGGGCATCCAAAAAGCGTCACTGTGTGGGAATGGGTTAAAGAAATACTATTTGATTCCCGGCGGTGGCACATATTCTTTCCGACATTTGTCTCACACCAACGGGTTGATAATCGTTAACCATAGTTGGATAGCGGCTGGAGGCTAGGAAAGGATGTA
This sequence comes from Fragum fragum, assembly GCA_946902895.1. Lineage (NCBI taxonomy): Eukaryota > Metazoa > Mollusca > Bivalvia > Cardiida > Cardiidae > Fragum > Fragum fragum. The sequence continues at coordinate 22,025,495 of OX336370.1, read as the reverse complement.
GTGGTAGAACTGGTGTGAGAAATACCAGGAATCAATTGTTAGGTGCTCAAGCAGCCGTGATATAACAGAAATACTGTTAAAAGTGGTGTTAAACCCCATTCAATCAATTAAAGAAATGTTGCTTTCAGCCCTGTGATTTTCATGCAATTTTAATCCATTCCAACTCGATGACGCTTTTTGACACCCCCAAGACAAATCTTTGGAAAACTTAGGCAAGGAAGAAATTGCTTGCAATTTCTGCAATGTCCGCATTGTTTTCAACCCAAAAAGCTAAAGATTTGTTGAATTTCATCCAGTAAAAATAGTTGTCTGCAACTTATTTGAATTTGGACAAGCCTAATATTTTGTTGTGTGGTAAGGGGTTAAGAGAATTTGTTCAGCATTCCTAAGGTTAAATTCAGCTTTAAGCTGGAAGGAAATTAGGTTATTTCACTTGACTATAGGTGAAAAATATTAAAATTTTCTTGTGCTGTTTTGAAAGCAAATAATTCATAATGGATTGGATTGATATAATATCTTAGTGCTTCATTATTATTCCTTCAAATTCTAAGATTTAACCCATTCCCAAACAATCCCTCTTTTTTGTTGCCCTCTAGAAAAAAGTTATGGAAGCATTGTGGAAATTGAAGGAATTGTAATCAGAAATTTCTTCATTTTGCTAAATATTTTCTATCCTAAAAGACACTTAATTTTTTAACTCACCTGAGCCCAAAGTACTCAAGGTGAGCTATTTTGATCTCCCAATGTCAGATCATCGTGCATTCTTGTCGTGCATTGTCGTCGTACATCATGCTTCTGTCAACAATTTCTTTAACATCTACCCCTCCTGAACCAGAAGCCAGTCTTGATGAAACTTGGCTGTGAAGCTCTTCCAAAATTGTACAATTAATCGAAATTGACTCTTAATTCTGGTTGCCATGGCAACGAAAAATGTAAAAATAAGGAAATCTGTAAAAGTCTTCTCTGAAATCAGAAGACTGAGAGCCTTTATATTTTGTATGCTCTTCCTACAGGATATCTATCAATTTTGTATAAATGATGCCCCTTGGGTCATATTTGGGCTCAGAACTGATATTTATATAAGAAAAAGAATCTGTTACTTGACCCTCTTTTAGTCATTCTGAGCCAATTTAACTCGTCTAGAATAGAAAAGTTATCAGGTTATCAAGCTCACATCAAAACTCATTTACTAAATTTTCAATTCTAGACTTGGTTAACCATTTACAAGACGGCAAAATTTTAGACTGGTCCAAATTGAAAGGAATTGCAGATGACAATTTAAGCTTATAAAATTTTAGACTCTTTCAACTTTCTTGATAGAAAACGTTGTGTTAAATGAAGAAATTGCTTATTTCAAGCAATTTCTTCATTTTATACAATATTTTCAAATTGCTTTTTTCAGGGGTGTCAAAGAGTGACACTGTGTGGAAATGGGTTAATGATAACGATCAGCATTTCTCATCATAAAATCTTGAGTCAGTTTCTATATGTTGCAAAGAATTTAGTATGGTCTCGTTTCATGATGACTGGACAATATTTCATAAGTATTTATTTTTCCTGTGTACAGGTCAATACATCTCAATATTTAGAGGGTCAATATTTGACAACAGCAAACAATTTATCCAAATGACCAAACACCTATGGTTCTTGACCTTGGTATCAAGGCCGATATTTTTGACAAATAATCGAGGTCATAGTATTTGCCCTTGGAGAATGATTTTATTCAAAAAAGAAAAATCATTCATTTCCCATGAACTTTGAATAAAAATTATCTAAAAATATTTTAATTATTTCACATACAATAATTGTTTGGCAATTAATTTTTTCTACAGTGTAAAAAGATGTTTCAAAGATATCCTTGAAACTTGAATTTTATTTGACAGAGCAGGTTTCCTTATGATGGAATTTATAAAAAATCACTCAGTAATTCTGTGGGTTAAAGAAGGAATAAAATGTTGAAAGAAACCTTTTATTAACCACAAAGTTATATTTTCATGAAGCAACCCAATACAAGACGGCAAAATTTTAGACTGGTCCAAATTTGAAAGTGGTTGCAGATGACAATTTCAAGTTGATGAAACTTTAGATTTTTTCAACTTTCTGGTTAGAAATCATTGTGGAAAATGAAGAAATTGCTTGTTACAAAAGACATTATGTGGGAATGGGTTAAAGAAAGGGAGGTGACATTTAGGAAAAAACAACAAAATGAATTACCGGTATCTTTAACTTGATAACATAGCCCAATAACTTGAAAATAAACATCTATCCTAACATTGTATGATGTCGTCATGTAGAATGACCATGCCACCAATGATGTTTGTTTGAATGGGGTTTTACGCCGCTTTCAACAATCTTTCAGTTATATCGCGGCGGCTGGAGCACCTAACGATGGAATCCTGGTATATCTCACACCAGTACTACCATTACATCTTTTCCCAGCCTCCAGCTGCTATCCCACATAGGTCTACGATTATCGACCCATTGGTGAGAGACAAATAGTCGGAAAGGATGAGTGCCGCCGTCGGGGAACGAACACGGGACCTTTAGATTGACAGTCCAACGCGCTACCTACTGTGCTATGACGGCGGCCCGCCACCAATGATAACGTTCAACTCATAAAATTCAAAAATGTCATGTTCCTGCAAAGCTAATTTCGTGTTGACCCTTTTCATGCTGAATAAGTACCTTAGTCAGAGGTGAATTAAAATCAAAGGGCTATAAGTACTGGAATGCCCAGATATTGTAGGTCATTTTTTGTCATGCTGTATAAATTACCTTTCTGAAATGCTCCCAAATCAAAGGGCTGAAAGCGCTGATAGAACTTGATAGAACTTGTTGTTCAAAAATCAATATTTCTTTAAGAAATCAAGTTCAGATCTTAGTCTACACCTCCTGCCAAAACATACATCCCCCCCCCCCTAGGAGGGGGATATTCATTTTCAAAATTGCTTAATATTTCCAGTTCAAAACATAAAATGTCTCTTAACCCAATACCTGAATATGCCACTTCTTGACACACTGAAGAAATATGACCTTAACAAATGATATGAGTAAAGGAGAATTTGCTTGAAATAACCAGGCTTTTGTAATAAAAGGTTAAATCCCATAGTGAAAGGGATAGTGTAAGACAATGATTTAAATTTCTGACAGTCAATTTTTTTTAAAACAAATCCAATGGTTTTTGCCCCACAATAATTTCTCTAGTATCCCTCGATAAATAATCATCTTAGTGAACATCTTAGTGATTGTAAGGGACAAGAGTGATTAAGAAACAGTTAGGATGACAGTGAGGGTATGATCACCTGACCCTGGCACGCGCCCTCACATTACAGGTGGTCATAGGTCAACAGATGCCCATTATTAAAACCCGTCATTATAACGGACATCGAAATTTTTAAATGGCTTTATCACCACTTCATTTAACTTTTAAATTTCCGCCCCGATTTCTTTTGATAATGATTTTCAAACGGGAGAGGATGGTCTCTTACTGCGATTGTGTTTGAAGGCCGTCCTTTTGAAGTTAACTAACTTGAAATGGAAATTATTAATGCACTGTAATTATTTTTCTCTAATAACTTGGCCTTATTATACCAACAGAGTTCAACAGTTTCTTTATCCATTGTCATGCTGAACCGGGAATATTTCTGTTTCGGCAGGAAGTTTAGAAAAAGATCAGCCTGCACATATGTGTAGACAGATCTTGGTCTATACTAACTGCTTCTATCTTTCAAAATATTAAATTTTCAAAATAATTATTAACCCAATACCAGACAACAAAATTTTTGACTAGTCAAAATTGAAAGAGATGCAGACAACAATTTATAGGAACTTAGATTTTCTAATTTTTCGGGTTTAAAACCATAGTGGAAAATGAATGAATTTAAGTGATTTTTTCATTTTACACAATGTCTTCCCAATTGTTTTTCTCAAGACAATAAGTGTGTCATCTGATGACTAAATGTGATTCTTTAGAGGATTTTATTCAGCATGACAAGGGTTAATATTTTTATGCCTCCCTATCGAAAGATTGGGGGCGTATTGTTTTACCTTTGTCTGTCTGTCTGTCTGTCCATCTTTCCGTCTGTCTGCAAAACTTAACCAAAAAACTTAACATTGCCAATTACTACCAGCCTATTCAAGATAGAATGCTTATATTTGGCATGATGATACATCTCCATAATATGCATCTCCTCATGTTAAGGTCATGTGATAAAGTCAAGGTCACATACCAAGGTCAAATGCCAAATTAATTTCCTTGTTGCTTTCACTAAATACTCTATTAAACTCATGTACAAGTCAACAACACTTTTCATGGTTAAGGCCTGTTGCAGGGGAATAGTGTTTCACATACACATCTTGTTGTATAATGGACTTTCAACTTCTGTACTGAAAAGGGAAGCCAAAAACTCTTGATATAGTGAGAAAGAAATTACCAGATAACACATTGAAATGTCAGATATTTCTTGTATACAGTTTATCCATTTGAAAGAATTTTCTATGTTCTTCAGATGCAGAACCAATTTGTCATTAGAATCATTCTATTCAAGGTGAGTTCTTTCCTCTTTCCTGTAAGGTTGTTTGATTGTTAGGGGGGGGGGGGGAGGGAGGGGTACTAGTGAATAAAAACTATATCTATGTTCTTCCTTGTCATATTTATTATCAAGTTTCAAGTTTTCCTCACAGAGGAATACAAAGCAGATATATGTACCATTTTATGCACAATTCTTTTATTTTACACCCAAGTGATTTTATGCTTAAGAAAATATTGTGGGAACAGAAGAAATTGCTTGTCACCAGCATATTCTTCTTTTCCCACAATATTTTTCACCTTACAGGTTTGTTACTTTTCAAATTGTGCTCAGTTGATTGTCGTCTGGTCATTTTTCAAGGTCAAACTTCTGTAAAACTTAAAAAAAAAGACATTTACAATACCTTCGAGCCTATTCAATATATATGCTTTAATTCTTCTCATATTCAATACTATCAGCTATTGAAATGTAACACAGCTGACTTGAAATGCTACTACATGGTAGACTTACTTCTGTCCATGGGCGTGTGTGTGTGTGCTTGTGTGTGGGGGTGTCCTACTTTTGTTGGGTTTCTTTTATTGATTGAATACGGTTTAAGGCCACTTAAAAGTACTTCTGTCATATTGTGGCGGCTGGAGCACCTAACCATGGATTCCTTGAATTACTCACACTTAACTTCCACTACATCAGAGCCTCCAGCTACTCATCCAAGACGTTGCAACATGCTTGTGCATTTTATCTGCATTAAAATGTCAATTTTGATTGTCAGAGAATTTTGGTTAGTAGAGAATTTTGTTGTCTGGTAATGGAATGATTCAAATAACTGACAATACCTTGCCTCAGATCCGTCTGACTTAATTAAGGAAACTTGACGGTTATTGTACTTGAATCTCTGCGACAAAGAGCGGGAAAGTTTAATTAATGATTATTCAACAAATGGTCACTGCATTCTGCCTCCAGGAATAGAAACTTCAAATGATTAAATTAATATTCACCCTTTATAGAACTGATTGTTGAATATTGATGTTGCTCTTTACCTTATGTGCTAGTTATATATCATTGTTTTGCGTTCAAAATGTCGTAACTACAGCTTTATTCAAGTTGTTACAAGTTACAACATCTTGTACACCCAATGACAATATGTATTAACACATTCTCAAATAAACCTGTGCTTTTTATGCCTCCCAAGAAGAAAGCTTTTGGAAACATTGTGGGAAATGAAGAAAATGCTTTTATAATTAGTTTCTTTATTATCCATAATGTTTACTATCCCCCCAAAATGAAAATTTTTAAAATTCAATCAGCAAATAATTGTCGTCAGCAACTTCTATGAATTTAGACAAGTTTAAATTTTGTTGTCTGGTAAATTGGATTGAATGTACATTTTAATTCTTTAGTGATAATAATTATGTTTTAGGCTCATAGGATAATCAAATTTAATGCTGTTTACACCCCACGCGAAAATACTTGAATAAAAAATTGTGTTAAATAATGTGACTTACATATAATGTGATGATTTTAAAAAGCACATTACATTATAGCACAGTTTGCAGCAGATTCAGCTGTTAATCATAGGGTTATGAGTTTGAACCCTAGTGTGGCCATCATTCTGTCAAAGTCATTTGGCTCTCACGAATGAATGAACAATCACCTGCGAAAGATGATGAGGCTCAGAAGACGTGGTTCATGGTATTGGTTTAAAAATGACCAGTAAAGAATGGTAGATGCCCCAGGTGCAGCAGTTACATGACTGAAATAATGTTGAATGTTGTGTAAACCCATTGGCAGATTGCAAAATCGTAGGCAGGTCAGAATTGGAAGAAGTTGCAGATGACAATTTAAAGTTTATGAAATCCTAGATTTTTTCAACTTTCATGGTTGAAACATTGTTTGAAATGAAGAAATTGATTGCAAGCAATTTCTTCATTTCAAACAATGTTTTTCCCAATTGTTTTTGTTAAGGGACGTCAAAAAGGGTCATTGTGTGGGAATGGGTTAAACCTTGATTCCAATCTGTAGCTACTAGGTTTGAGAAGTAAATGATGTCTGCTTTTTCTACAAAACCTAATTCCCTCTTCTTCGATTACAAAAAACAATGTATTAGCAGTCAGTGTAGGCAAGATTTAGACTGGTCAAAACAGAGTTACTTTTTTTATGCCCCTTAATTAAAGAGCTTTGTAAAACATTTTGTAAAATGAAGAACCTCCTTGTTACAAGCAATCCCTTCAATATTCCCCAATGTTTTCTAACAAATTCTTGAACTTTCACTGGCAAAAAACTTTCAGCTGCAACATCTTTGAAACTGGACCTGGCCAAAGTTTTGTCATCTGTTAATGGGTTGAAGATAATGATTCCAACAAGACAAGGATGGTTGGTCAGTTATTGGTTTGTCAGTGGTCAGCTTGTTGCCTGACCTCACCTGCCTGGTCTGAGAGGGAAAAACATCAAAGGGTATCAGTGTAATGGACTAGATCCAATAATTTCTAAATATGGAAGAATAAAGAGCCTCATGACAGGCAGTGATGCTATATTTGTAACTGCATCTCCTTTGAAATTTTGGCAGAATTAATCTTATGGCATCTGTTGCTTTAAGACTTGTTACATCTCTTTAAACCTTTACCAGGTGGAACAAATTTTAGTCTGGTCCAAATTGAAAGGAGTTGTAGACAAAAATTAAAAGTTTCTGAAATTTTAGATTTTTTAATCCATCCCTGTTTTGCAAAATTTGAGACCTGGCTAAATTCAGACGAAAATCTAAAGTGGATTTAATTTGAAAAATAACCAATTATTTGGTCAGGAAATGTTATGGAAAACGAAGAAATTGAATATTTCTTTTAATAATTAATTCTCTTAAATAAATCTGGCTTCAAGCGCAAAACAGGTGGTATAGACTTAGATCAGACTGTACATATGTGCAGGCTGATCATAATTTATACCTCTTCCCAAAGAAGAAATATTCCGGGTTTGTATGACGAATTGAAGAATAAGATAATATTTGTTGAAATTATAATTGTCTTTTTTTTTAATGCTTTCTGCTAGATTTTTATGATTCCTGGGTAGATTATAACTCTACAATATCAATTAACCTTTGTCATGCTGAATCAAAGTCCCTTTCTGAATCGCATCAAAATCAAAGGGCTGAAAGCACTGGAATTCTGTCAGTATTTGTTCCATAAACAATTCTGGCCTGAAAGGAATCAAACAGGTGGAGTAGACAAAGATCAGACTGCACTCAGGAAACTCAGGAATTTTCCGGGTTCAGCATAACAAGAGTTAAGACACTGAAGACATCAGCAGGTTGTCATGTAATGCATGAGTGAAATGACGCCCTTTTGGAGATTTTGCCAAAAAATGGAAATTTTTTGTCTCTTTTTACATCAAAGAAAAAAATTATTTGTTTATCATGTAAGATAGATTTACATTTCATTTTGTGGCTAGTGGAGGCTCTGCCACTCATGAAATTAAATGTAGGACGTTTTGGCCACAGAAAATATTTGATTGATGTTTATATATGGATTTCTTTTTAAATTCTCTGTTTTACTAAAAGATTGATCATTTTTAACATGACTTATATTTAAATGTGTATATTTTGAACTGATTGTTTTTTCCTTTTTTACAATCATGATACAGTATAGTGGGACTAGGTAATCCTCTATTGATTATTATTGTTATGTTGTTTGATATTTTCAATAAATGGATAAAACATTAGTTTTACAAACCAACTTTGATCTTAATTTACCAATTCTCTATTCATCTTTTGTTAATTTATTGGTTATGATTGGTGATTGCTTTAATCCTCTTTCTTTAAATTTTTAAAGACTTGGAAAATTCTATTTTATCTTACGGTAAAAGTTCATTTATCACCTATTCTAAACCCTTGTCATGCTGTATAAATTACCTTACTGAATTGCTGTAAAATCAAAGGGCTGAAAGCACTGATAGAAGTTGTTGTTCAAAAATCAATATTTATTTTGGAAATCAGCTTCATTAACAACTCTGGCAGGAAAATTACAAGCAGTAGGTGTAGACAAAGATCAGACTGCACTTATGTGCAGGCTGATCTTGGTCTACATCTCCTGCCAAAACCGGAATATTCCGGGTTCAGCATGACAAGGGTTAGTAGATACTTATGGATAAATTTTGATGGCCAAAAGGAAAGGTCTTTTTGAATAAATTGAGTGAACAAACTAATAAATCCAATAGAAAAAAAATGATTAAAGAATATTAATTTTTGTTGAGCCTGCTTGTGGTGAGCAAGACATAGTTATCACTATGACAAGAAAGTATATGTGCTTTAGTGCGATAGTTAGTCCGTCCGTCCATCAGTCCATCCTTCTGTCATTCTAAATTTGTCAGGACAATTACTCCTACAGTTATGGATGGAATTCAAAATAAATTGGCCCAATTATTCTCCATGATGAGTAGATGTGCCATTTGAAATAATTTTTTTGATAGCTTCAAGTTCAAGGTCAAAGCTCAAGGTCAAACACTAAAATTGTGCTTGTCCGGAGCATGATACCTACAAAACTTTGGAGGCTGGACAGCAGTTGTTTTAGTGTAATATCAGTGAAAGGCAGGATAATGATGATTTCACGCCAGCTTTGAAGAAGAGGAGGATATACTGTTTTATATTTGCCTGCATTTCTGTCCTTTTGTCTGTAACCAAGATGTTTCATCTCACTTTTTTCGGATGAATCATGCAGACTTGAAACTTGGTATAATACATCAATCCACTTTGGTAAACACTGTTAATTGGAAACTACACAACAAAGGTGCACACCTCATGGCAACATGCTGACCTGAAAGATCTTGTGCAAAGCATGGTGCACAGGTTAACCCTCTACTGTATTGCAAAATGTTAGACCTGTCTTAATTCAAAGCTTCTACAATTTAAAGTAGATTTTAGTTGAAAATATAATTCTGTTGTCGCAAGCAATTTCTTCTTTTTCCACAATGTTTTCTCAAGTTTAAAACTATAGGGGTGGAAAAACCAAGGATGGAACAGGAAAGGGTTTATTATAGTTGAATTGGACAGTGTGTTGTCAGTAGAATGATGTTGAACCAGTGACCATAAAACAGTGGCTTGGCGTAGGATTCCTAATCATTAGGCCATGTGTTTGATCCCCATCTGTGCTGAATATCCTTTCCGACATTTGTCTGGGTGGATAATCATAAACCTAAGTGGGATGAGCTGCTGGAGGCTTGGAAATGCTGTAGTCAAAGTACTTGTGAGATAAACTAGGAATCCATCATTAGGTGCTCCATCTGCTACGATATATCTGAAATACTGTTAAAAATGGTATTAAACTCTTTTCAATCAATTAAGGAGAATGATGTTGTATGCTAAACAAGGATAGCATGTTACATGTTTGATAATCACTTTAATCATTGATGATTATATCATCTCTTTCTTTTTATTTCACTTTCCCTTGATCCATCATAATTATGTTAATATTTTGTTGTCCTTTATTGTCATGCTGACATTTGTATTGTAACATATATGCTGATCTCGTTTGTTTGTTTTGTCTTAACCCATTACCAGATGGCATGATTTAAGACTGGCTCAAATTGAAAGAAGATGCAGACGGCAATTTAAAGTTTATCGAATTTTGATTTTTTCAACTTTCTTTGAGGAAAACATTGTGGTAAATGAAGAAATTGCTTGTGACAAGCAATTTCTTCATTTTACTCAATGTTTTCCAAATCTCTTTTTCTTGGGGGCGTATGGAAGCATCACTGAGTGGGAATGGGTTAACCCATTCCCAGATGATGAAACCCCTAAAGAATGAAATAGATCAGTGTATTTTACCATAAGTAACAAAGTATTATCTACTTGGTTAGATGTATCATTTTAAAGTGTCATTTATTTGTTTGTTTGAATGGGGTTTACGCTGCTTTCAACAATCTTTCAGTTATATCGTTGCAGCTGGAGCACGTAACAATGAATTCCTGGTATTTCTCACACAAGTACAACCATCACATCCTTTCCTAGCCTCCAGGTGCTATCCCACATAGGTCTACGATTATTGATCCATTGGTGGGAGACATATAGTCGGAAAAGATCAGTGTCCTCGTCGGGGATCGAACCCGGGACCTCTAGAATGATAGTCCGATGCGCTACCCAAAAAGAGTGGTTTAAGGATGCCTCCTCCCATCTACAAAATTAAACAGCATTCCTACTGAAAACCTGCATTTAGCACCGTCTTTCGGTCAACTCAAAGTGAAATTGTGTCTGATCAGATATACTTTTCATGCAACAGAAAATTGTATTAACCCTTTCCTGTTTCTTTAAATTTTAGACTGGTCCAAATTGAAAGGGTTTTCAGACTACAATTTAGACTCAAACTTATTTGAAGTATAATCATTCAGTATGGTAGAAATATTGTTGAAAAAGAAGAAATTGCTTGTAACAAGCAATATCTTCTTTTTCCCCAATGTTTTCTCAATCATAAAATCACAGGGACGTATAAAACAGGGATTAACCAGGAAAGGTTAATTGTGTTGTATGTTTGCTTGGGTTTGAATTCATAGTGTTTACTTTGGTCTTTGATTGCTTATGCAATCCCAGGTCAAAACCAATTAGGAAAACATTTTATAAACTGATAATTGAAATGCTGATGATAACAATTTACTGCTTAATTGCATTTTAATTTATGCGCAAACATCAGATTTAACCCTTTCCTTGTCAATCCCCAGTTTTTATGATCCTATGGATTTAAAATTTAGAAAATATTGTAGAAAAAGAAGAAATTGCTTGTAACAAGCAATTTCTTCTTTTTCCACAATATTTTCTACCTCACTGAATGCAATTTTCAAATTAAATTTTCATCAAGAAATTACTCGTTGAATTTGGACAGTTCTTAATTCATGTAAAAATGGAATGGGTTAAATAAGAAAATACTCCTTTTAATAGCAATTTCTGGTCAATAGCAATGAAAGTGTGGACAGATTTGTGTTGCTATTAACAGGTATCTACTGTATTAGCAAAATCTCTCCTAACATCTGTTGCTTGAAGATGTTTTTCGTTATTAATTAAACCTTTTACATTAAAATGATATTTTTTCCTATCCTGATTTTTAACTTATTTTTTGGGGGATGATTGAAAATACATGTAGTTATAATAACTTTTTGTTTGCTTAATTATAAAAAAACGTAGTGTTGAATTTCACCTCTATAGTTACAATGAAATCAATAGGAATTTTAATCTATATTCTGTTGTGTTTTTGTTAACCCATTCCAACTCAATCCCTCCTTTTTACGCCCCTCAAGAAGAAATCTTTGGAAAACATTGTGGGTAATGAAGAAATTGCTTGTATCAAGCAATTTCTTCATTATCCACAATGTTTTCTATCCAAAAAGACGAAAAAATTCAAAATTCCATCAACTTGAAATTGTCGTCTGCAGCTTCTTTCAATTTGGACCAGTCTAAAATTTTGCTGTGTTGGAATGGGTTAAACCAAGCTCTGATCTGTGCCATCTTGCAAACATAAGATCTTTCAAAAAACATCTCAACTTCTTATGTTATGTACTGTAGTGAAGAATTTTGTGGGAAAAAGAGATATTGTAGAAATTGATTGACCAATCGCTGGCCCCGCCCACTTACTGAATTGGGCACGCTCATTGACTCCAAGAGGAAGTCCCACTTTGAATGTAAACAGCGTTTTATTGCAAAAATTATGGTTAGTAGCATGCAACAAAAAAATTGTATAGTTGGTTGGCGACTTATATGTCGTAACTAGCTGTAGTTGCCAAACAAACAAAAACGCAAAAATGACAAAAAATTCATTTCTGGTCTAAAAGAATAATTTCATTGGTTGACTGGTCATTTGATTGACAGGTGTGATTGGTCAATTAACCCATTCCCACATAATCCCCCTTTTTTGACACCCCAATGAGAAAAAGCTTGGGAAAAGATTCCATACAGAATATGTAGAATAAACAGATACTCACTGGGGTATGGTGCAAAATGCAGAGGGGGAGCTCTTATTCTGTACCTGTTGTCCTAACTTTTCCTAGTCTATGAATACTCATGCCTTCTAGTCTCTAAGCAAACTACTGATTTTTTTCTCTTGCTCAAAGTGACACTCCAAATTTATTTTCATGTTTTGTTTTCATTAAGGATCATTGCATATGATCTCCTTCAATATCAATGGGACAAACATTTATTTAAAAAAAGAAAAAATGCCTTTCCAAGCCAATGTCTTTCCAAGTCTTGGATGAAAGGCAGATTTCTGAATCTACTTCTGAACTTTCAAGGCAGATGGACCCGTTCTAAGTTTTACTAAACTTGTCATTGATGGACACTAGATGTAGTTTGAAAACAATTTTTAAAAAATTTTTAAGAATAGTTTTAACCTTTGTCATGCTGAATAAAATCATATGTAAAAGTGTGTTAAAATCAAACAACTAAAAGCACAGACAAACCCTTATTTTGGGGTTTGTAATTATTAAGAAAAATAATGGTATTAACAATGTTGGTTTTAAAGGGACAATCGGGAGGTCTAGAAAAAGATCAGACTGCACATATGTGCAGCCTGATCTTATTTTAGAGCTCCTGCCAAAACAGGATTATTCTTAGTTCAGCATCACAAGGGTTAAAACAGGTCAAGTTGGATTTGACCTTGGAATTTGTCACCACAGTGAAGCTTAGGTAATTTGGGTTGTTCCAGGGGCTCTGTGTGTAAAAGAAGTAAATTTTAGGGGAACATTTTTGAGGGGGGAGGGGCATTTACTAGGTGAAATATGGTATATGATAGTTAAAAATGTAATTACAGTCAAATGTATAAGAAAGAGGAAACATGCAAGTACATGTATTGTGGTCAACAGAGGTCATGCACCAAGAATATCATTTGCTCTAACTAACCTGTTCTCAATTGATCCCACTTTTTACGTCCCTAAAGAATTTTATTACGGAAAACATTGTTTGAATTTATGAAATTGTTTATAAAAAGCAGTTCCTCCTATAGTCACATTTTCCAACCCTATGTGGCACCTATGTTTAGCACAATAAGCTCTTGGTGAGCTTTTGTGATCGCAGAATGTCTGTCGTCCACCATGCTGCTTGCAGAGTTAGGTATCAAGAGTTTAACCCTTTCCTGTACAATCCCTGGTTTTTACGTCCCTGTGATTTTCATAATGATTAGACATTGTAGAAAAAGAAGAAATTGCTTGTAACAAGCAATTTCTTCTTTTTCCACAATATTTTCTACCTTACTGAATAGTTATTTTTCCACTTAAATCCACTTGAAATTTTGTCTGCAAAGTCTTTGAATTTGGACAGATCTAAAATTTTATCAAACAGGAAAGGGTTAAGTTTTTTGCTCAATCTTCATAGATATTGGTCAGAATGTTTGTTAAATCTTAAGGATTGAGCTTATTGCAATTTGGAAAACACAAGAAAGTGCGTAATTAAAGATAAATTCTTTGGTTTCACTCTATAGATGCTACAATTAAACTTGGTCAGATTGTTTGTCTGAGGCCATAAGGATAATCCATATCTGTTGGAAAACACAGGGTAATGTGCTTAACTCATTACTATGCTATAATGCTTTTTGATGCCCCTCAAGACAAACGCTTGTGAAAATTTTGTAAAAATGAAGAAATTCCTTTTAATTTCTTCATTTTACATTTTGACTTCTTTGGATTTGGACCAGTCTTAACTTTTGACGTCTGTTAATAAGTAAACGATAATTTCTATTTTGACACTCTTGAAACAATAGTCTCGATGAAACTAAGTCAGAATGTTCGTTAGGTCAAAAGGATGTCCCCTATTGAAAATGAGACTGCTCTATTTGAAAGCACACAAAAAAGGTAGGCCGCTAACTAAGGTCAAATCTTTAATAGATATTGGTCTTTAATTAAATATGTCTTGTGTAATGCTTCTGTCTCCAGAATAAATCTATTACCAGACTGCAAAATTTTGGACTGGTCAAAATTGAAAGGGATAGCAGATGGCAATTTAAAGGTTATGAAATATCAGATTTTTTCAACTTTTTTGGTAGAAAACATTGTGTAAAATGAAGAAATTGCTTGTTGCATGCAATATTTCTTCATTTTCCACAATTTTTTCTGGAGGTGCTTAAAAAAGCAGGATTGTGTGGGTAAAGGTTAAGACTCTCTTTGAAGTTTCAGGTTCATGTGTCATTATTCGATTCTAAACTCTTGATCATTCATAACCCATTATCATACAATCCTACATTTTTACGCGTTGGAGAAATATAATGGAAAACATTTTTAGAAAAGAAGAATAGAAATTTTTTACAATTTCTTCATTTCTCACAATGTTTTCTACCTAATATTCCTAATTTTTCCTTTTAACCCATTCCCACACAGTGACACTTTTTGACGCCCTTCAAGAAAAGCAATTGGGGAAACATTGTGTAAAATGAAGAAATTGCTTGTGACAAGCAATTTCTTGATTTTACACAATGTTTTCTGCCTAGAAAGTTGAAAAAAATTAACATTTTATAAACTTTAAATTGTTGTCTGCAACTCCTTTCCATTTGGATCAGTCTATGATTTTGTTGTGTGGGAATGGGTTAAACCAAGTTAATTTGCTGTCTGTACCGTAGCCTATATGAATTTAAACAAGTCAAGATTCTTTTTTCATTTTATAATTGCTGTAAAATGTTGTCTCCAACCGTTTTGAATTTTGACCGGTCCAAAATTTTGTAATTTGGGAAAGGGTTAAGTGCAGACACAATATTGATCCATTTGAATAGGGAACTGAGTAGTGCAAAATTAGGGCCAGGGCAATTTAGTGTGCTGAAGGAACAATAGATATATTCATTTTGCCATATAAGCAGTTATGGTGCTTAGAAGGAAATAGAATGTTTTCAGAAAACAAAAATAATTCCAAGCGTACATAAGGAACTGTTTTCTAAGTTTCTCTTAAAACCTGGTAACTGCAGCTTTTGAAAAGCTTTAGTTACAAGGTTTTAGTGATGAATGGACAATATACAGTCCAGGAAATTAAATTCTAAAAATGCAACTCTAGTGTGTTTGATGTAACGATAAACGTAAGTGTGTGTTTCTGACATTCCTATAGAACTCTCTCTTGAAATATGTCTTCGACAGACACAGTGTGGTTGTCAGCACAACGGTTGAGTAATGGTTGTCATGACAATATATCCAATACCACCGTTCTATTTCTCTTCATCACTTAATAATGACCTTAATTCGATGTCTTGGCGAAATTTTCAAGATTTATTTGTAGAGGTATGATTTTTATGCAGTGTATTGACATTTCATATTGAGATACACAAATCTATATTTATAGACTGGGAACCAGTGCTGCAAATAATTATTGCGACTTCTTTAGGAATGGTTATATTTGGATATAATACCTACTTGGTAAGTAGCTGGGAAAACATGACAAAATTTTACATGTATTGGAATGGAGATCAGACCTTTAGAATATTCATTAGAAAGGAATACGTTAAATGTAGCATTCCCTGGTTTTCAAACCAATTTTGTTTGCAAAAGCAACTTTTCTTCTTAATTTGTTTGATTTTAACTTTAAGATAATTACTTCATAGGGTTGGAAAAAAATAGAGAAAAGTAGGAATTATCAAAAATAATTTCAACTTTTTTCACAAAGTTTTTCTTATAAATCATATCTAAATGAGGGTTTGTGTTGCAATGGGTTTCTCGAAATTTTAGACTGGTCCGATTTGAAAGATGTTGCAGACGACAATGAAAAGTGAGAGTAATTTGAAACATAACCATTCTATGTGGTAGAAAATATTGTGATTAAAGAAGAAATTGCTTTATTCAAGCAATTTCTTCTTTTTTCACAATATTTTTCACAAGTATAAATTTGCTTGGATGTAAAAACCAGGTATTGTACTGGAAAGGGTTAACCAATTCTCACACAATTCTACTGTTAACGCCAATCATTAAAACAGCTTTGAAAAACTTCAAAGCAATTTCTGCATTTTCCACAATTTTTTCGAAAAAAAAAGAAAAAAAAAGAAAAAACAATAGATATTTTGTAAATATAGCTGATTTGGAAATGTTGTCAGCAACTTCATCTAATTTGGACTAGTCTAAAATTTGATGTCTTGAAATAGATTAACCCTTGAGCTGAAAACAATCTGTTTTCAAAAAAGAATTTAGAATTCAGAGTACTAAAAGTAATGAAATCCCTATTGCAGGCTTATTATTTCCTTTAAAATATTAATTCTATAAACAACTGTTAAGAATAGGTGATGTAGACTAAGATCAGTTGCATGCACTTCAGTGCAGGCTGATCTTTATCTATACCTCCTGCGTTAAAAGAAACCTTTTAGGTTCAAAATGACAAGGATTAAGAGATCACCAGTTAACCCTTTCCTGTACAAACACGGGATTTTATGGTGATGTGATTTTATACTTGAGGAAACAAAGTGGAAAAAGAAGAAATTGCTTGTAACAAGCAATTTCTTCTTTTTTCCAACAATGTTTTCTACAACATAGAATGATTTCATTTTAGATTGCATCAGATTTTCATTGTTGTTTGCATCCTCTTTCAATTTGGACCAGTCTAACATTTGCAAAAAACAGGAAAGGGTTAACCAATACAACATGACAAATTTTTGGATTGGTCCGATTTCAAAGAAGCTGCAGATGATGATTATAAGTTGAAGAAATTTCAGATTTCCTTGTCTTTTTGTAACAAGCAGTTTCTAAATCTAACTTTTTCCAAAGGATTTTTTAGAGGCGTAAAAAAGTAAAATAGGATTGTGTGGAAATGGGTTAAAATGGGGGAATAATCGCAAGACATGGTTTGTGATTGTATGTTTCTTTTAATAGATATAGGCATTATGAGAAAACAAATTCTTGTGACGAGGCATTTTCTCTTTTTATCCCAATGTTTTCAAGTGCTTTTCTTCCAAGAATTAATTGAATAAGTATAATGTGTTTTTCTAATAACCAGACAACAAAATTTTAGACTAGTCCAAATTAAAAGGAATTGCAGACAATGATTTTTGTTTATGAATTTCCAAAAATCTCTTGTCGTTTTGGGTAGAAAACCTGGTGGATAATGGAGAAATTGCTTGTAACAAGCAATTTCTTCATTTTTCACAATGTTTTCCAATTTTTTTTCTGGGGAAAGTCAAAACACATAGTTGTGTGTGATTGGATAAACAAGATATTTTCTACATGAAGGAAAAGTGTCACAATGAATAATTTATTTACTGTTACTTGTAAATTTGTGAATGTGCAAATAAGGCCAGGGCAGATATTTTCCACATCGATGGTCAACTAATAAGGTCATTTATGGGGTCATCCATTCATATATGGGGGTCGTATTCTGACCACACAATAACTGTCGTTTGCTTCTTCTGTCATTACCTTAACTGTCGAGACTATTCATAATAAATTGCTCGTATCGTTACTTGGGGACTGGAGTGTGGTGAAAAATATTAAACGATTAGCTCTTGCATTTAAATGTCCTCTGTTCATTCGATGTTAGTTATCAGTTGCGTAAAAAAGTAATAACTGTGCATTAATTATAAACCGTGATAAATGATATTTCAGCCAGGATTAACAATCCATTTAATCATTTGGATCTTAAAGACATGTAACACTTGAAAGGTAAGGGTTTTTTCTGCTTTGAAAGAGAGAGAAAAAAAATGGGTTTAGCCCACTACCAAATGACAAAATTTTGGACTGGTCAAAAAGATGTTGCAGATGTTGCAGTTGCTGATATTTTCTGCTTTATTTTATTTTGCGGTAGAAAACAGTTGATGAATGCTAAAAATTCTTTGTCTTTTCGGATAGAAAATATTGTGGAAAATGAAGCAATTTCTTCATTTTCCACAATGTTTTCTGAAACTTTTTCTTGGGGTGTAAAAACTGTTACTGTGTGGGAATGGCTTTATCCCATTACCACATGATTTCCCATTTTTAGAATATCTATCAAAGGAATGCAAAGTGCAGACTGATCAGCCTTTGTAGTTCTTAATTATTACTTGGTATGCATAATTTACAATTTATCAGAGGCTGGTTCAAATTTAAGAAGTTGCATGCTGCAATTTCAACTAGGCTTTTTTTCTAAATATTTCTATATCTTAGGGTAGCATTAAAAAGGAAGACTTTTTATTTTAAAACTAGCAATGTCTTCATTTTCTACATTGTTTTCTTGAACTTTTTTCCAAACCCATTTCCACATGAGCTTGATTATTTATGCCCCTCAAGAAAAGGGCTTTTGAAAACTTTGTGGAAGCAATTTCTGCATTATCCACTTTGTTTTTGCTTGAAAAATCAAAGATTTGTAAAATTTTATAAAAGAAAACAATGTCCCCTGCAATTTGGAGCAGTCTGAAATTTTGTCGGACAGGGGATTGGGTTAAGGGTTGTTAAAAAATGAGATAGTTTGGTAATGGGTTAAAGTTATGAATGGCTCATTTAACCCATTATTAGAGGACATAAATTTAGACATCCAAATAGAAAGATATTGCAAATGACAAATTTTAGTTAATGAAATTTTGGACCGTTTTTACTTTTAAGGTAAAAAAGCATTGCGGAAACTGAAGAAATTGCTGTTACACTAGCAATTTCTTCATTTTCCACAATGTTTTCCAAAGTCTTTTTTCCTGAGGGACTGTTCAAGAATTAATGCATAGGGCAATATTAACAGTTGACAATTATAAGAAAAAATTAGTAAAATTAATTCATGCAGCGGAGAAATGAAAAAAAAAAAGAAGGAGAAAAGAAGTATTGAACCATTTACAAAACAGACATACACAGTGACACACTAAAGGAAAAATCAACAATTTTTCAAAACAATATTTGAAAAGGATGGATTACTTGTCAAATGGAATATCCCCTTTACCAATAGTACCCCCTCCTCAATTTTAGAAAAAAGAAGACAAAATTGTAGTGGTGTGAATTCAAAGAAGTTGAAGATGATGACAATTGCTTGTCACAAGTAATTTCTTCTTTCCCCAAACTATTTTTTTAAATAATCTAAATCTCAAATCTATGGAAATCTGTGACTGTATTAGGATGGTTTGATTCATAAGGAGCTGCCATCATAGCGCAGTCAGTTACGCGCATGTAAGACTCCTAATCCTCAATCATGGGATGTTGTGGGTTGATCCCCAACAGTGGCACATATCCTTTCCGATATTTGTCTCTCATCAATTGGTAGCTAAGTGGGATAGCAGCTGGAGGCTAGGAAAGGATATAATGGTAGTACTGGTGTGAGAAATACCAGGAATCAATTGTGTAGTGCTCCAGCCGCTGCGATATGACTGAAATACTGTTAAAAATGGCATTTAACCCATTCAATCAATCAATTGATTCATACAATTATGAAGTATCTCATTGTTATTGCACTCTTTATTAGTTTCAGAATATTTTCTTTATCACCATTTAGTTTGTTGCATTAAATCTTTTAGTTCCATTGGCTGACAGATGGCTGGCTATTGTCATGGTGTCATGTCTGTTGTGCGTCCCTGTGTGTGTGCCTCTGTCTGCAAATTTTTACTTAAAAAGTCTTTTTACTGCACAGACTTCAACCACATTTCACAAGAATGATCCTTGGTTAACCCATGATTGGTTAGAAAACATGATCCTATTGCTGGGGCTAATATCCATATACAGTGTACTGTAGAAACTTTGAAAATCATCTTCTCAGAAACCAGTTGATTTATTTCAGTTACATTTCACAGGAATTATGCTTTGGCCACTCTTGTCATATTCCTGTTAAGAATCTTGATGGGATACAAAACATGGTGTATAGTGAAAACTTAGAAAATCTTCTTTGCGAAACCAGTTGATAGGTTCAACAAAATTTCACAAGAATGATTCTATGGTGACCCTTTCTGGGATTCCTTCAAAAAAATTTGTTCCGTAAAAACACGGAGGCTAATTTCCATCTATGGTATATCATGAAAAGATATCACTGGAAGGATCTTTTGGTGACCCTGTATCTCTTGTAGGAATTTCCATAGGTTTAATAATACTGGTTAGATAAGACAAATTTGAGGTAGATATCACATGTTGATGCAAGGGGAATAATTGTTACTGCTTGACTGTGAATATTTGTTGTTTAAAAGAAAGTTGCCTCCCATCAAGTGAATTTTAAAAAAAAATGTAATTTTGACCAATTACTAGATGGCAAAATTTTAGACTGGTCAAAATTGAAAGGAGTTTCAGACAACAGAATAAGGTTTATGAAATTTTAGTTTTTTCAACTTTCTGTGTAGAAAACATTTTGCAAAATGAAGAAATTGCTTGTCACAAGCAATTTCTTCATTTTACACAATGTTTTCTTAATTGTACTTCTTAAGGGGCGTCAAAAAACGTCATTGATTTGGAATGGGTTAACTCATTCCCACTTAGTGGTGCTTTTAGACGCCCTCAAGAAAAAAAGCTTTAGAAAACAATGTGGAAAATGAAGAAATTGCTTGTAACAAGCATTTTCTCTTTTTTCCACAATGTTTTCTACACAGAAAGTTGAAAAAATCCAATATTTCATTAACTTTGAATTGTCCTTGTGTGGTAATGGGTTAAGAGAACTAAATTATCTGTATGATAAATATATCAAGCTGGTTGAGCGAATCAAGCTCTCATGGGTCTCAAGTTAATCCTTGTTGTACTGAATGAAATAATGTTGCATTCAATTTAAAGGGCTAAGAGTACTGGAAGGAACGAGTGTGGGTCTTTTTAAGGTTGAAGTAAAAATTGTTCTGCATTGGAAGGGAGAAACAGATGGTGTAGACTAAGATCAGACTGCACATACGTTTAGGCTGAAAATTTAGATTATCCTTTACCAGCCTAGAAAATTTTAAGTAACAATACAAAGTGTGTTCAACGTAACCCATTCCCACTCATTGAGACCCCCCCCCCCACACACACAAGCAATTTCTTCATTATCCACAATATTTTCTACCGCAAAGGTAGAAAAAAATCCAAAATTTCATAAGCCTTAACCCTTTCCTGGTTAATCCCTGGTTTCTACGTCCCTGTGATTTTATAATTGAGAAAACATTGTGGAAAAAGATAAAATTGCTTGTAACAAGCAATTTCATCTTTTTCCACAATGTTTTCTTACCTACAAAATGATTATTTTTCAAATACAATCAATATAAAATTTTCGTCTTTAAAACCTTTGAATATGGACTGGTCTAAAATTTTGCAAAACAGGAAAGGGTTAAATTGGTGTCTACAACTGTAGGATTGCATGGTAATGGGCTAACTCTTTACCAGACGGCACTTTGTAAGACTGATCCAAACTGAAATAAGTTGCAGACTACTTTCAGCTGTGCTTAAATTGGAAAGTAAGTTCAAATATGGTAGAAAACACTGTGAGAAAAGAAGATATTTGCTTGTAACACTTAATTTCTCCTCACCCAAAAAGTTGACCAATATTGTTTTTCTTAGAGAATCAGAGAGCATCAATGTGTGGTATTTGGTTAACCCATTCCCACACCTGAAGAAAAAACAACCTAGGAAAACATTTTGGAAAATGAAGAAATTGCTTGTTTCAAGCAATTTCTTCATTATTGTACTGTTTTTTTTATCTCAAAAAGACAAAGATTTTTAAAATTACCGGGTATATCAACTAAAAATTATCATTTGCAACTTCTTTTAATTTGGACCTGTCAAAAATCTTGCTGTATGGTTAACTGATTCCCATACAGGGAAGCTTTTGGATGCACCCAAAGAAAAACATTGGGGAAAGTGTTGTGTAAAAAGAAGAAAGTTCAATATTTTCCAGAAAATATCACAAATTTTATAAACTTTGAATTGTCATCTCCAACTTCTTTTAGTTTGGACCAGTCTACAACTTTATTGTCTGGGACTAGATTATATCCCTTGTCAGCTGAATATAAATCTTATCTGAATTTGCATCAAAATCAAAGGTTTGAAAGCACTTGAAGGGTTTCTCAAGGTTAAAAATTATTTTGAAAATGCATCCTATAAACAATTCCGGGTTGAAGGAGACAAACAGGAGGTGTAGATAAAGATTAGACTGCACTTATGTGCAGGCTGATCTTTGTCTAAACCTCCTGCCAAAACAGGAATATTCCAGGTTCAGCATAGATTAGTATTGAATGAATGGAGTTTAAAGCCAGTTTTAACAGTATTTCAGTAATTTGGATAGATAGCACCTAACCATGGATTGCTGGTATTTCTCACATCAGTATTACCACTACATCCTTTTGGAGCCTCCAGCTGCTCATCCTACTTAGGTTTGTGATTATCCACCCACGACTAGGAGTCCTACGCGCTGCCGCTGTACTATGGCCTTGGCCGGGGAATTTGTAAACCCTTTCCCGTTTTTCAAAATTTTAGACCAGTCCAATTTTAAAGAAGTTGCAGACAACAATCAAAAGTGGGTGCAATTTGAAAAGTAATGAGCCTACAGGTTAGAAAAAATATTGTGGGAAAAGAAGAAATTGCTTGTCACAAGCAATCTCTTCCTTTCCCACAATGTTTTTTTTCAAGTATAAATTCACAGGGATGTGAAAACAAGGGATTGTACATGAAAGGGTTAATAAAGTTGCAAAGTATGTAAGTATTCCCGTTCTAGCTAGGCTGATTACTGTACATGTCTAAATGTGATTATTCTCTAATTATAATTAAAGTGCTACAATGTAATCATGGGAAAATTCCTTCAGACTACAAAGATCAAAGTTCTGGAAGTACTGTAAGCTAGCAAAGAATGGTTTTGTTATCCCATTCCCACACAATGACGCTTTTAAACACCCCTCAATATCAAAGCTTTGGAAAACATTTTGGAGAATGAAGAAATTGCTTGTTACAAGCAATTTCTTCAATATCCACAATGTTTTCTACTGTATAAGAAAAAGTTTTTGAAGATTTCATCGACTTAAAATTGTCGTCTGCAACTTATTTGAATTTGGACTGGTCTGAAATTTTGATGTGTGGGAATGGGTTAAGTAATGTTCTTTGTCAAAGGTTATCATGATAAATAAACAGGGTTAAAATAACCAAGGAGTTAACCCATTACAGCACAACATAATCTTAGATTGGTTCAAATTGAAAGAAGTTGTAGATGGCAATTTCAGGTTCGTGGAATTTAGAAAATATTTGCCTTCTAGGGTAAAAAACATTGTGGACATTGAGAACATGTTACTAGCAATTTCTTCATTGTCCACAATGTTTTCAAAGATTTTTTCTTGAGATGAGCAAAAGTGGAATTGAGTGGGAATGGATTAGATAGCATGCTTTGAAGGAGTTCTCTACAATTTGATCTAAGTTATTTCATTATGGTCATAAAAAGCAGCACACATATAGTGAAGACTATGATCAGACATGAGCTAAAAATACATAGGAGCGTGCAGGCAGAATTTGCAATATTCCTGAAAAACATCAGAACTACATTTTTGGGTGTAGGCATTTGAGGGATTTAGTGGTTAAACTTCAACTCTGAGAAGACCATAAAATCAACTTAACTAAAGCTATCAAAGACGACGATTTGGGAGCTAAAAATATAATATACTCTATAAATTGCTACATCATAACCCTTTCCTTGATAATCCTGCTTTTTGACACCCTTTAAGAAAAAAACTTAGGAAAACATTGTGGAAAATGAAGAAATTGCTTGTTACAAGCAATTTCTGCATTATTCATAATGTTTTCTACTCCAAATGGCAAATATTTTTTTAAACTTCATATACTTAAAATTGTCGCCTGCAACTGCTTTGAATATTGACCAGTCTTAAGTTTTGTTGTACAGTAATGGGATAACCCTTTTCTATGATGAGCCGAAATATTTCTGGTTTCTGTATGCTGAATAAATTCAGGTTGGAGAAGTGGTTCAGGCACTCATGTGCCTCTTGTTTCGTATTGTTTTTATTAACCCTTGTCATGCTGAACCCGGAATATTCCGGTTTGGGCGGGAGGTGTAGACCAAGTTCAGCCTGCACATAAGTGCAGTCTGATCTTGGTCTACACCTCCTGATTGTACTTTTCCTGCCAGAGTTGTTTATGAAATTGATTTCTCAAAAAAATATTGATTATTGAACAACAAGTTCTATCAGTGCTTTAAGCCCTTTGATTTTACAGAAATTCAGTAAAGTAATTTATACAGCATGACAAGGGTTAAATGATTTCTGTAGAGCCTAAATATTCCTGTTTGTGTGATAATGGGTTCAAGGGCCTACAGCTCTAGTGTAGGGACAAAATTTCTCACTTAAAGGAATCCTGAAACTTTGGTTGAAATTGATTACAGACACCCTTACCAATACTTTTAGCATGCCATGAAAAGTGTTGCCAAACATAAGAAAAAATGAATTTCAATATTGTTTAAAGTTGCCAACATAAAATAAATTTGAAATTTATTTTTGTTTCCCAGTTCTGCAATGCTTCGGCAACATAACATATTAATTTGAAATCTATTGGGCAACACTTTTTGTAGCAGGCGATTGTTTTGAATAAATACAGTATGTGGTAGGCTCAGCTTCTTGTCCTTGGATGACTTTTCTAGTTCAAGTACTTATTTGGTAATAGAACACCCATGGGTACCGACTTGCTTGATTTGGGAACCAGAATTATCAAGTCCTTTATTGATAAGCTTGTGCTTAGCTCCTTTGGCAAAAGGATATGACAACAGCATAGGGTTTATGGCAGAATTGGTGAAATATTTAAATCTAAATTAGAGTTACGTCTTCTATCTGTAACTCTGTTTGGCCATCCATAAACCTTTGAATGAGGCAACACCTTTTTCACATGCATGTCAAGGCATCAGACATGTTACGGTGATAAAGTAAATCTGTATGATATCTGCTACAACGAGAGTGCACCTACAAGAGGGTAACTCAGTTACAGCTGCTTGATTACTATATAAAGAAAGGATAAAAGTTGTATTCAGAAACACCTCTCCGTAAACCCTAGTTCTAAGCAATGTTTTTGATTTCAATAATTTTTGAATTATTACCAATTAAATAGCTACAACTGCTGCATGATTGTTCATACCACGTTATACAGGTGAGTAAGTGACGCAATTTAATTGAGGCCTTTCATGTGCATACAGTGTTCGATGATAGGATATTGATTCAAATTCAATAAAGCTGTATAAAATGAGAAATTTTGTTGTCACAACAATTTGAGAAAAGGGCAGTTACTATGAGTTAACCCATTCCTGTTTTGCAAAATTTTAGACCTGCCCAAATTCAAAGGGTTGGCAGACAACAATATCAATTCAATTTTATTTGAAAATAATCATTCAGTCGGGTAGAAAATATTGTAGAAAATGAAGAAATTGCTTGTTAGAAGCAATTTCTTCATTTTCCACAATTTTATCTCAAATATAAAAACACAGGGATGTAAAAACCAGGGATTGAACAAGAAAGGATTAACGAATTCCCACAAAATGACACTTTTTGGCGCACTTTAGGAAAAACAATTGAGAAAACTGTTAATGAAGAAATTGCTTGTAATAAACAATGTCTTCATTTTCGACAATGTTTTTCTACCCAGAAAGTTAAAAAAAAAATCTCCATGCTATAAACTTAAAATTACCTTCTGCAACTCTCTTCAATTTGGACCAGGCTAAAATATTGCCATCTGGTAATGGGTTAATGCTATGTTGAAGCTTGTTTCTATTTCCTGGTATTTCATCTAAGCCATTGGAAGACATCTTGAAGGATTGATTTTTTCATAGGTAAAAAAAACAACAAAACAAATGCTTTCAGGGTTAGTTCAGAGGTTTTATTGATTGTGTACAGTTTAACCCATTACCAGATGACAAAAGGCAAAAGTTAAGACTGGTCCTATTTGAAAGAATTTGCAGACGACAATATAAAGTGTATGAAATTTAAGATATTTTTTAACTTTCACGGTTGAAAACTTTGTAAATCATGAAGAAATTGCTTGTAACAAGAAATTTGTTCTTTTTCGAAAATGTTTTTCAGAGGGACGTCAAAAACACATTGTGTGGGAATGGGTATAAAAAGAATTAAACCTGTATGCTTTCTCAAAATAGCATTAGAGCCTATTTGTGACATTTCCTACCACATGTTTACCAGGTAAAAACTTGGATCAGTCTGTACATCCACAGTCTGATCAGAGTTTTCAAATCCACTCAGGATGCACAGTGGAAAACATTGTTAATTTGACAATCACTTCAATCACGTTTTGGGCAATCATGTTCAGTCAGCATTCAGTTTTCAATCCAGTAGCAATAATATTTTTCCAATCTGCAATCAATCAATCCTTAAACGTAAGAGTTCAATCAACATTGTTCTATCATTCTGTCAAGTAACATTACCAAGTAAGTTTAAGCAATTAATATTTTCGTTAAAATTAAAAATAATTTTATCGCTTAACCGATTCCCACAGAATGATGCCTTTAGATGCCCCTCAAGAGAAACAATATTGGGAAAACATTGTGTAAAATGAAGAAATTGCTTGTAACAAGCAATTTCTTCATTTTCCACAATGTTTTCTATCCAGAAATTTAAAGAATCTAAAATTTATCAAGCGTTAGATTATCGCCTGCAACTCCTTTCAATTTGGACCAGTCTGAAATTTTGCTGTCTGGTAATGGGTTAATATGATTTCAGATGTTGTAGGAATTAAATGAAATGTTGCATTGATTGAATGATTGCTTCTATACAAGAAAGCATTTGGAAATATTTATAATTCTTATTTTTGAAAGTTTGTCGAAATTTAACCCTTGTCATGCTTAATAAAATCCTTTCTATCAGAAGTGCATTAAAATCAAAAGGCTGAAAACTCTGAAGACCTGATTGTGGGTCAATAATTCTTTTGAAATTAATGTGAAATTAATATTTTATCTAAGACGATCATGACTTAACCCTTGTCATGCTGAACCCGGAATATTAAGGTTTTGGCAGAAGGTATAGACAAAGATCAGACTGCACATAAGTGCAGTCTCATCTTGGTCTACACCTCCTGCTTGTACTTTTCCTGCCAGAGAGGTTATGAAATTGATTTTCAAATGAAATATTGATTATTGAATAACAAGTACTTTCAGTGCTCTCATCACTTTGATTTTAATACAATTCCATAAGGGATTTTATACAGCATGACAAGGGCTAAAATGGACAAGGAGGCACTGTAGACTTAGATCAGCTGCACATATATAATGATCTTTGTTGACAACTTCAGACAATTAAGAGGAATATTTTCGGCTCAGCATGACAAGGGTTAAGGGAAGGGGTATTTATTTGAATTGTCCCTTTCTATGGATTTGAGGATCAGACTAGGTAGTCTCCCTTTCATTGCTATTAAAATTAAATGTCTATCTGTGACGCTTTTGACGCCCCTAAAGAAAAATGCTTGAAACAATATTATGGCAAATGAAGAAATTGCTTGTTGCAATTAATTTCTCTATTATCCAGAATGGTTTCTTACCTAAAATACAAAGATTTCTAAAATTCCATCAACTTGGAATTGTTGGCTGCAACTTCTTCCAATTTGGACAAGTCTAAATATTTGTTGTGTGTTTATGGGTTAATGTTTATTTGAAAGCCAAAATGTCATAACTCATATTCTTGTCATACCCTATTTCACCTAATTAAAGCTCCCTCCCTAATATTAGCCCACCCTGTGATTTTGAATATCATTATTTTGAAGAAATAATATTCTAATTTATTGGTGGAATTGATTAGACAGAATTATCACCAAGATTATTTGCTACACTATAAAAGCTACCTATCTGTCTTTTGCAATTAACCCATTCCCACAAAATGAAGTTTTTTGACACTATTCAAAAAATGTTTTCCAAAGCTTTATTCTTAGAGAGTGTATAAAAGCGGAATTGTGGGAGAATAGGTTAAAACATTGAAACATTCAAGGAAGGTTAAATTTCCAGGATTTTCATTTCCTTTTTCAGCTCTACAGGCTTAACCCATTACCACTTGACAAAATTTTAGACTGGTCCAAATTGTAAGAAGTTGCAGGCAACAATTTTAAGTAGATGAACTCACTAAAATCTTTGTCTTTAAGGGCAGAAAAAAACGTGGGTAATGCTTGTAACAAGCAATTTCTTCATTTTCCACAATGCTTTCCAAAGCTTCCATATTGAGAGGTGCTTTAAAGCGTCATTGTGTAGGAATGGGTTAAAGCCAGGAGGCTATTGTCGTGGCGTTGCGTTCGTTGCGCGTCTGTCCAAGTGTCCACAAACTTTTACTTGTGAACCAGTGAATAGATTCCAACTAAATTCCACAGGAATGATCCTTTGGTGACCCTTTATCAGATTTAAAAAAAACAAAAACAACAACAACAAAAAACCCCAAAAAACAAATGGGATTGTATAAAAAATATGGCTCTTATGGATGGGATGATATTCATGTATGGTATAAAGTGAAATGCTGGAAATCTTTTTTCTCAAACTAGTAGATGAATTACTCTAAAATTTATCTTGCAGAAATAATCCTTTGGTGACCATTTGCCAGATTTCTTCAAAGAATTTGGATTGAATTAAAAACATAATTATTAGGGGGAGGGGCTTATTTTCATATATGGTATTACTGAAAACTTTAAAAATCAGTTGATCGATATCAACCAAAATATGATCATTGTCAGATTCCTTCATTGAATTTATGACCCATTAAAAAGCATGACTTTTACGAGCTAGGCTTATGCTCATTTATGGTATACAGTGAATTTTTGTAAATCTTGTTTCTGGAAAATACCTTTATCATAATAGAATTGAAGCAAGTGGAGCGAATTGGGTGCTCAAGCACCTCTAATTCGCTTACCTGAGCACTATGCGCAAAGACTGGTCTTCACTGCTGTTACAATAGGTTTTAATTAATAGGATTTTAATGAAGTTGCAGTTACTTGGCCTAACCATGACAAAACATGATAAATGAGAACTTTTGGCCTTGTACAAGATTAATTATGGTGTTATTTAGGTTAAACCTATTTACTATGCTTGGTTGTATTACTGTACTATATAACTTACTGTATTCTCTCAGACTCCAAAAATAATTTGTCTATTAACCTATTTCCAGAAGGAAATTTTTTAGACTAGTCCAAATTGAAAGGAGATGCAGATGACAATTAAAGCTTACAAAATTGAGATATTTTTTTTGCCTATGGGGTAGAAAACATTGTGGATAATGAAAAAATTGCTTATAACAAGCAATTTCTTCATTTTCCACAATGTTTTCCAATGCTTTTATTCTTGGGGGGGGGGGGGCGTCTAAAAGAGTCATTGAGTGGGAATAGGTTAAAACCCTGTTTCCATTATGTTGCTAATACGGTTTTAACCCATTCCCACACAGTGATGCTTTTGGACGCCCCTCAAGAAAAGCAATTGGGAAAACATTGTGTAAAATGAAGAAATTGCTTGTCACAAGCAATTTTTTCATTTTACACAATGTTTTCTACCCAGAAAGTCGAAAAATCTAAAATTTAATAAATTTTAAACTGTCGTCTGCAACCTGCAACTTCTTTGAATTTGGACCACTTTAAAATTTTGGCATGTGGTAATGGGTTAATGAAGTTACAGTTACTTGACTCAACCACGACTAAACATTATGAATAAAGGAAGCTTTTGGCCCTTTACAAGATTGATTATAAAGTTATTTAGGGTAACCCATTTACCATATTCTGGGCTTTTAGCTCCACTGGCTGAAAGTCAGCGGGCTTTTGTCATGGTGTGGTGTCCGTCATGTGCCAGTCTGTCTGAATAGAATTCAACCAAGTTTCACAAGAATAATCCTTGGGCAACCCATTCAAATCCTTCAAAGATGTTTTAGATCGGATGAAAAACATGGCATATATGGACAGAGCTTATTTCCAAATATGGCAAAAGCTGTGAAATTTTTTTTAAAAAACATTGAATGGATTTCAACAAATTTTCACAGGAATGATCCTTGGGTGAATTCAGATTGGCTAAAAAACAAGCCTTTAATGGGTGTGACTTGAATTTCAAAATATAGTAAAAGCTTTGATTTTTTCTGCCCCAGCATGAAAAGATTGGGGGAATATTGTTTTATCATTGTTCATCTGTCTGTTTGTCATTCAGTCTTTCCGTCTGTCTGTCTGCAAAACTTAACCAAAATCTAAAAAATTGCCAATTTCTAGCAGCCTGTTCAAGATAAAATGCTCATATTTGGCATGATGATACATATCCATAATTCGCATCTCCTTATGTCAAGGTCAAGGTCATTTGATAAGGTCAAGGTCACATACTAAGGTCAAACGCCAAAAAAAATTTCCTTGTCGGTTTCACTTAAATACTCTATTAAAACTCATGTACAAGTCAACAACACTTTCATAGTTAAGTCCTGTTGCGGGGGCATTGTGTTTCACAAACACATCTTGTTTTTTTCTCTTATTACAAGCAATTTTGTCCTTTTCTCACAAAGCTTTCCATAAGCGGTACTGTGTGGTAATGAGTTCAGAAAATGTCACTGAACAGGAGTCAATGCATAATCTAAATCTTAGGTCTAGTTTTGCACATTTCTACACAATAAGGCTTCTGCCCCTCAATATGAAAGCTTTGTAAAACATAGTCGAAAATGAATTTTTTCTTACAAGAAATTTCCTCATTATCCACAATTTTTCCTACCTTCAAAGATAAAGATTTTAAAGATTTCATAAACTTCAAATTGTCCTCTGCAACTTGTTTTGATTTGGGCTAGTCAAACATTTTATTGTGTGGGAATGGGTTAATTTTTGACAGACTATAAATATTGTCTTGGAGGTACATTTTGCTACAATGGAGGGAATAATAAGGACATTATCATGATGAACATGTATATTTTTCTTATATTTTCAGGTTTAACCTAAAGACTCTGGGTTGACCATTACAGTGTGAATTGTTGTGGAATTTTGTTGGGTAAGTAATCATGAGTTAATCAGGCATTCTCCCCCCCCCCCCCCCCAATTCAGAAATGCGAAAAGTCCTAGAACTATATTTAACCCAATTACACACAATAACGCTTTTAAATGCCTCTTGATATAAAAGCTTGGGAAAACATTGTGGAAAATGAAGAAAATGCCTGGTACAAGCAATTTCCTCATTATCCACGTTTTCTAACCAGAAAGATGGAAAAAATCTAAAAGTTCATTAACATTAAATCTTGTCTGCATCTCCTTTGAATTTGGACTGGTCTTAAATTTCTTTTTGAGGGAATGGGTTAAACAATCTTGATGTCATTACAATTCCAATTTTGTAGAACTATAGTTCTAGAACTGCATTGTGGAACAAATGTAGATAAATTCTAGAATCACTGTTACTATTCTAGACCTGAATTGGTTTCTAGAGCAAATTTTTGCAGGGGTAGAGCTTTCAAATAATGCATGCAGAATCACCTGATACTATTCTATCAAAATACTTTAATTCATCACTTTTGAATCAACAAACATCCTCTGTTGTTGGTGCCTAGTTTTTACAAAATCTTAAAAATCTTCTACCAAACCAAGTTCCCTAGATCTTTTGAATTTTGCGTGACGAATTATCTAAATGGTACTCTACCAAGATACTTCAAATTAGTACTCCTGAATCAACATGGAATGGAATTAATCCATCAGAATACATGGGAAAGGGGCCTTATGGATTTTCACATGAATAATTTCATTTAACCCTTTCCTGTTTTGCAAAGTTTTAGACCTGTCCAAGTTCAAGGGTTTTGCAGACAAGAATTTAGAATAGATTTAATTTGAAAAAATACCATTCAGAAGGGAAGAAAATATTGTGGAAAAAGAAGAATTTGCATGTTACGAGCAGTTTCTTCATTTTCCACCATGTTTTCTCAAGTATTATAATACAGTAACGTAAAATCCCGGGTTTGTACTGGAAAGGGTTAAAGTCCAAAATAATAAATCAGTCATAAGGATGGTTCCTTCTGAAAACGGAGTAGATCTGTCAGAAAACACAAGAAAAGGTGCCTGGAGGATTGTTGCTCAAAATAATAAAAATGGATAAAGTCCAATTTGTTATTTTCATTTCATGTATTTTTCTTTCCTTAAATATTAGATTAAAGGATAAACTTTATAGCCAGTAGAGTGTCTCAGGCCCTCATAAGCCTCTTGTTATTCACCACTGTAGATCACAAAAAACTTTCAGGGAAGTCAATCAATTATATTTATCCAGGATTTATCTACGATCATCATATTCATTGAATTTATTGATTTTAGATTTATCCAAGATCAATGAAAGGTGTTGAAGGGTATTATGTATATTTTCTTTACCTCATGATTTTATATCTTGTAAGTTATTACCAAACAATAAAACCTTTGACTGGTCCAAATTCAAAAAGTTGCAGACGATAATGTATCCAATACCAAACTTGCCAGTACATCGTCTTTTTAGGTTAGAAACATTATGGAAAATGGGGAAATAGCTTATGTGAAGTAAACTTTTTAATTTTCCTCTATGTTTCTAGTATAAAAAGATTTTTCAAATTCTAGAATAAAATTGTTGCCTACAATGCTTTCTACCAAAAAGGCAAAGGTTTGAAATTCTTTCAGTGTCAACGTTTTTGAATTTGGACCAGTCTAAAATTTTGTATTCTGGCATTGGTTTAAATTACTGTCTTTCTTCCCCCAGTCTACTTTCTTCCTATCTCTAATTTAAGAACAGTTATTTGAACCATGTAATTTCACTGCTGTTTGAAATGAAAGCCTATATATTTTCATGGGAAAACAAGTAATACAGTTACCATGGCTGTTGAATGAGTAATTTTGTCTGCTGATAGAATATTAACTCATTCCAACTAAGTTAAGCTTTTTGACCACTTAAGAATTCATTGTGAAAAATGAAGAAATTGCTTGTTATAAGCAATGTCTTCATTTCCCAAAATGTTTTCTATGTACATGGCCAAAGATTTTAAAATTTCATCAACTTGAAATTTTCGTCTGCAACACCTTTCTATTTTGACCAGTCTAAAATATTGTTGTCTGCTGAATCAATGTAGAGAAGGGTCCAGTGTTATGAGCAGTCTAGGTGTAAAAAGCTTCTTAGGTTATGTATTTACCTATGTAAAAAATTTTCGAAACAGTAAGTAACTGGCTCGGGATATGAATGACGTCATGCCTACACGAAACGTAAAACAGTAAAGGATACACACATTATTATAACCCGTTCTTATTGAATACACATAATCTAAATGGAGAACCGAGTGAGATATTTTTGAAGTATTGCGGGATATTTTTAGGACTAACAAAACTGGTAAGATGGATTTATTTTTGGTCTTTTTCCCACAATTACGATAACGAGATGAAAAATATAAACAAATCGTAAAATTTGACACATTGACCAAATTTTGCTGTGATAACCTGAGCAGAGATAAATGATGATGCAGATTATAAACCAGGGCCTCATCCTTTACCCAAAAACCCTCTCCCTAACCATCCATACCTTTGGGTACAATATATATCAAACAAAATATTGTAGAAAAAGAAGAAATTGCATTTGACTAAAGGAGCAATAGCTAAGTTTAATTTCTACTTTTCCTTCAATATTTTGTTTTATGTTTGAATTTTCTAATATCACCATATCTTTATTTTCGCTTTCACTTTTATCAGT
Organism: Fragum fragum; assembly: GCA_946902895.1. Taxonomy (NCBI): domain Eukaryota; kingdom Metazoa; phylum Mollusca; class Bivalvia; order Cardiida; family Cardiidae; genus Fragum; species Fragum fragum. The sequence continues at coordinate 21,991,499 of OX336370.1, read as the reverse complement.
TACCAGATAAGATAATGTTAAACTGGCCTATGTTCAAGGAAGTTGCAGAAGACAATTGTATGTTGGTGCAATTTTAAGAAAAGCAACAATTTAAAAAAAAAAGCAACAATCTCTTTCTTATTGGACAAAAATTTATTGTGGACAGTGATGAATTACTTCTCTTTCCACAGTGTTTTTCTAAGATTTCAGTACTTGATGGTTATGAAAAAGTGGGATTGAACGGGAAATGGTAAATTAACCCTTACATGCTGAATAAAACTAGTCTCATGCATTAACCCATTAACAATTGAAAAAAAATTTGGACTGGTCCAAGTTCAAAGATTTTTCAGATAACAGATTTTAGTTGTTACAATTTTAGATATTGTTTACTTTTTGGGTAGAAAACAATGTGGATAATGAAGAAATTGCTTCTATTTTCCTCAATGTATTCCAAAGCTTTTTTCTGGGGTGTCAAAAAGTGTCATTGTGTGGGAATTGGTTAAAATCATAAGACTGAAAACACTAAAAACATTAATCATGGGCCAATCATTTCTTTGAATTTCCTAGAATTGGATAAACAGGTGATGCAGACAAAGTTTAAAGTCACTTTTAACAGTATTTCAGTCACATTGCGGCGGCTGGAGCACCTAATGATTAGGAGACAACTGTTTGAAAGGATATTCGCCATGGTCAGGGATCGAACCCGGGACCCCATGACTAGGAATCCCGTGCCCTACTACTGCACTATGGCAACGGCTCCCACATGGATGGATTTAAAATTGACTTGGCACAATTGATTTCTTCATGATTTGCAATTAGAAACAAATGTTTGATAGCTCCAAGGTCAAGGTCACAGCTCAAGGTCAAAAGTTCAAATTGAGATTCTCCAGAGCATGCTTCTACATTTTTGAATGAATTTGTTCTCCATCATGAGTAGATGAACTTTTGCATAGCTCCAAGAATAAGATCACAGCCCAAGGTGAAATATTTGGCAGACTCAGAATGTTGTCCCTGACCAACTTTCTAGAGGCACTGAACATCTTTTCATGTTAACAGTAAGCAAAATACATATATTGAGATTAGAGAAATACACTTGCAGTTTATAAACAAACCTAAGAATAAAATTTATTTCAATATATTAAAAAAAAAACAACACCAAAAAGACTGATACACACATGCACTGTCCTACCTTTCTGTCTATGACTTTCTGAGTAGTCATTGTCAAAATATAGACATTTATGCAAAGGATTATTTCTTGTCTTACACAATACAACACAGAACAGAACAAGTTTTTGAAGACTTATAATTTGTTTATGTTTTGCACTGCGTTTGAATACAGGCCAAAACTTTAACCCTTTCCAAATCCCACCATAAAAGATAATTTTCTTAGCCCTGCATGCAAAACGAATTTCACCTGAGTATAATAGCCTCAGGCAAGAATTTGTGGTTGTTTGATGTCTGTTGTCCATCAGGCGTCAGAGACCTGAGTCATTTAGCTTGTACACACTGTAGAAGCCACAGCCATTTTTTTTGTCAAGCAAGATATAGTGCATAAGTACCCGGTAAATGTGGTAGTGTGTCAGTCTGTCTTAATTTGCCCAGAGCATATTTCCTACATTCATTGATAGATTTCAAATAACTTGGCTCATTTGTTCTCCATCAATGGTAGATGTGCAATTTAAAACAAATTAGAGCTTATCAAAAGCATATCACCTACATTTCTGAATTGATTTGAAATAGATAGTAACACATTTTATTCATCACGAGCATATGTGCCAATAGAAACTTATTTTCTCTTACCTCAAAGTCAAGGTCACAGCTTATGGTCAATATTTGTCCCTGGACAACATTCTTTTTTTTTTTTTTAACTTACCCTGAAAATTGGTCTGAATATTTGAATTGAATCTGGGACAAGTTTGAAATTTGGTCATTTTGGTCCAAATACTAGGTCAATTCTGTCAAACTTCCCAGGGCTATATCAACAGGAAAATTGATCAGAATGTCTGTCCAAATGAAATCTTGCATGTCTTTTTTGTTTATTAACTTGGTCTATGGTCAAATAAGAAAAACAAAATGTTGACACTTGCTCAATGCTCAGTGGACCTGAAAATAGGTTTGAACTGATAAAATCTTGAATGAGTGTGAATTCAGGACACTTTGGGTCAAACTAGATCATGAGGTCAATTCTGTAGAAAGTATATAGGTCTCTATTTTTGCTAAATTCACTCGAATGATTGGACAAAATTATTGTCTTCCCTAGATCTTGTAGTTTTATTAAATTTTGGTCACTTTAGGATCAAAGTCTTTTAGAGACCACAAAAGAAAAAAATCCTTTGAGTTTAAAATTAGGTCACTTGGGATCAATACTAGGTCAATGCTTTGAATTCTTAAGAGGCCATATTTTTTAACTGAATCCACATTTAAAACGTTTTTCTGTAAAAAATCTCAGATAATTTTTATTTAAGGGTCTCTTCTGCTCTTCTAATCTTAAAAAGTAAGTCTTAAACATTCAACTAAGAAAAGACATTTAGAAACTCTCGAGGCTACAATTGTTGGACTAAGAACCTGAAATTGGTCAGAACGTTTGTCATGATAAAATCTTGAATGAGGTTGAAGTGGCATTATTCTTTTGGGTTGAAAAAAGCTGGACTGTGAGTTGGTTGGTTGAATGGGTATGACGCCACTTTTAACAGTATTTCAGTCATATCATGGCAGCTGGAGTACCTAACAATGGATTCCTGGTATTTCTCAAACCAGTACTACCACTACAGTCATCCTTTCCTATACCCTCCAGCTGCTATCCCACTTAGGTTAACGATTATCAGCCCATTGATAAGAGACAATGTCGGAAAGGATATGTGCCGCTGCCGGGCATCGAACTCATGACACCCCATGATTGAAGATTAGGAGTCTGGTGAGCTACCCACTGCGCTATGACAATGGCAAGGACTAAGAGAGAATGGTATCTACAACTGAGCTGTAACAGGTGGTAAAGGATACAGCTTTATGAATGTAGAAAGAAGCCATTAATTATCACCTGTTTATGGAGTAATTACTCCTGTCTCTATAATATAGATTTTAACCCTTCCTATTTCTTGAAATTTTAGACTGGTCCAAATTGAAAGAGGTTGCAGACGACAATGAAAACTGAATGAAATTTGAAATAAACCCATCCAACGTCGTAGAAAATATTGTGGGAAAAGGAGATATTGCTTGTTACAAGCAATTTTTTTCATTTAGCTCACCTGAGCACGTAGTGCTCAAGTGAGCTATTGTGATCGTCTTTTGTCCGGCGTCCGTCCGGCGTGCGTCGTCCGTCAACAATTTCTTTAAACGACATCTCCTCCTAAACCACTGGGCCAATTTGAACCAAATTTGGCAGAAATGTTCCTTAGGTGGTCCCCTTCAAAAATAGCTAAAAGAATTGAAATCCGTTAAAAACTCTGGTTGCCATGGCAGCAAAAGTGAAATTTTAAAATAATCTTTAAAAATCTTCTCCTCCTGACCCAGAAGGCGTAGAGCCTTGATATTTTGCATGAAGCATCTGTATATTGACCTCTTTCAAAATAGCTAAATCATGATCCTCGGGTCCCCAGGGGCGGAGCCCCAGGGGGGTGGGGTTTATATAGAAATAAAGAACGATTTTTAAATGACATCTCCTCTCAAACCATGGGGCCGATTTGAACCAAATTTGTCAGAGATGTTGCTTAGGTGGTCCCCTTCAAAAATAGCTAAAAGAATTGAAATCCATTAAAACTCTGGTTGCCATGGCAACGAAAGGGAATTTTTAGAATAATCTTTAAAAATCTTCTCCTCCTGACCTAGAAGGCATAGAGCCTTGATATTTTGCATGAAGCATCAGTATATTGACCTCTTTCAAAATAGCTAAAATCATGATCCTCGGGTCCCCAGGGGCGGAGCCCCGGGGGGGGGGGGTTATAAAGAAATAAAGAACGATTTTTTAAATGACATCTCCTCTCAAACCACTGGGCTGATTTGAACCAAATTTGGCAGAAATGTTGCTTAGTTGGTGCCTTTCAAAAATAGCTAAAAGAATTGAAATCCGTTAAAAACTCTGGTTGCCATGGCAGCAAAAGTGAAATTTTAAGATAATCTTTAAAAATCTTCTCCTTCTGACCCAGAACTTGTAGAGCCTTGATATTTTGCATGAAGCATCAGTATATTGACCTCTTTCAAAATAGCTAAAATCATGATCCTCGGGTCCCCAGGGGCGGAGCCCCAGGGGGGGTGGGGTTTACATAGAAATAAAGAACAATGTTTTAAATGACATCTCCTCCCAATTCACAGGGCCAATTTGAACCAAATTTGGCAGAAATGTTCCTTAGGTGGTCCCCCTTAAAATAAGCGAAAAGAATTGAAATCAGTTAAAAACTCTGGTTGCCATGGCAACAAAAATGAAATTTTAAAATAATCTTTAAAAATCTTCTCCTGCTGACCCAGAAGGCGTACAGCCTTGATATTTTGCATGAAGCATCAGTATATTTACCGCTTACAAAATAGCTAAAATCATGATCCTCGGGTCTCGAGGGGAAGACCCAGGGGGGGGGGGGTATAGGCATGAAGCATAAGTTCACAGACTTCTTTCTTATGTCTGAAATTATAACCCATGGAAAAAGTTTTTTCCTTCTTTCAAATTAGCACTAAAGCCTTGGAATTTGTAATTTGGACTTTTGGATTCCCAGGTTCATAGTCTTTATACGTAATTGTGGCCCACTTGTTTCATAATCCTAACCTTTACATGAAATTAGACTGTTGAAAGAAAAAGAGCCTTTATCTCAGGTGAGCGCCCCAGGGCCAACGGCCCTCTTGTTCTACAATGTTTTCTCAAGTATGAAATCATAGTGATGTAAAATCTCGGGTTTGTACAGGAAAGGGTTAACCCTTTACCAGGCATCAACATTGTACATCAACCCATCAACAGACAACAAAACTTTAGACCATCCAAATTCAAAGAAATTGTAGATGACATTTACGAATCGATGACATTTTAGAAATCTGTGTCTGTTTAAAGAAGCAATTTCTTCACTTTCCAAAATGTAAAGAAGCAGGAATTGTGGGAATGATTAATCATGCACAAGGCTTAACCTATTCCCACTCAGTGACGCTTTTAAACGCCCCCAAGGGAACAAACTTTGGAAAAGAATGGAAAACGAAGAAATTGCTTGTCACAAACAATTTCTTCATTTTCCACAATGTTTTCTACGAAGAAAGTTGGAAAAATCCAAAATTTTAAAAACTTGAAATTGTCGTCTGCAACTTCTTTCAATTTGGGCCAGTCTAAAATTTTGCCGTCTGGTAATGGGTTAACATGAAGATAGAACATGAAAAAATGCATACTGCGGAAAGAATGTAAAAGAAATCAAAAAGAAGTATCATGTCGCTATACAGGGTGTATGGAAAGACAGATTATCTCCACTTGTCCCTAGACAAGAAAAGATGTCCAAATGTCAAAATTAACTTGTCTGCATAAAAGTGAATTTGGAGAAAACACTGTTGTGAATGAAAAAAGTGCTGGAACCCAGCAACCCAATTAACAACAACATTTTCGACCCTTCAATATAAAACATAAGGACAATAAAATCTTTGAGATCTCTTTTATACCATTCCAAGATTTGCTGTTTGGTTCCTTGTCCCCTGACAAGTGACCTTGGAAAATGTTCTTGTCTGCAAGTAGAAAAACCCAAGTGAGTCAAGTCAGGCACTTGAATTCCACACCCAGTACTTTAATTTGATGAGTCCGTGCAAAACAGTTGTAACTGCCTATAAACATATAGCATCAGTCGATTGACCAGTCTTTCAAAACTGCTAAAAAACCATAACCCTCAGTTTCCAAGGGGCAGAGCCTCAGGGGGAGTCCCTTGCCTGTATAAGAAAGTATTTTACAAAGGACACTAACTCCACCCAAACCTTAAGGCCAATTTCAAACAAGTTCAGTTGAAATATTCCTTAGGTAGTACTCTTTTAAAATTGCTCAACCAATTGAAATCCAATGAAAACTGGTTGCAATGACAACAAATGTTAAACTTGAAAAAAATTCTCCAAACCCACTTGGCCTTTGTCCTTGATATTTTGCAAGAAGCATCAGTTCATTGACTTTTTCAAATTCCTTATATCATTACCCTTGGATCACTTAAGGAGGAAAAAGTGTTCTCTAACATAGGAATCCTAGAGCCTTGAAATTTGCAATAAAACTGTATGGACATCGCTAAAGTCTTGACTTTTGGACCCCTTCTGAGCCTAATTATGTATATGGTATAATTAGGCTGACTTGTATAAATTATTGAATTTGACTGTTGGAAGAAAATGAAATGTTTCATTAGTCTTCCTCTAATAGGTGGATAATCGTAAACAAAGTGGGATGAGCAGTTGGAGGCTCGAAAAGGATGTAGTGGTAGTGCTTGTGTGAGAAATAGGAGGAATCCATTGTTAGGTGTTAAAGTAGCGTTAAACCCCTTTCAAACAAACAGTAAATTCAGACCTATGGAGTGGTAGAGGCCCTTCTCTACTTCTATCATTCTTGGTGAGTGAAATATCAGAGATAAGATTGCCTGCCTCAATTGCCAAATGGTATAGGTGCTTGATTTGGAATCTGATCCGTTGGCTGCAGTTTAAGCCCCACCATCACCAGGGTCTTTTCATGGACATGCTCCTGTCTAAAATTGGGTAGCAGTGGGTTTATGCCACTGCCCTTCCTTCTTTCAGGGAGGTGAAAACATCTGAATTATGAGAGGTAGAATTGTGCTTACTCTATAGGCTTAACCCATTTCCACATAAAAACGCCTTTTTTTGCCCCTCAAGAAAATACTTTAGAAAAACTTTGTGGAAAATGAAGAAATTACTTGTGACAAGCAATTTCTTCATTATCCACAATGATTTCTTCTTCAAAGAGACCAAGATTTCTTAAATTTTATCAACTTAAAATTGTCGTCTGCATCTTCTAAAATGGTCTAAAATTTTGTTGTGTGGTATTGAGTTAAAGCTTTTGTTCCAATGGATCTAAAATGAAGTCATTATCTTAATATGATCTATAAATTTCAATCTTTGTAAAGGGTTAGAATGATGAAATTTTCCCCTAGAAAGCTATTTCAATCGACTACAAAATTTTGCAATTAAAATTGCCGAAGAGATACTACTTTACGGGTGTTTAACACCACATTGTAAACATTTTATGGGTAGTTGAACTTGCGTCACATACAGAGGATTTTATCAAAAGCTTTACAAGTGTTTATAGAATGATTTGTATGATAATTTTGATTTTCGATCGACAAAACAACCTCATTAAAACTGCTGACTTGTGACAGGCAGACCTAACTATTAACCCATTCCTGCACAATGATTCCTTTTAACACCTCTCAAAGAAAAAGGTTTTGAAAAACATTACACAATGTTTTCTTCTCCAAAAGACAAGGATTTTGTCATTTTTTTGTTTATCAATTTTATCAAACTGGTGGTCTTCTTTCAATTTGATCCAGACAAAAATTTTCTAGTTTGGGAATTTGTTAATCCACTACCACTCAATGACACCTTTTCATGCCCCTGTGAAATCATATATACCAAAGAAAAAATTGTGAGAAAAGAAGAATTGCCTTGTTACAAGCTGTTTTTCCATTTCCCACAATCTTTTCTACCATTTGTAATCATTATATTTTAAATTTCACATAATTTGAAATGTTGTCTGTAACTTTGTTCAATTAGGACCATTTTATGGTTTGGCAATGCATTGAAGCAATTTTTTAATCTTTTATGATATGATTTGGATCTGAATTATTACCCATACCATTTGATGATAGTAATTTCTATGTATAAGAGTATCATATTTCTTAGTTTGAACATCAACACAATTCTGTTTTGTACATTTTTTAGCTCACCAGATTCATGCTCAAGGTGAGCTTTTAGCTGAGTTCCACACCCATTGTCTGTCGTCCATGGTGTGTAAACATCTTGTTTCCACTCAAGAGGCCACAATTCTAGCTCAAATGTCTTGAAAATTGGTCAGAATAATTGTTTTCATGGAGCCTAAAATAAGGTTGATGTTGAATCACACAGGGTCAAAAACTATCTCAATGGATGCAAGATTGTAGAAAAACCTAGTCTGCACTCCCAGTAAGAGGCTCAAATGTCTTGATCTTTGGTCAGAATGTTTGTCCTCATAATATCACAGTCAGCTTTGATATAAGGCCATGTGGATGAAAAACTAGGTTGTTTAACCATTGTCATGCTGAATTAAATCATTAAAATCAAAGGGCTGAAAGCATTGGAATCTGTGACCGAGGGTTCTTTCCCCGATCACGCTTTTGAGGCATTTGGTTGGGGAATTTGTCTTTTGTCTCAATGTTTCCTAACTCGCTTGGCGTGAGTATTTGTTTTCAACACATTAAACGATGAAGTCCAAAGTTCATTTCTGTATTTCTTTTATTCAAGTAGACACTTCTATTTTTGCATAAGATATTAACAGTAAGACAAGCACTGATTTCAACTGACAATTTCTAAATTCTAGTTCCAAATATCATAATTACTAAAATCTTTCTTCAAAATCTTTTTTTTAACTAACTAGACACAAGCATTTAAGTAAAACATGATAAAAGAATATAATTAGATTAACCAATGGAATTCAAGATCCAAAGATTATAAATTTTGACCAATGAAAATTTGAGACTTAAAAATCAATCTACATCAAAGATAAACAAGAGGATTCTTATCAATTTGGAATGTCAAGCTTTCACACCTTATCATGGTTAGGATAAGTTTGTTTTGACAATGAATAACAGTTATCAAGTAGCCATCTATTTAATAGGATTTGGTCAGCTCAGCCAAAAGTTTTAATTCTCATATCTAGATTGTAATGTTGTTGGAATGAATATAATCTTTTCACAAGTAGAATCTAAACAATGAAACCATATAGAATGTATTTAAATTCTTTTTATAGAAAAATACTAAAGATCGTGCCAAATGGTGCAACACATAATTTCACATTTTTGTGGACTGTTACACTTTCCACTGCCTTGAAAAATGATTGTCCTCAATCATATACTAATAAAAGGAAATACAGAATAACAACAAATGAAATATACAATTAATCAAATCAAACCATTCATACAAAATTATTTCTTTCATACATCTCTTCACTCTACCTGCAGGGTTTGATCATACTTTATGACACTCATACATATCAACAAATAGTAATGAATTATATGCATATGAGGCAAAGCATTTACTTACAGTTTCCTATAAATTGACTTATATCTAGTTGATAGTTAGTACAAATATATTAAGAAACATTGCAGTTGTCTGAACATAACAACATTATAGATGCAAGAAGAAAGAAAAATGCAATTATCAATTTCAGTGAATTGATATCCTCATAAAACATATGTATAGAAAGTAGGCTTTTAGTAATTCACCATAAAAATCAAAATCCATGTAATTAGTAAATAGTCTACTAAATTTTGCCACTTTTGCCAATCAGCATATTCATGTGCTCCTATGAGCAATTACATCTTATATTATACATGTTCATGCTCACAGGAGCAATTACATTTTACATGCTCCTGTGAGCAAATACATTTCACATGCTCCTGTGAGCAATTACATTAACATGCTCCTTTGAGCAATTACATTTAACATGCTCCTTTGAGCAATAATATTTAGTAACTCCTTTGAGCAATTACATTTTACATGCTCCTGTGAGCAATTACATTTAACATGCTCCTGTGAGCAATTACATTTAACATGCTCCTTTGAGCAATAATACTAACTCATGTGCTCTTTGAGTCATGACATCTTTCATGCTTTTTTCAGCGATCATTTCATAATATTATAATTGCCAACAAACACAATTAGCTTGACTGACCTTCAAGTTCTTTTCAAACAGATTTCCTTTTTCTAAAACTTTTCATTAAACAATGTATAATACATTTTATTTCAAAAATTACTTATCTTCAAGATATAGTGCTACAAGAATTCATTCTGATTCAACATTTGTTCAAAATGATTTTAATACATTTCTACTATTTCATTTTATGAATTTCATTTATAATTCAACAATATTACAGTACTTGTAATCATTTTAGTAAACAGCAAATTATCAAACATATTCAATTCGTTACAATTAATTTCATCCTTCTACACATTGCATTTTTTTTTAAATTGCTGTATATGTTCATTTAACTATTCCTTTTTTTTTTTTTTATTTTGCAAGCTGAAATTTTCAACGTCTTTCATGATACTCATTCCTTCATTCATATTGAAACAGTATAAAAAGCAAACATAATAATTTCATCACAAATCCTTCTTTTCTTTTGTCAGAGCACAAATCAAAATAACACATTATTGAAAGCCTTACTAAAGTTAATTACTTAGCCAACTGACTGAAAAGGTATACAGTTACCCTTTGGTTTTTCTATTTTTACAGATTAAATTCTCTAAATGAATTTAAAATCAATTAATTCGTTAACTTTAAAGACCATAGTCTTTTATTTTCTTTTAAAGTTTTTTGTGCCTACAAATTTTGAGAATTGAGCTGTAAGTTTGCGTATTAGGTTATTGATCAATCCAGGTGGTGTATCATCAAATTCATTCCATTCTGGAGAAAGCCAGGGATTTTCATAATCCATTAAAAATTTGATTTTTCCATTTTGGTCAATGGTCAGTTCATGGATTGCATTCGCTTGAATTTGTATATCAGTCTCAATTCTGGTGGGATTGGGGAGGTTTTTGTTTTTAATTGCATCAATTTTCATTTGTCTGCTCATTTTATCAAATTTTTCTTGGAGGTTCAAAATAAGAAACTGTGCAAACTCATAACCTGCTGTTAAAGTCTTAAATTGAAAAGGGTTCTGTCTAAATTGTGTTATCATATATGCTGTTTCACCAATAAATTTCATTCCAACTAAGTGTTCTTTTTCTGGTTGAATATAACTTGATTCCATTTTTGCTGCAATTGCACAATTTGTTCCTATGTCTGTATTCTTTGTAATTTGAATGTTTTGCACATTTTGCACTGTTAGTGTGTTTGGTGATTCATGATTCTTAATGTTGGTGCTTTGTGGATTTTCTTTTTTAGTGCTGCTGTTGAAAAATTTGTGACTAGGATTAAGTGGCTTTCTTCTTTTCCTACCACTCATTGTTTTGTGAACATGATATTCCCTTATGAAGATTTCTGGTATAGTGCTTGCATATTCCCAAGTGCTAGGTTTTTTGTGTTCTTTCCATTTAATTCTATAATACATGATGTTATTGCTGCGTTTTGATTCAATTATTTTATCTATGTCTTTTTCTGCAAATTTTTGTAGTTTAGATGCTGACATTTCAGGATTTGGGTTTTGATTTTGAGTGTTTTGTTTGTCTTGTACTTGTGAGTTTTGTAGTGAGTTTGAAATTTCTGATTTATTTTCTTGTGTTTTATTTTGAATAGGTTCATTTCCTATGTTTTGTGGTATTGTAGTTTGAGAATGTGTATGATCTCCTTTATCTTGATTTTGTGTTTTTGATTGCTTGATTCGTGCTTTGTATTTCGGATTTTTAGGATGTTTGCCTTTGTTTTGTGGTTGAGACTGTGTTTGAGTATTTGTATTTGCTTGCTTATGTTGTGTGTTTTGCGTTTGTGATTCATCTGGTATGTGCTCAGCATTTAGTGGCTGAGTCAAATGTTCATAACCAGGCGGTGGATTTGTTGGTCTTTCATTGTGATCAAAATAGGGTTTTAATCTAGTTGCATTGACAAGGACCTTAACTTCTTTATTGTCACCACATCTTCTCAATTTATAAGTGTTATGAGGTCCAAGATAGACAATATAATATGGTCCTACCCATTTTCTATGCAATTTAGGAGCCATACCTACTGGAACTTTTGTACAATAAAGCCAAACACGGTCTGCAGGTTGATAATTTGGGTTCTGGGTTCTTTTATCATATTGTTCTTTGTATTTTTCTTGTGCCTTTTTAATATTATCAGCAGCTATCTTTCTGGCTGTTTCAAGATTTTGCAGTACATTTGATAGATGGGTTTTAAAGTTTGCAGATAAAGTAGATTTAGGGGTCAAAGAAGTGTCAATAGGTAGTCTCATTTCTCGTCCAAACAGTAAGAAGAATGGAGAGTGCTGAGTGGACTGGGTTGCAGGGGTCATTCGATAAGCCATCATGATAGAAGGAAGAAGATCTGGCCAATCGTTCTGCTGTCCTTTACAGTAAAGACGCAAAGATTGAAGGATAACACTGTTCATACGCTCTACAGCTCCATTCAGTAATGGCCTGTAGGAACTTGTATAGAACCGTGTTATCTGAAAGAGTTCACAGAGGGCTTTGACTAGTTTAGATAGAAATTGCTGTCCTCTGTCAGAAACAAGTACATTAGGGGCACCATACCGACAAATGACTTCCTTAAATAGTACAGCTGCTACTTCTGTAGCTTCTTGGGTTCGAAGAGGGAAAGCTTCACACCATTTAGAATAGCTGTCTACAACCAGAAGTACATATTTGAATTTGTCTTTGGTTGTCGGCAGTCCTCCTAAAATGTCAATATGCCATCTTTGAAAGATGTCAACTACTGGTAAAGGTTGAAGAGGAGGTGGCTTACCATGCACGTCACGCTTCACCCTTTGACATTGATCGCATGATCTAATGTATGTTTCACAATCTCGAAACATTGATGGCCAGTAGTACTTTTGTCTTAAGGCTGCATAAGTGCGCTCAAAGCCTTGGTGCATACCACCTGCTAAACTGTCATGATAAGATTTTAGAACATCATCACGCAGTATTGAAGGAACACAAATCTGGGTTATTATCTTCTGTTCTTTTGGGATGCCTTTTGTTCTAGGTGTGTATATGTGTAAAAGTATGCCATGTTCAGATAATTCATATTGATCAGATTCTGCAACTATTAATTTCGATTGTTTAAGGTCATCTGGTAATTCATTTTGAAGTTTGTATTTTATTATGTCTTTGTAAAATTTATCATCTCTTTGTAAAAATATCAAGTCCATGTCTGGTTTAATGGGAATATTATCATTATTGTCAGTATTTTCATCATTATGTATGTCAGTATTTTCATTTACATTATCATTTATTATCAGTGCTGTCTCAGTGCTGGTAGTGGCTGGAGCTACAGATGGATTGTGATCCTGCCCATGACTATAAACCAAAGTCACTGCTGTCAGTTGCTTAGAGCTGTTGTCTGAGATCTGACAGACTTGTGCAGATTCATCTACACCTAGATCAAATTTCTCACTTTCTACCTGTTGGTAGACACGTCGTGAGAGACCATCTGCATTACCATTTGCACTAGATGCCTTATGGACAATCTCGAAATTGTAACCTTGTAAGGTAAGAGCCCATCTTCCGAGACGACCTTGGCAATTTTTGATATGCTTTAACCACTTTACAGAAACATTATCTGTAAACACTGTAAAGAAATTGTTAGCAAGGTAGGGTCTGAAATGATTTACAGCTTCTACCAATGCTAACCCTTCCTTATCTGTTATATGCCATTTTAATTCATGGCCATGCAAAGTTCTTCCGCCATATGCAATTGGATGTTCCAAACCTTTTTCATCACACTGTGATAAAACATAGCCCATTGAATAGTCAGAACTGTCTGTTGCTAACATAAAAGGGCGATCAAAATTAGGAAATGCTAATATTGGCGGAGATGCAAGTGCTCTTTTCAATGTTTGAAATGCATTTTCACATTCCGGTGTCCACTTGAATTTAGTGTCTTTTTTAAGCAGTGAATTTAATGGATTAGCTATCTTAGCATATGATTTTATAAATTTTCTATAATACGAGGTCATGCCGAGAAATGACTTAACTTGTTTGGCTGTTTTGGGTTGTGGGTACTCATCAATTGCCTTGGTTTTAGTGGGATTGACCTTAATGCCATGTTTTGAAATTATATGACCCAAGTACTCAATTTCTTTAGCAGCAAATCTACATTTTGAAGGTTGCAGGGTCAAATTTGCTGATCTTAGATTTGCAAAGACCTGAGCAAGATGGTCTAAGTGGTCATCAAAATTTCTACTGAAAACTAAGATGTCATCAATGTAGACAAGGGCAATTTTCCAATTGAGATTTTTGAGTACTTTGCTCATGAGACTTTGGAAGGTGATCAGTGAATTCATTAAACCAAAAGGTAACCTGGACCAAGAATAAACAGATTGGTGGGTGACAAATGCAGCTTTATGTGCAGTTTCCGGGTCAAGAGGAACTTGCCAAAATCCTGATTTGAGGTCTAGAACTGAGAAGACTTCTGCCTTGGCATCGGCAATAGTGTCAAACACATCCGCTATATGGGGAATAGGGAAGGACATGGGTTCTGTAACCTTATTCAGTTCTCTATAATCTACCGCAAACCGATATTCACCTGATTTCTTTTTCACAAGCACTATGGGGCTATTCCAAGGGGAGTCGGACTCAGTAATAAAGCCATTCTCTAACATTTCCTTAACCTGACGCTCGGTTTCACGTCGCATTTCAGGATTTTGCCTATATGGTGCTTTCTTAATGGGTTTTGCATTGCCTGTTTCTATTCTGTGAGAAAATAAGTTTGTGAGACCTAATTCAGAAAAATCTTTTGCAAATGTTTGTCTGTTTTTACCTATGAAGATCATTAAATTGCGTTTTTGGGTAGTGGTGAGATCAGAGTCAGTTAGGTTTATCCCGAGATCCTCAGCTATAGTTATATAGTCATCATCTGTTAGTGTGTTAGTTTCCATAGAGTTCAAAGTTTCGTAATTTTCATCCATCAAGCTATCAAGATCAGAAACTTGCGTTATTTCAGCACTGTTAGCATCAGTTAGTATAGAGACTCTAGTGTTAGGTTTCAGAAAGATGGGTAAGGCAGTAGGGTTCATGAGACGGTAGTGTATTTTGCCATCAGAAACTCTGGTAAGACACTTGCCTCCAACAAGCTCATCCTTCACAAGAGATTGAGGCGGTTCACATAATACAACATCACCATCACAGAACTTGTTAGTTTTGAGAGGTAGAATATATTCAGAGTGAGGCGGAATTATGTGCGAGCTAAAAGTTTTGCCAAAGTCAGTTTTTGAATGTTCATGAGAGATATGACAGAGATTAACTGTTTCAGAATTTGGTTTAGACATAGAAATGGTATTGGAATGGAAATTGAGCTGTATTCCTTCTTTTGCCATGAAATCACGACCTAAGATTACAGGTTCATGTAGGTTAGGGAAGACATGAAAAGTGTGCTCAAAAGGATAGCCGTCTAAAAGAAAGGAGAGTGTTAATGTTCCTACAACAGTGTGGATCTCACCACATACACCATATACATGTGTAATTTTAGCACTTTGATATTGTGGTTTGGTAAATAATTTCTGTACAACATGTTGGTTTATGCATGAAACACTTGCTCCTGAGTCGAAAAGTGCAGAAAATTGCTTTGATTCAATCTGTATGTATGCTTTGCATGTTTTGTCTAGTGATGTTATCAAAGAAATGGTGGGTGTGACATTGCAAGAATCTGAATCATTATTTTTAGCACAAGTTTGTTTTGAACATTGCCAGGGAGCCTTGTATTGATAAGCCATTTTAACTTTAATAAAATCAATTTTAAGATAAACAAAAATTTTGTGTAAAAGTATAACAAATGAAGATAATCTATTTGAAATACACTGCAGCTCCACTATAACGCTGTTGGTGGGGTCCAAGAAATGAAACAGCGGAAGAAGTGGAGTTATTATGCTATATCGCTGTAACACCCCCCCCACCCCGTCGTAACTGAAATTATCAACCGTCGGAATCGGAACTAAACACCCGATCATTCGTGCTAAAATTTCTGTAACAAGTTTAATTCTATACAAGTTACTAGTCGGGAAATGAGAAACAACAACTGTAGTTACGAGATTTTTAGCAGAAACCGACGAAATTCAGCGTGCGGAGAATTAATTTCTAACCTTACCTTCCCGGTCTATCAGGATTGAATAATCCATAAATTTCTACAGGTTTATAAATTGTGGTTCTCTTTCTCCCAATATTGAGAAGCTAGACTTTAACCCGAGACATGTTTTATTATTATGATAGTCGTCGGCATTAATCTAATTGAATTTAGTTTTACACGGACGTAAATATTTCCATCCTTAGACAAAAGGGATAAAATCTAAGTATTCCGCATAGCGACGTCTCCTTGGAGACCGACGAGTTGTTGAACACCTGGGGTTACTGAAGCGTTGAGAAAATGTCGCGTGGATCGACCTTCGAACCTCTTTCGCGGTAATGGACTTGGTCTAATTTCTTTACCATTGTTAAAAATACGGTAACAATAAACCGACTAAGAACTCTATCTGAACCTAGTCATTTACGAATCTGGAATTTAAACCGACAAGTTATTGTATACAAAACTGGATTAAACTTTGTAGCGGCTAACATTTAATCGTAAAAATGAAGGTCATAATAATCGAAAAATATCCGAGACGGCGGAATGTCTGGTTTCATAACGACAAGAGTAAAAAATTTGGGCAGCAAGAATTCTCACGGGGTACGCGTCTGGCACGTGTCAACTCCGGAAACTCTCCCATAAATAGCTGAACATCTGGCGGCGGCACCTTTGATCACCTTTCCTCCCTCAGAATAAAATAAACTGTACCCGAAAAACCTTTACTTCAAATTTGTCGACAAGCTTTTTGCTATGTGTTTGATCATAACAAATGGCATTAAATTTTCGGATTATTGAAATGATTGCGGAAAAATAACGGTATTTTATCTTATTCTACTTATATTATCTATCCCGTTTCGGATGAGAATCTTCCGATATTGTGACATTCACAATTCAAATTCACGTATTTTCTGTATTTAGCGAAAATGTCACAACTACGACTGATTGTTTTCAAAGAACATTGTTGCGTTTTTATCTTGAAGACACTATCCTCTACGAGCTCCGGATACCAGCAAACTATGAAGTGAAATGAATAGTAGGCTGAAGTCAATTTGTCTAATTTCACGCTCGCGCATTACTTTAAGAACACGTCCTACCGGGGACTGAAGAAAATTAAGAACGCCGAGAGTGAAACAGTCTGATATTTTAATCGCACCACCTTCAAGTTTTGCAAATGAAGAATCCCGAGGTGCGTACCTATTCTCTATTGATTTGAAAAATATAAAAGACCTAAGGCATTGATCATCTCAATGCCAAACAGTAAGACCAAACAATCAAACTGATTTTGTGAAATGAAACACTACGCGTGTCGTCAATTCGAAGACAGTAATTACCTCTGAAGTAATGCATTAATGACCAGGACCGTCCACGTAAGGTGTTAAAAACTTACCTGGCTTCGGGTAATTATCGATTATCCTTTTTTTTTCGAGCGGTCCGAAGACGGGATGAAAAAATCGCGACCAAATCAGTATTAACGTCGTATCTAAGCATCTGCAACCCGAAATGCCCCCCCCCCCCCTCCAAAATTTTGGGAGCCAAGCGGACCCCGCGTTATAATGGAGTCAGCGCTGTGCCCGGTAGCGTTATAGAGGAGTTGCAGTGTAGTTCAGACTGGTAAGTGAATATAACAACAATTGGCCTTTAATTCAATCTTTTCAATCTCAAGTTTCAATTTTTAGATGTACTAAAAGGAAAACTAGGAAAAAATTCTGATTTCAATATTTGAAAAGGTATAGAAAATAATTTAAATGCTCTGAGTAAAAGAATAACAAGGAAAAATAAATATAACAATATATGGACTGTTTCAATACAAACAGGAAACAGTATAGCACTAAGATGTTGAAATTTCACTTACCCCTTTTTATGTCATTTGGTAGCACTTTAATTTTGGTTGTAGTCACAATTAAGACAAAATTACACACAAAAGTCTGAATTTCTATTAAAAATTGGTATAATGATATCTTTGGCTCCTGGTATAGATTTCATCTCATCTAGCTCTCTGGTTTTGATATCCTCATGTATGTGGCACTGGCTTGGTACGCAATTGTCACTTTTAGCACTTTAGATAGTATTTGGTCTCGGCAAGACAATGTTATAATGTCATTATGTCTTTGTTATTTCTTTTCAGCATAAGATTTTACAATTGCTTTCAATAGTATGGTTATAGGCACATTTTCTCACAATGTTTATCTAATCACAACTGCTTTCAAATAGAAATCACTGCCTTCAGTTATAATTTTGTAAAGCTCAATTTTTCATAATTTACCAATAGCATTAGCTATTTTCGTTTCACAATATGTCACTCAATGCGCTTATTCATTTTCACAAAGTTCCGGTTCATCTACTCGCGGATTCTACCACCACAATAAAAGCTGTGACCGAGGGTTCTTTCCCCGATCACGCTTTTGAGGCATTTGGTTGGGAAATTTGTCTTTCGTCTCAATGTTTCCTAACTCGCTTGGCGTGAGTATTTGTTTTCAACACATTAAACGATGAAGTCCAAAGTTCATTTCTGTATTTCTTTTATTCAAGTAGACACTTCTATTTTTGCATAAGATATTAACAGTAAGACAAGCACTGATTTCAACTGACAATTTCTAAATTCTAGTTCCAAATATCATAATTACTAAAATCTTTCTTCAAAATCTTTTTTTTAACTAACTAGACACAAGCATTTAAGTAAAACATGATAAAAGAATATAATTAGATTAACCAATGGAATTCAAGATCCAAAGATTATAAATTTTGACCAATGAAAATTTGAGACTTAAAAATCAATCTACATCAAAGATAAACAAGAGGATTCTTATCAATTTGGAATGTCAAGCTTTCACACCTTATCATGGTTAGGATAAGTTTGTTTTGACAATGAATAACAGTTATCAAGTAGCCATCTATTTAATAGGATTTGGTCAGCTCAGCCAAAAGTTTTAATTCTCATATCTAGATTGTAATGTTGTTGGAATGAATATAATCTTTTCACAAGTAGAATCTAAACAATGAAACCATATAGAATGTATTTAAATTCTTTTTATAGAAAAATACTAAAGATCGTGCCAAATGGTGCAACACATAATTTCACATTTTTGTGGACTGTTACAAATCCATAATTGAGGGTCAAATTCATCTTAAAATTTAATCTTAAAAACAACTCCAGGTTAAAAGGGACCAGCAGGTGGTTTAGACAAAAATCATTTAGCACATATGTGCAGGCTGATTTTTGTCTAAACCTCCTGCCAAAATAGGAATATCCCGCTTCAAGGGTTAAGGTCAAATCTTAGCAAAACCTTGTGTGCATTCTAAATTGCATGTGTTTGCCTCAAATGTCTTGTTATTGTGTCATAATGTGTCTTCATAATATTCTGTTGGTTACTCCCAAGTTCAAGGTTACAGCTGAAGGTCACCTGACAAGCACTTAAGCAGGGGCATCCATGTCCGTTACGTTTTTCTAGTCTTTGAAAAAAGTTTGATGCTTGGAGAGTTTGCAATCTCTCTAGCATTATATTCAATCTTCAGAAGAAAATGTATAATTAGCAGAAAATTCTTTGTGTGAAGAAAGCTAGGCTCTAATCATGATAATTTGATTTTCTTATCATTGTGTTCCATTAGAATAATAACTTCTGTGACAATGTGTAATTATTTCTACATTATTTTCGTATTATTTTAAAATTATAACATGATTAACACTTATATTCAATGGCTGAAAGCAACACTTTGTAAATTTCTGAACCAGAACCCAAGTAAAAAATCAACTCATTCCCACACCATGACACTTTTTGACACCCGCCGCCCCACTGAAAACCTCTCACAAAAAACAGCAATAGAATAAAAGAATATAAGAAATAGATAAGAAAAAATAATGGGAAAATATTGTTTGAAAGGAAGAAAATGATTGTAACTAGCAATGTCTTCATTTTCAGCAATGTCTAACCAGAAATCTGCACTATATTATTAACCCTTTCCTGTTTCTCGAAATTTTAGACTGGCTCAATTTGAAACATGTTGCAGACGACAATGAAAAGTGAGTGCAATTAGAAACGAAACCATTCTATGTGGTAGAAAATATTGTGATAAAAGAAGAAATTGCTTGTATCAAGCAATTTCTTCTTTTATCGCAATGTTTTCTTAAGTATTAAATTTCATGGATGTAAAAACCAGTGATTATACAGGAAAGAGTTAACTTTAGCTTTTCATCCTCAATCCCTTTTAATTCGGTCCAATCTCAAATTTTGCCACCTGGTGATTGGTTAACCCTAGACCTGCTGAATATATTTACATAATTAGATCAATATAAAGTTCTAAGACTTTTCTCGACACACTAAGAACAAGCAGGTAGCAGGAATATTCCGGGATCAGCAGGACAAGGGTTAATATTGTTTAATTTAGAAGAACATTTCCTTGAACAACAATTATGCTTGCAATCACTTTCAGTATATTTGCAATCATTTTCAACATTTTTACATGCCTTATCTATAATTATCTGCTAAGCTATTTTAGATCAAAACATCGAGCCAATGTTAACCCATTACCAGACAACAAAATTTTAGACTGGCCTAAATTGTAAAAAGTTGCAGACGACAATTTTAAGTTTTTTGATGGGATGAAAAATATGGCTTAAATGGCTTAAAAGCTTTAAAAATCTTCTTCTTAGTAACCAGTGGATGGATTTCAATAAGGGGTATAATTAAGATGCTGTAGTAACAAGGTTTAAGTCATCAAACAAACAAAAAATTGACGTAAATGTTGACCTATGTCGGATTTCAAAATTCACTTTTACTGATATACAAGATTGATTATTTATCAAATTTGTTAGTGTGGGATTATTTAAGCACTATTTAAGTGCTATTAAGCCTTCAAATTACAAGGGTTTTTCCTACTTAACTCTTTTACTTTTATTCAAGTTACTATAAAAAAAAAGATTAGCTTTCAGATTTGGTAAAGTTTATTCACCTTTTCTGTCGGCACTAGTTCAAAAATGTTTGTCAAGTTTACTCATTACTACATGATCTAGCATTTTAACATATTCAACACTTTTCATGCTGAGCCTGGAATATTCCTGTTTTGGCAGGAGGTGTACACAAAGATCAGCCTGCACATATGTGCAGTCTGGTCTTCGTCTACATCTCCTGCTTGTACCTCTTAAGCCCCAGAATGATGTGTATATATAACACATTTTCAAAAGAATTATTAACCTATAATGTTTTCATCCAGTACTGTCAGCCCTTTGATTTTAATGCAACTCTGCAGATGATTTCACTCAGCAAAACAAGGGTTAAGAAAAATTTCTATTATGGGTAAAAGGGAGAAATTGCTTGTGAAAATAAACCCTTGAGGCGGTAATAAGTTTATTCTGACAAAACTTGATCAGAATGTTTGCCAGGTCATGTTGGGAAGTTTGTTTGAATGGGGTTTTATGCCGCTTTTAACAATCTTTCAGTTATATTGTGCTGGCTGGAGCACCTAACAGTGGAATCCTGGTATTTCTCACACCAGTACTACCATTACATCCTTTCCAAGCCACCAGCTGCTATCCCACATAGGTCTAGGATTATTGACCCATTGGTGAGAGACAAATAGTTGGAAAGGATGAGTGCCCCCATCGGGGATTGAACCCGGGACCTCTAGATTGACAGTCAGACGCGCTACCAACTGCGCTATGACGGCGGCTAATGTTGGAAAGACCAGTGTAATCAAAATGGGACTGTTCAAATACAATATCTCTATTTACACTGTTGGGACCACAATTTGGACACAGTCTTGATGAAACTTCTGGGTCAGATAAAAGGTCACAAGGAAGGATTTAATGCAAAATGAGACTACTCAATTACAAAAATATTTCTCTGTTTACACTGTTGGGACTACAGTTTGGACACAATTTTCATGAAACTTGGTCAGAATGTTTGCAAGGTCATATAAGGAAGGAGTTGGTCAAAAATGAGACTATATCACTGGGAAACATGGGAATTTCACAATTTCACTATGTAACTATAGTGACCAAAATCTTGGCATGATCTTAAACCCTTAGTATTTTTTTTATTTCCACAGTGTTTTCTACCCCTTGTAGTTGTCTGCAACTCCTTTCAATTTGCACCAATCAAGAATTTTGTTGTCTATTAATTGATTTAATAAAGGGTTGAATTATCTTGGTGTAGGTGGAGGTTTATTGTCAATTATGTAATTCAATTCTTTTGATAGGTAATGTTATAGAAAATCAAAATACAATATGTATACTAGAAGGTTTTATCTAACACAATAGGATATTCATCTACATGCAAGACAGGTAATTACATTTGATAAAATATTTGATGTTTCTTGTTTTTGTCAGTTAATCCAAGCAGTCTCCTTGCACTACCTTTCTGTTGGTGAAAAATAGTTATGTCTTTTGCTATGACCCTTAACTTAATGCCAGGTTACCCTGGTCATGCTGGATAAAATTGTCTGTAGAATTGCCTTAACCCTTTCCCACACGACAAAATTTTAGACTGGTCCAAATTGAGAGGAGTTGCAGACGACATTTCTAAACTTATTGAATTTTGGATTATTTTTACTTTTGGGGTAGAAAACATTGTGGATAATGAAGAAATTGCTTATAACAAGCAATTTCTTCATTTTCCACAATGTTTTCCAAAGCTTTATTTCTTGGGGGCGTCATAAAGCGTCATTGAGTGGGAATGGGTTAAATTCAAAGAGCTGATAGCATGGTATGCACTCATTGTTGCTTAATATTTTTTTTTTTTTCGAAGACCAACTCTGGCTTAAAAGAAACAAACAGTAAGTGTAGTCTGATCTTTGTCTATAACTCCTGCCAAAACAAGAATATTCTGAGTTCAGTTTAACGAGGGTAAAAACTGCAAGATTGACAACTTCTTTGGAATAAAGTGCCATTTTAACCCTTTGCCAGACAACACAATTTTAGTCTGGTCCAATTTCAAAGATGTTTCAGACAAATTTTTTAGCTGTATTGGCCGAAGGCCAGATGATCTATAGCAATGGCGTCTGTGCGTCCTTCCGACCGGCTATCTATTGACTTTTCCTTGCTTACATAATAGAGTTTTTAGCTCACCTGAGCACATAGTGCTCAAGTGAGCTATTGTGATCGTCTTTTGTCCGGCGTCCGTCCGTCGTCCGTCGTGCGTCATGCGTCGTCCGTCAACAATTTCTTTATTTCTTTAAACGACATCTCCTCCTAAACCACTGGGCCAATTTGAACCAAATTTGGCAGTAATGTTCCTTAGGTGGTCCCCTTCAAAAATAGCTAAAAGAATGGAAATCCGTTAAAAACTCTGGTTGCCATGGCAACAAAAGTGAAATTTTAAAATAATCTTTAAAAATCTTCTCCTCCTGACCCGGAAGGCGTAGAGCCTTGATTTTTTGCATGAAGCATCAGTATATTGACCTCTTTCAAAATAGCTAAAATCATGATCCTCGGGTCCCCAGGGGCGGAGCCCCAGGGGGATGGGGTTAATATAGAAATAAAGAAAGATTTGTTAAATGACATCTCCTCCCAATTCACTGGGCCGATTTGAACCAAATTTTGCAGAAATGTTGCTTAGGAGGTCCCCTTCAAAAATAGCTAAAAGAATTGAAATCCGTTAAAAACTCCAATGGCAACAAAAGTGAAATTTTAAAATAATCTTTAAAAATCTTCTCCTCCTGACCCAGAAGGCATAGAGCCTTGATATTTTGCATGAAGCATCAGTATAATGACCTCTTTCAAAATAGCTAAAATCTTGATCCTCGGGTCCCCAGGGGCGGAGCCCCAGGGGGGTGGGGTTTATATAGAATTAAAGAACGATTTTTTAAATGACATCTCTTCTCAAACCACTGGGCCGATTTGAACCAAATTTGGCAGAAATGTTGCTTAGGTGGTCCCCTTCAAAAGTAGCAAAAAGAATTGAAATCCGTTAAAAACTCTGGTTGCCATGGCAACAAAAGTGAAATTTCAAAATAATCTTTAAAAATCTTCTCCTTCTGACCCAGAAGGCGTAGAACCTTGATATTTTGCATGAAGCATCAGTATAATGACCTCTTTCAAAATAGCTAAAATCTTGATCCTCGGGTCCCCAGGGGCGGAGCCCCAGGGGGGTGGGGTTTACATAGAAATAAAGAACAATTTTTTAAATGACATCTCCTCCCAATTCACAGGGCCAATTTGAACCAAATTTTGCAGAAATGTTCCTTAGGTGGTCCCCCTTAAAATTAGCTAAAAGAATTGAAATCCGTTAAAAACTCTGGTTGCCATGGCAACAAAAGTGAAATTTCAAAATAATCTTTAAGAAGCTTCTCCTCCTGACCCAGAAGGCGTACAGCCTTGATATTTTACATGAAGCATCAGTATATTGACCTCTTACAAAATACCTAAAATCATGATCCTCGGGTCTCCAGGGGCAGACCCAGGGAGGGGGGGGGGTATAGGCATGAAGCATAAGTTCACAGACTTCTTTCTTATTTCTGAAATTATAACCCATGGAAAAAGTTTTTTCCTTCTTTCAAATCGGCACTAAAGCCTTGGAATTTGTTATTTGGACTCTTGGATTCCCAGGTTCATAGTCTTTATATGTAATTGTGGCCCACTTGTTTCATAATCCTAACCTTAACATGAAATTAGACTGTTGAAAGAAAAAGAGCCTTTATCTCAGGTGAGCGCCCCAGGGCCAATGGCCCTCTTGTCATCGGATTCTCTTCAAACTTTCTCAGAATGATTTAACCATAAATGGGATCGCTCCTTTTGAAATTGGGTCCGATCCCTCAAGAAACAATGGAAAAGGGGCCAAATTAAGATTTAATTAATAAATCCTTTTTTATGCAATAGAGTTGACAGTTTTCATAGGATTCTCTTCAAACTTTCTCAGGATGATTGTATCATCATAAGGATTGTTCCTTTCATAATTGGGTTGGATCCATCAAGGAACACGGGAAAAGGGACCTTATGAAAATTTGATTAAAAAATCTCTATTGAATTGAGTCAGATCCATCAAGAAATATGGGAAAAGGTGCTGTATAAAAATTCAATTTAAAAATCCTTGTTAACACAATGAAACCCACAGCTTTGATCAGATTTTTTTGAATCTTTAACAAAATGATTGTAAGGTCAAAACAATCATTCTTTTCAAATTGGGGTTCAAACTGTCAAGAAACACGAGAAAAGGGGCCTTATGAAAACTTCATTTAGATTGTACAATAATTAGGATTTAAAAATCCTTGTACCACAATGAAGTCCACAGTTTTCATCGGATTCTGTTCAAACTTTCACAGAATGTTTGTACTATCATTAGGACTGTTTCTTTGCAAATTGGGCCTGATCTGTCTAGTATCAGGGGAAAAAGGGCCTTATGAAAATTTCTTTTATAATCCTTGTTACCAAGTCCAGAGCTTTCATCAGATTTACTTTAGACATTCACAGAATGATTGTACAATAATTAGGATTGTTGATGTTGACATTAGACCTGATCCGTCAAGTATCACAGGAAAAGGAGCCGTATGTAATTTAATTTTAAAATCCTTTTCCCAGTTTTCATTGGATTCTGTTCAAACTTTCACAGAATGTTTGTACCATCATTAGGATTGTTTCTTCCCAAAGTGGGACTGATCTGACTAGTATCAAATGATTGTACCATCATTTGGATTGCTCCTTTGTAAATTGGGTCTGATTGGTTAAGTGACACAAGAAAAAGGGCCTTAAGAAAATTTTATTACAAAACATCATTATCACAATAAAGTCCTCAGTCCTTATCATTTTCTTCAAACTATCTATCATTAGGATTGTTCCTTTGCACATTGGGTCTGATTTGTTAAGTTTCACGAGAAAAGGGGCCTTATGAAAATTTTATAACAAAAACTCTTGACACCATTCAGTCCACTGTTTTCATTGATTCTCTTTAACTTTAAAAGAATGATTGTATCTTCATTAGAATTGTTCCTTTTGAAATTTGTTTTGTTCTGTAAAGTATCATGGGGAAAAGGGGCCCATGAAGATTTCACTATAAAATCCTCATCAACACAATAAATTTCAAACATTACACAGATTGATTGTACCATCATTACAATTGTTGATTTTGACAGTGGACCTGATACAGCAAGTTTTACATGAAAAGGGGCCTTATGTAAAACTTTCTTAAATATTCTAGTTAACTCAATGATGTCCCAAGATTTCACCTGATGCACTTCAAAATTTCACAGAATGAATGTACAATCATAAGGATGGTTGGTATTAATTTGGTAATATAGAATTTGGTACAATCCGTCAAATATCATGTAAAAAGGGGCCTTGTGAATTTTTTGTTTACTTATTATAGTTAGCATAACAAAGTCCCCATATTTCATCCGATTCACTTATGATTAAACCAACAATAAAGTATCACAGGAAAGAGGGCTTTATGAGAACTTGATCAAAATATATTCGTTGACACAATACAGTCCACAGTTCTAATTTGATGCAAGGAATAATTGTGGCATTGGAAACACAGGAAAAGAGGCCTAACAGATTATCATTCAAAACATTCTTGTTTATGTGATAAAGTTCACAGTTATTATCACACGCCCGGTAATCTCGGGCTCCATCTCTTTTTGGAGAACAGTGCAAAATGGAGACAATGATACTTCCGATATGGAGCCAAGGACCGGAACTGAACAGAAAAGGTAAATAAAACTGTGCACCTCGCGTACAATTTGATCTCCTATTAACCTATTATACATTTTCCCTAAACGTCCAGAGTTTCATACCACATAGAAATGATTATATTATCCGTTGGCGGTGATAGATTTCAAAAATAATTCCATTTGTGAATAGAAACTTGAATCAAAGTTTGGACATCGGACCCGATCAAACACGAAAATGCGTGTTGAAATCGTTCAAATCCATGTAATCAACAGTTCTGAAAGATTTAAGTGGCAATGACTGTGAAATGAATGATAACGTGTTGATATAGAATAATGTTACCACAAAGAACTGCGTATTCCTACCCCTTTTGCGGATTTTCTCAGATGAGAAGGAGACCAGGATGCGGTGCGGGTGACAAGATTCAGAGGGAGAGGCGATGCATATATAAATGTACTGTAAAACTTCAAATAGAACCCAAAACTCTTATGTAACCCCAGCCCCTCTTCGGACGTCAAAGCCGACCCTTTTTGTATGATTTTCGGAAAACTTGTAACTTGTAATAAACCCCAATCCCAAACAAATCAATGCCACAATGAATTCAATAGAGGGCGAATGTAACTCAACCAAATGTCCCCTTTTGTGATGGTTCAATGCTTAGATAATTGGTTTGCTTAAAGTTTTTTTTTTCTTTATATTTAGAAGGCGCTGTATCCTGGATTATGTCAAAAGGTAAAAAACTTCACTGCTTAAGTTAAAACACCGTGAAATTGACAATGTTTGGATGATTTGGGAATGATTTCGGAATGAAATTGAATGAGTTGGAGGAGCGAGTTTTGAATGAAATTAAAAGTATGTAATCCAAGATCGCTAATTTCGTCCAGTTTGCGATATTTTTACCTCCTTTTATAAAAATATACGTGATTTTGTGTTCGTGTGTCTTCACGGACCAATCAGACGCTTTAAAACCCACAGCTGCCAGTAAAAATTGTGGAAAATTGTTATCGATTTGAATGAAATGCTGCGCATTTTGGACGGTTGTTAAATGTTTTTGAACTATTTCGAGCGTTTTTTAATGGTTTGAGTGAGTGTTTGGAATGAATGATTGGAGCGCTGTGTGAGTGATTTTGAATGGTTTTGATCGATGTAAATGTCAATTTCACGATGTTCAGTTCTAACTGTATAGTATGTATACTGTACATTCATTCTAGTCATGAACCACCTGCTCTTTGCAGTCAAAGTAAATCTTCGCCCCCCCTTTTTCCGTCTTAACATCTGTAGCCTGTAATTAACACCCACCCCTTTTTAAAGAAGTGTGAAAAATCTAATAAACCACCGGTGTTGTTATAGAGCTTTTACAACGTATAACGCACAGAACGTCCGTTTATTGCAGATCTGAACTCCTTCCGCTATACATTTTCAAATTTTAGGATCACCTGAATTCTCAAATTAGCTATGTGTTTTTCTTTGAAAATGTTTCGTTAGAATAGATTTACAAAAATTATTACGCATTCACTTTATATTCACCATTGTGGCCCGGTAAGTCAGTTTGAAGAAAGGAGAAAAATATAGACCAGATATAAATATGGCTGTTCTAGAGAGTCTGAGAGACACATTTACTGTGTAAAAGGGAAAGAAAAAGTGTCCTGTAATATGCATAAAGCTACAATCCTAGAAAATCATTCACTGTAATCTTTTATGTGCATCGCCTCTCCCTCTGAATCTTGTCTCCCGCACCGCATCCTGGTCTCCTTCTCATCTAAGAAAATCCGCAAAAGGGGTAGGAAAAACGCAGTTTTTTGTGGTAACATTATTGTATATCAACACGTTATCATTCATTTCACAGACATTGTCGTTCAAATCTTTCAGAACTGTTGATTACATGGATTTGAACGATTTCAACACGCATTTTCGTGTTTGATCGGGTCCGATGTCCAAACTTTGATTCAAGTTTCTATTCACTAACGGAATTATTTTTGAAATCTATCACAGCCAACGGATAATATAATCATTTCTATGTGGTATGAAACTCTGGACGTTTTGGGAAAATGCATAATAGGTTAATAGGAGATCAAATTGTACGCGAGGTGCACAGTTTTATTTACCTTTTCTGTTCAGTTCCGGTCCTTGGCTCCATATCGGAAGTATCATTGTCTCCATTTTGCACTGTTCTCCAAAAAGAGATGGAGCCCGAGATTACCGGGCGTGTATCAGATTGTCTTTAAAATTTCACAGAGGACTATTATGTGGTCGTTAGGAAAGTTCCTTTCGGAAATGAAATGGATCCATAAGAAAACACAGGAAAAGGGGCCTGATGGACTTTCACTCAAAACAATCCTGTTTACGTGATAAAGTCCACAATTATTATCGGATTCTGATGAAAATTTCACAGAACGGTTGTAGGGTCATAAGGAAACTTCCTTTTGGAAATGAAGTGGATCTGTCATGATAAAGTCCAATTCGTTATTTTTTTATGCATTCCTCTTTAAGCAATTAACTTCCTTAAATATCAGATTTCTTTAACGGAAAACTTGATAACCAGTAGAGCATCTCAGGCCTTCATGGGCCTCTTGTTGAAATTTAAACTCTTTGTCTTTTGGGTTCAAAACATCATGGATAATGAAGAAATGGCTTAAAACTTTAAGATCATGGTTGAAGGTCAAATGATCAAATTCACCTTTTCCATAGCATATCTTTTATATCTAAGGATGCTTGAAAATATCTTGACATGCATAGCATTGATTTTACTTCAAATAGCAAATAATTATAGTAAGGTAATGATTTTTGCCACTTATAAAAATTTCAGTATGTGTGTGTGTTTGTGGGGGGTATGCTGTCTTTAACTCATGCTATCTTTAACTCATTACCAGACAGCCAAATTTTCGACTGGTCCAAATTAAAAGATGTTGCAGACGAAAAATTTTAGTTGATGAAATTTTAGATCTTTCATACTATTTTAGAATAAAACCTTGTGGATAATGAAGAAAATGCTTGTAACAAGCAATTCTGCATTATCTGTTAGATTTTTTACTGTAAAAGACAAAGAAATTTTCTCATGTTGGAATTGGTTTACCCATGAACAGAAAACAGAATTTTATGCTTCAAATTTTGAAATTGAGGGATGTTACAGATGGCAATATCAAGTTTATTAAATTTTGAAAGAAAAAGAACATCATGGGAAATGAACTTAATTCTGTGGGTGGACATATTTTAGCCAGTGGAGCAACGCAGGCATTCTTGGTCCTCTTGTTTGTTGAAACTTTAACCTAAAGTTTCAGTATGTTGAAAATTTGGTTTATAAAGTGTATAATGAACTCATTCCCACAGTGACACTTTTTGACTCCCCTCAATAAAAACTATTCAGAAAACATTTTGTAAATCGAAGAAATTGCTTGCAACAAGCATTTTCTTGATTTTCCTCAATATTTTCTTCTCAGAAGTTTGAAACAATTGAATATTTATACACTTTTAACTGTTGTCTGCAACTGCTTTCAATTTGGACCAGTCTAAACTTTTTCCGCCTGGTATTGAGTTAAGAAATTTGAATACTTTGTACAAATTCCAAAAGGATTATACTGGTATTTGTTTATGTTTTGTTGGGATTAGTTAAATGAAGTATGAGTTGTAATAGCTTTACTGAGGTCAGATAACTGTAGTAATTTGCAGTGGTCTTTCATACTTGATTCGTCCAGCTGTCTTTGACGATCTGTTTGATTCCTCTTTCAATTAACCCATTCCCACACACTGACGCATTTTGACGCTCCTCAAGAAAAACAATTGGGAAAACATTGTGTAAATGAAGAAATTGCTTGTTACATAACAACCAATTTCTTCATGTTACACAATGTTTTCTACCGTAAATTTGAAAAAAAGCTTGAATTTCATAAACTTTAAATTGACATCTGCAACTCTTTTGAATTTGGACCAGTCTCAAATTTTGCTGTCTGGTAATTGATTAATTGATTGCTCTTTTCCAAATCTTTTTGTTCAGAATTTTTTTTTTCATTTCTTATGCATGTCCAAATTGTCAAACATTAAATACCTTAGATACATGAACCTATTGTAGGACAGCACACTTTTAGACTGTCCCAATATGAAGAAAGTTGCAGACGACAATTCAATGTGTTTGAAATTTTTACATTTTAGAGGGCAGGGAAATTGAGAGGAATGAAGAAACTGCTTGTTACATAAGAAGTTTCATCATTTTCTGTGATGTATGAATAACCTTCTTTTCTTGCAGGGTGTAAAAAACTGGGCTTGTCTAGGAATGAGTTAATGCATTCATAGTACCATATAGTGAGAGTTGTTAAAAAAACAGCAAAAAACAACTTCTCAAATTGCATGTGCCATGTGTATTTTCTATGGAAATTGTATAGCCTCAAGCAACACATGTTACTACAAAAAAACCTTTTCATTTAAATTCATAAGCTGAATTACATTGAACTAGGAAAATTTAAGTCTTGAGTTATGAGAATTGTTTGAAAATTAATGATTAGCCATTCAGCTCTGCCTTGTCCTCTGGGAATTCATCATATACTCCACAACTTTGTTTGGTGGGTATATAGGAGTCAGCTTGTTGGTTGGTTGATTTGTTGGTTGTTTGGTCAGTCTGTCTGTAGCTTTTTCCTTGTCCCTTTAATTTCTTAGCAACTACTGCATGGATTTGATTCAACTTTAACCCATTCCCACACTATTCTGCTTTTTTGAGCCTTTGGAAAAAATATTTGTTGAAATGCAGAAATGCTTTTTCCTCCCCCCAAGTTAAAAAAAATCCAAAAATTTATCCACTAAAATTTGTCATCAGCAACTTTTTTATTTTGGACCAGTGTGAAATTTTGCTGTGTGGTAATAGGTTAAAGATAAACATCCTATTAAATAGAGATGAGCATATTGTAATTCGGTTGCAGTCCATGGTACTCTTAACAGAATTATGGCCCTTTGATGAAAGATCTTGTCTGCTAATTTTCATTTCATCTATAGAATGGATTTTACCCTATTACCACATGTGCAATTGGTATCAACAAAAGATACGCATGTTCCATTATGGTTACGGTCCATGACTTGTCTCTTGGAAATACAGGGTTTTGTTAAAAAAGAGAGGCTGATTTCTAGTGACAAAATTATTTTTTTTCTGTGACCTGGACAAGTTTTGGGGTATCAATCAATTTCAGTGATAATATAGTTTCTACCTGTTATAGTTGAAAGGCCATTATGTGGCAGAAATTTTTGCTTTGTCTCTAGCTTTACATCAAAGGCATGCAAAATTTACGTGCCACGACCATAGCGCAGTGTCAGACTCTCAGTCATGAAATCCAGGGTTTGATCCCCAGTTGTGGCAAATATCCTTTTAGACATTCATCTCCCACCAATGCGTGGATAATCTTAAACCTATGTGGGGTGAGCAGCTGGAGGCTTGTAAAGGATGTAGTGGTAGTACTGGTGTGAGAAACACTGGGAATCAATGATTAGGTTCTCCAGCCGCCATAATACGACTGATATACTGTTTAAGGTGGTACTAGGCCCCATTCCAATGAACAAACAAAATTTAGGATATTTTGCATTTTGTCATTATCTCTGTATTTACAGCAGCTGTTAACCTCAAACATTGAATTACATGTTCACCCCTAAGACAGTTCATCAAGGGGATAAGTATGGATAACTTGGTAAAAAAAGGAAATGCTTTGAAAAAGCAAACTTTACCTTCTCACACAATGTTTTCTACCTATATGGTACTTAAATTCCTATTTTTTACACACTTTGATTATTTCTGTAGCTTCCTACATGGGTAAACCCATCTCCATACAATCTGGATTTTTTACCACCCTAAAGAATTAAGCTTTGAATAAAAAAAATGTGAGAAATTGAAGAATTCTTATATAACAAGCAATTTCTTTATTTCCATCAATGTTTTCTACTTCCAACAACTACAATTTATGATCTGCAATTCTTTTTGATTTGGACCATTCTAGAATTTTGTTGACTTGTAATGGGTTAAAAACAGAATGAATCATCAGCTACATGTTGAACTGGAATTTTCTTGGCAACCACCAAGTTGAGCTGGTACCCAGGAGATAAGTATTGAGTTCCGTGTGAATTTTCTGGCTGGTTCTCTGCACGCTTTAATGGAATTCTCATGAAATTCCATGATTTATGGTTTGTGACTGTGCTTAGGTAAGATTGATTGAATTGGCTTTTAGCTTCCAAGCAATCTTGCATGTTTATGTGCTGTAGACATATAGTTAAGGAAAACATTGTGAAGAAAGGACCTTTAATGAGGTGACAAGGGTGCAGCTATCATGATTTCATCTTGTGTTTGTCTATCCGTCTTCCCATTTCATGGATTTTAATGAAATTTTTGCAAAATGTTCGTTTTCAAGGAACTTTCTGCGCATCATCTGGGTCTTGACAATTTTTAGTGAAGATAAAGAAAAAGGGGCCTTCATGTTTAAATGGCCTTCATGTTTAAATGTGTTTTTGAACAGAACTCTTTCCTTAACCAATTCCCACACAGTGACGCCTTTGGATGCCCCTCAAGAAAAATTATTTGGAAAAAATTGTGTAAAATGAAGAAATTGCTTTTAACAGTCAATTTCTTCATTTTCCACAATGTTTTCTACGCAGAAAGTTGAAAAATTTACATTTCATGTACTTTAAATTGTCCTCTGCATCTCCTTTCAATTCAGATCAGTCTAAAATTTCACCGTCTGGTAATGGGCTAATCATTGGCAGATTTGATTGGTGAAATTTCCACCGAATGTTTGTCATAACCGTTATTCTCGATGTGGGAAATGTTGGATTGTATTTTATTACTTTAGCTCTGCTACTATTTTACCAAGATCCTCTGTTGCCTGCTTAACCCATTCCCACTCAATCCCTCCTTTTTATGCCCCTCAACAAAAAAGCTTTGGAAAACACAGTGGAAAATGAGGAAATTGCTTGGATCAAGCAATTTCTTCAGTATCCACAATGTTTTCTATCCAAAAAGACGAAAAAATTTAAAATTCCATCAACTTGAAATTGTCGTCTGCACATCCTTTCAATTTGGTCTGGTCTAAAATTCCACTATGTTTGAATGGGTTAACCCATTGCCATACAGTGGCACTTTCTGATGCACTAAAAGAACATAATAATAGACAACATGGTGAGACAAGAAGAGTTGCTTGCTACAAGCTATTTCTTCTTTTCTTACAATGTTTTCTACTCTATTAGGCACCTATTTTCCAATTTTAGTGTAATTTGAAATACTTTATACAATTCCTTTCAATTTGGACCAGTCTAAAATTTTGTCGTCTGGTAATGGGTCATCCATTACAGTTTGGGAGTGTTATAGTTGAACACATGATTTGAAGGGGCTTGGAAATTTTCGTTTGGTAATGGGTTAATCTATCAAATCATTTATGAAAAGGATTTTATTGTTGAAAATCAATTTTTCCAAAGACTAGGGGAGGGTAATATTGCTTATCAGGGTTACACAGATTTTTCACCCTTTTAGGTCTGTGCAATAGCCTAGATTGATAGCATCTCCAGAAAAAAAAAATGATTTAAGGAAACAAAGGTTATTTCTTGTGTATTATGAAACCATTTACCATACAACAGAATTTAGACTGGATCTAAATTCAAAAAAGTTGCAGACTACAATTTTAGAGCAATGAAGTCTTAAAAAAATCTGTATATTTTGCCGTAAAAAACATTGTTTGAAATGAAGAAATTGCTTATTTGTCCTAATCCTGTGACACAATAAGGCTTTATGACACCTTCAAGAGAAAAGGCTTAGGAAAACATTGTGGACAATGAAGAAATTCCTTGCGACAAGCAATTTCTTCATTATCCACATTATGTGTGTCATCCTTGCACAACTTTCTTAAAAAATCGACTCCTTCTAAACCACTTAGCCAATTAGACAGAAACTTAATTAGGCAGGGATGATCATTCAGTGAAACTCTATTTAAAAATTCTTATATCATCAAATTCTATCAAAAACTGTGGTTTAATTTTTATTAGCTCAGCTGTTTTTGGAGAAAACTTGAGGTATTGCTATAGCCTTGGTGTCGTTGTTGTCGTTGAGCGAAAAACTTTGATATTTGTGATGTCTCTGGTTCAACTAAAGGCATTCACTTGAAACTTGGCACACTTGTTCACTATCAAAAGAGCAACCTATACTATCAAGGGGGATAACTCTAATGCATTTTATCCACTATCCGGAACCCAACAGCCAGGTGTAGGCACCCATAGGCAGTGCTCTTGTTTTGTTTAAACTATTTTTATTTTAGTTGGATTTGGATGAAAGCTTTAAGCTTTTATAGAGTTGCTCTCGCACTCTCACTATCCAGATGTTTTCACATCCCCAAAAGGGAGGCAGTGGCTTATTCCATTCCCACAGAACCCACTTTTTAAAGCGCCTTAGGAAAGAAGGTTGATAACTTTATGGATAATGAAGAATTTCTTTGTGTAATCCCCAAAAGACAAAACATGACATTTGCAACTTCTTTGAATTTGGACCATTCAAAATTTTGTCATATGGGAATGGGTTTAATCGACTGCTATCCAATTTTACAGCAGGGTAGACTCGGGCCGGCTATTAACCCATTCCCACACGGTGACACTTTTGGAAGCCAATCGAGAAAAACACTTTGGCAAACATAGTGTACAATGAAGAAATTGCTTGTGACCAGCAATTTCTTCATTTTACACCATGTTTTCTACCCAGAAAATTGAAAGAATCTAAAATTGAATCTTCTTTAGATTGTCATCTGCAACTTCATTCAATTTGGACCTGTCTCAAATTTTGTTGTGTGGGTATGGATTAAGTGTCTTACCCACACAATGATGGTGGGTCTGGAATACAGTGACAAAGTGACTAGAATTACGGGAAAAGGAGTCTTATTGACAATTTCCTTGTTACCACTCTAGAGGTTATAATTTTGGCTTTATCTTTCTCAAATTTGCAGAAACTGTTTGCCTGGTCTTGAAAAAGATCCCTATTGATTGAATAAAGTCAGGCATTCAGACTCATATCAAGGGGTCTTAAAAATTTCCATTTACTACTCTGGATGTCATAATTGGGCTCGATGTTTCTTGAACTTGCTGAAAATTTTTGTAATGTAAATAGGAAGTTCTCTATTGAATATGGTGATATTCTTAGTTACAAATATCACAGGAAGAATACTAGAAAAAAACCTTGTTACCACTCTAGAGGTCACAATTTTTGCTTAATCTTTCAAAGACTTGCTGAAAATATTTGTATGATTATGAAGAACTACATTGAATGTTCTGACCTTCTGCCAATAACAGGGGAAAAAGGACTAATTAACAAACTCCTTGTTACCACTCTGGAGGTCAAAATATTGGACCAATCTTTCTCAAACTGACTGTAAATGGTTGTATCATCATGCAAGAAGATCCCGCAGTAGCACATGGTGACCATCCATCTTTTTGTCGAGCCCTCTTCAGTGAGCGAGACATAGTTGTCGCTATGGCAAGTCAGTGTATGTACATTAGTGTGTTAGTCTGTCTGTCTGAATATGTCCGTACAATTACTCCTACATTTATGGATGGATTTCAAAATAACTTGGCACAATTATTCTCTATCATGAGTAGATGTGCCGTTTGAAAGAATTTTTGGGATAGTTCTAATATCAAGGTCACATCTCAAGGTCAGGCACTAAAATTATGATTGTCAAGAGCATTTCTCCTACAATTATTGATGGATTTCAAAATGAATTGGCACGATTATTCTTCATCATGAGTAGATGTGCCATTTGAAAGAATTTTTTTGATAGCTGCAAGTTCAAGGTCAAATCCTAAGGTCAAACACAAAATTGTGCTTGTCCGGAGCATGATGCCTACAAAACTTTGTGGGCTCGACAATAGCTGTCCTCAGAGACATCCATCTAGTATGAAGTTAAAGGATGCATTAAATTGGCAATTAAATTTCTGCTCTTCCAATCACAACATTTTGCCTTTATATCCATTTGACTTCGTGAACATATCTGAATTGATACAATATTTGAGTTGAATAGTTAGCTCGAGAAAGGAGATTGAGGTGAGTGATCTAGGGCCACCTTGGCCCTCTTGTTTTAAATCTTCATCAATTTGTTGTTCGATCAGACCATCCTATAAATTTGTCACCTAGTAATGAGTTAAACAAATCTATATAACTTGCAAAGAAGTTTTCTTCAGAGATTAGTTTACACAAGTCAGATAGGACTGGTAAAGAAGATTTAAACTTAAGGGTTTGAATTTAAAAGTTTATTGGTCCTTTAGAACTGCCCTTATCAGGATTGACCAAGTTTAAACATTATTTCTACCTGCTTGCCAAGTAGTCAAACATTAACAAGCATCGCAGTCTGTTAGGTTCACACACTTACGGTGTCACATGATAACTCCTAAGTAACGATTTTAACCTTATTTGGGCAACAGTACATGTGTACGATCTTGTAGAACTTGGAAATTTTGACGTTGAACAATCATTCTGATAGGCTTTAAGTTTTGGATCTTCTTGGTGTTCATAAAAGGAAACAAAATTTTCAACTTTTTGTGGACAAATAAGGAAACGGGGAAAACCACTACAGAGAACTAAAACAAAATAGTTTAAGTCGGTGCATTTGAGGACATTCGACTATTTTGAGATTTTTCGGACTTTGTGCTATACCTGGTTTTATCCTGTTGCAAAAATGTACGTATAATTACTTAAAATGTCAAATAATGGTAACATATGCCTGGAAACATTTTCTTTAATTTCTTTATTAATGATAGTATGATTATAGGGTTATCTCAAAGTTAATAATTTGATGGTTGAAATTTTGTAAGTTTTGAAATTTAATTAGTTTTTGTGAATCGGAAAGATAGTCTATTGAAAAATTTGAGTGAGTAACCAAAAAATCATGATTTACGTTAATTAATAGTGCCTAACATAAGAGTTTCATAAATTTTTTACAGATGATAATACTGCTTTTTTAAGGACATATTTGTCCTCTCACTTTAAAGCATTTTTTTTATCTGAGATGTCTTTAACCACAAACAACTTCTTCATTATCAACAGTGTTTTCAAACCTAAAATTCATCAGCTAAAAATTTTTGTCTGCAACTTCTTTCCATTTGGACCAGTCTAAAATTTTGTCATCTAATAATGGGTTAGGCAATGGATGTTTAAAAGCATAATTTTGCATTTTGTTAACTGAAAATGTCTTTAAACCCACTCCCACACAATCCCAATTGTTTTATGCCCCTCAACTATAAATTGACGTCTAGAACTTCACTTAAATTTTACACCAGTTTCAAATTTTCTTGTTAAATGATGGGTTAACCCTTTCCTGTACAAACACAGGATTTTAGGACGCTGTGATTTTATACGTGAGAAACATTGTGGAGAAAGGAGAAATTTCTTGTGACAAGCAAGTTCTCCTTTTCCACGATATTTTCTACCACAGAAAAAGGATTCATCCAATTTTAACTGTCGTCTGCAACCTCTTTGAATTTGGACCAGTCTAAAATTTCAAAAAAAAGGGAAAGTGTTAAATTTCATCAACAGACTTGATAATTAAACTTAACAGTAAAGCTCTAGGATATCCTTGAGTCCATCTAAAGTCTTTTTATGCCATGTATTGGTGACAGACATATAGAGTTATCACTATCCCTGCGTGAATTTGTGCGCGGATTAGATGGGTGGGTCCATGTCTTGTCTGGAGTATGTCTTCTTCATAGATTTATGTTTTTCAAAATAACTTGTCACATTTGTTCCCCTTCAAGTACACTAGTGTCATGCATAAAGTTTTCTTGGATACTTACAAGTTCAAGGTCACAGCTGAGGGTCATGTTACAAGCTCATAGAAGGGTCATTCATGTCTGTCACACATTTTCAGGTTATTTTCATCCTTTCCAGAATTGCATTTGAATCAAAGGATTGAAAACACCCAAAGCTCTTGTTGTGGATTAGTATTTCTTACCAAATATTATTCATTAACCCTTTCCTGTTCTGTCTCTGGTTTTAATGTCTCTGTGATTTTGAGAAAATATTGTAGAAAAAGAAGAAATTGCTTGTAACAAGCATTTTCTTCTTTTTCAACAATATATTCTATCCTACTGAATGGTTAATTTTCCAAGAAAATCAACTTTCAATTTTTGTCTGAGTAACCTTTGAGTTTTGACGGGTCTAAGATATTGAAAAACAGGAAAGGGATAAGCAACTCTGGCTTGATAAGGATAAGCAGGTGGTGTATACATGTACTAGAATCAGACTGCACATATTTGCTGGCTGATCTTAGTCTATACCTCCTGCAACTATAGGAATATTCCAGGTTCACCATTACAAGTGTGAATAAAAAAAGAAGAAAATTTTGACCAAAAAGTAGGTCCTTTAAGAACTTTGATTTTAATACATTTTTTGAAAATAGAATTTATGCATCATGACAAGGGTGAGGAATTGAAAAACAAAAACTTTGGTAAAAAATCTGATCCAAGGTACCTTTAAAATTAATTCTATCTCAATTCTATCTCAATATGAAATAGAATTTTGAAGTGCTTGAAATTTAAGTGAAGTATTAAAAGGGGAATAACACTCTCTTAAGGCAATGGGTTATTGAAATTCAATCTCAATTTATCAAATTTGAGCCAAAGTAATTAAATGAACTCTTTAAATTTCCATTAATTTTCCATGAAAGGTAATTAGTAACACTTAATAGGCCAATCAAACGGTTCTTTAGCTTGAAACTTACTTATCCGATTACCATACAACACAACATATAATTCTGCTCGAGAAAAACGAAAAACGGCTGATGAAAACTTTGCTATTAACCCATTCTCAAGCAGTGACACTTTTGTACGCCCCTCAAGAGAATCAATTGGGAATTCTCAATTGGGAAAGCTTTGTGAAAAATGAAGAAATTGCTTATTACAAGCAATTTCTACATTTTTCACAATGTTTCTATCCAGAAAGTTGCAAATAACTAAAATTTCATAACTTTTAGAATGTCGTCTGCAACTCTTTTCAATTAGGACCAGTCTAAAATTTTGTGATGTGGTAATTGGTTAAAGGAGACATTCCTTGTAACAAGTAATTTCTGCTTTTCTCACGATGCTGTCTATGCTAAATTCTCTAAGTACTCGTAGTTCAATTTAAACCTCTGTTGAATGTCCATTTGTAATTGAATGGGTCGATAATCATAGACCTATGTGGGATAGCAGCTGGAGGCTAGGAAAGGATGTAATGGAAGTACTGGTGTGAGAAAAACCAGGATTCCATTGTTAGGTGCTCCAGCCACTGAGATATAACTGAAAGATTGTTGAAAGTGGCGTAAAACTCCATTCAAACAAACAAACCATTTGTATTTATGTTTGGTTTATTTGCCAAGCCCACTGTCCTACAGAATGGCAGTTCAAATGGGAAATCAAACTACATCTATTTACATAGTTAGTGGTCAAGAACATGAAACTAATGCCAAATCTCATATTGACAACTTAACCCTTTCCCACGTTAGAAAATTTTAGAGTTGTCCAAATTGAAAGAAATTGCAGACGACAATTTTAAGTCATTGAAATGTTTAAAACCATTGTCTTTTTTGGGCAGAAAATATTGTGGATACACACAAAAGATTTTTAAAGTTCCATACAACTGAAAATTGGTATCTGTATCTCCTTTGAATTCGGACCAGTATAAAAATTTGTCATCTGGTAATGGGTTAAAATAATTTCTTTTAATGCTGAGCATATATTTAGAGTTTCAAGTGAATGCCTCTGGTAATACTAGATTAGGTACGAAGGTTTCAGAACAACAACAAGAATTAGATGCATCAACTAGCAAAGACTAGGCTATATCAATTCATCGCTCAGATTTTATCTGAAAACAGCTTAATGTTAATTCTAAGGATGCATCCATAGCATTGATGATACAGTATAGAACATCCTTGATTTGACAATCATTTCAATTGCATTCCAGACAATCATGTTTAATCTGCGTTCAGTCCGGTATCAATCATGGTTTTTGAATGTGATCAATCAATCCTAAACAGAAAGTGTTCGATCAACAGCATGCAATCATTCCAATAATTAAAATCACCATATTAGTTTTGGCAATTAATAGTTTCGTTTACATTAATTTCAGTGATTTAAAGTTAAAAAATTATAATAATAATATTTTCATTTAGGTTGATCCCTGGTGTTGTAGTGATTGAATGAAACATTTCATTGATTGAATGGTTGAGTCTTGACCACAATGCGTTCAATCCATTCGGAACAAAAAGCTATCAGCATTCAATCACAACCATTCAATCACGATTGTATAGTGTTCAAGCACATTCCAACCAGATCGTAAAATGCATGATGTTCTGTTCTGTAGCGTGCCAGACTCTGAGTTATTAGGTCAAGGTTTCTTTCCCTGGTTGTGGCAGATATCCCCACTGACATTTTTTTTCCACCAATGGGTTTATAATTGTAAACCTAAGTGGGATTAAAGGGTGTTGTGATAGTTCTAGTGTGAGAAATACCAGAAATAAATGGTAGGTGATTCAGACACTTCGATATGACTGAAGTTATGTTAAAAGTGGCGTTAAAACCCAATTCAAACAAACAAAAACTTTAGATTTGTCCCCTTTTCCAGTTTGAAAGAAGTTGCAGACGGTAGTTTCAATATGATATTTAATTTTGTTTGCCTTTTAGGGAAAAAAGAAGAAACTGCTTGTTAAAAGCATTCACTACATTTTCCACAATGTTTTCCCAAGCTTTTTCTTGAGGAGCATGAAAAAACAGAAATACGTCGGCATGGGTTAACTAATATTATGTAAAGCATGCCTGTAGCTTTGAGATAATGACTTGCATGTTCATTATCCTTGTCATGCCGAACCTGGAATAATCCTAATTTGGCTGGAGGTGTAGACTAAAGGTTGTTGTTTGCAACTCTTTTGAATTTGGACCAGTTTAAGATTTTGTCATATGGTAATTGGTAAAGGGTACCATTTTTCCTATGACAAGCCACGTAAACAATTAAAGGTCATGACCTCTTGGCTAATGAACATCATTGTAAATGCATTAACTAAGATAAGCAGTTAATTGACTCACAAACGCCTAACCGTTCCTCAGAGCATTGTCTACTCATGAATTTTCTATTTGCCAATAAGAACCTTTAACCCATTCCCACACAAGCCCTCCTTTTTAAGCCCCTCAAGGAAAAAGCTTTGGAAAACATTGTGGAAAATGAAGGAATTGCTTGTATCTAGCAATTTCTTCATTAACCACAATGTTTTCGAACCAAAATGACGAGAAAATTTAAAATTCCACCAACTTGAAATTGTCGTCTGCAGATTCTTTCAATTTGGACCAGTCTAAAATTTTGTTGTGTGGGAATGGGTTAAAGACCCAGTAAAACAATATTCATAAAAGATTAGGGGTCTGTCACAGGTCAGTTAGAGGTGGCACTTCAGAAATGAATTTTCATGTCGGTGTAATGCTCATTATTGAGTTAGAAAATCTGCGAAGAGTGAAAGTTTTTCAGCCCTCAGATCAGCTTGCATAGATCCAGGTTTAAAGTAGTTGCAGATACCAATATGTGGCCATTCAAATGAGTTCAAGTAGCAGAGGATAACATGAGAATGTGTAACAATTTATAGATGTTCAAAAGCTATAATGAGTGATCAAAGATCAATTCTGTCTATACCTGTATTGGCAAAATTGACCTTCGATCACTCTATAACTTGTAAATCTATACCTATGCAATCAAATTGATCCTTCATAATATATCACAAATAAAAGTTACAAACCCAATTCCTGCACTAAAATATTTCAGGGTGGTCCAAAATAAAAGAAGTTGCAGACGACACTTCAAATTGCATTTAATTGAAAAATAACTGAAACAAATTGTAGTACAAATTCTCCCTTTTCTGCAATGTTTTCTACAACTAAATTTCTTCAGCTTGTGAAAAATTTGGATTGTGGAACAAAATTGTTTGTTTACTACATTTTTTGTTATAAA
This sequence comes from Fragum fragum, assembly GCA_946902895.1. Lineage (NCBI taxonomy): Eukaryota > Metazoa > Mollusca > Bivalvia > Cardiida > Cardiidae > Fragum > Fragum fragum. The sequence continues at coordinate 21,949,055 of OX336370.1, read as the reverse complement.
GCCAGTTGCAGTTAACCAGTGAATTGCAATTATCAGGGATTCAATAAGAGGATTCAACTGTATTTGCCTTTTTACGACTTCATGGTCAACTTACAAGATCAAGGTCAAACACTCCTTTCGGGATTGTTGGTGCGGGTGAATCTACCATTATGCCTCATTTTGTTCTTTTAGGATTGTCAGTTGGGATAAATTTACAATTGCTTCCATATAATGTGAAATCTCTTCTTCAAAGAAACCATCTGATGGATTTCAACAAAATTTCACCAGAATGATCCTTTGGTGACCCCTTATTAGATTGCTAAAAAGGAATTGATTGGCTGTAAACACTGCTCTAATGAATTCGGCTTATTTCCATACTTGGTAAACGGTGAAAAGCAACAATCTACAGGATGGTTTTCAACCAAAATTCTCAGGAATGATACGTAAATTCAGGCTGGTGGAGCAAATTAGAGCTCAAGCGCCTCTACTGTTCTTTGAGGATTGTCAGTCCGGAAAAATCTACCATTTTGTCTTATTTTGTTCTTTCAGGATTGTTAGTTCGGATAAATCTACCATTGTGGCTCAGGTACAGGAACGTGTGATTGGACCCGGCAGTGAGTCAGGTGGCAAGAGAATGGGGCGGAAAAAAATACAGATCTCTCGCATTGCTGACGAGCGCAATAGACAGGTAAATTGTTTATTTGAATCATTCAATCTCCATTTGTCAGAGGGCCCATTATCATATTGATTGTCCGTCAGTGTCTATCTTTGCTTAATTTAAGCTTTTTATTCAAACAATTTTCTCATTTTCTCTAAACCCATTCATACACAATGACACCTTTTGACTCCCCTCAAGAAAAGCAATTGGGAAAATATTGTGTTAAAATGAAAAAATTGCTTGTGACAAGTAATTTCTTCATTCTATACCATGTTTTCTACCCAGAAAGTTGAAAAAGTCTAAAATTTCATAAACCTAAAACTGTCTTCATCAACTCCTTTCAATTTTTACCAGTCTAAAATTTTCTGTAAATTTCTTTCTAATGTTAAGCTTTATAAATCTTATTCTGGGGATTTATCAAGTAGATTTCAACAAAATTTGAATCCATTCTGAAATGGATTTAAATGAAAAAAAATATCCACAATATTTCCACAATGTTTTTTCCCTCAATGGACGAAAAAATGAAAATCTCATCAACTAAAAACCGTCGTCTGTAACTTCCTTGATTTTGGACCAGTCTTAAATGTTGCTGTCAAAAAATTTAACACATAAATTTATTCCTTAGTTGTTAGAAAACTTAGGTTGGTGTAAGTGTGTTATAAGATTACTTTTTATTTGGTATACTCTGTAACTACTGGGGTAATTTCAAAGGATGGTATTTTTTTTCCTTTCCAGCTGGAATATTGAAATCTTTTGAAACCATATTATGTGTAATCAATAAATTCAGGCCTGTGGAGCGGTACAGACACTTAAGTGTCTCTTGTTAACCCATTTTCACATAATGACGCTTTCTGACACCCCTCAAGAAAAACTGTTTGGAAAAAATTGTGTTAAATGAAGAAATTGCTTGTAACAAGCAATTTCTTCATTTTACACGATGTTTTCTACCCAGAAAGTTGAAGAAATCTAAAATTTGATAAACTTTAAATTGTCGTCTGCAACTCCTTTCATTTATGACCAGTCTAAAGTTTTGCAGTCTGGTAATGGATTAAAGATCACAATAACTCAGTTTACGTCAGTGAAAATCTTGACTACACTATTCTAGCCTTTACTGGTGTCAAAAGATGGATATATTGTTTCATCCTAACTGCTTTCTGTCTATCCAAAGCCTGCAGTCGGCAGCCCGTCAGACTCATAATCTTCAAACATGGGATGTCATGGGTTCAATCCCTGGTGGCGGCACATATTCTTTCCGACATTTGTCTCTTTCCAATGGATGGATGGTTGGATAGCAGCTGGAGGCTAGGAAAGGATGTAGTGGTAGTACTGGTGTGAGAAATACCAGGAATCAATTGTTAGGAGCTCCAGCCACAGCTATATGACTGAAATACTGTTAAAAGTGGCGTTAAACCACATTCAATCAATCAAACCAGCCAAAGCTCATTTTAGCAGGATACTTAACATTTCTATGTTTGCTTTAACTTTGGAAATAGTATTCTATTCCATTTTAAATTTTGCTGACTTGCAGATTTGTCACACACTATCAGAGACATGATGAATATATTTAATAGGATTAAAAGTCTCGCATATTTTGATTTTATCCTTGAAATGATATAAGAGATGCATATTGACAAGCCCACATTGAAGTTTTTGCTTCTTTAATGGATTTAAAAAGCCCTATTTTTGAAAAATATAACTGATATGCAAGATAATCTTACCCACCCTCGCATAAGTTCTCTGTTATGCAGCAACAATTCCCAATGATGCAATCTAATTGATTCATCATAATATGACCTACATCCAGGCTACAGTCATTCAGTTTCTATTCAGAGGATTTTTTTTTAGCTTGGCTGTTTTTGGAGAAAAAAGTTGCCATAAAATTATCATAATAAGAAGACGGGTTAGAGCAAAAACACTGAAAGTGTCTAAACATTGTCTAGACACTTACAACATTTTGCACTAATCAGTCAATATGCATCATTGTCTCTCTTATTATGGTGCAAAAGATATTCGTCTCAAGTTTCACTGAATTTTCGTTCAACTTCACAAATGCAACCTATCCTTTCAAGGGAGGTAACTCTGAATGCTTTTTAAAAAAATTATTTCCCTTTTTTGCCTTAGATTTCTTTTTGGCTTTAGAACCCAACAGCTGAAGGTCAGGTGTCTGAAGGTATTGATCTTGTTGAATTAAAGATAATTGTGACAAAAAGAATTCTTTAGTAAAACCCTTTATTCTGGGTACCCATTTGAATCGTCTTATTGAGATACAGGGATTAAACATGAAACAACAAGTTAAGAAAGTCATTACACTTTTGAGATACAGGGGTTCAACATGAAAGAACAGTTTAACTTCTATCATGCTAAATTTAAAATTCTTGTCTGAAATGCAGTAATATCAAGGAGCTGAAATCACTGTAAACACTTGCTTTGGGTCAATATTTCATTTGAAAAATAATTTCATAAACAACTAAGACTTGAAAGGGACGAGCAGACGATGTGGTAATTGCAGTTTTGTCTGCTGCATTGCTCTTAGTGAATAAAGTTGATCATGTCAAAAGATTCCTTTAGTAAAGCCCTATATTGTGGGTATACTCATTTTAATGGTCTCATTGAGATGATTCAATTGAATATAAGGATTAAACATTGAAACAACAATTTTAGAATGTGGTCATACCTTCTTTAAGGGGTGTGGAATTCCTATAAACGAATCGTGTGGCAGATAGATGCTGGATTTCAGCATTTACTTCATTACCAACAATGTTTACTCAAAATTTACCTCTTTGCTATTATGCAAACAATGTCATTTTGATTCCGGACAAATAGGAAAGTCCCTCTTACTTGTCTGGGGACAAGTGGAGAAAATTGAACTATTTCCATACCCCTGTCATGGTAACTGCACTATTGTTGCACTTAATAATTGTTAATGGAACAATAGTTCCACATTGCTCTTTTTAACCCATTACCAGACAACAAATTTTAGGCTTGTCCAAATTCAAAGGAGTTGCAGATGTCAATTTAAAGCTTTTGAAATTTTATATTTTTTCATCTTTCTGGGTAGAAAAGATTGTGGAAAATGAAGAAATTGCTTGTAACAAGCAATTTCTTCATTTTACACAATGTTTTCCTAATTGTTTTTCTTAAGGGGCTTCCAAAAGCATCACTGTGTGAGAATGGGTAAGTCAAAGTTTCTTATCAAAACCTAATATTGTTTGATATGACTCCTTGAGATGATTCAAATGAATATTCACAATATAGGGTTTAAAGGGGAAATGACGACATTAGAATGTCCTTGTACTTTCTTATCAGGAACTTAAATTCAACTGGTGTCTCAGGGTAATTGCACTATTGTTACTGTGACAATTCTGCCGTTCTGCGTGGGCAGGACAACATGACATCCATACTGATTTAGAAATGGGGAATTTATCATGCACTGTTGTCTGCGACACCAGTAGACTTGCAGACAATTAGTTCTTTTCATTGATGTGACAGAAAAGCAATTTAAATAACGCATAATTCAATGCCTTGGTGATCGTTTGTTCTCAACTGTGGGCAGGCTTATTGCCTGTAGTTTAAGAAATAATGCTGATATCCCTGATATAAAACCTTTTCATAAAGATCCTAAGGTAATTCTAAGTTAACCCTTTCCAACACAATACTGCTTTTTTACCCAATTTTACACAATCTATCCTACCCTTCAAGAAGATCCTTAAATTCCATCAACTTAAATTGTCATCTGCAACCTCTTTAAATTTGGATGAAAATTTGTAGTCTGGTAATTAGTTAAATTGCTTGGTGAAAAAATTATTTTCTATATCAGAGCTTCCACTTATTTATTGTAAAATGAGACATTTGAATGCTCTTGCATTATCATATAGCGTTTTATTCATAGTTATCTCAGATTTGATCAAATTAGACCCTCAGTGAATATTATCTGCTTGAAAACATCTTGAAATTTAATGTAGCGATATGACATTGTTTAATTCATTTCTTAATGGCGGAGGAAATTCTGAATAGCCAAAAAGAAGTTGTGATTAGGACTGATTGAATTTGATAGATTGATTAACCCTTTCACGTATAATATCTGATTTTTATGTTCCTGTGAATTTTTGCTCTTGCAACAACAATATCCCTTAGATTTTTTTTGAAGTGAAACATTGATTGGAAATAAGAAATGTCTCGTCAAAAATAACTTTCAATACATTTGTTTGTGTTTCAGGTGACCTTCACGAAAAGAAAGTTTGGTCTAATGAAGAAGGCATACGAGTTAAGTGTGTTATGTGATTGTGAGATCGCCCTCATAATTTTCAACAGCGCTAACAAGCTGTTTCAGTATGCCAGTACGGATATGGACAAAGTTCTCCTCAAATACACAGAATATAACGAGCCCCATGAAAGCCGGACAAATAAAGACATTATAGATGTAAGTTTTTACATTGCATAATTTCTTCTATCCCAAATGACTTCCACACAATTGCTCATACCACATGAGAAAATTTTAGACTGCTCAAAATTGAAAGAAGTTGCATAGTTCCAAGCAATTTCTTTGTTTTACATGTTTTCCTAATTGTTGTTCTTGAGGGGCATCAAAAAGTGTCATATTAAGGGAGTGGGTTAAACCCTTTAAGAAATCTATTGGAGAAGACATAATGCGAAAGTGATAAATTGATAGTAAATACAATTTTTCTTTTTCTCGTAATAGTTTATACGCAATATTGCACTTACATTTCAGTTTCACTCAATTTGAAATATCGTCTTCAACCTGACTCAATTATGGCCTGCCTAAAATTTTGTCATATGGTAATTGGTTGGATGAATATAGTTTATAGGTGACCAATACAGGGTTACTATGACAGCCTATTCAAGCTGTTGTCTTATCAACCAACAAACTAATTTTCTTTCCAATGAGACAATAAACCAAGGCCCCCATGTGGTGGTACTATCCACCGAACACATCGAAGAACCAGGTGGCGATCTCAGCAGTTTCGTCCGGTATCCTTGCACATTCTCCGTAACAACTAACTGTCTAATGGAAGCGTCGCTCATATGGACATGTGCTACGGTAGTGACGATAAATAAACGGAAATACACACACATATAGAGGAGAAGAGGATCCTATGCCCTGAATGGAATAGCTTTGTGTACCAGATCTACAAGTTACAATAGTTCATCAAACCATTGTCATGCACAAAATTTAAGGAAACATCAAAATATTGAATTGAACTCTGATTCCTCTCCTGCAAAGTAATTGCTTTGATTATCCCTTTAGTTTACTATCAAGCTCTTATGGCGGGGATGGCCATGTCCGACATGGCTCTTGTTTCCACAATGTTTTTTCAAGTATAAGAACACTGGGATGTAAAACTAGGGACTGAACAGGAAAGGGTTAAAGGTGTATCTATTGTACAGGAATGATTTTCTTTTATATAGTTAAAATGAAGAAGCTGTTAAGGAATGCTAAAGAACAGAAACAATCACTTCTCAGAACGTGCTGTATTGCAGAAACAACAGAAAGACCAGGTTCAATTTGGGCCAATCTATGATTTTGTCTTCTGGTAATGGGTTAAGCCATTCCCACACAGTCACGCCTTTTATGCCCTTCAAGAATTATATGAGAGAAAACAAGCAGTTTCTCCTTTTATCTCATTATTTTCCATCTGATATAGCCCTTAGCTTTCTCTGAAATGTCATTTTCAACTTCTTCCAATTTTGGCCAGTCCAGATTTTTTTCATATGGTAATGGATTAATGATGACTGGAATTTTAACAGTATTCATTAACCCTTGTCATACTGAGCCCGGAATATTCCTGTTTCGGTAGGAGGAAAAGACAGAGATCAGTTGCACATATTTGTAGTCTGATCTTAGTCTACCCCACCTGTTTGTCCCATATAAGCCATCATTGTTTATAAGATCTAATTTTCAAAAGAATCGCATTCAAGCCATCAGGCGCTGAGTTCCAAGAAAGACTTATACTCAGCATGATAAGGGTTAACATCTTTTATAAATGATGGTATATGTATAATTATATAATCCATGGACGATATTAAAGAACTGGATCATGATGGGAGAAAACTATGCATTAGAGAGTGGTATTTCATTCATATTTTCATTTGTTCATCTCAAATATCATATTTCTTACAGCTTTTATTGCATGCATACTTACTTTTCTTCTTAAAATATCATTTGAGAATATTATAAAGATCATTATTTGAATAACAGGCCTATATTTTCTAAAGTATTGTTTTGTGATTAACTTATCAAAGTTATATACATTATTGGGATTTTTTCATAAAAAATACATTTGAAATATCACATTATAAAATTGCTGAAGTTGCATAAGAAAATCTTTCACTAGAATGATGGTGGATCAAAAAAATTAAAGTTTTCTTGCAGCGAGAAGCAAATAAAATGGGTATCTTTTCTTTATTAAACCATTACCAAACGGCAAATTTTTAGACTTATTCAAATTGGAAGGATTTGCAGATGACAATTCAATGATTATGAAATTTAAGATTTTTTCAACTTTCTGTGTAGAAAAAATTGTGTGAAATTAAGAAATTGTTTGTTACAAGCAATTTCTTAATTTTACACAATGTTTTCATAACTGTTTTTCTTGAGGGGCATCAAAAAGCGACATTGAGTGGGAATGGGTTATGTAATATTCTGTTATCAAACAACAAAGTTTTAGACCAGTCTAAATTAAAAAAAAGTTTGCATATGACAATGATTGTTAGTTGATGAAGTCTTAAAATCTTTCTCTTTTAGGGTAGGAAACATTGTGGATAATGAAAAAATTGCTTATAACAAGTAATTTGTTAATTTTCCACAATGTTTTCCAAAGCTTTTATGATACAAGGGGGGGGGGGGTGGTTGTGTGAAAGTGTTTTGGTGTGGAAATGGGTTAATAATATTATGTAATACAGTAAACTCCAGTTGTAATAATAAGCAGGGGACAAAGAAAAGAATATTGTTATGTCTAAATATCACTATAACTAATGAATAAATACAAAGCCCCTACAGGTACAATGAAATCAAAATTTCATCAACTAGAACTTGTTGTCTGCAACTTCTTCAAATTTTGACCGGTCTACAATTTGTCTGGTAATTTGTAATGTGTTTGTTCAACAGCATGGAAGAAATATTGGTAATGTATTGAAAAAAGGCATCCATTTGGTGTTTTACGAGATTTTAACGACTGATCAAATATTTACTGTTACAGATATCATTGCCGAGCTCCCAACCCATGAAAACCTGATTTAAGTCAATATTGGGGCTCATAAAACCTGTGAAGCAAATATTTATACCCTTCTGAGGAGCAAAGATTGTCAAATTATGAAGGCTTGTCATACAAATACAAATGCTAATGGGAATACACAATATCAAGACTAATATCTATTGAAAAATTTGGGGAAATTTTGATTAAATCAGCAAAATGGCTTCTGCTGAGCAACTATTAAGATGGACTGTGCTAAAAATGGCTTCCTTTTGAGCAGCAGTTTGTATGGATAATGCTAAAATCAGCTAAAAATGTTTTCCATTTATTTGTTTTTTAAGGGGCTCAAAAAGCGTCATTGCCTGAGAATGGGTTAACCCCTTTGCACACAATCATGCCTTTTACACCCTTCAAGAAAAAGCTTAGGAAAACATTTTGCAAGCAAATTTTCCTCATTTCCAATTGGGTTTTGTTCCCAAAGGAATGAAAAATGTCAAATTTAAAGCACTTGAAATTGTTGTCTGCATTCCTCTTTAATTTTGGACAAGTCTATAATTTTTTCATCTCATGGTAATGAGTAAAATATCATGATCATACTTATAAATCATCAGTAGCTTAACCCATTCCCACATAAGAAATCTTAGACTGGTCCTAATTTAAAGAATATGCAGACGACAATTTTAGGCTGATGAAATTCTAAATATCTTTGTCTTTTGGGCTAGAAAACATGTGGACAATGATGAAATTGCCTGTAACTAGTGATTTCTTCATTTTGCACGATGTTTCCAAAGCTTTCATATAGAGGGGCGTTTAGAAGCGTCATTGTGTGGGAATGGGTTAAGTGACCTAAAAAAAAGCATTTTAAAAACCATATGATTTTATCATATTGTTGCCATTTAGAGTAGGATTTTTGATGAACTTAAATTGATATTCATTCTGCTTAGAAGATTTGATCACAAAAATATTCCTCTAATATGCTCTTAATTGCAATGAAGTGATATATTAACCTTTTTCTATGTACAATCCCTTGTTTTTAGGCCTTTGTGATTTTATACTTGAGAAATCATTGTGGAAAAAGAAGAAATTGCTTGTAACAAGCAATTTCTTCTTTTACCACAATATTTTCTAACCAGTAGGTTGGTTTCTTTTAAAATTGCACCTACTTTGAATTGTAGTCTGCAACTCCTTTCAAATAGGACCAGTCTAAAATTTTGAAAAACAGGAAAGGGTTAATATATTAGGAGCTAGTATGCATGAGTCAGGCATTAAAACTTGGCACAATTTCTAAGTTCACATGGAGTCTTCCTAATTATAAAATAGTTTCAGGTTGTCTGCCATTATATGGTCAATAAAATGTTGAGAGGAAAGGGGAATTGCAAGATAGGAGAATAAATAACTGTATATATAACTTGCATACATGGTAAACTCTGATTGATATAACCTGGCGTTCTTAAAAAATAAAACAGCAACAACAAAAAAACCCCCCACACACCGTAGTCAAATAATATATTAATGCATTCCAACCCAGTCCCCCTTTTTTACGCCCCTCAAGAAATCAGTTTTAAAAAAATTGTGGATACTGAAGAAATTGCTTACTACAAGCCTTTTCTTGTTTTGTTCTAACAAACTGAATATTAGTTTTACCCATTCCAACACAATGACACTTTTTGACGCCCTCAAGAAAAAAAAATTCAAAAACATTGTGAACAATGAAGAAATTGCTTGTTACAAATTCCAACAAGGAAACTTGTCCTCTGCAACTCCTTTCAATTTGGACCAGTCTAATATTTTGCCATCTGGTCATTGGTCAAATGCACAACAGAGAGAGGTTCCATGGCCTTTGAAAGTCAGATCTTCTCTCTGAGGAAGGAAAGACCAGTTTTACCCTTTCCCACACAAGCCCTCCTTTTAACGCGTCGAAAGAAAAAAGCTTTGGAAAACATTGTGGATAATGAAAAAATTGCTTATGACAAGCAATTTCTTCATTATCCACAATGTTTTCTATCTAAAAAAACGAAAAAAATTAAAATTCCACCAACTTTAAATTGCCATCTGCAGCTTCTTTCAATTTTGACCTGTCCAGAATTTTTTTGTGTTGGAATTGGTTAATTAAACAAAATTTCGTTTATTTGGTCACTACCACAATATTTTCTACATGAAAGACAGATGTTTTGAAAATCACAAAAAATATTCTAGTTAAATTGTTGTAACTTATTTGCAATTAGACCAAGCGACAATTTGGTTATTTCTTAAAAAGTTTAACCCTTTCCTGAATAAACTGGGGATTTTATGTGGATGTGATTTCATGCTTGAGAAAACGTTGTGGAAAAAAAAAAGAAATTGCTTGTAACAAGCTTGCTTGCATCAAATTTTGATTGTCATCTGCAACCTCTTTCAATTTGGACCGGTCTAAAATTTAATAAAACGGGAAATGTTCAAAGTACGAAAATAGGGTTTTTTTGGTAACAATGATCCGGACATGAATAAGATTATTATGAAAGCATGACCCTCACTCCAGAAAACATTTATTGATAATTACTTTATTTGAAAAAGGTTAATAATTCACAGGGCAGTAGCTAAATTCACAGTGCAGAGGCTATAACCCTGTTGGTAGGGCGTACTAGACTCTCATTCATGAGGTCCCGGGTTCAATCTCTGGTCGTTGTGATATGACTGAAATACTGTTAAAAGTGGTGTTAAACCCCATTCAAACAGACATCAATGTATCAAAAATAGTCTAAGCACATTTGATGCAGTTAATGCATGAGTCAGGCAGTAAAACTAATGGCACATTTCTAGTTTCACATGGGGTTGACCCAGTTATGAAATAATTCTTGAACACCTGCCTTTATTCTGTCAATAAAATAGTAATGAAAATGTGATCCATCTTGGAAAAAGGGATCTTTAAGACACTTTAAAAAAAATGAGGTTTTTAGCTCACCTGAGCACAATATGCTCAAGGTGAGCTTTTGTGATCACCTTTTGTCCGTCATGGGTTATCCGCTGGATGCTGTCAACAATTCTTTAAACATCTTCTCCTCAGTAACCATTGGGCCGATTAGCTTCTCCTCAGTAACCATTGGGCCGATTTAACCAAACTTCTTAGAAATGTTCCTTGGGTTACTTTCTGAAAATTTGTTCACGAAAATTTGATTGACCCCTAAATATGGGTGTGGCAGGGCTGGGCAGTTTTTGACTTTGAAATCTTTAAACATCTTCTCCCCAGTAACCATTACGCCAATTTCAACCAAACTTGGCATGAATGTTCCTTTGGTGACCCTTCTCAAAAGTTGTTCCGAAATTTGATTGACCCCCAAATATGGGCGTGCCAGGGCGGGGCAATTTTTAATTTGAAATCGGCAGAATGTCATCATAAATTAGTCAGCTGAGTGATGAAGAGCCATTCTGGCCCTCTTGTTTTATTTTCAGCTCACCAAAACTTGTTGATGAAATTTTGATTTTTGAAAAAATGCGGGCATGGTAGGGCAGGGCTTAATTATCTGACTTAGAGAAATCATGGAATAATTCTTAAAAATCTTCTTCTCCAAAACCTTTTTGCCAATTTGGACCATATTTTGCAGGAATGTTCCTAGGGTAACCTTTTTCAAAACTTGAACCAGGAATTGTGATTTTTGAGAAAATGTGGGCATGGCAGAGCTGCGCTTACCAGATTTGGAGAAATCCTGAAATAATTCTTTAAAATCCTTTTCTCTTAAACCACTAGGCCAATTTGGACCAAACTTGGCATGAATGCTCCTTAGGTGACCGTTTTGAAATTCAATCGTGAAACTTTGATTTTTGACAAGAATGTGGACATTGCAGGGCCGCTCTTATCAGGCTTAGAGAAATCATAGAATTATTCTTTCTAAATCAACTGCATGGCAGGAAGGGCATAGTTCAAATCATTCTCAGGTGAGCAATTTAGGGTTATTTTAGCCCTCTTGTTTAAAGAAAAGATGACTCAAAGACTCCTGAAATATCAAACATTTTTCAAAGAATTTCTTAATCTGCATCAAAAATTGATTTCTTATTTGAATTAAAAATTGGCTAGTTTCTATAAATCCACAAAAAGAAGCACACACTGTGAAATAAGGTCAGAATGGTGGCAAAGAATGAATCTTTATACATCAATTTTAGAATTTGAATTTGGTAGTATGCCTATGACATTTGTGAGAATGAAAGAGAAGGGTACCATGATACCCCACTGGGTTTTTCTGACGTCATTGGCCAATGGAACTGAAGGTAGGATTGCCAATATTATGATTTGTTATCAGCTGTTGACAGTTTCAGTGAATAGTTACCTCTGATAAGCCAACTTTCATTTCCTTAATTGGTACACCTCTGGAATTTTGTAATTGATTTGATTCTTGGTTCCGTATTATAGAAGCATGTCTTTATGTGATTTTGCAAGGGGATAGGAGGAACATGATTGTGTTCTTGTCCACACAAAAAAGTGATATACTTTTTTTTCTACATCTAAGGATCTGCTTGGAAAATGGATAAGAAAAATATTTGAAATATATATTCATTCCCGCCCAGGTAAATCAATGTTGCTATTCCAAAAATGAAGAGTAAGGAAGAATTTCCTGTTAATAGCAAATTAAGATTCTGATCAGACATCATTTTTGTACATTTCCAAGATAGTCCTATTCCATGTACAACAGGTCTCAAATGATCAGGGGTTTGAATACCCATTGACAACCTGTTCTACATGGGTCCCAAATGATCAGGGGTTTTGAATAACCCATGCTCAGCTTGTCCTACATGAGTTCAAATTGATCAGGGGTGATGAATACCATGTCAAACTTGTCCTACATAGGTCTCAAATGATCAGGGGTTTAGAAATCCAATGCCCAACTTGTCCTACATGGGTCTCAAATAACCAGGGGTGTTGAATACCTATGCCCAACTTGTTTTGCATGGGTCCAAAATGATCAGGACTGTTGAATACCTATGCCCAACTTGCCCTACATGTTGTTCAAATGATCAGGGTGATGAATAACATAGCCCAACTTGTCCTATATTGATCCCAAATGATAAAGGGATTTGAATACCAAAGCCAAACTTGTTCTATATGGGTCTCAAATGACCTGGGTTGTTGAATACCCATGCATAACTTGTCCTCCATGAATCTCAAATGATCAAGGTAGTTAAATACCAGAGCAAAACTTGTCCTTCATGAGTCCCAAATAATCTTGAGTGTTGAATACCCCTGACAAACATGTCCTACATAGGTCTCAAATGATCATGGATGTTATATATCCATGCCCAACTTGTCCTACATGGGTCTCAACTGATCAGGGCTGTTGAATACCTATGCCCAACTTGTTTTGCATGGGTCCAAAATGATCAGAGGTGTTAAATACCTATCCCCAACTTGTCCTACATGGGTCTCAAATGATCAGGGGTGTTGAATACCCATGCCCAACTTGTCCTATATGGGCTTTTCTATTTGCAGATTAGTATATTTTCAAGGCCATTTATCCCCTTGAAAATAAATACCAGAGCAAATGATGGAATGGTACAAAATAGATCTCAAAAGATAACTTATTTATACAATTAGCATATTGTTTATATTGAAGGGTAGAAAAAAATGTGTAAAATTGCTGGAATTAAAATAAAATTTATGTCTTTCATTTTTAGCTAACTTGAGTACAACATACTCGAGGGGATCTTATAGGATCACTCAATGTCCGTCTTGCGTCATGCATGGTCAACATTTTCTTTAAACATCTCCTCCTCCTATACTACACCTTACAATACAGACTAAATTTTGCAGAAATGTTCCTTGGTTGACCCTTTTCAAAACTTGTTTGTGAAATTTTGATGTGCAGAAATATGTGGGCATAATTATAGATCGTGAAAACTAATGTAGTTTGGTATCTCAATCAAACAGGCTCAAATGGGGAAGCTCAGTGAGTGACATTGGTTGTGAAAGTGTTTACCCATTTGCAAATGACAAAATCTTGGGATGGTCCAAATTTAAAGAAGTTGCAGACGACATTTTAAAGTGTGTGTAATTTGAAAAATGAAGACTGAATATGGTAGAAAACATTTCAGAAAGAAATGGCTTTTTACAAGCCATTTCTTCTTTCCCACAATGGTTTCCCTAGTGTTATCTTAACATGTGTGTCAAAATGCATTATTGAGTGGTAATGGGTTAATTTGCTGAATATGCACCAAAAATGCTAATTCAACATTTCAGACAGACTGTTGAAAATTCTAAGTTTTTATGAAAGATCTTTCTGTTCAAAATTGACATTTGCTTTCATCTAAGTTTTAATAAATTTCTTGGGTAATTAGTAGGTAGACTTTCCGTTCTAATCTGGTTCTTTTATCTAGGTTATTTACAGGGATTAACCATGATTTGTCCTTATAAAGGAAACTGAATAGGCTATTCAAATCCCCTGTCATGTATGCACTGAATATTGACTTTGTCAATTAACTTCTTAAAAAATCGATGGCTTCAGGGCTGTCTGAATTTAACAAATTTATTCGCATCTTAAATAGCAAGGTTTATAACACAAATTCTGGCAAATAGTAGATTTTGTATTTCCTTTTCTAAAACCAGTTACCACATAATTCTGTAGTTTTACCCACATAATGAATAGAGCTGTGAAAACTTTTTGTGAAAATAAGGAAATTGCTTGTAGAAAGCAATCTCTCAAAAAGATTTATGCAACATAAATGCCATGGCCTCAGATGTTTGTCTGTCTGTCCACAGCTGTAATTGACCAATATTGGGTGAGGTAATTGTGCATACATTATGAGTTTCATTTCATTTAAAGTGACATTATCAGCGATTTTTTTTAGAATTATGGGCTAAAAATGTCCAAAACATTACAGGAAAACTCATAGAGTACTAAAGATTAGAAAGGCTGTTCATTTGAATGTCTGTCTGTTAGCAATTCTTCGTGTGCGCATCTAGCTCCTAAATATTCATTAAAAATTAACTGAAAAGGTGTCTCAATGAACCTCTACCATGTCTTGTTGTGTATTAGATGAAAATTTTTTTGATTTGGATTGTTCCAAAACTTATCTGCCTTTGACTTAAATAGCAAAATAGTCTTAACCCATTCCCATTTTGTGAAATTTTAGACTGGTCCAACTTGAAAAAACTTGCAGACGACAATAAAAATTGGATCCAGTTTGAAATGAAACCATCCTATGTGGTAGAAAGCATTGTGGGAAAAGGAGAAATTGCTTGTTACAAGCAATTTCTTTTTCCACAATGCTTTCTTGTGTATGAAATCATAGGGACGTAAAATCCGAGGTTTGTACAGGAAAGGGTTAAATTAGAGTTCTTTGTGTGTGCAATGTCCTTTAAGACAGGGGGTTATACTAGAGCCACCATGTCCATTTGTCTGTCTGTCCATATGTTTGTGAGTCTGAATTAATACTACCACAATAGGAAAGCTTTCAATTTGTCACTTCATACACTGATTCAACTTGAGTTACAAGTGTAGTATGTTAGAACCTTAATTGTAAGAAATTAAATGGGTGGTTACAGGAAATTTACTACAAAATTTGAAATGTTAGAAAAACTCCTTTCAATTATATTAATTTCTATCATTATGTGCACGGAACTAAAAACTCTGATATAGCAATGGGTATTTTTGAATGATGCCCTTCCTCTCATATTTATGCAGAACCTGTAACCAGATAAGACAATTTTTAGCTCAGCTGTTTTTAGCTTGCAAAGTGTCAGCTTAAGTTAACAGACAAAATTATGAGGTCTTCTCAAAGTTCAACGAGTGCAAAGTGCCATTGGAGGCTTAACTACTAAACCCATGATTGCCTATGCCATAAAAAGTAGTTCTTATGTATTTAAGGAATATTGCAAACTCTATTCAAATTGTAGAGAACTCTTTCAAAAGCATGCTGTTTTACCCATTCAAACTTAATTCAGCTTTTTAAGCATCTCAAAAAAACATTTGGAAAAGATTGTGGACAATGAAGACCTTGCTTGTTACAAGCACTTTCTTCATTGTCCACACTCTTTTCTACCCAACATGAGAACTTTTTTCAATCATGATTACCTTTAGCAAAGTAGGTTACTTAACAAAACTATGCTTTGCTAGCTTATAGTACTTTTAGTACTTTGATTGAACAAAACTGAAGATATTGCAAAAGCTTTAGTGACGTCATCATCTGGGTTATGATTTTCATTTTCGGCGTCATCTGCATGTGACATTTGGCAACATCTCTGTTATTACTAATAGTATTCACTTGAATCTCTTAATATGTTTCCCTATCAAAAGAGCAACCTGCACTATTAACCCATTACCACACATGATAATTTTAGACTGGTCAAAATTTAAAGGAGTTGCAGACGACAATTTAAAGTTTTTGAATTTTAGATATTTCCAATCGAGAATTTGCTTGTTACAAGCAGTTCCTTTATTTTACACAATGTTTTCCAAGTTGTTTTTCTTGGGGTGTTGAAAAGCATCAATGTGTGGGAATGGGTTAAAGGGGATAACTTTAAATAGACTTTTAGCTCACTTAAATACAACTTGCTCACAGTGAGCTTTTGGGATACATAATTGTGCCACGTTGTCCGCCATGCATCGTCAATTATTTAGTGTTACCACTCTATAGGTCACAATTTTGGCTCAATCTTTCTCAAACTTGCTGAAAATGTTTGTATAGTCATGAAAAAGAACCCTATTGAATATGGTGACATTCTGACCAGTATGAAGGGAAAAAGGCCTTATTGACAATTTTCTTGTTACCACTCTACATGTCACAATTTTGGCTCAATCTTTCTCATACATAGTGACATTTTGACCAATATCAAGGGAAAAGGGGCCCTATTAACTATTTCTTGTTACCCTTTTAGAAGTCACAATTTGGGCACAATTTTTCTCAAATATGCTGAAATGTATGTAAAGTTATGTGGAAGATCCCTATTGAATATAGAGCCATTCGGACTTATATCAAGGGAAAAGGGGCCTATACTAACAATTTCCTTGTTACTAATCTAAAAGTCACAATTTTGGCTCTATCTTTCTCAAACTAACTGTAAATGCTTGTATTATCATGAAAGAATAACCCCAATTGACTATTGTAGAAGTTTGCATTAATGGCAATATCAATTTTCTTCTTATCCAATCACAACCTTTTGCTGTTATACCCATTTGACTTGGTAAATATCTCATTGATTACATATATGAGTTTATTTTTTTTACTTGCTGCAAGAAATTTCTTCATTTTCCACAATGTTTTCCTGATTGCTTTACTTGAGAGGCATAAAAAAGCATCATTGTATTGAAATGGGTTGAAGTTAATTGACTTACTATGCAAGTGTACCTAGGTATCTGCATGTCACGCTCTTTTTCTGGACACTATTTTTGGATTTTGTCTTGTTGCAATAATACATATTTCTCATGAATTGCTGCTACCTGTGACAAGTATTTGGCAGGGGTATATATTAGCTTTAGCCAGTTTTCAATTAGAATGAATTGAAAGTTACCACAATTAATCTCTATGATCTCTAGTTGTGGATGAGACAAAAGTTAAAGTGATTCCTCAAGTCTAAAATTTTGTAATTTTGGTATTGTATTAAATGAGATTATACAGCCCTGCACTTTAAGCTTTATTAATTATTGAAACCTTCCTGTGTTCAATATTATGGGTCTTCATAAAGACATAATAGATGAATTGTTGACGGTACTTTGGCATTGAATACTGCAATAGCAGATGAGTTTCGTGTATACATCCCTTATTCCAGTGATACTTCTTAACCCATTCCCACACAGCGAAATTTAGGACTAGTCAAATTCAAAGACGCTGCAGATGACAATTTAATTTGAGAGAATTTATTTTGAATGTCTTTTTCTTTTGAGTATAAAAAACCAGGTAGAATATGAAGAAACTGCTTGTAACAAGCAATTTCTTCATTTTCCACCTTGTTTTCCTCATCTCTTTTCTTGAGAGGCGTAAAAATGCGGGATTGTGTTGGAATTGAGTCAAATTTTCTCTATACAAGCATTCTTACCCATTCCCACACAATGACGCTTTTTGACACCACTCAAGAAAAACAATTGGGAAAGGATTGTTTAAAATAAAGTAAATGCTTCTTCACATTGTCCAGACTACCTCAATATCTGTGCTTCATGCACATGCCAATTTGTTGGACATGTCACACACAGGCTCTCGTGGACTTTCTAAAGCTTTAGGCTCAGACGCTTCTTGTAATTTGGTGGTTTAGCAATTTGGCAAAGTTATAAGTTTGTACCTAACTGTGAACTTGTTATGCCCAAGAAATATTTCTCCCATACCTCTTGCATACCTTGGCAATTGTTGAGAAACAGATGTGGTATCTTTACCCTCATAGTGCTATAGGAGCTGTTTAACCCATTACCTGACTACAAGATTTTAAAAGGGTCCAAATTGGAAGGGTTTCTCTCTCTGTCTGATTAATTAGAAAATATTGTTTGAAGAGGAGAAATAGCTTGTGGCAAGCAATTTCTCCTTGTCCCACAAAGTTTTCCATTATTATATTTCTTCAGGGTAAAAAAGCCTTTGTGTCAATGGAATAGATTTACCCATTATCTCGGACTTTGAAGAAATTGTCCATGTAAAAAGTATCAAATCTTTCAATAAATTTTTCAATTAACTGCAAATGCATATTACTTATTACTGCTTGAAATATTTTTCTCCCCACACAGTGTTAACCCTTTCCTGTATAATCCCTGGTTTTTATATCCCTGTGACTTTATACTTGAGAAAACATTGTGGGAAAAGAAGAAATTGCTTGTGACAAGCAATTTCTTCTTTTTCCACAATGTTTTCTACCCTACTGAATGGTTATTTTTCAAATTAAAGCCCCCTTTGAATTTTTGTCTGGAAACCTTTGAATTTGGACAGGTCTAAAATTTTGGAAAACCGGAAAGGGTTAACATCAGAAGATTCCTTCTTCAACAGAGGCAGTATGTTTGTTTACAAATTATTCGAGATGTAGTGCCGAGTTTCTTACTTCTCATTCCGGAGTCAATTTTTAGACTTGATCCACTGATCTGCTTACCAAAAATAGAAACTCACTGATAGACTGGACTATTTTTAGAAACACTTGTAACGAAAATAGCATTAGAATGACTCAGGAATATTGGAATATCAGGAACCGTTTATCTTTTTTGCACACAAGTGTTTTTGTTTTATTGCTGACAATTAGACGTGCAGAGAACATTATTCTTAAAGTTTCTTCGAAATTCGGGTAACTTAGAAACTCAGGTTTAAAAATTAAAGACCTTCAAAGGATAATGCCTGAGGTTTTTTTTGAAGATCTTTAACCCATTCCTTCACAGTGATGGTTTTGGACGCCCCTCAAGAAAAATAATTGGAAAAACATGGTGGAAAATGAAGAAATTGCTTGTCACAAGCAATTTCTTCATTTTCCACCATGTTTTCTATCCAGAAAGATAAAAAATCTAGAATTTTATCAACTTTAAATTGTTGTCAGCAGCTTCTTTCAATTTGGATCAGTCTAAAATTTTACCATCTAGTAATGGGTTTAGCCAATTAAAGTTTTGAGACACATACTAACCCATTCCCACATGACAAAATTTTAAACTGGTCCAATTGGTGGACTTTGATGTCCACAACAAAACAAAGTTGGTTTAAATTGAAAATTAAGGGCTATATGAGATTACTATCAATGTCAGAAAAGAGGAAATTGCCTGTTTGAAGCAATTTCTTCTTTTCACTTATTGTTTTCCATGGCTATTTTTCTTTAATGGGTAAAAATGCAGGATTGTTTGGTAAAGTGTTAACCCATGTCATGCTGAATAAATGTAGGTTTCAATGTAAGATTCATCTTTCCTTGACTGAACAACAAAGCTCGAAACTTCAAACAACAACAACAACAACAAAAATAGTAAACAAGAAATAATAATAATAATATTTCATCAAATAAAAATTGTTGTTTGCAACTTCTTTAAATTTTGATTAATCTAAAATTTTGTTGTTTTGGAATGGGTTAAGCCAAATCTCTAGTTTGAAGAGTTAACTGTGATAAATTTTGTAGAGTTAAAGGATGTTGATTGTTGACTATGGACTCTCAAGTGTTTAAAGTACACTTGATTTGCACTTGAGTGCCATTTTAAGTTGTAATGCTATCACCCAGGTCTAGCACTATCATTGCACTATCATTTGTCTATCTGCCTATCTGTCTGTGCTTCCTTTCTAAAGATACTTTTAACCCATTACCACTTGACAAAATTCTAGACTGGTCCAAATTCAAAAACGTTGCAGGCATTGATTTTGAGTTGGTAAAATTTTAAAAATCTTTCTCTTGTGTGGAAGAAAACATTGTTGGTAATGGAGAAATTGCTTGTATCAAGTAATTTCTACAATCTCCCCTAATGTTTTCCAAAGCTTTTTTGTTGAGGAGCGTCAAAGAGTAGGATTGTGTGCAAATGGGTTAGATCACTCCCACACAATAAAATTCTAGACTAGTCCAAATTGAAAGGAGTTGCAGGCGACAATTTAAAGTTTATGAAATTATAGATTTTTTGGGTAAAAAATATTGTTGAAAATGAAGAAATTGCTTGTTACAAGCAATTTCTTCATTTTCCAAAATTTTTTCCTAATAAGTTTTGTTGAGGGGTGTCAAAAAGAAGGACTGTGTGAGAATGGGTTAAAGTTTATATCGTCTAAAAAAAAAAATTCCCATATAAACACTTTCAACAATTTCCAAATGGCAATCCCTGGTTTATGTCCCTGTGTTTTTGTACTTAGGTAAATATTGTGGAAAAAGAATAAATTGCTTGTAACAAGCAATTTCTACTTTTTCCACAATATTTTCTACTCTTCTGAATGATTGATTTCCAAATAACATTGACTCTTTATTGTAGTCTGCAAAACCTCTGAATTTTGACCGATATAAAACTTTCAAAAACAGGAAAGGGTTAAAGGGCTCAAAATACTAGAATCACTTGTTATGGGCCAATATATTTTTTTTAAGATTTATTCTATAAACAACTCTAGCTTGAAAAGGACCAGCAGGTGGTGTATACTAAGATCAGATCACATATGTGCACGCTGATATTTGTCTATACTACTGCCAGAAAAGGAATTCAGCATGACAAGGGTTAAATTGGGTTATTTTGCATAATTTTTGGTCAGTAAATGTAACAAAAAGTAGAATAGTTGCTTGGTGTCCTATTAGCATTATAACTTACAGTTTGAATTTGATCTGGGCAAATGACAAAAAGATTTTTCAAATGATTATGATCAAAAACAAGAGCAATTTCTCTTGACTGTAAATCAAGCTGTGTAATTATATTATGGTAAATAAAATAATATGTGTCATTTTTGTGACGTCTCTCTTGTGTAGTAGAATGCGATTATAGGAAGTATGTGACATTCATGTTCACATTAAACGGACAGACACAGTCATGTCAAGACGATAAGTCATTGGTCAATTAGTCTGACAAACGTAAACAACTTCATTTAATCCATTGCTAAACAATAAAATTTTAGAAAGGTCTGATGTTCGAAAAGGCTGAAGGTATCACTCAACTTGTTTAAAGTTGAAAACTAATAGCATTTATTGTAGCAAAAGAAAATTGTATGACAATTGGATATATTTGCTTTTTCACAGTGTTTATTTCTTTAATTTCTTTCTCTGAATCAAATGTAGGTTTAACACTTGTCTTGATGAACCCGGAATATTCCGGTTTTGGCAGGAGGTGTAAAACAAGATCAGCCTGCACATAAGTGCAGTCTGATCTTTGTCTACACCTCCTGCTTGTATTTTCCTGCCAGAGTTGTTTATGAAGTTGATTTCTAAAAAAAATATTGAATTTTGAACAACAAGTTCTACAAGTGCTTTCAGCCCTTTGATTCGACAGCAATTCATTAAGGTAATTCATAAAGCATGACAAGGGTTAAACCTATTTATTTTACATGGATTTGGAAATCAATTAGGAGGATAATCATAAACCTATGTGGGATGAGCAGCTTAGGATGTAGTAGTAGTTGGCTGAAACATTTTTTTTTACAAATTAGTTTCTATTGAATGCGTCCATTTGGGCTAAATGCAAATTTGGGATATTAGGATTTAGTAAGACTAATTGGTCTAGCAGTGCACTGATAGATCCAACTGTGTGAATCAATTTTATGAACAACTCTGGCAGGAAAAGTACAAGCAGAAAGTTTGGACCAAGTCAGACTGCATTTATGTGCAGGCTGATCTTGGTCTACATCTCTTACCAAAACCAGGAATCAATTGTCAGGTACTCCAGGCACCATGACTGAAATACTGTTAAAAGTGGCATTAAACCCCATCTAATCAATCAATCAATCCTGCCAAAACTGGAATATTCCGGGTTTAACATGATAAGGGGTAATCTTAAAATTTTACAAGCTACAGTAGCTTAAAACAATAAACAAACGATGTATGTAGACTAAGATTTTATACATGCTTCTGATCTTAGTCTATACATCCTGCTAAAGCAGAAGTTGTCCAGTAGTCTATAATTCCTGCTAAAGCAGAAGTTGTCCGGTTTCTGCATGACAAAGGCTAAGAATGCATGCTGACCTTAGTGTTTGTTTCCATTAAAGGTTTAATGACTAAATTACTGTCATTAAGTATGTGTCAAGGAGGTGTCTACACAATCAGTGATGAGTATATCTGATGAAAATATTAACCCATTACCAGAGGGTAGAATTTTGGACTGGCCCAAATTCAAAGAATTTGCATACAAGAATTTAAATTTTACTACATTTTGGATTTTTTTAACTTCTTGTTTAGAAAACATTGTAGAAAATGAAGAAATTGCTTGTAACAAACATTTTCCACAATGTTTTCCAAAGCTTTTTTCTAGAGGGGCGTCTAAAGGCGTCATTGAGTGGGAATGGGTTAAATCATTTTATAGCCTGTAATTAACCCTTTCATGTTTTTCAAAATTTTAGACAAGCCTAATTTGAAAGAAGTTGCAGACAACAATTAGAAGCAAGTTCAATTTGAAATATCCTTTTTTATGGGGGTAGAAAAAAATTGTGAATAATGAAAAAATTGAGAAAACATTGTCTAAAATGAAGAAAATGCTCCCTCATTTTCAACAATGTTTTCAAATCAGAAAGTTGAAAAAAAATCATAAATTTCTTTGTCTGCAACTGCTTTCAATTTTTACCAGTCAAAAATAAAAAATCTGTCGTTGAATGGGTTAACCCAT
The DNA here is from genome assembly GCA_946902895.1 of Fragum fragum. Taxonomy (NCBI): domain Eukaryota; kingdom Metazoa; phylum Mollusca; class Bivalvia; order Cardiida; family Cardiidae; genus Fragum; species Fragum fragum. The sequence continues at coordinate 21,926,025 of OX336370.1, read as the reverse complement.
TCCCACACAATTCCCCCTTTTACTTGTCTAAAGAAAAAAGCTTTGGAAAACATCCTGGAAAATGAAGAAATTGCTTCTATCAAGCAATTTTATCATTATCGACAATGTTTTCTATCCTAAAAGAGAAAAGTTTTTTAAATCGTCTGTGGCTTCTATCAATTTGGACCAGTCTAAAATTTTGTTGTGTTGGAATGGGTCAAGAGTTCAAACTCATTTTTGACCTCATATACTTCCACATTCTGGAAATCTGAGGCAGTCTTTACATATACAGCTAATTCAAAGACTAACAAGGACTTGTTCATCAGTACATACACTTGGTTCATTTCCGTCTTGTTATCTTAGAAATTTGTCTTAATTGAGATTCACAAAGTTAATTTTCTGTTTTGTAGACATAGCCTTGTATTTCCATCAGAACTTAATACAGAAAATTGTTAGTTTCTTTGTCTGTTATATCTCTGCAAAATAAAACCCTAACCCTTGTTATGCAGAACCTGTATAGACAAACCTCAGACAGAATATATGTGCAGTCTGATCTTAGGCTACACCACTTGCTTGTTTTAGTTGTTGACAAAAATAATTTTGAATGAAATATCTAAAACTACTAGTGCTTTCAGTCCTTTGAATTTAACACATTTCTGAGAAAGGATTGTATTCAGCATGAAGGGGGTTAATTTATGGAGTTCCTGTGTTCTTTAACTTGAGTTCTAGGCTAGGGTTCTGGAATGCATAAGTAATTAATGTTGAAGATTAAGCTTATTTACATTAATATTGATCAACTTTATTTATCAATCTTAACCCATCACTCCAAGAGAAAATTATAGACTGGTCCAAAAGCAAAGAAGTTGCAGACAACAATTTAAAAGTGATGAAATTCTAAACTTTTTGGTCTTTTGAGGTTGAAAACATTGTGGATAATGAAGAAATTGCTTGTGACAAGCAATTTCTTCATGGTCCACAATGTTTTCCAAAGATTTTTCTTTGGGTGTCAAAAAGCATTCTTATTTGGGAATGGGTTACATATAAACAAAGTACTGTCAATGATATTGTTAACCCTTGTCATGCTGTATAAATTACCTTACTTAATTGCTGTCAAATCAAAGGTCTGAAAGCACTGATAGAACTAGTTGTTGAAAAATCAATATTTCTTTTAGAAATCAACCTCATAAACAACTTGGGAAGGAAAAGTATGAACAAGAAGTGTAGACTAAGATCAGCCTGCACAAATGTGTAGTCTGATCTTAGTCTACGCCTCCTGCCAAAACCGGAATATTCCGGGTTCAGCATGACAAGGGTTAATAAACAGGATGGTGATGGCCTACTGCTGGAGTGAGTAGTGCTGGTTGCATGAGTTACCTCCCTTGTACGATGAAGGGCCATTTTAGACAAGGACCAACCTTTCTACCATTTTAACTGAAGTACCATTCAAACTATAGTTACTGAACCTTGGTACCAGCCATAAATGGCCATGTACTACTGCAAGGGAGGTAATGCTGCTGGCCTAAGTTACTTTCTCCCATTTTTATGCCCTCAAGAAAAAGACGCAGGAAGTCATTGTGTTAAAATGGAAAAATTGCTTGTAACATTCTTCATTATCAACAATGTTTTCTACCCTTAAATAGACAAGGTGATTCAAAATTTCATATACCGTTAGTTTTCATCTGCAGTTTCTTTGTTTATTTGGACTAGAGAAAAATATTGTCTTCTAGAATTGGATAAAATGTTGCAAGAAGGTAAAAGGACATGAAGGCCGACAAGAAGGATGGTTTGGTACATGCATTATATTGTTATCTGTGGTGAAACACATTAATTATTCAGAATGTCTCCTTTGTAGCAGGCATCTTCCATCAGATACTGGCTTAACCCATTAGAAGACGACAGATTTTAGTTTAAGTTATAATGAAAGTTACACTAGACAACCATGAAAGTGGGTGTACATTGAAAACAAATTAAATCATTTACCAGACAATGATATTTTAGTTTGCCCAAATTCAAAGAGATTACAGGCTACATTTCAAAATGTGTTTAACCCATTACCAGATGGCAACATTTTGGACTTGTCCAAATTGAAAGGAGTTGCAGATGACAATTTAAATTTTATGAAAATTTAGATTTTTCAAACTTTCTGGATAGAAAAACATTGTGTAAAATGAAGAAATTGCTTGTTGCAATGTTTTCCTGATTGTTTTTCTAGAGGGGCGTCAGAAAGTGTCACTGTGTGGGAATGGGTTTAATTGAAAAAAAGTGTTATATAAGTGAAGAAAAATAATTAATGAAAAAATTGCCTTATATTAGTGAATTTTAGCTTTACTGGCATGGGCTGTGTGCATGATGCGTCTGTCCAAGCATACTAGAGATACATTGTGGTACTTGGGTATAATGTCAGATTTATTTTGTTAGGTTCATAGCACAGAAATTTATATTATTGGGCTTTTTTTTGGGGGGGGGGGAGTCTTGTGGGGGTAAAAAGGTTGACTTTTGTTGAATTAAAAACATCAAAGGTAAATACCCCCACAAGTACCTCTGATTGGAACATTTATACATCTGTCTGTCTGTCCGTGTGTTAAAAATCTACTCAGAAGTTACTGAACAAGAATGATCTTTCGGTGACCCTTCATCAAAGAATTTGAGCAGATGAGAAACATGGCTTTGATGGGACAGACTAATCTCCATATAAGGTGAAAGCTTTGAAAATCTTTTCCTCAGACACCAGGTGATGGATTTCAATCAAATTTCACGGGAATGATCCTTTGATGACCCTTTATCAGATTCTTTACAAAATAATTGTATGAAAAAAATATTGTTAAATTTTGAAAATCTGGTTCATCGAAACTGAAGTTGATTTTCAACCAAATTTCTAAGGAATAAATCTGTTGGTTACCTTTATCAGATTGATTTAAAAATGTTTTTATAGGTTTGATAAGTAATCTTTGAATTTCAGGTTGAGATCACATACTGATGCAAGGGAAATAATTGATACTGCTTGACTGAGAATACTTGTTTTCATAAAAGAAAGTTGTCTCCCATAAAGTAAATTAAAAAGAGTATTTTTCTTAAATGAGTTGCCTCCTATGTTAAACAAAACTTCGTTAGCATTATGATAAGCAAATTCAGGCCAGTGGCTTGAATAAGGCTTTCAAGCACCTCTATATAGTTTTTTTGACCATAATGATCTTATTTTTTTTTCTCCTGTGTGTCAGATTACATGATCGAGTGGTAATAGGTTTTGTAAAACACTGTTGAAAAGAAGTTTATTCCTTTTTCAAGCAACCTGTCCTTATTTCCTGCTGTTTGCCATGTTATCAAACCTGAGGCACATTGTTGACAAATCTGTGTTTTCAGGTGCATCCGTCCATACAACCAACAATTTTACCTTGAGGCTTTGAAATAAAAACAATGCTAGACACTTAGCTTTGGGGTCTTTCACCCATTTCTACTCTATCCTATTCTACACCCCTCAATAAAAAAAAAGCTTTGAAAATCATTTTGCAAAATAACAAGCAATTTCTTTAATGTTCGACCAAATAAGGCAAAGAGATTCTTAAATTTAAATTTGAAATTGTTGTCTACAAAAGCTTTCAATTTAGACTAGTCTAAAACTTTGTCAAGTGATAATAGTTCAAGCAAGTAAATGAAAACAGTTTTGTAAGATATTTACAACAAAAACAGTGAAGGAAAAACACAAAGATGACACTGAGGGTTTTGTTAGAAAACAGCTGATGATATGATTTTCTCAGAAATCAGCTAAGGATATGATTTCTTAGAAATCAGTTGAGGATATTTTTTTTTTCTTTCTGAAAACAGCCAAAATATTATAAGGTTCTACTTTTGTACCTAATGTATGATGCATTTGTGTGAATTGCTTATGATTTAAAAAATGTCTGCAGAAGTCCAGGTCTGAATTGGATATCATGAAGTTCAAATTTCTAAAACTTGACTATGACAAAGCTATTACATTTATGTGAGACAGGCTTAACCCATTACCAGATGACAAAAATTTAGAATGAGTCCAAAGTTAAAGAAGTTGCAGATGACAATTTGAAGTTGATGAAATCTTTAAAATCCTTGTTATTTGAGATAGTAATCATTGTTAATAATGAAGAAAATGCTTATGACAAGCAATGTCTTCATTTTACCCAATGTTTTCCAAAGTTTTTGCATGAGGGGTGTAAAAACATGTCCAAATTGTATTGGAGTGGGTTAGCCCTTCTCCTGCTGAATATTTATCCTCTTTTCACCATTTTTCATAACATTGACATTAATAGATTGATGTTGTGTTTAAATACTTTTCTCAACACAACATGGACAAGCAGGTAGTTTAGGCTAAGATCAGACTGCACATCTGTTATTGTCAAAGCAGGAATATTCTGGGATAAGCATGACAAGTGATAAGGGCAGATAACACTGGAAGCACTTCTTGTTTGTCATAATTGTTTAGAAAATAAATTTCATAAAACAACTCTGGGTTGCAAGGTATAACATCAGACTTCACATAAGTGCTGGCTTACCATTGTAAAAAAAAATGTGCTAGGTTCAGCCTGACAAGAGTTTATTCTATTCAAAAGATGGATGCTACATGAGTGAATTACATAATGCATACTCTCCTATAATTGCACCTGAGTTGAGTTGAGTTACAAGAAATACTGTATCAACCCTAGTGAAAATGGAAAAGTTGGGGTTAAATTCTGATAATTCAACAAATTTTTGAAGAGTCTTTTGATACCATATGATTAGTCTGGCGCCAGCAGAGCTATTAGATTACATCTCAAGTTGAATGTGCAGGCCATGTTTAAATGCTTATCAGATTCTCTCATAGAAATGCATTGTTTCCAGAATTGTTGCAATTCACAACTGCAAAAGAGTTACTTCCTCTTCTGTAGAGATAACATTTCATAGATTTGAAACTGTACAGTTAAGAAATTATTGATTTAAAATTGTACAGTTAACTATGTCATGCTGAACCAATAATATTCATGTTTTGGCAGGAGATATATACAAAGATCAGACTGCACATATGATATCTGATCTTTGTATACACCACCTGTCTGTCCCTTTCAAATTAGAATTGTTTAAAAAATAAATTGTTAAAAGAAATATTGATCCACAATGATAGCCTTACATTGCTTTCAGTCCTTTGATTATTCAGCATGACAAGGGCTAATATTAACATTTGAAATGATTTTTATTTTGCCAAAGATCAGTGGGGCTTTTATCATGGGGCTGTGTCTGTTGAGCATCCAAATGTTAACCCTTGTCATGCTGAATTTAAATCCCTTGCATTAAATTGCTTTAAAATCAAAGGACTGACAGCACTGGAAGGTCTAGATTAGGGTCAATATTCCTTTTGAAAATTGTTTATTTAAACAACTATGGATAAAAGGGGACAAGCAGGAGGTGCAGACCAAGATCAGAATGCACTTATGTGCAGGCTGATGGTTATCTATACCACCAGCCGAGACAGGAATATTCTGGGTTCAGCATGACAAAGGTTAAGACACTCTATGCTCTTTTTTCCTGAGATATCTTCTCTGTGAAAACCAGCTGCTGGATTTCAACTAAATTTTATTTGACTGATCCTTGGACAACCCAACAACCCTTTATCAGATTCAATAATGCAATTGTTGGTGTGTCAAACTCTCAATCATGAGGTCCAGGGTTAGATCCTGAGCCATGGCTTATATGCTTTCTGACAATTGTCTCCCAACAATGGGTGGATAATAATAAACCTAAGTTGCATGAGCAGCTGGATGCTCAGAAAGGATGCGGTAGTAGTACTGGTATGAGAAATACCAAAAATATATTGCTAGGTGCTTCAGCCACTGCAATATGACTAAAATATGTAAAAGTGGTGTTTAAATTCATTCAAACAAACAAATCCTTCAAGAAATTTTGAGCAGATGAAAATGATTAAAAGAAACCAATTCGATGAAAAACAAGACTTATTTCTGAGAAAAACACAGAAGACATCAAGTGGACAACCAGATTTTATACAAATGCTCATTTAATAAGCCGAGGGATATGACTGAAAACTGTTAAAAGTGGTGTTAAACCCCATTCAAACAAATAAATTCTTGTGGCTCAAATGGTAAGACGCAGTACCACATATTGATTATTGTAGAAGCACACATTCTTGTATTCCAAAACCTAATTGAAATACCCTCAGCTGCAATACCTACCTAATTGGTCTGGTTCTAACCTAATTGGGTCAATAATCTTTGGATGATGTTTCTACTTTCTAATACCATATGTCTCAATTTTTTTGTGTCAATGACATCAATTGCAGAATTTTGATGATTATGTCAGGACCCCAAACCTTAAGTGTGCTAATTATGTTTTAATAATTCTGTTGAATTTGTCGTAGAATGATAAGGAGATGACGAGATATGGACTTCCTTATTTTGCTGTTTAGTATATGAATAATCTGTCAAATGAAGGATTGTTTCAAATTGTAGCAAATGACCCCACATTTTAGGTACAATTTGAAAGACCTGTGTAGACTATCAGTTTGCAGGCTTTTAACCCTTTCCCACACAACAAAGTTTTAGACTGGTCCAAATTGAAAGGAGTTGCCGATGACAATTCTAAACTTATTAAATTTTGGATTGTTTTTACTTTTGCAGTAGAAAAAATTGTGGAAAATGAAGAAATTGCTTGTAACAAGCAATTTCTTCATTTACCACAATGTTTTCAAAGAGGGGGGGCGTCTAGAAGAGTCATTGACTGGGAATGGGTTAATGGACACAAGTTTTAGGGGTCTAAGACTTACAAACAAGTGGTCAGGCACTCATAAATATCTGATTGTGTCATCGTAAGTCTAAAGGACCTAAATCTGGGACTCTACTTCAGTAAGGAATTGCTGAGTGTTTTAAATAGTCTTCAATTCTTTTCTGAAATTAAAACGCTGTCCTATGATAATTTGGTTACCTTTGTCTATAATCTATGTTTGAGTTCTGTGGTACAAGGTTAATATCTTTATGATAGTTAAAAAAGAGTCAATGTTTAACCCATACCAGACGGCAAAAAAGTAGACGACCATTTAAAGTTTTTTTTAAATTATCTATATTTTTCTACTTCAATTTTACACAAAGTTTTCCCATTTTTTTTATCTCTACTGGCTGAAAGCCATGTTGGGATGACAGTTGTGTAGGTGTCCTTCTGTCCATATACTTTAATTATTGCAGTCAGGATACTGACTGTAAAATAGAGTTCTTTGTTGATTTATTGTAACCGTATTTTTAACAATTGTAAAGAAATTAGACCATGTCCATTACTGCGAAAGAGGTTCGAAGGTCGATCCATGTGACATTTTCTCAAAGCGTCAGTTACCCGTGTTCAACAACTCTTTGGTCTCCAAGGAGACGTCGCTAAGCATGATACTTAGAGTTTATCCCCTTTGTCTAAGGATGGAAATATTTATGTTGGTGTAAAGCTAAATTCAATTAAATTAATTCCGACAACTATCAATAATAATAAAACATGTCTCAGGTGAAAATTGTAGCTTTTTGATATTGGCGCGGACCGAAAGACAACAACAAATTGTAGACCTGTAGAAATTTACGGATTATTCAATTCCGATAGACCGGGAAGGTAAGGGCAGAATTTAATAATTCTCCGCACGCTGAATTTTGTCGGTATCTGCTTAAGTCTCATAACTACAGTTGTTACCTCTAGATTATTGGAGGGTGATGCTCCTTAAACTATCCTTCGTATATTTTGTCTGAATCTGACAATTAACGCTATTGATCAAGTCAGTAACGGACGAGAAAACAAGATGGGTATTCTGTCTCCTGGGAAAAGATAGAAGTCTTCAAATATGATTTCATAAGTAGGAAAACTTAACAGACAAATCAGAGAATGACATCAATTATCATACAAATTGTTAATATGCAGTCCTGACTGCATTTGAGGCCGTTCAGGCCTTTCATTTCAAAAATCTTCTCCTCAAAAAGATCTGAACAGAATGCAACCCAATTTCACAGAAATGATCCTTGAGTGACCCTAAATCAGTTGATGGATTTCAATCAAGTTTTACAGGAATGATCCTTGGGTGAACCTTTATCAGATTCCTTCAAGGAATTTTGATCAGATGTAAAAACATGGCTTTAATGGGTCGAGCTAATTCGATATATGATGAAAGTTTTAAAAAATATTTCCTCAGAAACTAGTCATTTGATTTCAATCAAATTCTACAGGAATGATCCTATGTTCACTTTTTATCAGATTATTTAAAAAAAAATTGATCGTATGAAAAACATGTCTTAGATAGGAGGGTCATATTTCCATATATGGTATATGGTGAAATCTTAAAAAATATTTATTCTCAGAAACCAGTTGTTCAATTTTAACCAAATTTCATGTGAATTATCATTTGGAGACCCATTATCAGATTTCTTCAACAAATTTGACTGGATGGAAAACATGACTTTGTGGGGGGACGCTAATATCCATTTATGGAATATACTCTGAAAACTTGAAAAATTTTCTGTAGATGTATTTTGACCAAATCTTGCAGGATTGATCTGTCAGATTCTTTTATATAATTTGATCGATTGAAAAATATTGCTTAATTTTGTTGTTGAGGCTTATTTTCATACATGGTGTACAGTGAAAATTTTGTTAATACCTTTCCATCTGACTTTGAGTCTTACATAACTCGACTTGATTTTCGTAAAACAGAGAAATTGAACTACTACACATATTTCAGAGACTAGATTTATCTGCCAGAGATGGCAAATATGATTCAGTTTATATTGAATTTTTGAAAACAACCTATGCTTAATTAATACATTCAGGCCTGTGGAACAATACAGGCACTTAAGCGCCTCTAGTTCTTGAGGGATATCAAAAATTTGGGATTTGCATGTGTTATTGTATTTTATATCTGGAAACCAAAGCTAGTTATACCCCCACACACCTACAAAGTAGATGGGGTATATTAGTTTAACCATGTCTGTCTGTTCATCTGTGATATATAAATACAATTATGTGAAAAAGGTTAGAAAACAATATGACAAAATGAGAAGTAACTTGTATGACATTCTTTCTCATTTATTCTTCTTCAGTACTTGAAAATGTGTTAGTATGGTAATGGACAAATACATTTTTCATTTTATTTTTCAGGCCTTAAACAAGAAAGAACACAAAGGATGCGAGAGCCCAGACCCTGAATGTGATCCCTACGGAAACTCGATGTCGATGGAGGAAAAATATAATCGTATGAATGAAGATTATCAACGTGTATTACAACATCAAAATCAAATGAGGGTATGTTTCTTTTATCTATTCCCTCACAGTCCTGTTTTATCAAAGAAAAGTATGTGAAAAATGAAGAAATTCTTACAAGCCTGTAAAAGCAATAATGACCAGCTTTGATCAACCTGTATATTTAAAGCAAACACTCTAACTAACAGTCACTATCTAATATAGAAAAGTAAGACAGATTTAGTCATTGACCTTGAATTTTACAATGACCATAAAGTCTGAAGAAAAGTATGCCAAAATTTTACGAATCACCTTGAATTGAGCACGTCTATTGACCAAGAGGAATAAGCAATAAATAAAGCAGAGGCATATGTTGTTGGTACTCATTTGAATCGTCTTGATGAGACAATTCAAAACTGTATCTACAGCATAGGCTTAATGGTAGTGTTGTTGAAATATTTAAATCTAAAATCCAAATTACGCCCTTAATCTGTAGCTCTGAGAGGACTTGCAAGAAATTTATAATAGTAATAGAAGTGGCAGAATGTTTGTCTTTCAGAATTTATGGCATACATGCTTCATGTACTGATGTCACTACATGGAAAATTTATTGTCCTCAAGCAGAAATCCTGTGTCTCACATGCAAAAAACAGTTGTCTCTTCATACATGAACAAGTATCCCAAGTATTAATTCTTGTCAGACTGAAACCCAATTATTCCTGTTTTGCTTGAAATACAAAGAGATACATTGTGCAGTCTGATCTTAGTCTACATCCCCATATTTCCCTTTCAGGGCAGAGTTATAAACAGAATATTTAAAATAAAAAGTAATTCATGTACTGATTCACCATAAACCTTTCCAGTACTTTCAGTCCTTTGATGTTAATTTGATTTTGAAAAGGATTTTATTGAGCATGACAAGGGTTAATGTTGAAAGTTATCCCCCAGATCAAATTTGAAATATATATTATGTATAGACACTTAGAACAGTTTCACAATTAACCCATTCCCTCACAGCAAAATTTTAGACTTGTCCAAATTGAAAGAAGCTGCAGACGACAATTTCAAGTTGATGAATGTTTTTTTTCTTTCGTCTTTTCGGGTAGAAAACATTGTGGATAATGAAGAAATTGCTTGATAAAAGCAATTTCTTCATTTTCCACAATGTTTTCCAAAGCTTTTTCTTTAGGGGCGTGAAAAGGAGGGATAAAGTTGGAATGGGTTAACCCTCACTATGCTCAGTTGTATACAAACATGAAAATGCATATATATATGGATGAACCTATAGCTCTATAACTGTCAAAAACTTATTGTTTTGATTTATCGTTTGTCAATTAACCCTTGTCATGCTGAAACCAGAATATTCCTGTTTTTGCAGGAGGTGTAGACAGAAATGCACTTATGTGCAGGCTGATCTTAGTCTACACCACCTGCTTGAACTTTTTTAGTGGCGTTTGTTTGTGAAACTAATTAAAGATATACCAATCCTCTATAAGGGCTTCCAGTGCTTTCAGGGGTTTGATTTGAAGGCATTCTTGGAAACCAATTTTTTTATTCAGCATGACAAGGCTTGAGGGAACACTAACATGGTTGGTAATGGGACCTAAATCATTAAACATTGTAACTACAGATTGAATAAGCTGTAGTTACAAAGTTTACATTACCAAACAACAAATATGCTTCCCTTTAATATTGACCAATGTGCGGTGTTCACTGCCAGTCTACACAAATGATATGATTGGTCTCCCCATACTTTGATTGACACCAACAATCTGTCATTGGACAAAAATGCTATACGTAAATATCTAGAAAAGAAACCAACAAAAGCTGTGAAGAAAAAAAAAATCAAAATTAAAAACAAAATCACGGAAATAAGCAACAGCTTGCCCTTGGTAAGAAATCTGTTTCACTATAATTGCCTTTAGACCATGGTGAAAATTGCTTTTAATTATGCAATTATTAATACCTTGGGCTGATCCAAATTCAAAGGGTGCAGATTTCACTACTCACAGTGCATGAAAATTGAAAAGGCTCTAATTAACTGATAGAAACATTGTGAAAAGAAGACTGTCTTTCCCTGCAATATTTCAAACCTACTTTTAGCTCCATTATCTGAAGTCATCCATTAATCTATGAATTTAAGCTTAAAAACAATTAAGCTTAAAAACAATTAATCAATAATCTATGAATTTAAGCTTAAAAACAATTAACCTTAAAAACAATTAAAAACTTTCTGGAAGAAAATATTGTGAAAAAAGGATGAAATCACTTGCTGCAATTTCTACATTTTCCATAGTGTTTCTCTTGAAGGGCATCTGAAAGTGTCATTGTTTGTGTTAAACTGGGTCAGCATGAAGGAATATGGTAATGAGAGTTGTATGTCCCTGTCAAAACGTGAAGAATGTTGGTGGCGGTGAATCCATCAATCTGTGCCACTTGACTTTCCCTTCCTGTTTACATACGCATACTTTGTCAAGGACATGTAGGATGTTCTTTGCGGCCCGTACAAACAAGCATTTTGTTGTATCAGAGGTTGAAGAAAGTTTGGTAACCTGTTCCTTCACACAAACAGGAATCATGATGCACCCTGGAAGAATGGTTTTGGAAAACATCATGGAAAATGAAGAAATTGCTTATAACAAACGATTTCTCTATTATCCACAATGTTTTCAATGTCAATAGGCAAAAAAAATAAAATACAAAATCAGCAGCTAAAAATTGTTGTTTTTAACTTCTGTAAATTTGGACCAGTCAAAATTTTTTTTGTCTGTTAATTGGATAAAACACTTCAGTCACTCAGTATCAAGCAAAGAAGTGCATATTCTATTAATGTTATATTCCATTAATTTTTCTCCGAGTTACGGCTCTTTGTTTAAGAATCTTGTTTGCACATTTTCTCGCCGCTGTCATAGCGCAGTCGGTAGCGCATCAGACTCTCAATCTTCAATCATGGGATGTCATGGGTTTGATCCTCGGCGGTGGCACAAATCCTTTCCGACATTTGTCTCTAACCAATGGGTGGATAATAGTAAACCTAAGTGGGATAGCAGCTGAAGGCAAGGAAACGATGTAGTTGTAGTACTGGTGTGAGAAATACAAGGAATCCATTGTTAGGTGCTCCAGCCGCCGATATATGACTGAAATACTGTTAAAAGTGGAGTTAAACCCCATTCAATCAATCAATCCATCTGCACAATATCTCAGTCATTGAATGCACATGAAGCAAAGATGCGTGGTCCATTTACTTTTGTCTGAGTTATGGCCCTTTGTGGAAAATCTGGACACCCCCCATTACCACATAATGACATTTTCTGATGCCCTAAAGAAATACTTGTTTTTCAATTTAGTACAATTTGGGTTTTTTTTCTGCAACTTCCTTTAATTTGGACCAGTCTAAAATTTTGTCATCTAGTAATTTGTTTATCACTTCACTTCCAAGTTATAGCTGTTTAATGAGCATTGCAAAAAAGAAAATATAAGTTGAATAAGAGGGTCAGTGATATTGTTATAAATTTGTCAAATTATGACATCTATGAAGGTCACATGGTATACAAGAAAACTACTGTCATTCAAGGCTCTTTCAAAAACAAAATACTGTCCTTTTATAGACTGCAGTCATTGTTAGTGTAGAAGTTAGACATGCTAACCGCTCACAGTATACATATATATGATTAGGGGCAGATACGGACCCATTTATCTACAGGTTCAAAATTCCATTATCCTCCTGTATGGAATTATCTATTTAAGAGATGTAAAAAATATTTGCTGTTTTCTTGGAGGTATGAAACAAAAAAACTAATGGCACTGTATGAAGATGTGAAGCAGATTCATACATAAGTGTGATTAGATTTTTCATTTCATACCTCCAAGAAAACAAAACGAATTCTCATGATGACATCAAGCTAAAAAAAACCAACCCAAAATATTTTACAAATTTTGATAATTATTTTATGGAACTATTTTGTGGGCAAGCATAGACTTTAGCTGCAAGCTTTAAATTTTGTTCATGAAGTAATGAATAATTTTTCACAGCCTATCAGAAAACTTGATTTTGACAGACGAAACTAACAAATTATTTAAGTTTTGTTTCAGTTTTCATCATCTTGACAGAAACTGTTCTCAACCTTGCTATTTTTCAGTCTCCGATGTCACCGTACCCCTCACCTGGTGGGCTGTCACCTGGTCACATGCCTGTACACAATTCTCCTTATATGAATCATTCTCTACAGCCTCCCATGGGTCAACACAATCCGGCAATCAGCAGTCCGGGGTTACTACAGCCTCCGGGTCATCAAGGCTTGAGTCCTCGACCAAACTCTACAGGTAAACAAAATGCATATGTTAGTATGGCTTTACAAAAATAAATTCTGAAAAGTTCATCTGATAAGGACATTTCAGATACCTGTAAAAGTAGAACAACAAAAATTCATGATCTTACAAATTTAACCCATTCCCACTCAATGATAGCTGCGATATCGTAGCCCTCTTTCTGATAATCTGCTGGCGAGGGCTACGACACCCCCCTTCTTCGCTCTTTGTTGCAGTGCCCGGAGTGATTCACTCCGGGCACTTTGGGGTTGATTATTGTAAGTTGTGTAAATAGTACAAACACAAGTTTAATACCAAAATTGACCTTAACTATTTATCTATCCATGTAAATAAATGTAAAACTAAAAACAGTCGGATATTTTATGCATTTAAGTCTCAATTTGCTGCACCATCGAAAACTCAAAGTTTTTCGGCCATTTTGAATCAAATGACAGCCATTTTTGGTGTTTGACAGCGAGATCTCATGAGATCTCGGGTTTCCCGCCAAAATGACAGCAAATGAGAATTAAGGTCACCATATTTGGAACACATAGTATTTTTTGAAAACAGAACGGTTCTGATAGAAAATAAGACAATAGTTGTATGAAAGTAATTCAAGAGTTGATGGAATTTGATAGATAAAATAAAGATATTGAAGATTCAGTATCTTTGAACATAAAATTTTATCAATGGTATGTAAAAACGGATACTATGATTTTTTACGAGCACCTGTTTTGACAGCATGACAATAGTAAACAATGTGACGTAATAATAGATCACATGACCAGCCAAATGTCATGGCCGCCAAACTTAGGAAATATTTTATAAACTCAAAAGAAACCGGTATTAAACGATTGATAAAATTGATATTCTTATTATTTTGTTAGAATTTGTCCATAATATTAACATATGTTTGGAATTCATCCATAGAGAGTCGCTTATCACAAAACATACAATATTAGGTCTTGCAACAAAGCGCAAAGAAGGTGGGAGTCGTAGCCCTCGCCAGCAGATTATCAGAAAGAGGGCTACGATATCGCAGCTAACTCAATGACACTTCTGGACCCACCTCAAGAAAAACAATTTAGAAAACATTGTGTTAGACGAAGAAATTGCTTGTTTTCTATCCAGAAAGTTGAAAAAAGTTTAACTTAAATTCCACAATTTTTTAATTGTCATCTGCAACACTTTTCAATTCGGACCAGTCTAAAATTATGTAGTCTGGTAGTGGGTTAAAACATGGAGAGACCTAATCGAATGCATGCCATGTTTCTCCTAATTAATGCTTACTTCATGACAGTTACTCACCCTGTGATATTTACCACAATTTTCTTTTAATTTGAGAGTTATTTTCTCTAAACATTTGTTGAAATTATTGTTTAGAGAAATAATCTTCATTAATGAAAGATAAAACTAAACAGTATTATAAGTGAATAACCCATTGACCAGATGTCAAAATCTTTAGATTGGTTTAAATTCAAAGATGTTACAGACGACAATTATATTTGATAAAATTTTAAACTGCTTGTGAAACGTTTTCCAGGGTGTGGTAATGTGTGAAATTTGGTTTAGTGCAATGTAAAAGCTATGTGACTGTTTTTTATTGCAGTCTGGATACTGACTGTAATCTAGGATTCGCCCTAATTCGCTCTTTGCTTCTAGGAACCCGACAACTACCTGAAAATGTTTTCCTTGCTCGTGAATTGATTCATTATTTCTTGTAGTATACTATCTGAGAATGTAAGCCCATTCATAAAGAATAACCGCAAAAGCCAAATCACTGAATGTGCGCAGTGATTAAGGTCACGACCTCTACAGGTACTTCTATTTATACCATCTAAAACAGTTTTGCTTCCAGGCCACGCGATAGAGGGAATCCTCCGGGTTTGTCGTTATGTCAAAAGTTAACATCATCAGAGATATAGAATAATGTATATTTATGTCTCTTGACATCATTTAATCGACTGCCTGAACTTACCATCATTATGGATTTCATTTAACAAAAATTGGGTATGGTAGGCCTCGGTGTTCAACAATTTGTCGATCTTAGACATAGTTGAAAGTGAAACTAGACATCCCGCCGTCTCGGATTTTTTTCGATTATTATAACCTTCATTCTTACATTTTTAAATTTACCAGCTACAAAGTTTAATCCAGTTTTGTACACATGCATCTGTTCGGTGTAAATTCCCGATTCGTAAAATAGAGTTCTTTTTTGATTTATTGTTATCGTATTTTTAACAATGGTAAAGAAATTAGACCAAGTCCATTATTGCGAAAGAGGTTCAAAGGTCGATCCACATGACATTTTCTCAACGTGTCAGTTACCCCAGGAGTTCAACAACCTGTCGGTCTCCAAGGAGACGTTGCTATGCGGGATACTTTGATTTTATCCCTTTTGTCTAAGAATGGAAATATTTACGTTGGTGTAAAGCTAAAATCAATTAGATTAATTCCGACAACTATCTAATAAAACCCGTCTCGGGTGAAAATTCTAGCTTTTTAATATTGGCGTGGACTGAAAGAGAACCACAATTTGTAGACTTGTAGAAATTTACGGATTATTAAATTCTGATAGACCGGGAAGGTAAGGGTAGAATTTAATAATTCTCAGCACGCTGAATTTGGTCAGTTTCTGCTAAAATCTCGTATCTACAGTTGTTATCTTTAGAAATATCGGAGGGTGATGCTCCTTATACTATCCTTCGTATATTTTGTCCGAATTCCACAATTACTCTGTTGATCAAGTCAGTTATGGGCAAGAAAACATGGTTTGGATTCTGTCGGGGTGGGATGGGGAGATGGAAGTCTTCAAATGTGATTTCATAATAAGGAAAATTTAACGGACAAATTAGAGAATGACTTCAACTATCATACAAATTGTTAATATACAGTCCTGACTGCATTTGAGGTCGTTCAGGCCTTTGATTTTTATTTCTTTTTCAAATTCCATGGAATGTTAATTCAGAAAATAGGGCAACATGATAATTAGATCTCCCCACCTACAAGGTCCGTCTGCTATTAAAACTTTTTTTGTTTCCATGCCAAATGACCTACAACCATGAAACTTTGTACAATTGTTACCAAAGATCAAAGGAGGTGACCTAGGTTACAAAGGTAAAGGGTCAGTTATTATATACCTTTGATTTAAACCATTTCTGTGCCCTAACCAGTAAACTATGTAATCTAGGACCATGAAACTATTCAAATGTTATCCATGGCCCGAGGAGGTGTCTCATTGTTTTCGGAGAATGTAGGTCAAAGGTCAGTTGTGCTACTTCATTGACAAAGTCTAGTGGAGGGGGTGTAAGTTTGTTTGTGACAATTATTGTTTACACAAGTACTCATGTTAAAGACTTAATTGATTCCAATTCTTGTAAACTAAACTAGTAATTTCTTGATGTTTAAACCATTCCCACACAACAAAGTTTCAGAGTGGTCCAAATGAAAGAGGTTGCATACAACACAATAAAGATTGTTTAAAATGGAAAATGACAGCCATATGCAGTAGAAAATACAATGAGAAAAGAAGAAATTACTTGTTTTTTTCATGAGCGGCGTAAAAAAGCAAAATTGTGTCAGAATGGGTAAATATGCAATAAGAAATCCTACATCATTTTCTTCAGGTGGAATGCCAGATATGAGTAGTTCACCAACACCCAACGGTTACCATGCATCACCATGTTCTTCTCCGGGTGTCATGGTAACAAAAGGAATGTCACGACATTCTCCTCCTTTACACAATCGACAGCAAGGCAACCATTTAGGTCCGCCTCGATTAATGGTACCAGACGGAAGAAACAATATGTTGAACACAGATGTAAGCTTTTCTTAACTTGTTAAAAAAAAAATGGTTTCAAGATGACAAAGATTTAGACTTAGTCAAATCAACAGAAATCGTTCAGGACAATTAAACATGTATTTTAATTGAGAAATAGATGAAATATAGGGTAGAAAATATTATGAAAAAAGGGGAAAGAAATTTCTTTTTCCCATAAAGTGTTTTTCTGAGCCATTTTCATCAGGGATTGTGTGTTGTGGGTTACTGGCCCCACACACTGACCTCTGACAGGAAGTTCCACTAGGATATAAAACAGCTTTATTTTTCTATTTTTTTAATTAAGTAACATCTATAAAAAATAAACATTGGTTGGCAACAAATTTGTGATGCTGAAGTCATCAAATGAATAAAATGCTTAATGTATGTGTCAGGAGTTCAAAGTTCACTTCTGGTCTAAATAAATGATTTGAGGGGACAATCTTTGACTAACAGCTGCGATCAGGCTACCACTACCACATTGCATTACGGCTTAAGTCTTGAATTCATGTGAAAAGAAATGGAAGTTCATTTAAAGGAACGAAACGATAGCCATAAGCATTTTCTAATCATTTAACAATTGATGGCCGGCTGGCCACGCCCTTTGTGCTCCAACAGGAAGTTCGCTTTCGTTATTTTGAAAAATTTATGGTCTGTTACATGTAAAAAAAGTAAAATGTTTTTTTGGGGACCAATGGCGGCCAATGTTGAGTTCAAATTTAACTTCTTGTAGATTGGTCCATTGATTCTTTGATTGGAAGCCATGATCCGTCAAACATTTGTCTGAAAGGATATTTTAAATTGTATAAGGTTGAATAAAATTTTATTCAGACTTGTTTATGCCATTACCCTCTCTGAATAACATTATAGTAGGTTGACCAATTATCAGACAGCAAAATTCTAGACTTGTCCAAATTGAAAGGAGATGCAGACGACAATATTAGGCTGAAGACATTCTAAAATTCTTTGTCTTTTGGGGTAGAAAATATTGTTGACTTGGAAGAACTTTGCATGATTCAAGCAATTTCTTCTATGTTCAAATTGTTTTCAAAAGCTTTTTTCTTGAGGGGCATAAAAAGGAGAGATTGTGTGGGAATGGATAAAAGAAAAGTGGATTTCATTTTGTGTTTTGACAAATAATTCATCTAGAAATAGTTTTAACTAAATTTCAGGAAGGAACAAAATGATAACTACACACATTTTCTTATTTTTTCAACCATGCTTACTAACTTTTAATACTTGGGATCCTTTTAATCTTTAAAGATTGGATACAAATAATTGTTTTTAACCAATTACCACACAATGTTGCTTTCAGACACAATCAAGAAACATGGTCATGTAAAATTTTGTGGGAAAGGAACAATTGCTTTTAGTAAGCAGTTTATCCTTTCCTCACAGTGCTTTCCACCTTATTGGACACTTATGTTCTGATTTTAACACCATCTGAAAATGTTTTCTGCAACTCCTTTCAATTTGGACCAGTATAAAACTTTGTCATCTGGTAATGGGTTTACCATACTCATGCATATCCTCTACAATATGATGATGAAGCTGCTGTATGTCAAAAGAAAAGTAGGTTTCATTTTGTGTGTTGACAAATCATCCCGCATGGACAGTACGCTAGTGTATTCCCCTGATCATTAATCTTGTAAAAAGGAAAGAAAAACTGAAATGGATGGAGTGACACTTAAGTACTCTAATTGTATCGTGAACGCTCTATAAAAGTACAGTTAATGAATTTAGTTAATTAAGACTTCTCTCAATCATTTGCAGGCTTAACCCATTTCCACACAGTGATGCTTTTAGACGCCCCTTAAGAAAATTACAAATGTAATTGGGAAAACATTGTGTAACTTGAAGAAATTGCTTGTAACAAGCAATTTCTTCATTTAACACAGTGTTTTCTACCCCAAAAACTGGAAAAATCTAAAATTTCATAAACTTTAAATTGTCATCTGCAACACCTTTCAATTTGATACAAGCAATTTCTTCATTTTCCACAATGTTTTCTAAAGCTTATTTCTTGAGGGGCATAAAAAGGAGGGCTTGTGTTGGAATGGGTTTAACTAAAACCCTGCTTTAATGCAAACAAACATTCATAAATTTTGAATATGGTTTTCTTATATTAAAATTCAAAAGTTTACGAGTTTGATCGTAAAATTGTAGTCAAATACACAAACCATGACTGTGTCAAAATTTGCAAGTTGTATGTTTTACCTACAGCAATTAACTGCAAAAAAAGGTTATGTTGTTTCTATAAATAGACATTTTATTGCTATTTTAAGAAAGATGTCGCATAACTAGCTGTCATATATCTTGTCCGCTTGTAAAGGTGATTAAACTTAATGATAATTAAGGTAAATATATTGCTACAAAACCTCAGTGTGTGATGATGAAATTCATGTATTAAAAACTCATTTCAACACAATCCCTAAAGTAAAAGACTTTGGAAAACATTGTAGAAAATGTTGAAAGCAATTTGCTTCATAATCTACAATGTTTTCTTGTGCTAGACAAACACTTAGCCCATTTCCAGATGGCAAAATTTTTACTGGTCCAAATTGAAAGCAGTTGCAGACAACAATTTAAAGTTAATGAAATTTGATATATTCAATTTCCGGATAGAAAAAAAAAAGTGTAAAATGAAGAAATTACTTGTTACAAGCAATTTCTTTATTTTACATTATGTTTTCTCAATTGCTTTTCTTGGGGGCTCCAAAAGTGTCACTGTGTGACATTCCAAAAGCATCACTGTGTGACAATTCAGCACAATCCCTCAAGTAAAAGGCTTTGGAAAACATTGTGGAAAATTTTGGAAGCAATTTCTTTGTAATATGCAATGTTTTCCTGTGCTAGACAAACACTTTAAAAGAATATATCTGAAGCTATAAATTGATATCTGCAACATATATGAATTTAGACCAGTCTTAAAGTTTGTTAATGTCTGATAGTTGGTTAACCTTTTTTCACACAGTCCCACTTTTTTATGCCACGTGTGTAAAAAAGTTCATCATGGAAAATGCATGGTGAAATTGCTTGTTACAAGCAATTGCTTCATAATTTATAATGTTTTCTATTCCAAAAGAGTAGGACCAGTCTATTACATTTTGTTGTAAGGTAATTGGTTAACCCATTCCCACTCAGTGACGCTTTTAGACACCCCTACAGAAAAAAGCTTTAGAAAACATTGTGGAAAATGAAAAAATTGCTTATAACAAGCAATTTCTTCATTTTCCACAAAGTTTTCTTCCAAGAAAGTTGAAAAATTCCAAAATTCCATAAACTTTAAATTGTCGTCTGCAACATCTTTCAAATTGGACCAGTCTAAAATTCTGTTGTGTGGGAATGGGTTAAGGATTGGAACATCAAAACTACTGGCCATGATATCATATTTGAAGGGTCACTGGCCACTCCCACTGAACTCCGACAGTAAGTTCCTCTTCAATATTAACCCATTCCCACTCAGTGACGCTTTTAGACGCCCCCAAGAAAAAAAAGATATGGGAAACAGTGTGGGAAATGAAGAAATTGCTTGTTACAAGCAATTTCTTCATTTTCCACACTGTTTTCTACCCAAATAAGTGAAAAAATCCAAAATTTCATAAACTTTAAATTTTCGTCTGCAACTTCTTTCGATTTGGGCCAGTCTAAAATTTTGGCATGTGGTAATGGGTTAAACAGTCTTACCTCGCAAAATTTTGGTCAGTGAGAAAGAAAATATGGTTCGTTTGTGACCTAAGCTTCATAACTACAGCTTTAATAAACTGAAGTAACTAGTTATGAGTTTTCAGTTACCAAACCAACATCAATGTCAGTCAGTGTCGGAGTTCAAAGTTCCTTTCTGGTCTAAACGAATAACTTGATTGGTGGATAGATTCTTTGATTGATAGTAGCAATTTGTAATTGAAGCTAATATGCAAACTAGAAAAAGAAAATGATTTCCCAAACGAAAAATTGTTAGAGTCAAAATGAACAGGTAAAAAGTGCTCAATTTGTTATCAGCAATTAGTCTATTCATGGGTTAGGTAAAAATCTGAGTTTTAAAGAGTTTTGATTTTTTCCTGTCGCCAATAAATATATACTTCAAGAATTTTAAACTGCTGCTCACGAATTAATGAACTCACTAAAAAGTCCCCAGGAACTGTTCTCACCAAAATAAGAAAACATAAAATTTACCATAAGTATTAATCTAATTTTGGTCTCAATTTTCTTGCATGTCTTCAACCCATGACTTTGTCAATTGCCTCTTTTTTATATTTTTTATGTCTTTTTAGCTCACCTGAGCACAACATGTTCAAGGGGAACATTTAGTACCACCAAGTGTGTGTTGTCCATCATGCAGCATCATCATTTGCATTAAACATCTTCTCCTCCTAACCACTTGGCCTATTTGGGCCAAACTTGGCTAGAATGCTCCTTTGTTGACCCTTTTCAAAATTTTTGGGTGAAATTTTGATTTATGAAGAAATGAGGAAATGGCAGGATGGCGCTTATCATACTTAGCGAAATCATAGAAAAATTCTTTAAAAGACTTTTCCTCCTAATCCACTGGGCCAATATGGACAAAACTTGGCAGGAATATTCCTTGTTTGACCCTTTTTGAGATTTTTTCATGCAGTTTTGATTTTGAAAAGATGGGGCATGGCTGGGGAATAAAAGACGTGGAGAAATCATGAAATAATTCTTTAAAAATCTTTTCCTCCCCAAATTATGCCATACTTGGTAGGAATGATCTTTGGGTGACCTGTTTCATAACTTGTTTGTGAAGTCTTTTTAAACCTTTCCTGTTTTGCAAAAATTTAGGTCTGTCCAAATTCAAAGGTTTTGAAGAAACATGTAAAGTGGATTTAATTTAGAAAGTAACCATTCATTAAGGCAGAAAATATTGTTGAAAAAGAAGAAATTGCTTGTTACAAGCAATTTCTTCCTTTTCTACAATGTTTTCTCTATTATGAATTCACAGGGACGTAAAAACCAGGGATTGAACGGGAAAGATTTAAGAGATCATAGAAATGATTATCATGGGGGGCCAATTCAGAGCCATTTTGGTCCTCTTGTTAATTAGAATCTACATTTATCCCATGCTAATGACAAAATTATAGACTGAACAAATTGAAATAACTAACAGACAACATTTCAAAGTATACTAAAAATGGAAAATAAGTGTCAAATAAGATGGAAAACATTGAGAGAAAAGAAGAAAAAGCTTGTTCTACAGGGTCTCAAAAAGCTGGATTGTGTGTTAGTGGTCTTACAGCAAGTCACCTTGATTTATTCGTACCAATGTGACTTAACCCATTCCAACACAATCCTGCATTTTTACGCGGTGAGAAAATATAGTTCTAGATACACTATGAGAAAAGGAGAAATTGCTTGTTCCTTTTTCTCACAATGTTTTTTACCCTAATTGGGACTTATTATCTAACTTCAGCACTATTTGTAATAATGTCTGCATCTTCTTTCAATTTCGACTAATCTAAAATTTTGTCAATGGGTCAAGTCCCTTTTCATTATATATTTCAGATGCCTCATTCTCCGAATGTTCCAGCAGTTTCCATTAATACACAGAGTATAACACAGGGCTATCACTCCCCGGTACCTTCATATCAAAACAGTGAGTCTTAGATAGTCTTTTAGCAAGGTTGGATCTTATTTCAAGGTCACATTTTCAAAATTGGTATTTTGTGAACATGTTCTTGTTTAACCCATTACTAGATGCAAGATTTAAGACTGGTTCAAATTGAAAGGAGTTGCAGATGACAACTAAGTTTTTGAAGTTTTAGATTTTTTTTAGAAAGCATTGTATAAAATGAAGAAATTGCTTGTTGCAAGCAATTTATTCATTTTACACAATGTTTTCTTAATTGTTTTTCTTTAGGGGCGTCTAAAAGTGACCTGGACCATAAAATTTAGACTGGTTCAAATTTTCAGAAGTTACAGACAACTTATTAACCCTTTCCCATACATTCACTGGTTTTTACGTCCCTGTAATTCTATACTTGAGAAAACATTGAGGGAAAAGAAGAAATTGCTTGTAACAAGCAATTTCTTCTTTTCTCACAATATTTTCTACTCTGTATGTTGATTGCTTTTCAAACTACACTCACTTTTACTTGTCATCTGAAACTTCTTTCAAATTGGACCAGTCTAAAGTCTTCAAAATCAGGAAAGGGTTGATGTGCAAGGAAATTGAGAAAAACTCAACCTGTCATATGGAATAGAAAACGTTGTGAGTAAAAGCCAAATTGCTTGTTACAAGTAATTCCCCTTTTCTCACAATGTTTTCTAACATCATCCGCAGTGTTTTCTACCCAAAAAGAGAAGGATTTGTGAAATTCCATCAACCAAAAATTGTCATCTGCAACTTCTTTAAATTAGGACCAGTCTAAAATTTTGTTGTCTGGTAATGGCTTAATCCACGACCAGACCACAAAATTCTAAACTGGTCCAATTCGAAGAACTTGCACATGACAATTTAAATTGCATGATTTTCTGAAAAATCTTAAGCTTTTTTGTTTGAAAACCTTCTTTTAAATTAAGAAACTGTGTATTATGACCTATATCTACTTTTCTACAATTTTTCCACCCCCCCACCCCTGATGCAGAGGGGATATATTGGGTTTCACCATGTCTGTCTATTTGTCCTTCATCCATCAGTTCATAGGCTGTTTTGTTTCCATCCTTTAGAACCAAATTGACCTACAACCATCAAACTTTCATAAAATTATATCCAATTATCCAAGGAATTGCCCTAATGTTGTTTGGCCACTAAGGTCATTGTCACAGTGGAACCATGATAGAAAAGTGTATCTATGCTCTAATTCATAAGCCTTTGACTTTGGACCCTGAAACTTTATACACTTGTTATCCATGACCAAAGTAGGTGCCCTATTGTTTTGTGGTAACCAAGGTCAAAGAACAATTGTTCTACTGGAGTTACAAAGTGCTGGTGGGGATATATGTCAGCTGTGTGACAATTCTAGTTCTTCTTGCTGTTTCTGCCTGTCTGTCCAGATTTTCTCAATCAATTACCACTCAATCCTGCTATTTGATGCCCCGAAGAATTATAGCTGTAGAAACCATGGAGAGAAATTGCTTGTAACACCGTTTTTTTCTTTGCTCTCAATGTTTTCTACTTTATTTACATTTATTTTCAAATTCTAACACTAGTAGCACTGGACAGCCAATTTTAGTCTTAGATATGAATTTATCAGCATGGTTCAATTTAACCGGTGTGGAATTTCAATGCCTGGCTTGTCGGACATTAGCATAAAAAGCTTGATTGTGTGGGC
Organism: Fragum fragum; assembly: GCA_946902895.1. Taxonomy (NCBI): domain Eukaryota; kingdom Metazoa; phylum Mollusca; class Bivalvia; order Cardiida; family Cardiidae; genus Fragum; species Fragum fragum. The sequence goes on along the minus strand of OX336370.1, from coordinate 21,901,410 downwards.
TAGCGTTTACCTAGATTAACCATATACCACACAATCACACATTTTTACGCATTTCTACCTGAATTGGCACTTACTTTTAACCCATTCCCACATAATCCATCATTTTTATGCCCATCAAGTAAAAGGCTTTGGAAAACATTGTGGAAAATGAAGAAATTACTTGTATCAAGCAATTTCTTCATGATCAACAATGTTTATATCCAAAATGATAAGAAGATTCAATATTCCATCAACTTGAGATTCTCATCAGCAGCTTTTTTGAATTTGGACAAGTCTAAAATTTTGTTGTTGGGATTGGGTTAAATTGAATAGCAATTTGAATTGTTGTTAGCAAACTCTTTGAATCTGAACCATCATGGGAATGGGTTGACTTATTATATTTTCAGATGACTATTCGATGCCAGGAGGTGATGGTATGGGTGGTGGGGGGCCAGGAGGGGGGAATATACAACAGGGTTACAGTCCCCAACCTAGTCCCCATCACTGGAGTCAAGGGTCATTAACAAGTGGGGTGCCCCCTGGTGGGGGCATGCATCAAATGCCAGGGTAAATTACTTACTTTTAATTTTCATCTGCTTTGGTAAACCTGTTACACTGGTCCAAATTGAAATATATTGTATTTAAACAAAAATGCAGTGAAGAGAGATATAGAAATGTGTGTGATGATAGTTAGAAAACTGTTAGAAAAGGAGAAAGAGCTTGTTATGATTAATATCTTCATTTCTCACAATGCTTTCAATGGTTATGGGTGTAGTGCAACATATTGTAAACATTGTCCTACCCTGAAAGTTTGAAAAAAGACTGTGATTTTGTCACAAATAGTATGGTATTTAGGAAATAAGTTTGAAACTTAACCCTTGTCATGCTGTATGAATTACCTTACCGAAAACTGTCAAATCAAAGGGCTGAAAGCACTGATAGAACTTGTTGTTCAAAAATCAATATTTCTTTTAGAAATCAACCTCATAAACAACTCGGGAAGGAAAAGTATGAGCAGGAGGTGTAGAATAAGATCAGCCTGCACATAAGTGCAGTCTGATCTTAGTCTACACCTCCTGCCAAATCCGGAATATTCCGGGTTCAGCATGACAAGGGTTAATCTACTGTCACATAAAAACTCTGATGTATTTTTGACCTTTTTTATGCGCTGCCATGCAATGGTGAAGGTCATATAGAGGTACCGAATGCAAGTTTGTGTGTGTCCAATTCTTGTCTGGAGGCATATCCTCTACATAGATGGATTTCAAAACAACTTAGCTCAGTTGTTCCCCTTGAAGAGTACTCTTGTCATGTAAAGTTCTGATGGATACTTACAAGGTCAAGGCCGTGACTTTAGGTCAAGAGACAAAATTGACCTTGTCCAGAGCATGTCTTCATTTATTGATGAATTTGTACATAAATTGGCGCAGCTCTTCCCCTTAATAGGTACTAGTGTCATGCGTAAAGTTCAGTCGGATACCTCCAAGTTCAAGGTCGCAGTTGAAGGTCATGTGATAAGCACTTGGGTGGGCGCATCTACTTCTGTGACATTTCGAGTCTAATCTTTCTACTGCTGTAAGATATCAACAATTAGTCAACGACATCTCACCGGCATATCGACGACTAGTCGTTACCATCTCACCGCATTTTAACAGCATGCTACAATAAATCGCCCATTGCTAGATCTTACAAGTGCTGTTTCAATGCTGGCCATGAAAAATGACGTCGTCTGATTGTCAGTTTAATACGATTGCAAAATAAATATGTCCCTGCAAGCGCTGATGTTGATTTTACATTATTCTACCCATACCCACAAAAGTTTATAATAGGCCAAATTGAAAGAAGCTGGGGACGACAATTTCAAGTTAATGGAACTTTGGTTTTTTTCCTCTTTTTGAATGGAAAACATCAAGGATAATGAAGAAATTGCGTTATACAAGCAATTTCTTCATTTTCCTTAATGTTTTCTAAAGCTACCAAAAGGAGGGATTGTGTGGGAATGAGTCAAACTAATGCACTGATGAAAATAGATTTGTAGATGTGTTGACATCCCTTATTTTATGTAACTAAAAATTAGCTTACTATTACCAGACAACAATATTTAAGACCAGTCCAAATTCAAAGAAGTTGCAGATAACTATTAAAAGTGATTAGATTTTAAAAATCTTTTTTGTAGAAAACTTTGTCAGAAATGAAATATCCTGATGCCAACCATTTCTTTACTTTCCACAATGTTTTTCAAAATTTTGTCATTAAAGAGAGGGATTGTGAGTGAATGGGTTAAAAACCGTTTCTTTCTACAAACTTTTTTCCTTTGAAAATTTACACTGATGGAGGATATCTTATGATGGTCAAGTATTTTTCAAAACTGATTAATAAGGATCTATCTTCTCTCAGTAATGGTCTGAAAACATATTTATGTAAATTGATTGCAATTATGAAATTTTACACTTGACCAACTAGCTTACGTCAAACAGAGGGCTGTTATGGAAAACACAGGCTTATAGAATTTCATGCAATTATTGTTTAATGATCTGGGTATGTTAGCCTATCTGGTGCATCTATAAATTGTTACCTGTTAACAAAAAATAAACTAGGTAAAAAACATGAAGGTTTTATAGATTGTTGGTGATGAACCCATTCCCACACAAACATGATTTTGGGTGCCCTCAAGATAAATGCTTTTGAAAACATTATGGACAATGAAGAAATCATTTTCATTTTCAAAATGTTTTCAAAAAGCTATTTATCAAGGTGTCAAAAAGCATGATTATGTTGGAATAGGTTAATTCCCCTTATTTAGCTCCACCTGATGAAATCAAGGGAACTATTGTAGTGGCCTTGTGTCCATTGTGCATCTGCCTGTGCATGTGTCAATCCTTTCGTCCGTAAACTGTAACTATTAAAATCTTCTCAGAAAGTACTGATCAGAATTTAATCATAGGAAAGATCCTTCGGTAGCCCTTTGGGTTCGATCCCTGGCGGCAGCACATATCCTATCCGACATTTGTCTCTCACCATTGGCTGGATAGTCGTAAAACCTAAGTGGGATAGCAGCAGGAGGCTAGGAAAGGATGAAGTGGTAGTACTGGTGTGAGATATACCAGGAATCCATGGTTGGGTGCTCCAGCTTCCGCCATATGACTGAAATACTGTTAAAAGCGGTGTTAAACCCCATTCAATCAATCTGTGACCCTTTATCAGATTCCTTCAAAGAATTTTAGCAGATAAAAACATGGCTTTAACGCTTTCCCAGATGCTGTAACTTTAGACAGACTGAATTCAAAGAAGTTGCAGACAACAATCATAAGTGAATGAAATATTTAAAATATATGTCTTTTCAGGTAGAAAACATGGTTGATAATGAAGAAATTACCTTTAACAAGAAATTTCTTCATTTTCCACAATGTTTTCCAAAGCTTTCATGTTGAGGGGCATTTAAAAGCTTCATTGTGTTGGAACAGGTTAATGGACAAGGCTAATTTCCATATATGTTGAAAACTTTGAAAATATTCTGTTCAAAAAGTAGTAGATGGGTTTTACTTTATATTACACAGGAATGGCCCTTTGATGACCCTCAGATTCCTTAAATGAACTTTGATCAGATGAAAAACATGGCTTTAATGGGCTTGGCTTATTTCCATATAATTATGTTGAAAACTTTGAAAATTTTCTGCTCAGAAAGCAGGAGATGTATTTTAACCCATTCCCACACAACAAAATTTTAGACTGGTCTAAATTGAAAGAAGCTGCAGAAGACAAATCAAAGTTCATGAAATTTTATATTTTTTCAACCTTCTGGGTCGAAAACATAGTGGAAAATGAAGAAATTGCTTGTTACAAGCAATTTCTGCATTTTCCACAATGTTTTCCCAATTGCCTTTCTTGAGGGGCGTCCAAAAGCGGCACTGTGTGGGAATGGGTTAAGGAGATGACCCTTTATTAGATTCCTTTATTTCGGTAATTTGATCAGATGAAAAACATGGCTCTAATTGTTGGGGCTAATTTCCATATACGGAGAGAAAAACTTGAAAATCTTCTACACAGAAAGCAGTGAATAGATATCAAACAAAATGATCCTTGGATGACCCTTTACAATATTCCTTTAACCCATTCCCACATAGTGAAGCTTTTGGACGCCTCTAAAGTCAAGCAATTGGGAAAATGTTGCGTTAATTGAAGAAATTGTTTGTAACAAGCAATTTCTTCATTTTACACAATGTTTTCAATCCAGAAAATAAAATTTCATAAACTTAAAATTGTTGTCTGTAACTCCTTTCAATTTGGATCAGTGCAAAATTCTTTCGTCTGATAATGGGTTAATTGAATGAGTAGCTTCCATTGTAAAAGAAACTAAAACTAGATTTATGATAAGTAAATTCAGGTCTGGGGAGCGAATCATGTACTCAAGTGCCTCTAGTTTGGGTACACAGGCAGTATAAGCAAAGATGGATCGCACAACGCACAACCTATATTTCGTTATCAAATATGTTTAGTACACTTCACTTATATTTCATGTCATTGAAAGAGTTCAGGCCACCCTTGTTAAAAGCAATTTCTTCTTTTCCCAGATTGTTTGCTCAATTATAAAAATCAGGGGGACAAAAAATTCAGAGATTGTTGAGGAAAGGGTTTGAATTACTCTAAAATTTGAAAATAAGTGCTAAATAAGGTAGAAAGTATTGTGAGGAATGGAGAAATTACTTGTAAAAAGTAATTTGTGCTATCCAACAAAGTTATCCTTCCTAAAATTTCGTCAGGGCATCTAAAAGCGTAAGGTTAACCCATTACCAAATGACAAAATTTTAGACCAAAAGGAGTTGCAGACAACAATTTTAAGTATATTCAATTTTCGATTTTCTCAACTTTCTGGTTTGAAAACTTTGTGGAAAATGAAGAAATGAATCAAGCAATTTCTTCATTTCAAACAATGTTTTCAGAATTATTTTTCTTGAGGGGCGTCAGAAGGAGTCATTGTGTGAGAGTGCCAGGTTAAAGTATAGGGTTAGAAACATATGTGAGCGGTAAACAAATCCAGTAAAAAGCAATTTGATATTGTAAATGCACAGTTAATGTAGTGGCTGTATCATGCGATAGCCTGATATTGTTTTACGCAACATAAATTTTCTGCCTTCACAGGGAAACAAAATCGAATGGTTCTTTTGTCAGCTTTTATGCTTCACAGAAATGGCATGGGGAAAGTTACCCATTCCCACACAGTGATATTTGGACTAGTCTGAAATTTTATTGTCTGGTAATGGGTTAGAAATAGGTACTTTTATTTAAAGACAGAAATGTTAAAGAAGGATACCTTGATTTAACCCATTGCAACTCAATCCCTCCTTTTTACGCCCCTCCAGAAAAAAGCTTTGGAAAACATTGTGGAAAATGAAGAAATTGCTTGTATCAAGCAATTTCTTCATTATCCACATTTTTTTCTATCCAAAAAGACAAAAAAATTCAAAATTCCATCAACTTGAAATTGTAATCTGCAGCTTCTTTCAATTTGGACCAGTCTAAAATTTTGCTGTGTTGGAATGGGTTAATCCTTTCTCACACAATCTAACTTTCTTGCAACTCTAAAGCATAGACTTTGTGAAAACGATTAAAAGATGAAGCAATTTGCTTGTAACAATTTCTTCCACCTTTCTTTTTACCAAAAAAGACAAGAGTTTTCACAACAAAGTTTTGTCATCTTGGAATGGGTTTATTCTACATTTATAATCAGCCATACAAAAAGGGATTACGTAGCATTTCTGTTAACCATTTAGTAGACTAGAAAAGATCACAGTGATTCAAACTGAAAGAAGTTGCATATGAAGGTTTTGTGAAATATATTTTAAAAAAATCTTGGTCTTTAGGGCAAATTATTGTGGGAAATCAAGAAATTACATGTAAAAAGCAATGTTTTTATATGAAGCTTTTTCTCTTGGGGGCATCAAAAGTGTTATTGTGTGGAAGTTGAGACACTAGTGCATCTTGATAAAAGCAGAAGTGTGCAGCTTTTGATTTGGACTTCTACTTCAAAGGTCAAGGTCACAACCAAAGGTCTAAATTCAACCTTGCCTTTTTCTCTTTATAAGATTGATCAGATTCTCATCATGTTTTACATAATTGCAAATGTTGATGAGACCAAGAATGCTTGTTTATATTCAGGCTATACTTTAAAAATTCTTTACACTTAAAGGTCAAAGGTCAACCTTTCCTACATTTCTTGATCTATTGTTAAACCCCTCAAAACTCTGGGGGTATATAGAAGTCAGCTTGTTGGTAGGTTGGTTGGTTTGTTCAGGTCTGTCTATTTGTGCATCTGCATGTAGAATTTTTCTTGTTTGATTTTCAGAATATTTTACACCCACTTGTTCATATGGATATTAACAAGTGCACTGTGCTTGATGCAGGATTATACTTCAAAGGTCAGGGTCTTAAAAAGGTCATACTTTGAATTTTGATCTTATTGCAAAGATCTTGTTTTACTATCCAGCACCTGCAGCGGAATGTTGATCCCGCATGCAGTGCTCTTATTGAGTATAAACACTGTGAAATTTGTCTGCATCTTCTTTCAATTTGGACCAGTTTTTAACTTTTTAAAGAAGGGTAGAATAAACATTCCTCATTGAAAAGCTTTAATCTTGTAGAGTCAATATGGTTTGACTGAGTTCAATATATTTTTCACTAGGATGGTCCTTACTTGAGTACCTATGGTTGTATGTTTTGTCAGAGGGTGACTAAAACTTCATAACTACAGTTTATTCAAGGTTTGATTGATGAGCCGTCTATCAAAGAGTGTTATGAAATATTAATGCTTTTACCCTTTGTATATTTTCAGATCTGGTCAAAACATGAGTAATTCGGGTGCTAACCATATATCACCGTTACTTATAAACACAATGAATCATAGACTTAACATAAAGAGTGAGCCCATATCTCCGCCTCGGGACTCAACAACACCGTCAAATCACAACACATTACGACCTCCCTCTCAAGGTCACCAAGGTCATATGTCACCTGGACACGTCTCTCCTCATCTCTCACAATCCCATAGTAACTGTTCATCACCGACTGCTGGCATGCAGCACACAAACACGCATCAACCGGGCGCGGGCCCGCAATCTTCACATCCAATGTCGCAGCAACAGCCCCCATCAGGGCTTACAGATTTTGACAGCCCTGCGATGAAAAGACAAAGATTGGAAGGCTGGAATACTTAACATCGGACATAATATGTTGTGGTGGTGCTTGTGCATACTTCAATAAAAAAATTACCAATTGACAACATTTTAGACTGGTCTAAATTCAAAGATGTTGCAGACAACATTTTTAGTAGATGAAATTTTAAATGGATTTGTAATTTGTAATTTGGAACAAGCAAATTCTTCATTGTTCACAGTTTTCTACCATGAAAGTTGAAAAAATCTAACATTTTCATAAACTTAAAGTGTTGTCTGCAACTCCTTTCAATTCTAACCAGTCTAAAATTTTGCCGTCTGGTAATGGGTTAAATGCATTTCACTTCAGATACTATGCCAGTCATTTGCCTGTTTATTTGAATGAACCAGCACTAATTCCATTGGAAGATATGAAAATTATAGACTGGTCTAAATAGCAACCCTTGATTGTGATTAAACTGAATATGAAGTGTCATAATGTATAGAAAAAGAGTGGGAAATGTAAAAATGATAACAAGCAATTTCTTATTTCCCACAATGTATTCCAAGGCTACTAATTTTCCTTACCCTGTCATGATATGGGATTTTGTGGCAATGGGTTAACGGTTGTATGTATATATTCATTGAACCTTTGAGCATTGGCTACGTGACTTTCAGGTATCATTAGTTTGTGAATATCCATGAATATTGCTTGGAGCCTAGTATTTAGAAAAAACAAACAAATTCAGTGAAATGATTTGGTCTGGAAAGATAATATTGTTTGGTTTTCTAAACTTTGCTTATTCCAAAAAAAATGTGTTTTACTGCATTTCAGAATTTGTTCTCAAAACTTTAAACCTGAGCTTTACACTATTTCCTCTTTCATGTCAAACAGATTCCTTTTTAACCCAATACCAGATGGAAAATTGTTAGTCTGGTCCAAATTAAAAGTAGTTGAAAAGGACAACTTAATATTTGTGATATATCAGATTTTTTCAACTTTCAAATAGAAAATATTGTGTAATGTGAAGAAATTCCTTTTTGCTAGAACTTTCTTCATTTTGACCTACATTTTTCCCACTTGTTTTTCTTGAGAGGCTTTAAAAAGTATCATTGTATGGGAATAAGTAAAAAATCACAACATAACTATTTTTATAAATGTTAATGAGAACACTCATGAATGTCAGAAATATCTTGTATATTGCTGGATGAGTTTTAGCCTGTTCCAATGCAATCCTGCTTTTCCATGACCCTAGAGAAAAAAAATGTTGAAAAATGAAAAAAATGCTTTATACATGTACAAAATATACCTGTCTTTCTGAGAATAAAGCAATGTGGAAAACAAAAAAATTACCTATTACTTGCAATATTTTTCATTTTCCACATTGGTTTCTTCTCAGAAAGACAGGAATGTTAACCCATTCCCACACAGTGATGCCTTTTGACACCCCTCAAGAAAAAAGCTATAGAAAATATAGTGGATAATGAAGAAATTGCTTGCAACAAGCAATTTTTTTATTATCCGCAATGTTTTCTACCCAAAAAAAACAAAACAATTTAAAATTCCATCAACTTGGAGCAGCTTCTTTCAATTTGGACCAGTCTAAAATGTTGCTGTGTTGGAATGGGTTAATGAATACTATCATCTGGAAATTGTAGTCCGAAACTTCTTCAAACTTACCAGTCTAAAATTTGGTTATCTGGTAATAGGTTAAATTCTGCTTATCAACATTTTGGATATTTCAGATTCGTTATTTTTTTTTTTTTTTCGATAAACGACGATAATAAACTTTGATGGTAGCTTTGTTCAAGAGGATCTTGAATTCAATTGCACAGCACCACACAACAGACTTGAGTAAATATAGTTTAAGAAATATTGGCAGTGATGCACATTTCCCTATGGTGGATTTTAAATTGTGATGTAGGAGCTATTTTTGTATTTGTAAATATTTCAGGAAAAAATATTTAAAGAACTGATCATGTGACAGCTAGTCCAACAGTTGGACGACAAGTCGGGATGCGTAAAATGTGCTATTTGTGTTTTCTTCTGGCTTGAGATGCGGTTACTTCTGTTTCCATGGCAACCCATCCCTGCTGGTGAAACGGTTTATTTTAGATGTAAATGTTTGTGAGAATAAGTTGTTTTGTAAATATTGGAAGAATATAGCTGTTGTGAAATTGTTTTGTAAATACAAAAGCTGTAATTTTTGTACAAAAAGACAGATATGTAAAGTAAGACATTGCGTATAAACTGGGATTCAATTCATGATCATCCTTTTCTTGAATGACAATCTGCTTTCAATATGAGGGCTTATTAGCAGCTCTGGTGTTACATTCTTAGCTTATTCATTACCTGAAGACAAAATTTGGACTGGTCCAAATCAACACAATATCAGACAAAACATTTTGGACTGGTTCAGTTTGAAAGGAGTTGCAAATGACAATTTCATTTGCTATAAAATTTGAAAGTTAGTGCCAAATGATATAGAAAATATTGTGAGAGAAGAAGAAATTGCTTGTAACAAGCAATTTTACATTTTCCCACCAAGATTACCATGATCATATTTCTTGTCAAAAAGTGACATTGTGTGATGATAGGATGAAAGATTATGCAGACTATATTTAACATATTACAAGAAAACAAAATTTAAGACTGGTGAAAAGGACAGCAATGGCTGTTTGCTATCAAAAACAAGGGTAGCTATCTAAGAGAAATAAAAATCTGCCAAACATTATTTCTTTAATTTGTTTTCAGTAATAGGAGGACCCTTTCTTCTAAACAATCACATAAATTACTCTGATTGCCCCAAATACAGTAGACACCATGGCCGTAGCACATCAAACTCTCAATTATGAGGTCAAGGATTTGATCTCTAGTCATATACTATGATCAATATGTTTAAATTTGTATTTTCTATCGCTAGATTCTGCAAATTATCTGTTTTGGTTTTAATTCAAAATACATTTTAGAAATTATTCAGAATCAAGCCCCCAAATGGATAATACAAGACTCAACTCCTATCATGCTTAACTTAACGGAGTATTTCAGTTTTAGCAGGAGGTACAGACAAAGATCAGCCTGCACATAAGTGCAGCCTGATCTTGGTCTACACCTCCTGCTTGTACCTTTCCTGTCAGAAATGCTTATCAAATTGATTTCTAAAAGAAATAGAGATTATTGAACAATATGCACTACCAGTGCTTTCAGTTCTTTTATTCTAATGCACTTCTGTGAGGCATTTTATACAGCATGAGTCTGATTTTGAGTACCTCAAGCACCAGATCACATCCACTTTATGTGGCTGATGCAGAATTGCTGTAATGGGGTTCAAATCCGCCAATTGGGGGTTTGTTTTCCTATTATGACCTGTTTCTTATTGAATTTCCCTCTAAAAAAGAAATGATCTGGCTACTTAGGAGGGTTTTCTGAGCCTTGAACTTTAATCCACCACTGTGTACTATGTTCAGTTTGTATGCAATGATCTGGTTCCTTGTGCTACAACCTACCAAGTTTTTACTTAACCATATATAATTTAAGCCAAAAGGAGAATGATCTATTAACCTATTTCCTTCCACTCAACCTCCCTTTCAATACCACTCCTGGAAAACAAAGAAGAAACTTCGTAATTTGTTATAATATTTTTCTCACAAAATTTAAAAATAAGCAACAAAAAATTATCGTTTGCAACTTATATCAATTTGGACCTGTCCAAAATTTTGTCATATGGTAATAGGTTAAGACTGGTCTGAATTGAACATTGCAAAGTTTGTGGAGAGGGAAAAGTTGGTTACATTTAAGGTGGAAAAGCTTGGGACAAAAGGTTAAAATGCTTTAACCCTTGTCCTGCTGGATAGTTATCCTCTTTTAACGATATTTTAAAACATTCATTTAAAATGAATAGATGGATGCTGTGTTCAAAGACTTTTATAAACAAAGCAAATACAAGCAGGTAGTGTAGGCTAATATCAGACTGCATGTCTGTGCAGGCTGATCTTGTCTATACACCAGCCAAAGTCATTGTCAAAACAGAAATATTTCAAGGATCAGCATGACAGAGGTTATCCACATTTCTTTCCAAAATTTTTCATGGGGTGTGTGAAAAAGCGTGATTGTGTCAAAATGGGTTAAATGATATGTGCCATATAGGGTAGAAAACATGGTGCTAAAAGGAGAAGTTGCTTGTTACAAATTACAATTCTTTAAATTTTGAACAGTCAAAAACTTTGGTAGCTTTTAATGGATTGAAATGAAAAGATCTTTAAACTTGCAATTACTTCATTTTCCACAATGTTTTCTGATGATATTTTCTAGATAGGAGTAAAAAAATGGGATGATGTTGGGAATGGGTTAATAGAATCTTTATGGTAAATGATTTTAAACAACCTGTTAATTTTTATTTTGACCAGCATTATTGTTAGTTTTAAAAAATACTGTTTTAGATAGCATTTAGATTGAATACTGTTTAAGATACTGCATTTTTGATGCATTTTATTATTTATTTCTTCTTTATGACTTTTTGTTGTATAAGTGCTTTTGTTTTGTATTATTAGATGATTTAGATTTGTGCCTTTATTTTTGCTTATCTTTTTAACCCTTTCCTGTTTTAAATTTTTTTAGACCTGTCCAAATTCAAAGGTTTTGCAGACGTAAATTTAAAGTTGATTTAATTAGAAAAATAATCATTCAGTCAGGTAGAAAATATTGTTGAAAAAGAAGAAATTGCTTGTTACAAGCAATTTCTTCTTTTCCCACAATGTTTTCTCAAGTATAAAATCAGAAGGACGTAAAAACCAGTGATTGTACAGGAAAGGGTTAACAATGTAATAGTTTTATCATTTTACAGACTTTTTCTTGATCAATATATTTATTCTGGTAATTATTCAGTCTTAATGCAGTTTGAAAGGTAGGGGTTTTTTTTACGAATTCCATTTAGTAGCTTTTCTCTCTTTTCATCTCTGTGAAAAAGTGCCTAAAGCAGTTGTCAGAAATGAGGATTTTATAGCAATTTCTTATCTCATCAAAATATTTTTTAAAACTAGTTTCTGCATGGTGTGTGTGATACTGGGTTAACCCATTCCCGTATAATCAGGCTTTTTAACACCCCTCCAAAAAATGGCTTTGGAAAATACTGTGAACATTGAAGAAATTGTTTGTTACAAGCAATTTCTTCAATGTCCACAATGTTTTCTAACCTACAAGGCAAAAATTCTCCTAAATTCCACCAACTTGAAATCTTTGTCTGCAAATCCTCTCAATTGGGTCCAGTCTAAAATTTTAATATGTAATAATGTGTTAATCTGTTTATCATACTATTTCTTGAGTGAAGAGATCACAACTAAGTAAGGCTGTCGAAATTCAACCATTCCCCACACAGTACCAGATAATCAAAAAAAGAGAGAATTTTAAGTTGTCTTTCTTCAATCTAAAAATATTTGACTGGTCAAATTTGAATGTTGTCTATAACAAGAACATGTGTATAAATGAAATGATAAGATTTGAAAACTATTTTCAATGAAAGATTGCTTGTTTGAGTGATTTCTTCATTTCCACAATCTCTACCTTTTAACAACATCTCAGGGTCATAAAAACCCGTGACTTTACGAGAATTGGTTGATATTTTTATCTCAAGCATGTCTTGAAATTTGTTGCATTTATATCTAAAACGTTATCTTTATATACAAATAAAGGTTGAGCACACTAAAGTTGCCTTTATGTAAATACCATGTAAATTATTCCACTTTATGGTTGATTTGTAAAGTATAGGACATACAGGGACTTCAGTCCTTTGATTTTTGTATAAAGAAAGAAGTTAATGTTTTCAGTACTTAGTGCCCTTTGATCTCTGTTGTTGTTGTTATTTTTGTTGTTAACATGGAAACGTAATGTGACATCCTTGTGCCTTTCTCTCCATTGTTATCCCTTCACATGCTTAATATCCTGGCTAACAGTTAGTTAACTCATTCCCACATAATTCCACTTTTCTACTCGCCCAAGGAAAAAAGCTAGGGAAAGCATTATTGTAAATGAAAAAGTTGCTTTTAACTAACAATTTTTTCACTTACCACTTTGTTTTCTACCTGGAAAGAAGATTTTTTTTTCATCAAATTGAAATCATTGACTACAATCTAAAATAGTTCTTGTTGACTGGTAATGGGTTTAACCCATTCCAACTCAATCCCTCCTTTTTACGCCTCTCAAGAAAATAGCTTTTGAAAACATTGTGGATAATGAAGAAATTGCTTGTACCAAGCAATTTCTTCATTATCCACAATGTTTTCTATCCAAAACGACGAAAAAAATAAAAATTCCATCAACTTGAAATTGTCATCTGCAGCTTCTTTCAATTTTGACCAGTCTAAAATTTGCTGTGTTGGAATGGTTTAATCCATTACCAGATGACAAAGTTTTGGACTAGTCATATTTGAAATAAGTTGCAACAAGATTTCAAAGTTGTAGTATTTTAAAAGAAAAGATACCAGTAAGGGTGGAAAATTTCATGAGAAAAGAGGTATTTCTTGTAACAATCAATTTCTCCTTTTCGCATAGTTTTTTCTACAAATTCATTTTGTAGTTTGCAAAGATGCGGGATTGTTTGGTAATGAGTTAAAAATGATAGGACAAAATTTGTTAAGTGAAGTTTGTATTCCATGACAAAAACGAAGTGTAAATTATTAGAGATAAACCTGCCCATTATTGTGTACTCATTCATAAACAATGATGCTTTTTTACATCCCTCAAGAAGAAAAATTGGGAAAAATGTGTGAAATGGAGAAATTGCTTGCTAAAAGCAATTTTTTACTATCCACAATGTTTCTACCCAAAATGTCAAATATTTTTGAAATTCAAACATCACTAAAATGTCATCTGCAACTTCTTTTAATCTGGACCAGTCTAGAATTTTGATGTTTTGGATTAAATTAAGCTATAATGGATAAATTCTAGACCATCTGTTATCTTGGTTTGGTGTCTGTTCATTTGTCTGTCTGTGTGTCCAAATGTTAATTTTTTCATGCCTTAACCCATTACCAGACAACAAATTTTAGACTGGTCCAAGTTCAAAGAAGATATAGACGACAAATTTTTGCAAATATAATTTTAAAAATCTTTGTCTTTTGGGATGGAAAACAGTAACTAGCAATTACTTCATTTTCCAAAATGTTTTCAAAAGCTTTTTTCTTTTGGGCATCAAAAATGGGTAACACTTTTCATGCTTAAATAAATATATATTCCGAATTGCATTAAAAATTAGGGCTCAGCATGACTAGGGTTAACCAATTACCACATGACAAAATGTTTGGCAGATCAGAATTGATAGTAAGTAAAAACTTCAAAATGTGATTTTCTTCATGTATGGGATAGAAAACTGAATGACAAAAGGAAAAAATGCTTGTTTCGAGTATTTTCTCTATTTGAAAATTTTTTTCTGAATATTTTTCTTTTTAACACCCTTCAAAAAAGGCTTTGGACAAAATTGTGGAAAATGGTCTGAGAAATACAAGGAATCCATGGTTAGGTGCTCCAGCTGCCATGATTTGACTAAAAATACTGTTAAGATGGCGTTAAACCCCATTCAATCAATCAGTCTTTTTACCTAAAAAAATGCTTATGAAAACATAGTAGAAAATTATTTTTTCCACCACCCTATAAGACAAAGGATTTTGAGATTTCGCTAACTGTCTTCTTTCAATTTGGACCAGTCTAAAATGTTGTTTTGTAATGTGTTAAATAAGGTGTTCTGAATTTTGATAATGGAAGTCATAAGTAATGAATGAAACAGTATGTAGTGGTACTCATTTGAAATGTGGAGTGTTACAAGACCATAACCCATTCCCACTCAAAAACGCTTTTAAACGCCCCAAGAAAAAAAGCTTTAGAAAGCATTGTGGTAAAAGAAGAAATTGCTTGTGGAAGGCAATTTCTTCTTTATCCACAATGTTTTCTACCCCAAAGGTACAAAATTTCATAAGTTGTAATTTGTTGTCTGCAACACCTTTCAATTTGAAGCAGTCTAAAATTTTGCCATCAGGTAATGGACTAAGCCTCTCAAGTAGTAATTGTTGTAGCCCATTCCCACACAATGACCCTTTTTTACGCTCCCAAGGAAAAAAGGTTTGGGAAACATTGTGGAAAATGAAGAAATTTTTTATAACAAGCAATTCCTTCATTATCCACTATGTTTTCTACCTAGAAAGATGGAAATCAATAAAATTTCATCAACTTATAATTGTCGTCTGTAATTTCTTTGAATTTGGACCAGTCTAAAAATTGGTTGTCTGGTAATTGTTTTAAGTAATTTGTCATTGGCAGAGAAAAATGTTGTAAGTACAGCTTGAATAAAGCTAGATTTTGCAACATTTCACTTATCCAATGACAAATTGTTTTAGTGTTAAGTCCATTATCAGACAACAAAATTTTAGAGTGGTCCAAACTGAAAGAAGTTGAATATTACATTCAAATTTAAAGACTATATAAGGCTAAGTTAGCAGAAAACATATAGATAAAGGTAGAAATTACAAGTTGCCAGCATTTTCTCCTTTTTCATTAATGTTTTATACAACTATATTTCTTCAGTGCATGAAAACTGATTAGTTTGTCTTTACCCTTTCATGATTGGCATATGCCATTCATATATTTTTATAATGTTTTAAATTTACATCAGTATTGCCAATGCTACTGATTTGATTTACCATCCCCTAAGCAATCTAGGACATATTCTTTACACTGAAACCCATTACCAGACAACAGACATTTGAACTGGTCCAAATTAAGGAAGTTACTGAGTACAATTTTAATTTGGATGAAATTTTAGAAATCTTTGTCTGTTTGGACTACACAGGATAATGAAGATTTGTTTGTAACAAACAGTTTCTTAATTTTCCATTATAATTTCCAAGTTCTTTTCTTGAACGGCTAAAGAATGGAGGTTTTTTGGAATGAGTTTATCTTAGTTTTAATACAAAATGTTAGGGGGCAGAAAATTTGCTTGTACATTAGCTGTGATTCATTGTCAGGCCTGCATTTGCAATCTTTACTGTTAATCCTTTACTATATTGCAAAATTTTAGACTTGTTCAAGATCAAGGTTTTGTCAGATGGCAGATTAAAATTATTTTTATTTGAAAAGTAATTATTCAGAAAGGTAAAAAATAGTGCTATAAGCATTTTTTCACAAAATTTCTCTAGTAAAAAATGGGGACGTAAAAACCAGGGATTTAACAAGAAAGGGTTAAATTTATGATTATGGGACTTATATTGTTGAAGTTCTGTAGTTGGTATGGTTTTTATTTTTCATTTTGATTTTTGTCACATTGATGAAAAAAACCCACAAATGAATAAAAAAACAAACAAAACATTATAGATATAGCTTCAATAAACTCTGATACATTGTTTTTGTTTCCAAATTAAGTCTTGAGATACAATGGCAGGCTGACTGTATGGCACAAAACTCTTTAACACATTAACAGATGACATAAATTTAGACTGGTCAAACATTCAAAAATTTTGCAGTTGACAATTTTAAGTAGGGTATATAACAGTGTGGATAATGAAGAAATTGCTTGTAAGAATCAATTTCTTCACTTTTAGCTCCACTGGCTGTAAGGCCTATTGTCATGGTGGGGTGTCCGTCTTGTGTCCATGTGCTTGTCTAGACATTTACTTAAAATCTTCTCCTTAGAAAGTACTGAACATAATTCTACCAAATTTCACAGAAATGATCCTTGAGTGGCAAAGATGATTCAGTTTATACTTAACTCCTAAAAACACCATTTGCTTAATTAGTACATTCAGGCCTGTGGATCAATACAGGAGCTCAAGCGCCTCTAGTTCCTAATGTTTTCTAGAGTTTTTTCCCTGAGGGAAGTCAAAAAGTGGGGTTAAGTGGGTTAAGATTCATTATCATCGTAGTGTTACATATGTGACATGCCAAGAAAATTGGACCTCCTTTTCAATGCAAACAGTATCAACCCAGATAATGCAGACTGTCCAGGGTTGAAAAATTTACGCCCTAGGCAAATTTTCTGAAAGTAGAATGGTTATTTCATCTTACTTTATGGTTATTATTGAAATTGCTATATCTGATCCCTTTTTTACAAGTATTTGTTTCATGCAAGGTTTACAGGAGGTCCCTTTAAGCCCTATAGATTGTAAGCAACAATTAACACATTCCCACACAGTGACGCTTTTGGACGCTACCCAAGAAAAACAATTGGGAAAACATTGTGTAAAATGAAGAAATTGCTTGAAACAAGCAATTTCTTCATTTTACACAATGTTTTCTATCCAGAAAGTTGAAAAATGTAGAACTCCATAAACTTTAAATTGTCTTCTGCACCTCCTTACTATTTGGACAAGTCTAGAAAATTTGCTGTCTGATAATGGGTTAACACATTTCCAGACAATAAAGTATTAGACTGGTCTAAATTCAGAGAGGTTGAAGACTATGAGTTACTATTAATCAAATATTAAGAATCTTTGTCAGAATGGGTAGAAAACATTGTAATTTATTATCAAGTCTTGTCATGCGGATATTTCCTTTTTTGGCATAAATAAGTGCAGACTGATCACAGTCAACACCTCCAGCTTGTAACTTTTAAAAAAAAAATTTTTAGACTGGTCCAAATAGAAATATATTAAAGACAACAATTCCAAGTTGGTGAAATATAAAAGATAATTGCTTTTTAGGGTAGTAAACATTGAGGACATTGAGGAAATCCTTGTAATAAGTAACTTTTTCAATGTCCTCAATGTTTTTCAAAGCATTATAAAACACCCTGAATGCATTGTGTGATAGCTTGCTATTAAACCCATTACCAGATGCCAAAATTTTAGACTTGTCCAATTTGGAGGAGTTGCAGACGACAATTTTCTGTTTATGAAATTTTGATTTTTTTTTAACTTTATGAGAAAAAACATCTGAAAAATGAAGCAATTGCTTATTGTAAGCAATTTCTTCATTTTACACAATTTCTTAATTGTTTATCTTGAGGGGCATCCAAAAGAGCCATTGTGTGGGAATGGGTTTAATATATACGGCATCTTACTTTAATCACAATTGTGACTATAGTTACCTTTCTTAAAACAAGACTTGAGTTCAAATCTTAAGCCATAAGTGTCAAATAAGGTAGGATTTCTTGTAACAAGCAATTTCTACTTTTGTCTAGTTTTCCTCAGTTTTCCCCTGCAATGCTTTAAATTGCAGCAATGTATTGATGAGTTAAATGTAACATTTTTGCTTGTCTGTTTTTATGAGAATATCCAAGATATTTACACAGCCATGTCGTAGGTGTCAATTTTGTTGTCATTTTAATGCAATTCTTTTTACCCTTTGTAATA
Source organism: Fragum fragum (assembly GCA_946902895.1). NCBI lineage: Eukaryota > Metazoa > Mollusca > Bivalvia > Cardiida > Cardiidae > Fragum > Fragum fragum. Next base: position 21,882,949 of record OX336370.1, on the reverse strand, counting down.
TCTGTGGTATTCCTAAAGGCGTTCATTTGAAACTTAGAATATATCATCATCGTCGTTCTAAAACCTCGTAACTTCAGCTTAGTTCTAGCTGTAGTTACAAGGTTTTAGAACGACAATGATGATATGCTACTTATCAACAGAGTAAACTGTCAAGAGAGGTAACTCTTAATGCAATTTTTGTAAGAATTATACCCCTATCTTATTTAGGTTTTGTCAACTAAATAGCACCCAGCAGCCAAGCGTTTGGCATCCTTATGGAGCAATCTCTTTATGGTAAGATGGGAGTGTAAATCTGTACAAAGTGTATATGCAGTGCAGTCTAACAACAACCCATCAACGTATATACGAGACTAGACTAAGTATCTATACATTGAATGGGACACATGTTGAAGTTTCACAAATCCTTCTGCAAAATATTCACTTATTGATGTTTTTGTGACTCATATTATTAGGTTGTTATTGTGAAATAATTGGGCACAACACTCAATATATATTATAACTACAACTAAAAGTCACTTTTAAGTTACTGGGAAAATTTCAATAAAACATAGCTTCAATGTTAATTGTCTTTTGTTTTAAGTTCCTGATTTCCTAAGAGTCCTTCTTTACTTCACTTTATGCGTCCATTAACCCATTCCTAAACAATCCTGCTTTTTACTTGCCTAAAGAAAAAAAGCTTTTGAAAACAATTAAGGAAATGAAGAAATTGTTTTTAACAATCAAATTCTACATCACCAACATTGTTTGCCACCCCAAAAACGAGTAATTAAAAATTCCATCAGCTCAACAGTGTTGTCTGCAATTCCTTTGAATTTGAAGAGGTCTAGTGGGTTAACCCTTTACTGCTTTACAAAATTTTAGACCTGTCAAAATTCAAAGGTTCTGAAGACGTGAATTTAAAGTTTATTTTATTTGAATAATAATGATTTAGTAGAGTAGAAAATATTGTGGTTAAAGAAGAAATTGCTTGTTACAAGCAATTTCTTCTTTTTCCACAATGTTTTCTCAAGTATTAAACCACAGGGACGTAAAAACCTGCAATTAAATGGGAAAGGATTAAGAAAATTTGTGGAAGCATTTATCTGCTGTGCTGGTGTTATCCGTCTCTATATGTCTTTATGTCCTGAGTTATGTTTATACACCCCCCCCCCCCCCCCCTGCAAAACACATATCTGCAGGAGTATAATAGAATCAGCCTATTTGTGTGACTATCCATCAGTGTACAAAATTTCAAGTAATTTTGTGTCGCAAACTCCTCCTGCAATTTTGCTTCAAAAGTAATAAGACTTTATACATACATTGATCAGAATGTTGAAGTTTTGCAAGACATAATTTGTAAGCCTCAACGCGCCCTGGTAAAATAATTTTCTCCCCTTGAACTTAGACAATTCTTAACTCGTCTGGCTAAAAGCCATAGGGCATGGCATGGAGTCAACTGTGCGTTGGTCTGTAAACTTTTACTTTAAAATTCTTCTCCTCAGAAAGTACTGAACAGAATTTTAAAAAAATCACCAACATGATCCTTGGGTGACCCTTTTTCAGATTCCTGCAAAGAATTATGAATGAATTAAAAAAAATAGCTTTAACCCTTTCCCGTTTTAAGAAATTTTAGACTCGTCCAAATTGAAAAAGGTGGCAGACGACAATGAAAACTGGATGCCATTTGAAAAGAAACCGTCCTATGTTATAGAAAATATTGTGGAAAAAGGAGAAATTGCTTGTTACAAGCAATTTCTTCTTTTTCCACAATGTTTTCTTTAGTATAAAATCGCAGGAACGTAAAATCCCGTATTTGAACGGGAAAGGGTTAATGGGCTTCGCTAAATTTCGAAGGATTGATCCTCAGGTGACTCTTTGTCAGATACCTTTATATAATTTTGATTGATGGAAAAAGATGGCTTTTAATGTTGTGTCTTATGTTCATATATAATCTGCAATGAAAATTTCCATTGACTTAGAACATTTTTAAAACAGTGAAAAGTTTGAAATGCTTCTCTAGAACTATTTCAAAGATTTCAGTGACTAGGTGTATTGCTAGAGATTGCAAAAAATGATTCAGTTTATACTGCCAACTCCTCCAACAATTTTGCTTCAAAAGTGATTAAAACTTGCATACGTTGATCACATGTTGAAGTTTTGCAAGACATTTTTTGAAGTCTGCTTCTAGAGGAACAAGAATTATCTACCCTTAAATTTAGACACTTTTTCATGAATATGGCTGATTCCGAACTCTCCCTTCAATTTTGCTTTAAAAGTACAAAGTAATTAAATTTTATACATACAATGATAACATATTAAAGTTTTGTAACACACAATTTTGACACATATGTCTCAGGTCTCAAATGCCCATGGCATTTAGGAAATTATGGTAAGCATTTGTATCTCGTTGTATTCCCCGACCAGCATGTGGCTTCAACAGTTCAAGTAATCATATTCTAAATGCCACAATTTGTGCTTATTTGTCAGAATATTTATCTAGTGACACATTGTCTAATATCATTTGGAAAGAGGCCTTAAGACAATTTTTGTAACCAACCTATAGGACACACCTTTGGCTCAATCCGTCCAACACTTAGTGAATATATATATATATTGAAATGAGAAAGGTCCTTATGGGATAAAGTGTAGTTCTGTCTCGATAGATGGCAAAAAGGGACATTAGGAACAATTTCCATGTAACCAACCTACAGGCCTCAACTTTGGCTCAATCCTTCTAACACTTACTGAATTAAGTCATGAAAAAGGTCCTTATTGAAAAAAGTGTAATTTTTTTCTCATCATATGGGAAAAGGCCAATAGGAAAACGTCCTTGTAACCAACCTACAGGATTCAACTTTGGCTCAATCCTTCTCAAATCAACTGAATATATTTGTCTAGAAATGAGAAAGGCCCCAACTGAATATAGCGTAATTCTGTTTCGGCACATTGGTAAAAAGGCCATAAGGGACAATTTCCTTGTAATCATCCTACAGGACTCAACATAGGCTGAATCCTTCTCAAATCAACTGAATATATATGTCTTGAAATGAGAAAGGCCCCGACTGAATATAGTGTAATTCTGTTTTGGCACATTGGTAAGAAGCCATTAGGGACAATTTCCTTGTGATCAATCTACGGGACTCAACTTTGGCTCAATCCTTCTCATACTAACTGAATATAGTCATGAGAAATGTCCGTACTGAATATGGTGACATTCTGTCCCATATCGTTTGAAAAGGGGCTTTTGAGTCTATTTTCTTGTTACTACATGTACTCTAGAGGTCATTATTTTAGCTCATACTTGCTGAGAATGTGTGTATGGTCATTAAGAAAATCCCTATTGAATATGCTGACATCGAGAGAAAAGGTCTGTTATGAATCCTTGTTAACTATCAATAAGACATCATATCTTTTTCAACTGTTCTAACATTCATTTTATGATGATGATGAAAATCTGCATTAAATATGATGGCGTTCTATTCTTTTCAAGAAGAGCAGGCCATAGTGGCAATTTTCCTGTTATTGTTCAACAGGTCACAATTTTGGCTATATTTGTAAAATCAACAACAACAACAACAACAAAACCGGCTGAGAATTTTAAGATACTGCTTTTGAATATGAGATATTTCAAGAAAATATAGAAAAAAACCCCAAAAAACAAAGGGCCAATATGGTCCTAAATCACCATTTTTATGCCCCGCATCGATAGATTGGGGGGCATATTGTTTATCAGTGTCCGTCTGTCTGTCTGTCTGTCTGTCTGTCTGTCTGCTAAACTTAACCTGCCAACTAAACATTTTCCTATAACTTCAACCCTGATTAAGTTACAATGCTAATATTTGGTATGTAGATAGGTCTCTGAAGACAGGCGCAACTGGGGAAGGACATTTCATCAAGGTCAAAATTTTAATCCTTTTCCCTAAAACAAAGAAAAAAAAACAACAGAGCCTAGAGCCTTGATATTTTTCATGTAGCATCAGTATATTGACCTCTTTCAAAATAGCTAAAACCATGATCCTTGGGTCCCAAGGGGATGGGGTTTATAAAGAAATACAGAATAATTTTAAAATGACATCTCCTCCCAAACCACTCGGCCAATTTGAACCAAATTTGGCAGAAATGTTCCTTAGGTGGTCCCCTTTAAAAATTGCTTAGAAAAAATGAAATCCGTTTAAAACTCTGGTTGCCATGGCAACAAAAGTGAAATTTTAAAATATTCTTTAAAAATCTCCTGATCAAGAAGGCATAGAGCCTTGATATTTTGCATAAAGCATCAGTATATTGACCTCTTTCAAAATAGCTAAAATCATGAACCTTTGGTCCCCAACAACAGAGCCAAAGGGGGGTGGGGTTTATATAGAAATAAAGAATGATTTTAAAATGACATCTCCTCCCAAACCACTCGACCAATTTGAACCAAATTTGGCAAAAATGTTCCTTAGGTGGTCCCCTTTAAAATTGCTTAGAAAAAATGAAATCCGTTTAAAACTCTGGTTGCCATGGCAATAAATGTGAAATTTTAAAATAATCTTTAAAAATCTTCTCCTCCTGATCAAGAAGGCATAGAGCCTCGATATTTTGCATGAAGCATCAGTATATTGACCTCTTTCAAAATAGCTAAAATCATGATCCTTTGGTCCCCAGCAACAGAGCCCCAGGGGGGCGGGGTTTATATAGAAATAAAGAACAATTATTAATTGACATCTCCTCCCAAACCACAGGGCCAATTTGAACCAAATTTGGCAGAAATGTTCCTTAGGTGGTCCCCTTTAAAAATTGCTAAAAGAATTGAAATATGTTCAAAACTCTGGTTGCCGTGGAAACAAAAGTGAAATTTTAAAATATTCTTTAAAAATCTTCTCCTCATGACCCAGAAGGCGTAGAGCCTTGATATTTTTCATGGGGGGGGGGTGGGGGGTAGGCATGAAGCGTCAGTTCACATACTTCCTTTTATATCTGAAATTATAACCTATGGATACAGGGGAGAAAAAACTTAATTCCTTCTTTCAAATTTGTCCCAAGCCTTCAAATTCGACTTTTGGATCCCCAGGTACATAGTCTATATATGTAAGTTTGGCCCACTTGTATCATAAACCTATCCTTAACATGAAATTAGACTGTTGTAAGAAAAAGTGCCCCAGGGCCAACGGCCCTCTTGTTCTACCAAATCAAAAGAACTACAGCTCTGATATTTGGTATGGGGCATCCTCTAGTGAACCTCTATCAATATTGTATAAATTATAACCCATGGACAAAATTAGCCGGTTCCTGGACGTCACAACTTTAACATATGCTTATATAGTGCAAATTTCTAAAATCTTCTTCTCCCAAACTAGAGGGCATAGAGCTTTTATATTTGGTTTTTAGCATCATCTTGTGAATTTCTATCAAGATTGTATAAATCATGGCCCCATAGAAAAAATTAGCCCATTCCCAGAGGATAAGATTTCTAAAGAATTATTAACATATCATGATGCACAGCGGACACACCCTGTTGCGCTAAGTCCAAATTTCGGTCTATTCAGGTAAAAAACTAGGTCACTAGGTCAAATCTTAAAAAGATATCTTGTTTGCACTCTAGAGGCCACATTTTTGGCTGAAATGACTCGATAAAGTTCAGTTTGATTTTCCCGTGATATCTCTGCCAGGTTCAAGTTTAGACCACTCCAGGTCACAAGCTAGGTCAATAAGTTTAAACTAAGAGATATCTTGTGTACAATCTAGAGGCCACATTTTGGCTCAAATGGTTTGAAGCTTGGTCAAAATGATTGGCTCAATGATATCTAGGCTAAGTTCAAATTTGGGTTACCCCGAGTCTAGAAGCCTCATTTTTTGCTCAAATAACTGGATATTTGATCAGAATATATTGCCTCAAGAATATTTTGGTGAAGTTCAAATTTATGTCACACTTGCTCATTGGTATTTGGTCAGAATATTTATCCCCATAATATCTTAGCTAAGTTCAAATTTGGGTCACTCCGGGTCTAATACTAGGTCTCATCTTAGAAAGATTTCTTGTTTACCCCTTTGCAGGCCACAATTTAGCTCAAATGACTTGACATTTGGTCAGAATGTTTGTCTAAATGATTTCATTGCGATGTTTAAAGTTTGGTCGATTTGGATTTAAAAAAAAAAGAAAAGAGAAAAAATAGGTCACAAGGTCAAATCATTGAAATAATTACTTTGCACTCTAGATTCCACATTTCTGGCCAAAATTTGGTCACAATGTTTCTCTCCATAATATCTAAGCAAAGTACTTTGGGTAACCCTGAGTAAAAATTTAGTTAACCTGGTCAAATCAAAGAAACACTTTGTTTGCACTCCACAGGCCACACTTTTAGCTCCAATGAATTGATATTTCTTCAGAACGTTCGTCTCCATTATATCTTAGCAAAGTTCAAATTAATGTCAATTTAGGTAAAACTATGTCAGTAGGTCAAATCTTAAAACTATCTTGTTTGCACTCTAAAGGTCACTTTTTTTGCTCAGTTAAATTGACATTATTCAGAATGATTGTCTTTGTGATGTTGTGATATCTCAGCTAAGTTCTAATTTAGGTCACTCAAGGTCAAAACTTGGTCACTAGTTCAACTCTTAGAAATTCTTTGTTTGCACTCTAGATGCCACATTTTTGCTCATATTTTGAATTCCTAATTTGGTCAAAATACTTGCATGATATATTGGCAAAGTTTGAATATGGGTTAATTTGGGTCAAAAGATAGGAGAATAGGTCAAATCTTAGGAATATCTTAATTGCACGCTAGGGTGCTCATTTTTGGCTCAAATGACTTGATAATAAATTTTGGTCAGAATGATTATCTTCATGATAATTTGGCAAGGTCTTTTTTTGGTCATATTGGGTAAAAAAGTAGGTCACTAGGACAAATCTTAGAAATACATTGTTTACACTTTAAGGGAAACAATTTTGACTCCAATGTCTTGATAATTGGTAATAATAATTGTCTCCATGATACACCCCCAAGTTTAAAATTGGGTCACTAATCCGACTAGGTGTAATCTTATGAATTTCTTATATTTGGTAGAAAATTCTTCTCCAGTAAACCTCAAACAAGTTTGGTATGGGGATAGTCAATCATGGGGTCAAAAACTATGTCACTAGAACTAATGTTAAGAAATCTTCCTTGAAATATACATGTATGCTGCTTTTTTATGCACAAATACCTTGAAACTTTGTAAGAATGTTTGTTCTTTATTTCAGACAAGAATTGATGATAGGTTACTTTTGGGCAAAAATTGTCTTTGGGATTTTTTGACTTCTACATTCACCAACTCAGGTGAGCACTTTAGGGCCAATAGACCTCTTATTTTAGTCTTAGATTTTGTTTCAAGCAATTTCTTCGCTAAACACAATGTTTTCCATCACAAAAAGCAAAAAAATTTAAAGATTTCATCAATTTAAAATTGTTGTCTGCAACTTCTTTGAATTTGGACTGGTCTAAATTTTCACTGTGTGGTAACGGGTTAACCAGAAGTTGGTATTTAAAGTTCTTTATATTTCATATTTGTGCACAAGGTTGGTTGCAATTAAGCAGTGATTTGCTTTTATCAGGATTACAGCTAAGAGGATTCTACAGTATCTCTAAACCTTTAAGGCACATTGATCTTCGTTATCGTTACTTTTGTAATGAATTTTCTCTATCTGTCAAGGAAGATAATCTTCCTCCTTGACAGTAAGCAGTTCAACAGGTGTTGAAGTTGCCAAACTGGACTGCCTCGATGGTTGAGTGGTACAGGTGCTTGACTCTTGAACTGAAGATCGCGGGATTCAGCCCCACCGTCAACAGGATGTGTTCTTGGGCAAGACACTTAATAGCAACCCCAGTCTACCCAGCTGTAAAATTGAAAATCTCTTTTAGGGACATGAAAATATCTGAATTGTTGGTTTTGAGAGCGACTTTATAAACTTAAAACTTTCATCACAATCAAACTAAAATAAATTAGTATAAACTAAACTAAGTGGCCAAACAAAAAGCTGCACTTGGTTAATTTTGAATAGTTTATTTCTATCCTACAGTTACTGGTTAGCCCATTGTTATTCTACAAAATTTTAGACTGGACCAAATTTACAAACAACAATTTTAAGCTGATAAAATTTGAGATATCTTTGTCTTTTGGGGTAAAAAATATTGTGGATAATGAAGAAATTGCTTGTAACAAGCAATTTCTTTATTATCCACAATGTTTTCCAAAGCGTTTTGCTTTAGGGGAGTGGAATGTGTTAGTCATGCAATCAATCTGCCATTTGAAATTCACAATAAAAATGATATTATGTGCATACCAGACCTATTTCCTCTTATGTTAATAATGAATTGTCTGTACACAGCGTCTAGCGCCTCGAAAACAATTTCACTTGATTTAAGTTCACCTTGTTTACAGATAGGAGAATGTCACAGACGTCGTAAATAACACGAAATTGATCCATTACAAATTAAACAGAGAATGTGTGTGCATTTCACTAGAATGTTTTTGTTTCATTGAGCCCATTACCACACATTGATATTCTAGGCTGGTCCATATCGAAAGAAGTTGCAGACGACAATTGGTTCAAGCAATTTCTTCATTTTACACAATGTTTTCTCAATTGTTTTTCTGGAGAGGTGTCCAAAAGTGTTACTGTGTGGGAATGGGTTAAGATCATGTTTCATAATTGAGGATTAACCTGTGGGACAAAAATTTAGACGCCCTCTCCAAATTCAAAGAAGTAATGGACAACAATTTCAAGATGATAGATTTCCAAATACCTCTGTCTTTTTGGGAAGAAATTGTAAAAGCAATTTCTCCTTTGTCCTCAATTTTTATCAAAACTATTTTCTGTAAAAAGAGGGGCTGTTTGGGAAATTGACTGAACTAGAGCTGCTTTTAAGAGCGTCTGATTCACTCCACAGTCCTAAATTGATATTGATTCCAGGTACAATGTATATGTATTTAACCCATTCAAATACAATTCAATTTTTTTTACAACCATAGAAAATGGATAACATGGCAGAAAATGAACAAATTACTTACAAAAAAGTAATTCCTTCATTTACATAATGTTGTCTACCCAAAAGATTTTTTTGAATTCTAAAAATTGTAGTCTACATTTTCTTCTTTCAGTTTGACCAGTCAAGAATTTTGTTTTGCTGTAATGGTTTAACCCTTGTCATGCTGAACCTGGAATATTCCGGTTTTGGCAGGAGCTGTAGACTGAGATCAGCCTGCACATAAGTGCAGTCTGATCTTGGTCTACACCTCCTGCTTGTACTTTCCCTGTCAGAGTTGTTTATGAAGTTGATTTCTAAAGGAAATATTGATTTTTGACCTACAAGTTCTATCAGTGCTTTCAGGCCTTTGATTTTACAGCAATTCAGTAAGGTAATGTATCCAGCATGACAAGGGTTAATATAATACAAATAAAAATGATATGTTCAATCCTAGCCTGTCTCCCAAGCTGCCTGAGTTAGTGTTGGTTAGAAAGTAACATAGCAATTTCTTCACATCCACAATTTTGTTGTGTACATATGTGCAGTCCAATCTTAGTCTACACCACCTGTTTTTCACCTTTAATCCAAAGTTGTTTACAAAATTTAATTTCCAGAAGAAATACTTACCCAGAATAAAGGCAATTGGAACTTTTAGTCCTTTGGTTTTAATGCAATTCTTTGAAGGATATTAACCCTTGTCATGCTGTATAAATTACTTTACTGAACTACTGTCAAATCAAAGGGCTGAAAGCACTGATAGAACCTGTTGTTCAAAAATCAATATTTCTTTAAGAAATCAACTTCATAAACAACTCTAATAGGAAAAGTACAAGCAGGAGGTGTAGACTAAGATCAGCCTGCACATAAGTGCAGTCTGATCTTAGTCTACACCTCCTGCCAAAACCGGAATATTCCGGGTTCAGCATGACAAGGGTTAATTCAGCAGGACAGGTGTTAACCCTTGTCATCCTGTATAAATTACCTTATTGGATTGCTGTAAAATCAAAGGACTGAAAGTACTGATAGAACTTGTTGTTCAATAATCAGTATTTCTTTTAGAAATAAATTTTATAAACAGCTATTGCAGAGACAGTACAAACAGGAGGTGTAGACAAAGATCAGACTGCACATATGTGCAGGCTGATCTTGACCTACACCTCCTGCCAAAACCGGAATATTCCAGGCTCACCATGACAAAGGTTAACATTTCATCAATTAAAAATTGTTGTCTGCAACACCTTTAAATTTTGACCAGTCTAAGATTTTGTCACCTGGTAATACAAATGATAAGAATGATTATAATTATGGTAAAAATACATTTACTTTACCCATTCCCAAACAACAAAATTTTGGACTGGTCCAAATTCAAAGAAGTTACAGACCATGTTTTAAAGTGTAATTTGAAAAAATAATGACTGAATATTGTAGAAAACATTGTAGAAAAATAAGAAATAGCTTATTACGAGTCATTTCTCCTTTTCCCTTAATGTTTTCCGTACTATTATTTACAGGATCATCTAAAGTTGTTATTGAGAGGTAATGGGTTAAAAGTTAAATTATAAAGACATCATCACACTTATTCAAAAATATTTACAATAAGTCCCTCAGAAAAACAATCAAGTTGTAAGTAAGAAAACATGATGGTCCTATATCACTCACCTGAACGTTAAAGCTCAAGGCTTAACTTTATTATTTTATGAAATTTTTGTACACCTTAACAGCAGCCCTTGAACAGATTTTTATGAAAATTTAATCTAGGAAAAGTATCTACTTTTCCAAATTACTCATGTTATTAATGGAAATCAAGTTCTTTCTCAGTGCTAAATCTTGTAAAATCACTAAAAATTAAATCAATGTAGAAGATCCACTATGCACTTCTTTAAAACATCACATTATTGATCCTGTTAAGTCTTTAGTCTTCGGGTAATGTCAATAACAATAGAATTGCTATCAAAACCACAACTTAGGCAATTATTATGAAATCAAAAGGATAAGGTTTTTACCTCATATATTGAAGTTTTATTTGTGTTGTACTCTTTTGACCAATTCGGCATTGCGTAATTCAAAATATTTTTTCTTCTTTTCTTTCTTTTCTTTCTTTTCTTAATTTATGAACAGTCATTTTCATAAAGAATAATTGAAAGCCCTGAGCACATTAACTCTTTCTTCTTTTTCAAAACTTCAGACTGGTCCAATTTGAAAGAAGTTGCAGACAACAACTAGAGGTGAAGGCAATTTTTAAAGTAACCAACCAACAGGGTCAAAATATCATGGAAAAAGAAGAAATTTCTTGTTACAAGCAATTTCTTCTTTTCCCACAATGTTTTCTCAAGTATAAAATCACAGGGACATAAAACCAGTGATTGAACAGGAAAGAGTTAATGGTTAGGGAGAAGTGCATGATTTTAAACATTTCTTTATTTTCATCTCTGTTACATAAATTTTGGTTCCATCAACTTCATGCTAGGGTTTATTTTGCTCGAAGAGTAATAAAAGTATTTTGCAAGTTTACTATAAGGTAATAGTGCATGTAAAGTTTGAAAACTCTAGGCCTAGTGATTAAGTAGGTGAAGATTGTTTAAAACTTCTTTTTTTATCTCTGTAAAATCTGCAATCCACAACATAGGTCTTATGTTGAACCAAGCTATAAAATTCCATCTATATAACCCATTCCCACACAATCTCAATTTTCTAAGCCCTCAGGGAAAAAAAGTTCAGAAAAAAGCATTTGGAAAAGTAATGAATTTTTTTATTTTTCACAATGTTTTCTAATCTAAAAGACAAAGATTCTTTAGAATTTGACAAACTTTAAACTGGCATTTGGAACTTCATTGACCTTGGACCAGTCTAAAAACATGAATTGATTTTGTATGCAAAATTTGAAAGCATTAGGCCTAATTGTGATTCAGGACTATAGGATTTTTCATTATTTTCTCTATCAATGCAATGTAATGTAATATCCAGAACCCCACAAAAAAGGTATTAACTTAATCTCAGAGTAATAATTTTATATGAAGACTCTAGGCCTAGGGATGTGGGTAGAGAAGATTTTCAATGGTAACCTTCTTTAACTCTATGTAAAATCAATGAAACCTCAACACAGAGCTTAGAATAACCTTTTGAGTATTTTGATTTTCATGTTAACTTTTTAACTCCCTTAATTCGTAATTCTCCAAAAACTGACCAATTCCAATCACATGACCGTAATGACCTTGACCGTCACGCATCATTCTCTCGTGGAAACCTAAGAAACACTTGGTCTGATAGAACAATACTTTAGCAGTATTTCACTCATATTGCAGAGCCTGGAGCACTGACTATGGAATGCTTGTATTTTTCACACCAGTACAACTATTACATCCTTTCTAAACCTCCAGCTGCTCATCCCACTTGGCTGGAGGCAATTGTTGGAAAGGATAAAACTCTGGACCTCATGCTTTAGAGTCTGACGACCTACCAACTGCGCCTTTGCTGCCGCCATCACAATTGAAAAGTTTATGGCTATATTTACAAAACATGTCTTGTTAAGGTGACCATGATCTTGGATGTTACAACATACCCTCTGTTCAGAGATTTTTTTAATCCATATTGATAGCCATTTTTTACTATAGAGTATAAACTACATGTTGAAAATATCTAGTGGACCTTGTAGCCCTGTAAAAAATTAAGCAACTTCATTGTCACATTAAACCAGTACCACATAACAATTTTTTAGACTCATCCAAATTGAAAAATGTTCCAGACAACAATTTTTAGTTCCTGACTTTGAAAATCTTAGTCTTTTGGGGTAGAAATAATTTTTGATAATGAAGAAATTGCTTGTAACAATCAATTTCTTCATTTTCCACAGTTTTCCAAAGCTTTTTTTTGGCAGTATCTAAAAGCGTCCTTGTGTGAGCATGGGTTAAAAATAGACTTATCCTACAGACTTAAAAGTGTCACTCATTTTTTGATATTTTCGAAAAATTCACAGAGATTGCAGACAACAATGAAAAATGGGTGTAATTTGAAGTGAGACCATCCAATGTGATAGAAAATATTGTGAGAAAAGAAGAAATTGCTTGTTACAAGCAATTTCTTCTTTTTCCACAGTGTCTTTTTCAAATATAACATCACATCTATGTAAAATACCGGGTTTGCACAGGAAAAGGTTACAATGGTATATTCATAACCTTACATTTATTTGGATGGAATTTAACCAATTACACGAGACGACAAAAATTCAGTTTGGTTCAACATCAAGGGAGTTGCAGACAACAGTTTACTGTTGATGAAATATTGAAAATATTTGATTTTTGATGTAGCAAACAATGTACATAATGAAGAAATTGCTTGCAACAAGCAATTTCTTCATTTTCCACAATGTTTTTGAAACCTTTTTTTCCTTTAGGGGGTGTAAAAAGATGCTATTTTGGGTTCAGAAACCAAGTACATGTATCAGTTTTTGAATGACCCCAACATCGATGCCATCTAACGGCAATACACTTGTGGTATATGAAGTTGCTTTCTCCTACCATTTATTTTAGCTCGGCTGTTTTTGGAGAAAACCTGAGGTATTGCTATAGCCTTGGTGTCAGCGTTTTTGTCGGCATCATCGTGCGAAAACTTTGACATTTTGTGATATCTCAGGTTCTACTAAAGGCATTCACTTGAAACTTGGCACACTTGTTCACTATCGAAAGAGCAACCTATACTATCTAGGGGGATAACCCTAGATGCTTTTTGTCCACTATCCAGCACCCAATAGCCGAGTGAAGTCACCCTTTGGCGGTGTTCTTGTTTTTAAAAAAAATGACCTTGAAAAATGAACTTGACAGATTTTGGTTTCATCAGAAAGGTTTTGCCGCAAGCAATACACATGTGAAAGATGAAAGCTTTACCACTAACTATTCAAGCATGATGAATTACAGCAATGGATATGTATGTCTGCTGTCTGTCTGTCTGCCTGTCTGTCTGTCTGAATATACAATATGTACCTTAAGGTAATAATATTACATCTCCTGACTCTTTAACCCTTTCCCATTTTTTACATTTTAGACTGATCCAAATTGAAAGAAGTTACAGACAACAATAAAAGTTGGATGCAATTTGAAACCATCCTGTGTGGTAGAAAATTTTGTGGAAAAAGGAGAAACTACTTGTTAAAAGCAATTTCTTCTTTTTCCACAATGTTTTCTCTGTATAGAATTGCAGCAACACAAAATCCTGTGTTTGTACAGGAAAGGGTTAAAGTAAACTAATTTAAGTTTAGTTAGATCTATCAAGATTTAAGCTATCAAGGAAATTAAGAGATTTTTTTATTTTCATTGAGGCATGAAACTAAAAACTTTGCATATTCTAACTGTGTGATAAAGTTTTTAGGTTCATACTTCAAAGAAAACAAAAAATATTCTTTTCACTTCTTGATAAACCCATGAGCACACACCCACACTTCGTTTCCGTCCATCTGTCTGCCCAATATCTCCACAACACTTGGGCCAAATTGGTTGAAACTTCATATGAGAGTTCATTATGATATTGTGTGGAGATAATTTTCCCCGGTTTTCTGTAGCTCTAAGGTCAAGATCACAGTTCAAGGTCAAAGGTCTTGTTCACAGCGTAGCTCCTTCAATTATGGATAGATATCAAAATAACTTGGCAAAATTGTTCTCTATCATGAACAGATGTACCAAAAGAAAATCAGATAGATCCAAGGTCAAGGTCATAGTTCAAGGTCAAAAATTGACCTTGTTCCCAGCATAGCTCCTTCAATTATTGATGATTTTCAAAATAACTTGGCACAATTGTTCTCTATCATGAATACCATTTGAAATAACAAAAAAAAAAAACAAAAAAAAAAACAGAAAGCTCCAAGGTCAAGGTCACAGCTCAAGGTCAAACTTTTAAATTAAACATGTATAGGGTATAGCTCCTTCAGTTATGGATGTATTTCAAAATAACTTTTCACAATTATTCTCTATCATGAATAGATGTGCAATTTTAAACAAATCTTCAGATAGTTTCAAAGCCAATATCACATCCCTCAGTTAAAAATTAAGCAAGTCCAGAACAGGATTTCAATATAACTTGGCAAAACTGTTCTCAGTCATGAGTAGATGTGCCATTTGTGGAAAAAATGGATAGTTCCAAGGTTAAGGTCACAGGTCAAAATCAAATGTTGAAAACAGCCATGTCTGGTGCACAGCTTCTAAAATTATGGATTGAATTCTTTAACGTCTTTATATAATTGTTCATTATCATCAGTAGATGTGCAATTTGAAACAAATCCTCAGATAACTCAAAAGGTCAAGGTCACAGCTCAAGTTTGTATGTGAAAATCTTGCATATCCAGAACAAAGATCCATCAGTTTTTAATTGACTTCAAAATATCTTTACACAATTGTTGTCTCTCATGAGTAGTCATGCCATTTAAAAAAAATTGTTCATAAAGATCCAAGGTACAGGTCACAGCACAAGGTCAAACATTAAGATTAAGCATGTCCAGAGCATAGTTCCATCAATTATGGATGAATTTCAATATAACTTGTCTCAATTATTCTCAGTCATGAGTAAATGTGCAATTTGAAAAAAAAAAAAAAATCAGGTAACTCAAAGATCAGCTTAAGGTAAAACATTAAAATTAAGCATGTTTAGAGTATAACTACTAAGATTATGTATTGATTTAAAAAAAAACTTTGCAGAATTGTTCTCTATGTGAGTAGATGTGCCATTTGAAACAAATTTTCAGCTAGCTCTAAGGTCAAGATCACAGTTCAAAGATGTATGTAAAAATTTAGCATGTCTGGAATGTAGCAAGCATCTGTGTGTTTTTTTGGGTCCGAACGCTTTTCTCTTTTTATAGTATACTTTTTGTGATGAGGATTATGTATTGATTTAAAAAATCTTTGCAGAATTGTTCTCTATGTGAGTAGATGTGCCATTTGAAATAAATTTTCAGCTAGCTCCAAGGTCAAGATCACAGTTCAAAGATGTATGTAAAAATCTAGCATGTCTGGAATGTAGCAAGCATCTGTGTGTTTTTGGGTTCGAATGCTTTTCTCTTTTTATAGTATACTTTTTGTGGCGAGGATATATTCAGGAAGCATGATTTGTCTCTTATGGCTCTTGTCTACCCTATTTGGCAATTATTTTCCAATAATAGCCCAATTTAAAATGGTGTCTGAGACTCCATTCAGTTTGGACCAAAAATTTCTTGGATGGTAATGAGTTAAAAAAATAATCAAACGCCAAACATCAATCTCATCATTAGATCTTTGATCTAGTAGTCATAATTTTACCTTGATTTCGAACTTTCATAATGAATTTCACTAGGAAATAAAACTGAAATTGATCTAATTGAAACTAATTAATGTAACATCATTTATCAAATGTAATAATTAAATGTGAATGTCTCAGGTTTTTAATCAATGTGTAGAGAGACAGAAAGGTTTACGGGATAAAATGATGGATTCTGGGTGATTATTACACATCAAAGCAGTGCAGCCTTGGATGTAGAGGAAATGAATTCACTTACCAGACAACAAAATTTTAGTCTGATCAAAATTCAAAGAGGTTACTGAAAACATTTGAAATGTGTTTGAACGGATAAATAAGCATCATTTAATCTATTACATGACAACAAAAATTAAGACAAGTCCACACTCAAAGAAGTTGCAGACCACAATTTTTTGTTTAAGGAATTTCAATTTTTTTTGTCTTTTTGGGTAGCAAACATGGCAGATAATAAACAAATTGCTTGTAACAAGCAATTTTTTCATTTTCCACAATGTTTTCCAAAGCTACTTCTAGAAAGCCGCCCAAAAGTTAACCCATTTCCATACAGTGACACTTTTGGATGTCCCTCAAGAAAAACAAGAGCCATGTTTGACATGGCCATCCTCCGCCTAAAAAGCTTGATAGTAAACTGGACAGTTAGATTTAGGCACTGCATTTCTTGTCAATGAGTTTGATAATAGCTATTATACTTTCAGAGATATGCTCAGGACAAATCTAAGTCTTTAAAACAACAAAGGGCAATAACTCTCAAATTATGCAAGCAAGAGTTGTGGTTCTTGTGCACTGCACTTCTCCACAACGAATTCTATCCACATATGAAGTTTCAAGTTAATAGCTATTATACTTTCAGAGATATGCTCTGTACAAAATCTAAGTCTTTTAAACAACTAAGGGCAATAACTCCAAAATTATGCAAGCAAGAGTTGTGGTTCTTGTGCACTGCACTTCTCCTCAATGACATCTATCGACCTATGAAGTTTCAAGTTAATAGCTATTATACTTTCAGAGATATGTCCCGGACAAAATCTAAGTCTTTAAAACAACAAAGGGCAGTAACTCCAAAATTATGCAAGCAAGAGTTGTAGTATTTGTGCACTGCAATTCTCCTCAATGACATCTATCCACCTATGAAGTTTCAAGTTAATAGCAATTATACTTTCAGAGATATGCTCTGGACAAGTTTAGTTACGGAATGACGGAATGACGGACGGAGACCATTACTATATTCCCTTCGCTGAAAAGGCGGGGGATAATAATTGGGAAAACATTTTGTAAAATAAAGAAATTGCTTGTAAAAAACAATTTCTTCATTTTACACAATATTTTCTATCCAGAAAACTGAAAAATCTCATGTTAAATTGTTTTCTGCAACTCCTTTCATTTTGGACCAGTCTACAACTTTGCCGTCTGGGAATGAGTTAACCAGTGCCAGATGACGAAATTCATGACTGGTCCAAAATGAAAGAAATTGCAGACATTTGAAAAGCAATTTCTCCTTTCCTTTCAATATGATGTGGGATTGTGTGATTAATGGCATGATACAGTATGAGAGGCACTTGAGAGCCTGTATCACTCCAGAGGTCTGAATCTATTGATTATGCATTTTTTTTCCTGGAATTCATCATATACTGAATCATCTTTGTCATATCAGGAAAATAAATCTAGTCACTGAAATCTTTGAAATAGTTGTAGAGAAGTATTTCAAACTTTTCATTGTTTTACAAAGTAAAGTCAAACTATGTAAAAGTCAGATGAAAAGGTATTAAAATTTTCACTATATACAGTATATGTACAAAAACAAACGCCAGAAAAGCCATGTTTTTCAACCAAAATTAGAAGAAGGAATCTAGCAAAGAGTCAGCTGAGGATAATTCTTGTGAAATTGGGCTAAAATCCATCAACAGGTTTATGAGAAGAATTAAATTTAAGAGTTTTCAATATAGTGTATTTGGAAATTAGCCCCTCCCATTAAAGCCATAGATTTCATAGTTATGATCACAATTATTCTAACTAAAGGGTCACCCAAGGATCATTCATCAAAAATTTGGTTAAAAATCCACCAACTGGTTTCTGAAAATAAGATTTTCAAATCTTTTATCATACATGGAAATTAGCCCTGCCCATTAAAGCCAGGTTTTTTATCAAGTTAAAATTCTTTTAATGAACACAATAAAGGGTCATTAAAGGAATATTCATGTGAAATTTGATTGAAATCCATCTAATGTTTTCTGAGAAGAAGATTTTCAAAGATCTCATTAAATATGGAATTTAGCACCATATTTTGCATTTGTTCAAAATTCTTTGAAGGAATCTTATTAAGGGTCTCTCATGGATTACTTCTGTTCAATACTTTATGGGGAAAAGATTTACAGACAGACAGATGGACGGACAACTGACTCATGAGGGACACTATACCATAACTTAAAGCAAGGATTTTCTCTTTTTCCCAAAAGTTGTTCTCACCTTATTTTTTTTACGAAATGCAGGATTCCATGGTATAGTGTTAACTCATTACCGCATCACAAAATATAAGACTAGCTTTAACCCATTCCCACTCAATCCCTCCTTTTTTCACCCTTTGAGAAAATGGCTTTAAAAAACATTGTTGAAAATGAAGAAATTGCTTGTTACAAGCAATTTCTTCATTATTCACATTTTCTATCCCAAAAGACGAAGATTTCTAAAATTTCAACAGCTTAAAATTGTTGTCTGCAGCTTCTTTCAATTCAGACCAGTCTAAAACTTTGTTGTGTGGGAATGGATTAATTAAAAGATGTTGGATGCAACAGATTCAAGTTGGTTAGATAAAAGAAAATGCATTTTAGGAAATGAAACATTAAGGAAAATAAAGAAACTGTTTATACCGCTACCTTCTGAGGCTCTGAAGTAATATCAAAATGGAAAACTTTGTGAAAAAGAAGAAATTGCTTGTAATAATCAATTTTATCTTGTCCTGACAATGTTTTCTACTCTGTTTAGCATTTATTTTCTAATTTTAGCGTAATTTAAAACATTGTCTTCAACTTCTTTCAGTTTAGACCAGTCTTAAATTTTAGACTGGACAAAATTGAAAGGATTTGCAGACAACAATATCAAATTTATGAAATTCTCAACTGTCTGTGAGTAGAAAAAAATGTGTAAAATGAAGAAATTGCTTGTTACAAACAATTATTTCATTTTATACAATTTTTCCCAATAGTTTTCTTGAGGGGGGGGGGGGGGGTGGAAGATGTCGAAAAGCATCATCCCCACATAATCCCACTTTTTGTGGTCCCTTAAGGAAAAACCTTTGAAACTTATTGTGGAAAATGAATAAATTGTTCATTATAGGTAATTTCTCCATTATCCATAGTGTTTCTTTCCCCAAAAGACAAAGACTTTCCAAATTTCATCACCTAAAAATTGTCAACTTCTTTGAATTAGGACCAATCTTCAAAAAAATAAAATTATCTGGTAATGGGTCAAATATAATGCTGATGTATGACAAACCCAGTTTTACTTTTTGTTATGTTAACCCTTGTCATGCTAGGCCTGGAATATTCTGGTTTTGGTAGAAGGTTTAGACCATGATCAGCCTGCACATAAGAACAGTTTGATCTTGTTCTACGCCTCCTGCTTGGACTTTTTCTGCCAGAGTTGTTTATGAATTTGATTTCTCAAAGAAATATTGATTTTTGAACAACAAGTTCTATCAGTGCTTTCAGCCCTTTGATTTTACAGCAATTCAGTAAGGTGATTTATACAGCACGACAAGGGTTAAAACATTGATAAGATTGGAGGCATACTGCTTCACCATTGTCCATCTGTCTGTCTAAAACTTAACCCATTACCAGGCACAAAATGGTCTAACTTGAAAGGAGTTGCAGACAATTTTAAGTTTATTAGTTTTAATTTTTTTCATATTTCTAGGTAGAAAACATTGTGTAAAATGAAGAAATTGCTGGTTATAAGCAATTTCTTCATTTTACACAATGTTTTCCAAATTGCTTATCTTTAACCATTATCAAGTCTATTTAATCAATTACCAAACATTTTTTTTCATCTAGTCAAAATTCAAAGAAGTTTTTGATCACAGCTTTTTTTATAGCTTTTTCATTTAGGGTACAAATTTTAATTGTGGGTAATAAAGAAATTGTAACAAACAGTTTCTTCATTTCAACAATGTTTTCTAAACCTTTGTCCTTGAAGAGGCATAAACAAGCAGAATGGTGTGGAAAAGGGTTAACTTAACCCTTGTCATGCTGATCCCGAAATATTCCAGTTTTGGCAGGAGATAAAGACAAAGATCAGCCTGCGAATAAGTGCAGTCTGATCTTGGTCTACACCTCCTGCTTGTACTTTTCCTGGCAGAGTTGATTTCTAAAAGAAACATTGGTTTTTGAACAACAAGTTCTATCAGTGCTTTCAGTCCTTTGATTTTACAGCAATTCAGTAAGGTAATTTATACAGCATGACAAGGCTTAAAAGGCATGTATTTACCGTAAAGGCATATCTCATTGGTTTGCAACTTTTGATGTCAAGGTCATCTGCCAAGGTCAGTCACTTATCAATGTCAAACTTGTAGATAAATAGAACATTTTTGGGCATTGGAGTTTTACAATCACTCTTTGTTACTATTTGCTTCAATGGGCACAAAATTTTTCCCATTTCCACACAACAAAAGTTTAGACTGGTCCAAGATATTTCAGATGTCATTTTCAAGTTGATGAAATTTCAAAAAAAAAATTCTGTGTAGGCCACATCATAGTGCAGTCGGTAGGGCGTCAGACTCCTAATCCTCAATCATGGGATGTCATGGGTTCGATCCCCAGCGGCGGCACATATTCTTTCTGACATTTGTCTCTCACCAATGGGTGGGTAATCGTAAACCCAAGTGGGATATCAGCTGGAGGATAGGAAAGGATGAAGTGGTAGCACTGGTGTGATAAATACCAGGAATCCATTGTTAGGTGTTCCAGCCTCTGCAATATGACTGAAATACTGTTAAAAGCGGCGTTAAACCCCATTCAATCAATCAATCATTCTGTGTAGAATTGATGGTTGTAAATCAAACAAATTGCTTATTGAAAGCATATTTTTCATTTCCAACATTGATTTCCATATTTTTTTAAATTGAAGATGTAAAAAAAGCAGGATTGTGTAGGGCTGGGTTAATAAACTATAGAATAGAGGATTACAGAAAGATATGCCAAAAGTATCAACCCTGAGACTGCAATAGTCAGTCAATTTTCAGTTAAATTTCTTTCCTGCAATAAAAACTTCATTTGAGTTTGTAGATTACCTACGATTTATGAGCAGATGCACATTAAAGCTATCTGTAGCATGTTCATTTTTAATTGATATTTACGATACACTTTTCAACCTCTCGATGAATATCTGAGAGAGGACTGAATTCTATCAACCCTTGTCATGCCATTTAAAATACTTTCTTTGAATTGTATTAAAATCAAAGGGTTGAAAGCACCAGAAGACTTGATAGTTGGTCTGTGTTTCTTTTTATAACTAATTGACAAAAATAACTGACTTAAAAGGAACAAACATGTGGTGTAAACTAAGATCAGACTGCACAGTGTGCGCAAGCTGAGCTTTATCTATGTCTCCTGTCAAAACAAAATTACTCAGTGTTCATCCCAATTCAGGCTTTCTATCAAAAAATTGGCCAATCAAATCATTCATTTTGACCAGAAGTAAATATTGAACTCTGACATTAGCAATTTCTTAACTATCCAAAATGTTTTCTACACAAAAAAAAGTAATAAAAGGAATCCAAAATTTTAACACAAATTTGTCATCTGCAACATCTTTGAATTTTGGACAGCCAAAAATTTTGTTGTCTGGTAATGGGTTAAGTATTTTTAAACCAATTCTTAATATCTTGATACCGAAACATGGTCATTGAAATTTAGGCTTACAGCATTTTTTCATGGGGTTGAATGCAGTTTTTAACAATCTTTCAGTTATATCAGAACAAAGTTCACTTATTCATGTGTGTACCCCGTATCACAAGTACTCTAAATTGTCTTGCGTAAGGACATGCTCATCTGACCAGAATCACCGCCTGAAATACAAACCCAAAACCCTTGACTTTTCTCAGATACTGGGTCTGGAAATACCTTTTAACCCTTTCCTACTTTTTTTTTTTTTAAATTTAGACAGGTCCATATTGCATACCTGCATAGATAAAATTGATTGATTGATTGAACAGGGTTTAACACCACTTTTAGCAGTATATCATGGTAGCTCGAGCACCACACAATGGTTTCTGGCATTTCTCACACCAGTACAACCACTACATCCTTTCCTTACCTCCAGCTGCTATCCCACTTAGATTTACGATTATCTACCCATTGGAGAGAGACAAATGTCAGAAAGGATATGTACTGCCACTGGGGATCAAACCCATGACATCCCAGAGTTAAAGATTTGGAGTCTGATGCACTACTTACTGCCCTATGACAGCAGCAGATAAAATTGAACTTTGATCACTCACTGTAACTTGTAAATCTAATACTAAAACTATTGAAGTAAGTGTTTTGAGACTGCATTGCATGTAAATCACCTAGTTATGGAAATAAATGGTTCCCACTTTACACCTGTCATGTAAATCTCAGGTATTATAAAGTACAACATAATTAACTAGAGGCCATTACTCCCATGCTATATGGCATCTTACTGACTGAACTTATTCTCCTGTCTAAGGGAAGTGACTCCTGTATTTTCATATTCAAAATGGTGTGTAGACTTTCTGTTCACAAATTAACCCATTACCAGATTACAAAAAAATTAGACTGATAAGAAAAATTGTGGAAATGACAGGTTTTAGTTGACAAAATTGTAAAACTGTTGTCTTTTTAGGAAGAAAACATTGTAAAGATAGAAAAACAAGCAATTTTTCTTAACCCATTCCCACACAATGAAATTTTAGACTGGTCCAAATTAAAAGAAGCCGCAGACGACAATTTCAAGTTGATGGAATTTCCATTTTTTTGTCTCTTGCTTAGAAAACATTGTGGATAATGGAGAAATCGCTTGATACAAGCAATTTCTTCATTTTCCGCAATGTTTTCCAAAGCTCTTTAATTGAGGGGCATAAAAAGGAGGGCTTGACTGGGAATGGATGATTTTCCTCATTGTTATCCAAAGTTCTTTTTCTTTGGGGCATCAAAAAGGTTATAATGCGGGAATGGGTTAAATTAATTTCTTTATTGCATCCTTTTGTTGAATATATGATAATACAAATTCATTTGTCTATTTGTCCGTGACATATGCTTTTTTTTAGTTATTTCCCTATTTTCCAGACTTAAATTTGCCTAGACCTTATCTCTGAAAGTAACAATCATACTTGATACTTGAAACCTAAAGGATGGATAAATCTGTTTGAAGAACAGTGCAATGCCCAAGAATTGTAACTCTTCCTTAACCATTGTCATGCTGAACCTAGAATATTCCTGTTTTGGCAGTCTGGTCTTAGTCTACATCACCTGTTTGTCCCTTTTAAGTCAGAATTGCTTTTAAAGTTTAATTTCAAAACAAATTTTCATCCAAAACAACTACTTTCAGTGCTGTCAGCCCTTTGATTTTTATGCAATTTTGAAAAGGATCTTATTCAGCATGGCAAGGGTTTATTTTTGTTGTGTCCGCTTATGGTGATTAAGGCATAGTGGTCACAATATAAGTCGGTTTATGTTTGTTAGTATGCGAGTCCGTAAAAATTGGTCTGAGCACATCTCTTACATGAATGAAATCAAGAATAACTTGGCACAATGAAACAATCGTGAATGTCAATCATGGAATATATCAACCATTTTTGTAAAACAATTTTGTTGGTTTGGCGACTACAGCTTACTCAAGCTGTAGTTACAACGTCTAGGTCAGCAACCAACCATTTTACTTTTTTGTTACATGCCACTGGCCATAAATTTAGCAAAGATCGAAGCGGACCTTCCTGTCAGAGTCAATGGGGGAACCCAAGTTGTAAGTGGGCAGGGCCAGAACATATAGATGGATATCAAAATAACTTGGCACAATTATTCTCCATTGTTAGTAGATGTGCCATTTCAAACAAATTTTCAATATCTCCAATGTCAAGGTTACAGCTCAAGGTCAAATTTCAAATTGACCTTGTCCAGAGCCTATTACCTAGATTAAGGGATGGATTTTAAAATGAGGCACATTTATTCTCCATTTTGAGTAGATGTACCATTTGAATTTTTTTTTCATAGCTCCAAGGTCAAGGTTAGAACTCATAGTCAAACATTGGTGGGCTCATCATGTTGTCCCTGTACAACTTTCTAGTTAAATTATTTCACTCTGTTGTTTATCAGACTGATATCTTATCCGTGTAATATCTGAGAGTAAAGTAGCTACAAACTTAAAACTATTAACTTAAACCTTCATGAGCTCTATCCACCCTTGAAACATCAGAGATGAGCTTCAGACAAAATTTTGGATGGAAGGATAGACCTGCAGAAAAACAAATGGATGGATGGACAGACAAGTACTATTATCATGACACCAAAAAACCCCACCTATAAAAGCTGATAAAGGATTGCCTAGGATCAATTCCACGAGAAATTTGATTTGGTCCCTCAATTGGTTTCTGAGAAGATTTTAGTTTCCACTACATACTATATTGGGATTAAGCCCCATCCACAAAAGCCATTTAATAGGTTATTCAAAGTTATTAGTGGGAATCTGATAAAGAGTCACTGAAGGATCAGTCCTATGAAATTTGGTTGAAATCCATCAACTGGTTTCCGAGAAGTTGATTTTCAAAGTTTTTACTATATACCATATATATGTATAAATATTAGCCCTTTCCATAACAACCATGTTTTTCTCTGTTCACAATTCTTTAAAGGAATCATGAAAACTGGTTCAAACATTTGCAGTAATTTATGAGGAGAAAATTTTTATAGTAAAAGTTTACAGACAGACGCATTCAAGACAGACACAACACTGTGAAAATAGCTTGCTAGCTTTCAGCAACTGGAGCTAAAAGCTGATTGACAAATCAAAAATTCATTTAACCAATTCCCACACAATACCACTTTTTTATTTCCCCCAAGAAAAAACTTAAGAAAGCATTGTGGAAAATAAAGAAATTGCTTGTTGTAAGCAATGTCTTCATTTTTTCACAATGTTGTCTACTCAAAAAGATTAATATTTTTTTATACTTTCACCAACTTAAAATCGTCAGCTGCAACTTCTTTCAGTTTGGACAAGTCTATTCGTTATCTGTTTGGGAAAGGGTTAAACCAGAAGCGAAATGTTGACCTCCAATATTTGTTTTGTTGATTTATCGTTTGTTGGCAATTTAACCATCCTATGTGGTAGAAAACATTGTGGAAAAAGGAGAAATTGCTTGTTACAAGCGTTTTCTTCTTTTTCCACAATGTTTTCTCGAGTATAAAATCACAGGAACATAAAATCCCATATTTGAACGGGAAAGGGTTAAACATAGTAGCCACAGCTTGTTCATGCTGTAGTTAAGACAATTTGCTTTTTGTTTAACCCATTACCACATGGAAACAAGAGCTTCGCAGAGCGGCTCATATGCGCCCGAAGGGGCTTGTCAGTAACCTTGGCTTTTCAGTAACCTGAGCTTGAATGATATCTAATGATTTTTGTCAAAAAAAAAAGGATCTTATCACCTGAATAATACTGTTCACACTTGAGAAACAAGACAACTTTATAATATATTATCATTCAACATTATGTACAAAATGACACTGACATTTGAATTCAATCAATTCCAGGGCAGATAATTCAAGAAAAACCCAAGCTTTTTGAATTTCTGAAGTGAGTCTTATACTCAACTAAATTTCAGAGATACATTATGATAAGATTCAGTTCACTCCAATAGAATTTTTAGGAGTTGTGCACACACACACACACAAAATACCCTGTAATTTTAAGCTATATTGTTAAGTAAAGGGCAGATAATTCAGTAACAACTAAACATATCAAACAAATTTTAGTCCTAAGCACAACTAGAAATCATACAGAGTCATTGTGGCAAGTTTCAGTTCATTCCCATTCAAAAGGTAGGAGAAATAAAGCTCATCAGAAATAAAGGGTTTTTTCATTCAATTCAAGGGCAGATTATTCAAGATAACTCAAGATGGACTGGAGATATTTAAATTTCAAAGGTCTAATGCACAACTAGACATCATAGGGAGTAATTGTGCCAAGTTTCAGCTCATTCCCATTGATAGCTTAGAAGGAGTTGCGCACAAAATAAACAGTGATTTTCTTTCAATTCAAGGGCAGATAATTCAAGATAACTCAAGAATGACTGGAGCAATTTGAATTTCAAAGGTCTAATGCACAATAAGACATCAAAATGAGTAATTGTGCCAAGTTTCAGCTCATTCCAATTAATAGTTTAGAAGGAGTTTCGCATACAATAAACAGTGATTTTCGTTCAATTCAAGGGCAGATAATTCAAGATAACTCAAGAATGACTGGAGCAATTTGAATTTCAAAGGTCTTATGCACACCTAGACATCATGAGACGTAATTGTACCAAGTTTCAGCTGATTCCCATTGATAGTTTAGGAGAAGTTGCGCACACAAAAAATTGCTAACAGACGGACAGACAGACAGAAAGACGACCGGGGCCATAACATAATACGACCCTTCGGGCGTATAAAAAATGAAAGAAGTTATAGACTTCAATTTTAAGTTTGTTGAATTTTAAGAAATATTTGTCTTTTATGATAGAACCTTGTGAAAAAGGAAGAAATTGCTTGTAACTTTTCCACAATTCTTTCATAGCCTTTTTTTTAGGGGTGAATAAAAGTGGGGTAGTTTTCAAATGTGTTAAAGTCTGCAACAATATTCAGCCATTACTCATTATCTTGATTTTTGTGGACTGTGTTAACTGAAGTTCCATGTGTTGGCCGTTGAACAAAAACTTTTTACCTGAAATCGGGGCATGGGTAAACACTGTGTACATGGTTTTTGCAGCGATGTTAGCTTTCATGTATTATCAGACCATAGAGTTGAGTAGGTAGTCATCTTTCATTGAGGGAAAAACAACTTTGTCAAATGGGATCTGTTAGTCATATTGTCTCCATAACAAGTGATTTCTATGTGAAAATTTAAATCTGGCTCAAAAACATCTTGACATAGAAGGAATTGCAGATTTCACTGGTTTCACATAAACATTGTTTACATTAAATAAAACAAGAGCCGTCAGATACGGATTATGCTCCCCAAATAAGGCTTTTGTCGCAAAACTGTATGCCATTATTGGACAAAAAAATTCTTATTTAATGCAACTATAGTTTGAGAATTCAGTTCACAAGAAATTTGGAAGTTCGACAAACATTGAAGGAATCTGTTTGGCTTCACATGCCTGATTCTAGTAAAATTCAATATAATTATCTGGTAAAGGGTTAAATATTTTACCTTGACCATCAAAGTTATCAATGAAAAATGTCTACATACAAAAAATGAAGACTCTCACTTGAGTAGTCTTACAGAAACAATAGACTGATTTATTTTAGAGTAAGAAATATACAAAATGTAAATCTACATAGCATTAAGTCCCCTTTCAGCATGGTTAGGTTCATTGAGTCAAAAATTGAAATAAAATTACCATAAACAACATTTATGTAAATAAATAAGAAATTTTGGCAATTAGTAAAGGAGGTATATTTGAAAATTAATGACCTTGACAAATTACCATGAATACCAACAGAAAGGTCATGTCATAAGCATTGCATATGTGAAATATGAAGGCTATATCACTTACCATTGTAAACTTATAGACAATGTTAAAGTTAAGATTTTCTAAATTTTGACCTTGAGAAATGACCTTATCTTGACCAATGACCTTGAACTTAGTACCAACAGAAAGTTCATGTCATAAGCAATGCACATGTGAAATATGAAGGCTATAATACTTACCATTGTATCATTATGGACAATGTAAGTTAAAATTTTGAAATTTTGACCTTTAAAAACAACCTTGACCTTAACAGATGACCTTGACCTTAGAACCAACAGAAAGGTTTTGTCATAAACAATGCACATGTGAAATATGAAAGCTATATCGCTTATTAATCAAAAGTTATGGCCAATGTAAGTTTGTTGCAGAGAAATGCAGAGCTAACTAGAGCTATCAAACATTAAGCCACTTTTTTCCAAGACACAACTTATTTCCACTAATTTTAAATAGTTCATGGTTAAGGGCATCTGATTTGCTAAGCAAATGTAAAATTTCATTAAAGTCTGATGATTAGAATAGGAGAAATTTGAGAAAAACTATATTTTACCCTAATTCCCCTTTTTTCCTGAGGAGGCCTCAAATCCAAAAACTTGGAAAAAATACATAAGCATTATATCATAGGGAGTTAACATGGTAAGTTTCATTTGATTTGATCCAAGGGTTATCAAGAAATCACTCCGGACAGGCAGAATGATGGACAGACAGGCAAAGTAGTGGTTATATGCTCTCCCTTCTAATAAAGAATGGATAAAGTTGGGACATGAATATAACTGCAACATTCCAGAATTTTGAGATTTCTAATTCCCAGAAAATGAGTGACATCTACATTTTTTAACCCTTTCCTGTACAATCCCTGCTTTTTACGTCCCTGTGATTTTACACTTGAGAAAATATCGTGGGAAAAGAAGCAATTGCTTGTAACAAGCAATTGCTTCTTTTTCCACAAGATTTTCTACCCTACTGAATGTTTATTTTTCAAATTAAATCCTCTTTGAATTTTCGTCTGCAAAACCTTTGAATTTTGACGGGTCTAATTTTTGCAAAACAGGAAAGGGTTAAAGTAATCTTTAATCAATATACAGTAAAACCCCTCTAATACGACCACTTGCGGTACTTTCTGAAAGTGGTCGTAATAGCGGGGTGGTCGTAATACTTAGGTTTGGTCGTTTGTCGTCAAGTAATTCATGTTTATTTTACCTTTGATGTTTTGATATATTGATGCTTGAAAGACAAAAATAAAGATATAAAAACATGTATTAAAGCCGAATCTTATGTCGTTTTCGTATTTACAACCTTTGATACTTTCTCTCCTCAATTTTGATCTGATTCAGAAGTCCGACCTCATATTATTTATACGCAAGTACAAGTTCAAAGTGTCAAACTGTTGATATCATATCCTCTATAATGCGAATACCAAACATCAATTAAGTTGAAATCTAAATTTAATTGCTAATTAATTGTTCAGAACGCCGGAAACAAACTAATTGTAACTTCTCGGATACCTTTTCACTTTCGACTTTATTACTCGAGTCAAAACCCGTGACATATCCAAATAACAATTAAAATGATAGGCTATAATTCCTAAAAGTGATCGGCCACTTTAAACTTTTTAATAGAAATAATGCCTATTATAATCAGGGTTCTATATCAGATAATCAAAAACCCGACATTGTATTGACAATGCATTCGTACCCAATTAGTGTAGCTCTTATCAAGTGTGAAATTTGGGTTGTCGGTCTTAATGTGTGAAGTTACTGGTCGTTTTAGTGGGGTTCAAATCAGTGTATCAGCTTTAGTAGGTACTGAATTTAGTGGTCGTAATTCGGAATAGCGGGGTGCCCATTTTAGAGGGGTTTGCGACCATTGAAATAAAGAACAAAAAATTCCATTCTGTAAAAATTCGGTCGTAATAGTGGGGTGCCCGTATTTCCGGGGTGGTCGTAAGGAGCGGTTTTACTGTACTTTGCAAACTGAGTTGTCATAAGTCAATTGACCTGGAGAGTGCTCCGTCAAGTTGGAGGTTAACCTATGGCAGTTGGAGGTTAACCTATGGCAGTTGTGCACCTCAAATTGTATGCTCAGAGGAAATGATACTGCCATTTCTATTTGAATTTGAGGAGTGATTGGTAGACTATTGTAAATGTCTATACATTGAATAGACAGTTAGAAAAGTCTTCCAATCACTTCAATAAATGCAAATCATCACACATTTTATTAGCCTTATCATTGGAAATGCTACAGAAAATTTACCACAATATCTTGGGTTGTGTAGACCAGCCTGATCTTTGTCTACACCTCCTGTCAAAACAGGAATATTCTGGGTTCAATATGACAAAAGTTAATATGATTTACTGACTGACAAAGGCATTTTACAATCATGTAATATTTTATTAAAAAGAGAATCTTGACAGATTTAATCCCATTAACAGTCTCATTAACATGTTTATAAAACACAAAATGATGGTGATGAGGACACCAATATTGTTCACAATGACACCAATATTGTTCACAATGACGCCAATATTGTTCACAATATCTACAAAATAGTGGGTTGGGGTGACTTCCAACATATAGTTCTTGGGCCTGCATCTAAATTCAGACAGTTTAACCCTTGTCATGCTGATACCGGAATCCTGCTTTGACAATAGCTTTTGCAGGTGTATAGATTAAGATCAGCTTGCACAGATGTGCAATATGATCTTAGCCTACACTACCTGCTTGTCCTTGTTGTGTTGAGAAAAGAATTTGAACAGAACACCAATCTATTAATGTCAATGTTATGGAAAAAATAGTGAAAAGAGGATAAATATTCAGCATGACAAGGGTTAAAATTCACATGTACATAGCAATAAATCTTACGTGTCAAAAAATGATAAATGACATTTGTAGGGTGATTACATGTACTTGTTTGGCATTTTCCATGTTGTTTCCTTATGTATATGTGACCCATTACCCAAAAGGGAACCATCTCAAAGTATCAACCCTGGTCAAGATAGATAGAGTGTTTGAATGTTGGACATTTTGGCCATAATACAATAATTTTGTTCATTATATTAGTAAAATTTATAAGAATTTAAAATCCCTTCATTAGCCTTATATACGTTTTTCTTTTTAGTAATAAACCCATTCTAACATGTCAAAATTTTAAACTGGTTTAAATTCAAATAAGTTTCAGACGACAATTCAAAGTTATGCATATTCTAAGTATCTCAGTCTTTTTGGGTAGAAAACAAGGTTGAAAATGAAGAAATTGCTTGTAACAAGCAATTTCTTCCTTTTAACCTTTTTTCTCAAGTCTTTTCTTGAAGGACGTAAAAATAGGGATTATGTGGGAATGGGTTAAGTAAAGAAAAGGGCCATAACTCTTGCAAAAACTCTTTTAGAGTTATCCCCCTTGATAGTCTAGATAGCTCTTGTGATGGTCAATAACATGCCAAGTTTCATGAGGATATCTTTAATAACAACAGAGATATGACCAAGGTTAAAGTTTGTCAGGCCAACACCAACATCTACGTGAACGACACTCAGGCGATGCCAATACCTCAGGTTTTCTCCTAAACCAGCCGAGCTAATAAGGGTGTAGTTACATTTAAAACACCAAACAACCAAAAATGCTTCACATAAATGTCAGTAAATATTGGGAGTTCAAAGTTCACTTTAGGTCTAGATGATTGATTTGATTGATGTTTGATTGATTCCTTTAGTGTCAGGCATGATGGGTCAATTGATATCTTTCACTTAACCCATTCCCACACAGTGAAATTTTAGACGGGTCCAAATTGAAAGAAGCTGCATATGAAAATTTCAAGTTGATGGAATTTTAAACGTTTTTGTCTTTTTAGATAGAAAACATTGTGGATAATGAAGAAATTGCTTGATACAAGCAATTTCTTCATTATCCACAATGTTTTCCAGGGATTGAACAGGAAAGGGTTAGATATTTTAAATTCTCAATTGGATGACAAATGTAATTCAAAGTTGAAATGTAGAAAGATATGTAATTCCATATAATTTAATTGTTAGTTTCGTCTATCAAAAACAAGCGTTCTGATTGGTTGAAAAATTGAATTCATACCTCCAAGATCAAAATTTTGAGCACGCAGTGATTTTGTATGCTTCCACACAAAAAAAGGTATCAAAAGATGTAGGTTTTTTGCTTTTTTTCGCTCGATACTATTAAATTATAAGAAATGAAGAGAATATTTTTTGTTTTCATGGCTTTGCGTATTCATACAGTGTTATTAGTTTTTTCGGTTCATACCTCCATGAAAACAAAAAATATTCTCTTCATCTCTTAAGTGAAATCATCACGGCTACTCCATCCATGGATTGCTGGACACACTCACCGACCTCCGATACGGCAGTTTGACCAAGGTAAAATATGCGGTCAGTGACATGATATAAAAGGCTTATCTTTCGTTGGCAACCTAAATGTCTTAACTACAGCTTAATCCTGCTGTAGCTATGATGTCTAAGTTGCAAAACACACAACTTAACTTCTTATCAGTCAAAAGATTTTCTTTATGGAAAGTGGTGATATGTCACTTTAGCAAGTACCTTGAAGGTTTTTATCGACAAAATGATGTCTTAAGCAAATAGTAGATGACCAAGTTTTAGACTGATCCAAATTGAAAGAAGTTGAAGCCAATTATTAGAATATAGTTTGGATAGAAAAAGAAGTTCAAAATAGATAGAAAACATTGTTAGAAAAGAAGAAATTGCTAACTTCTCACAATGTTTACCTAGAGTATTCACCTTCAGTTTTTTTCAAAATGCAAAACTGCTTGGTTATGGAAAAAAATCTTTCTATAGAATACATATCCTTCTCAAGTTTAATATCCCTTAAACAACAACTGGCCCTATTTTCAACACTAACACACTACAGTTATTCAATGTGATCAGTTACACTGATAAATGATGAAAGGGTGGTCATTTTCACATTTTGTCATTTTGACCTTTTGTTTTAATATTCTATATAAATGTTCAAAACATGATCATTAACATTACAAAAATTAGCCATGCTTTTGTTAAGCAAGACAACAAGTACATTAATGGTAGGTGAACAAAACCTTGTACCTACATCTCAAAACTGTTTTTACATCATTTCATCCCTAATAGTCAGAGAATCATTTTGGGCAAATTCTCTATCACATGATTTTTAAGAAGCGTTTACAGGTAAATATCTTTATTATTTACCTATCATTATTTTTAGTAAAATATTCACATTCAACACAGACAAAATCAGACATGTCAGTAAAACAATCCGTATCTGAAAGTGTCAAACACGGTTCGATATAAAGGTATTGTCAAATACGGTTCCATTTAACGTAGTCTAAAATGACGTCATTTTCATTCTATAGATGACGTCATAATGTGAATAAATGTAATCAAAATGGTGAACTAGAAGGAAAACACATGTAGAAATACAAATATTTTTTACGAATTTTTCAAATTCATTAAATACATGAATATAATAAATAGAATATTGTGCTACGAAAATGATACAACATTTTGTTTTTTCTTCTTGCTTTGGAGGAAAACTTGATATTCCTCTTGACCTTTGGCCTCGTGAACCATCAAAATCTTCGTCAGCAGCTCAAAGCAAATACAAGATGTTGTAAGGCTATCGTAACATACTATTCCCTATTTATTTTTCCAGAAGTTCATGGGTATAATTTCACCAGTATCATTTGCATATATATAAAGCCTGTTTGTAATTGAGTGCCTGTCCCACTGCCTTATCTGAACAAACTGGCAACCGACACTTTTAGTTATGGGACAACCATGTTAATATTATTTGATATTGCTTTTGTTGAATAATTATACATGTACATATTACCCATTCCCACACAATGACGCTTTTGGACACCCCTTAAGAAAAGCAATATGGAAAAACATTGTGGAAAATGAAGAAATTGCTTGCAACAAGCAATTTCTTTATTTTTCACAATGTTTTCTACCAAGAAAGTTGAGAAAAAATTTAGAATTTCATAAACTTTAAATTGTCACCTGCAACTCCTTTCAGTTTGGACCAGTCTAAAAATATTTTGTGTGGTAATGGGTTAATTCATGTGCAGTTTGGTCTACATATCCTAGTTAATTAGACAGTACAAGGGTAAAATTAATATGGCATTCTTGGTCTTTATTAGAAGCAATTATACATTAACCTATACCAGACAACAAGAGACTGGTCTGAATTCAAAGAAGGTGAGGATGACAATCTTTAGTTAAAGAATTTTTTTTCTTTTTGGAGAAAAACAAGCAATTTGTTCATTATCCACAATGTATTGGTGAAAAAAGGGGGATTGTGTGGGAATAGGTTAAGATAAATGTTTTGGAGTAGCTTGACCTTTTCATGAAACTCACCTTAATTCTAGATTTGTCCGAACCAGGAAATAAGTTGCATACCAGTGAGAACACACTATTCTAAGAGAATTGTCTTAATACCCTCACTTTTAAGAGTTCTTTTCAAAGTTTCATAGACTGGAGTCAAATGGACACATGCTGCATACAAAATTCAAAGGTAGTGTTATCTTAAAAAAAAACATCTTATAAGGAGAAAACATTGAGAGGAATAAAGACTTTCACATTTTTTTCTTTTCTCTTGGTTACAGAAGAAATTAAAATTCTTAACCCTTTACCACATAATCCCATATTTTCATTCACTTATGGTTATTTACCATGGAAAATCTTGTAAGTAAGAGAGCATTCTTGTAATCAGCAATTTTTCCTTTTTCTCACATTTATACCTATGCAAAAGTTTCATTTCAAACCTAGATACACTTGCATTGTGGTCTTTTACCTCTTTCAATTTAGACTAGTCTAAAATCTTGATGTCTGGTTACAAGCAATTTCTTCATTTCACACAATGTTTTCCCAATTGTTTTTCTAGAGGGACGTCAAGAAGTGTCACTGAGTGGTAATGAATTAAGCCATCGGTAAGAAGACAAAAACAGAGCTACAGTCAAACGCTAACAAATAATACATATATCATGCTCCTTCGAGCTTAAAGTGTGTAAGTGCAATAATTATAAAATGTCTCATAAAAATGTATTTGTGTAATGAATATGAATATTTACAATGAGTAGTAAAAAGCCTGTAAAAAGCTCTGAATATTTTACAGTTATCATAATTCACAGATCACTTGCCTCACCAACTGACCTTCGACAGAAAAATTCACTTAGAATTTTGGCAGCTGTCATAAATCTAACTTGAAAAAGCTGTAGTTATGATGTTTAACTATTTCCCTTTTTTTTTTTAAATTTTAGACCTGTCAAAATTCAAAGGTTTTGCAGACAAACACTTAAAGTACTTTAATTTGAAAATAACATTGCAGAAGGGTAGAAAATATTTTTGGAAAAAGAAGCAATTTCTTCTTTTTCCACAATCTTTTCTCAAGTATTAAAGAACAGTGACGTAAAATCTCTTTTTGTACAGGAAAGGGTTAAGCTGCAGATTAATTAAAATGCTTTACATAAATGTCATAAAATTCATTTCAAGTCTATATGAATAATTCGATTTGTTGAATGATTCATTTTTTGACAATGCAATGTCTCAATCATTCCTAATAATCAAAATAAAGACAAATGGTTGGCCCACCAAACATCCAAACTATAGCTAGAATTAGCCATAGCTACGATGTTTCAGTTCCAAAAACCAAAAATAAAATTCTTAACATAAATGTCTGAGTTCAAAGTTCATTTCCAGTCTAAACAAATGATTGACAAAAGAGACCAATCTTTAATTTTACGCATTGTTTTTCAAAGCTTCTTCTCTTGAGAGTTGTAAAAAAGCTGGATAGAGGGGGAAAGGATTAACCTTTTATTACACAAATTTTAGTAAATAACCTGCTTTTTTTATCCTCTACAAAAAAAATTAGAAAACATTGTGGAAAATAAAGAAATTGCTGGAAACAAAAAAATCTTAATTTTCAGCAATGATTTCTTCCCTAAAAGAAAAAGATTTTTCAAAATTTTATTACCTGCAGCTTCTTTCAATTTTGACCAGACTATTGATGGTCTTAAGAAAGCTTTTCTGAAGAAAATCAACATATTCTATTTGTAAAGTATAAGTATGTGTTTGACTTGGGTGTACACAGTAAAAATCAAAAAAAAAAAAAAAAAAAATACGAATAACAAAGTAAAATATAGCAAAATTTTTTACAGACTTCTTCAATAAATGAATTAACTGAGTGTCAAGCTAGTAGCCGAGATCATGTATTTGGCTGTGCAGGTCTCGCTCGTTTTGATGCAGGTTCATCGTCTCCATCATTTGTGTCGCCTTTCTCCGATGAAAGTTGCTGTGGAGCCAGCATTAAAGGTAATTGTAAGGACTGAAAAAAATGTAAGTAAGTTTTGAAATTAATTTTTAACAAGCAAAATTTGAGGGTTAATTGTGATACTACCGTAATTTGTCCATATATTCGGACACTCTAAGAATTCGGACACCATTAATTATTTCATGAAATAATTAATTTTGTGCCTCTAATTTCGGACGATTGGTATCTGGAATTTATCTATAAATTCGGACACCGAATTTACGAACATAAAATATCAGGTTAACAAATACCGCATCCATTATCGGTAATTTGGAATCTTGGCGATCGGTATCTCCAAACTGTCTGGGTTAAGTGTCAACAGGTGTATATTGTTTATAACAGTGACCGAGAATAGGCACGCACCTCGATATGCTTAAGCTACGAACCGTGAAGGTGATGCAATTAAAATATCACGCTTGGTTTCTCTCTCTGTTTTCCTAATTTTCTATCCCCGACAGGACCTGCTCTGAAAGGATGGCTACGATTAACATGTGCGACCCTATGAAATTAGTCAAATTGACCTGACCCTACTTTCGATTTTACTAGACTTTCCTCGTATCCGGAGCTCATCGAGGGTATTGTCATCGACCGTATCAAATCAAGAAAAAAATGCAAGAATCAGTCGTAGCAACGATGTTTTCCCTAAATACGGAAAATGCGAGAATTTTAATTTGTCACAAAATTATTAACTTCTCATCCGATATATAATATTGGTAGATTAAAATAAATTACCTTTTTTTTATCCCCGCTTCTTTTAATAATCCGAAAATTTAATCTCATACTGTTCAATAAAACACACGTAACAAGTCTCGTTCGACAAATATAAAGTAAAGGTTTTCGGGTAAAGTTTATTTCACTACGAGGGAGGAAAGGTGATCAAAGGCGCCGCCGCCAGATGTTCAGCTATATTTGGGAGAGTTTCCGGAGTTGGCACGTGCCAGACGCGTACCCCGTGAGAATTCTTGGTGACCGAATTTTTACCCTTGTCATTATGCTGAAAGTTTACATGGTTTAATCGACTGTCTGAATACTCTTAAAACATTACGGATATAATTTAAAAAAGGATTTTTTCTCACAGGTAGGCCACCGCATTTACTTTAAATTTGCGGGGAATATTACGCGATGATTTATGTGAAGCAGATCAGAGAAAAACTGTCGTAATTGACCGATGCTGTGATTTTATTCTGACAAATTACTTCTTATCTCTTGGTGACTTTAATACATGAACAATTGACATACGAGGATTTTGTTTAACTCTTCATATCAATATCCCTTTTTTTTCAATTCAACCGACGATGATTGTATATAAATGACAGAAAAAGAATTTACCATACTCTCAAAATCGGACTTTGACTACCGAAACGTCGTAACAATTTTGCCTGAACATGCTGCAGTTACGATCTTGTCGTATTCTTACGGTGATATGTGGGATTCTATCAATCGTTAAAACGAAGAAAAACAACAGTTTAGAAAAGTAAATCGTTTATTAAGGTTTTTAATCAGTGAATGATCAATAAATTCACGTCGTCTTCCCCGGTATCTTGAAACAATCTGAAAAAATAAAATAATAATGAATAAATTTACGAACGTAATGCGTAACAGATATCAAGTTTATTTACTGTTGAAATGAATTCAGTGTCTGAGCAAAACAGTTAGTGACTCATGAAAATCGGCAATGGCCGCACGACGATTTATCTATAAATTCGGACACTGGCTTGAGTAATTATCTATGTATTCGGACACGAAAAAAAATAATTATTTAATTGTGTCCGAATATATGGACAAATTACGGTATCTTAACCCATTCCCACACAAAAACTTTTTAGACTGGTCCAAATTGAAAGATGATGCAGTCGCCAATTCTAAGGTGATGAAATTCTATAATTCTTTGTCTTTTAGGGTAGAAAACATTGTGGACATTGAAGAAATTGCTTGCATCAAGCAATTTCTACAATGTCCACAATGTTTTCCTAAGCTTTTTTGTTGAGGGGTGTAAAAAGGAGGGCTTGTGTGGGAATGGGTTAAGTGTAAATACACTAAGAACAGTATCACAATTAACACTTAACCCATTCCAACACAGTGGAATTTTAGACCGGTCCAAATTGAAAGGAGCTGCAGACGACAATTTCAAGTTGATGGAATTTTAAATTTTTTCGTCTTTTTAGATAGAAAACATTGTGAATAATGAAGAAATTGCTTGATCCAAGCAATTTCTTCATTTTCCACAATGTTTTCCAAAGCTTTTTTGTTGAGGGGCGTAAAAAGGAGGGATTGAGTTGGAATGGGTTAAATTGTCCTCGAACTAATGTAGCAGGAATAAGAAAATCATAGTTATGAATTGGTTGTTCATCTATTTCCAACACAATTCCTCTTTTTCCTCATCAAGCCAATGAAATTGCATGCAACTTGGTCAAATATGAACACGTTTTTCACCCATTCCCACACAATCAAGCTTTATAAAGACTCTTTGAACATTGCAGAAAATGAAGAAATTACTTGTCATAAAAAATTTCCTCATTATCAACAATGTTTTATATCCCAAAGACAAAGATATTTGATATAAAATCAAATTGGAAATTTTTGTCTGCAACTTCTTTTAATTTAAAACCAATGTATAATTTTGTTGTCCTTTAATTGATTAAATCAGGGCAGAATAAGGTCCCATTTCTACTTTGATGCCCTCCCCCCTTGTGAAATTATAGATTTTGTTGTTCTCATTACCCATTCCAAGACGATAAAATCTTAGACTGGTACAAATTTCAAAGATGTTACAGACAACAAATTTCAGAATTCTTTGTTTTTTGAGGAAGAAAACAGTGTAGATATTGAAGAAATGGCTTATAACAAGCTATTTCTTCATTTTCCACAATGTTTTCCTTTTTTTCACTTCTAGGGGCAGCAATAACTGTCATTTTGTGGGAATGTGATAATGAAAGATAAATTGATCTACAAATGATCATTAAAACAAACAATTATACTCTATTCAATACTTTTAAAATGACTCATTAGATGAAAGTTATAATTAGTACACCATCATGTTATATCCACTGTGTGTAGATTGCTACCTGTAAATGTAATAAAGTCAAGCTAAATGACATTTAACCAAATAGCGGATATCAAATCGTAGATTAGTCCAAATTGACAGATGTTGAAAATAAAATTTTCTAAACTGGTGGAAATATGAAAAGATCATGATGGCCCTAGATAGCTCACCTGAATTTACTATCTCAAACTACCTATTAAACTCAAATGTGATACCAATAAGATATTCTTGGAAAGTCAAAGAGATATAAAGGCAAAAGGGTTGTAATTGACCAATCGCTGGCCCTGCCCACTGACTACATAGATCCCGCACATTAACTCCGACAGGAAGTCCCACATTGATTTTTACAGCGTTATTTTGCAACATTTATGGCCAGTATAATGTAACAAAAAAGTAAAATGGTTGGTTGGTGACCTAAACGCCGTAACTACAGCTTGAATAAGCTGTAGTTATGACGTTTAAGTTGCCAAACCAACAATAAAGGCTAACAAAAATAGCGGCAAATGTAGGAGTTGATAAGCTCAGGTCAGGGCTGAATAAATTAATTGATTGGTTTATTCCTTGATTGACAGCAGCGATTGGTCAATTAGATGAAGGAAAACTGATATTACCACCAATGTCACCTTTTACTTCATATAACATAAATTATCACCATATTCAATGGAGTCCTTCTTTCATAATGGATTGACATGATAGTTGTCAGGTTTGTTCCACCAAATGTAATGGCAGATGTAATAGGGGTAGGCCTGCAGTGGTTTATTCTTGTACCCTGTTTAACCACAAAGGGTTTCACACACAGGCTAGTGCTTTCCATTCCAAAGCTTATTTACATTTAGATACAAAATATAAGCTTTGAAATAAAAACCAGCTACAAACCAGGAGTTATGAGGAAAGCAATAGTTAAACTCTGATTTTAGTCACATCCTACGACAGGCCACAGAGAAAGGCCGAGATACTATTCTCGGGAAAAGCCCGGCACCCCAAGGTGCTCTTCTTTCATGACAATACACATGTTATGATAACACATTACTTTTTTGTGTGTAAAGTAATCAAGAAGTAACGCACCAACAAATATACATGCTCCACCAGAAAGCATTTAAGAAATAGAGTAAAAGAGATAAAGTCAACTAACATGAACTAAGTTAAACTCATTCCCACACAACAAAATTTTACACTGGTCCAAATAGCAAAAAAGCTGCAGATGACAAAATCAAGTTGAGGAAATTTTCAATTTTTAAAGTCTTTTTTGATAGAAAATATTGTGTACAATGAAGCAGTTTTAGCATTTTCCATAATGTTTTCTAAAGCTTAATTCTTGAGGAGCATTAACCATTGGTTCCTGGTATTTCTCACACCAGTACTACCACTACATCCTTTCTGAGCCTACAGCTTCTTATCCAAAATAGGTTTACAATTATCCACCCATTGATAGGAGACTTATGTTTGAAAGGATATTTGCCGCAGCCTAGGATTGATTCGGGACCCCTTGACTAGGAGTCCTTCACTCTACTACCGCGCCATGGCAGGATTGTGTTCAAACGGGCTAAGTCTACAGATACGTACCCCAGCTGGTAGTGTGACGGTAGTTGCTTGTCCTACAGGCTGATTCGCACTAACTGTCACTGTTGTTGTTGTTCCTCCTTTAAACTGTGGCGATGTTGGTTCAGGCTTTATATTCTTGTCTAGATGTGCCTTCAGTGTGGACATGTTGATGAGTGGAAACTGTAACTGGCCTGTACTAGTGGGGGTGAGTGCTATACCTTGACTGTAACAGAGAAAGGAACTAATTGAAATTGGCCACGCCCACTGACCTCCCACATGGCAGTTTTACTGACGTTATATACAATTTTATTTCATAAAATATATTGTAATGAAACAAAATGAAAATTGTTTGTTGGTGAACTAAACATCATTAACTACAGCTTATTTATATAAGCTGTTTAATAATTTTAATAAGCTGTTGTCATGTCAATTATCTTAATTTCACGAACTTTAAATCTTCTTCAATTTCTTTCAATTTGGACCAGTTCAAAACGTTGTCTTACTGATA
Organism: Fragum fragum; assembly: GCA_946902895.1. NCBI lineage: Eukaryota > Metazoa > Mollusca > Bivalvia > Cardiida > Cardiidae > Fragum > Fragum fragum. The sequence goes on along the minus strand of OX336370.1, from coordinate 21,841,564 downwards.
ATAGATTTAAATTGTGGTCTGGAAAAAATCTGAAGTTTTCAAGTTTGAACTTGAACTGTACTACAAATTTAAAAAAACAACTTTGTATTGATTAAGGATAATTTTTCTTTTCAACAAACAGGGCTACATTTTTCAAAAGAACAGCCGGATAGATAAACCAAGCCATTTTACTTGATCATAGACATGTTACTCAGGGACTAGATTATGTGTGTGTATTTCCGTTTATCTATCGTCCCTACCGTAGCACATGCCCATATGAGCAACGCCCATAGAAGACGGTTAGTTGTTACAGAGGGTAGTGCAAGGATACAGGACGAAACTGCTGAGAGATTCGCCTGGTTCTTTAACGTGCTCGGTGGATAGCAAAGTCACACAGGGCTTCAGTTTAATGTCTCAACCGAAAGACAATTAGTTTGTTAGTTGATATGGTCAGTCCAGGGCTCGAACCCATGATCTTGAGGTTTGAAGTCAAGTGCTCTATAAACTGAGCTAATCGGGCTGACGACTATATTATGTTGGGTATCAGGTTATTTATTTCTTTAACCCTTAACCAGACAAAAAAGTTATAGACTGGTCCAAATTGAGGAGTTGCAGACCACAATTTAAAGTTTATGAAATTTCATATTTTTCAACTTTCTGAGAGTAAAACATTGTCGAAAATGAAGAAATTGCTTGTTACAAGCAATTTCTTCATTTTACATAGTATTTTTCCAATTGTTTCTCTTGAGGGATGTCACAAAGCACCATTGTTTGGAAATGCATTAAATGAATGTAGGAGTTATAGTATAACCATATTAGAACTCCTGCAATATTGAACTAGCTAGCTATCTTAGAAATTAACAATTAAAAAACTCAAACTTGTCTGAGAAATTGATGAGAGGAATCCCTACACAAAATTTGAAGTTACTCTGTTGAAAAATAATTTATATACACTAAGCCCTTGTCATGCTGTATAAATTACCTTACTGAATTGCTGTAAAATCAAATGGCTGAAAGCACTGATAGAACTTGTTCAATAATCAATATTTCTTTTAGTAATCGATTTCATAAACAAATCTGGCAGGAAAAGTACAAGCAGGAGGTGTAGACCAAGATCAGACTTCACTTATGTGCAGGCTGATCTTTGTCTTTACCTCCTGCCAAAACCAGAATATTCCAGGTTCAGCATGACAAGGGTTAATGCATGTCAAAGGATCTGTCAGATAAAATCCATTTTGGCAGCCATTTTGGAAGTAAGCAAAAGGTCAAATCTAAAGTTGTGACCTATCTGAGATATTGGTTAGAAGTATCTATAGATGAAATATGAAGAAAACCTTTTTTTGAAATAAAGAAGTTATCACATGTCAAGGCACTGGACAATACTGAAAGGCTTTTGTCAAGTCTTGTTGATGGGGCCCTAAAAGGACACAAGGCATATAAATTCAATGAAGGTGCTGATACATAAAAATGATTGGAAGGAAACCCAAACCACATACTACAGCTTAGTCAAGCCAAGATCAAATACTTGAATAAACGCCTTAACTCACCTTGTCAATACTCCAGCAGCCTGGACTGCAGCTGTTAATGGTCCTTGTGTACCAGACGTCATTTGTGACCAGAGAGGAGAATTCTGTATCAGTTCTTGTAGGTCTGCACTGTTGATATTTAGGGAACCTGATAAATAGGTAACATTAATTAGTTAGTTTTTAAACCAAACCAATATGTTGAATGAGCAAAGGAAGCAAATTCGCAGGAAAATGATGTTAACAATCATCTTTAATTTGATAAATAATCTTTACAATTGATTAACCCTTTCCCTTTTTTCAAATTCTTAGACTGGTACAATTCAAAAGAAGCTACAGACAACAGTTGCTGCAAAAGTGACCAACCTACAGGTTAGAAAATATTGTGGGAAAAGCAGAAAATCCAAGCTATTTCTTCTTTTCCCACCATGTTTTCTGAAGTATAAAATCACAGGGATTTAAAAACAAGGGATTGTGCAGGAAAGAATAAACTGTTTCCAATACAATCGTTGTTTTTTACCCATGACTAGATGAAACTAGAACTTGTCAAAGTATGTAACTTAATACCTCCGCAAGTGCTTTCAGTGTAATGAGAGCTTTAACAATACAAGGACATAGCTACTGACTATGCTTTTCTAGAAAGGAGGAGTTCGTGACACAAAATTGGTAGTACAATTAGCTGTATATGTCTACAAAAGGGGAAATAAGACTTCAAAATTGCGTCTTGCAAAACTTCAACATATTGTTAATCTTTGTATAAAGTTTCAATGGTATTGAAACAAAACTAAAGGAGGAGTTCTAGACACAAAATTGGTAGTATAATTAGCTGTATATGTCTACAAAAGGGGAAATAAGACTTCAAAATTGCGTCTTGCAAAACTTCAACATGTGGTTAATCTTTGTATAAAGTTTCAATGGTATTGAAGCAAAACTGAAGGAGGAGTTCGAGACACAAAATTTGTAGTATTTTGTACACAGACGGACAGACAGGCTGATTCCAGTATACCCCCGAAAACATTCATTTTGCGGGGGTATAAAAAAGGACAATTCAAAGTTGATGGAATTTCAAATCCCTAGAAAACAATGTGGACAAACAATTCCTTCATTTTTCACATTTATTTAGCAAAACTTTCCCAGAGGGTTTCAAGAAAGAGAGATTGTGTAAACTTCAATATGCAAGATAATAGAGAAATTTCTTGTATAACATAAAATATTTTCACTCAATGATTTTAACTAGTGATAAGTATTGCCTCTATTTAAATTTAGATAAGTCGAAACTTAGTCATCTGCTAAAAGGTTACCGATGGTTTAAGCCATTCTCACAAAATCCCCCATTTTTTACGCACCTCAAGAAAAAAAAGCTATTTCTTCATTATCCACAATATTTTCTATCCTAAAAATGCAAATAATTTTCAAATTCTATCACCTTAAAGTGTTGTTTACAACTTCTTTGAATTTGGACCAATGTAAAATTTAGTTGTTTGTTTATTGGTTAATAGATTTCTCATAAAAAGGAACCTTCATTAGAAATACAAAACCACAATCATAACTCTTTCAACTAGAGTACTACTTAAACTCGTTTTTTTGGCGCTTGATGGTGGATAAAAAAACAACATGAAATTCTAACAAGAATGCATCTCACTACATCCTGCCACATGACTGCAATTTCTACTCTCTACATAGATTACAGGTAGAATCCAGTAAGAAGTTCAGAAGAAATTATCCATCAACCCATTCCCAAAAATTCAGCTTCTTATGACCTTCATAAAAACTTGGAAAACCTACCAGGCAATACGAAGTTAGACTATATAAATTTGAAGATGGTGTTAACATTAATATTAAGTTGATGAAATTTTAAAATTCCTTTTTGGAGGGTAGAAAAATCATTGTGAATAACATGGCACAGTAGAATAGAATGAGGAAAATGTAAGAGAAATGAAATTATTTGTTTTTTTTCTGAATGAGTTTTAACACCACTCTGAATAATCTTTCATTTATATCAATTACTGATTGTTGAATATGGATCCAGATAAAGAACTCTTACTAGGTAGAAGTGCTGATTGCAGATTAGCTAATCCTATCCCAGTACCACTAGGTGTTGCTATAGAAACCACAGGTGTCTCGAGGGCTGTACTTAATTGCTTCTGCTGTACCTGAAAATAGAAGAATCTTTTTTCTTTTATTCTGGACATGTCACATAACCATAGATACATAAGTACAAAAATTCAGCACAAGAGGACCATGATCGTCCTATGTCGAATACTAAAGCTCTAAGCACAATGGTTACGGAGAAGATTTTCAATGATATCCTTCTTTATTCAATTCTAAATTCAGGGATTGCATAGAAAAGGTCTTATTTTCAGAATACTATAATATTTTGAGCTATTTCGGTAGAGGGTCAAAAGATAATGATTTTTTACCAAATATCAATTCTCGAGGCCTTATGGTATGGGAGAAGATTTTCAAAAATTTCCCTCTTTATTTCCTTGTAAAATCAGGGCTAATTTGCCGAGTACAATAATTCTGTGAAGTATTTTGGTACAGGATCAATAGATGATGATTTATAAGAAATATCAAAGCGCTAGGCCTTAGAGTTTGGAGGGGAAGTTTCTTTAAGTTTTTCACTTGGTTGCCTTTGTAAAATCAGGAATGGCACAGAAAAGGGTTAATTTTCAGAGTACTGTAATTCTCCAAAAAAATTTAGTAAAGGATTAGTGGATGATATATATCTAACATCAAAGTGTTAGGCCTTATAGTTTGGAGGGGAAGTTTCTTTAAGTTTTTCACTTGGTTGCCATGGCAACCAAAGTCCTCCATGAATTTCCATTTTGCAAGAGCATGACCTATGAATCATTTCTGTGAATTTTGGTTGAAATACCAGTTAGTCTAGGAGTAAAAGATTATTTTGTGAATTGTGATCGGAAGGAGGGACAGATGCACCACTTGACAAAGGCTAGACAAAATAGCTCACCAAGAGCACAGGTGAGCTGGGTAGAAACTTTTGAGAAACAAGAGGGCCGTTGGCCCTGGGGCGCTCACCTGAGATAAAGGCTTTTTTTCTTTCAACAGTCTAATTTTATGTTAAGGTTAGGATTATGAAACAAGTGGGCCAGAATTACATATAAAGACTATGAACCTGGGGATCCAAAAGTCTAAATTACAAATTCCAAGGCTTTAGTGCTGAATTAAAAGAAGGAAAAAGCTTTTTCCATGGGTTATAATCTCAGAATAAGAAATAAGTCTGTGAACTGATGCTTCATGCCTATACCCCCCTCCCCCCGGGTCCGCCCCTGGAGACCCGATGATCATGATTTTAGCTATTTTGTAAGAGATCAATAGACTGATGCTTCATGCAAAATATCAAGGCTCATGAGGAGAAGATTCTTAAAGAGAATTTTGTAATTTCACTTTTGTTGCCATGGCAACCAGAGTTTTAAACGGATTTCAATTATTTTAGCTAATTTAAAGGGGGACCACCTACAGAACATTTCTGCAAAACTTGGTTCAAATCGGCCCAGTGGTTTGTGAGGAGATGTCATTTAAAAAATCGTTCTTTATTTCTATATAACAACCTCCCCCCTGGGGCTCCCCCCCCCTGGGGACCCGAGGATCATGATTTTAGCTATTTTGAAATAGGTCAATATCCTGATGCTTCATGCAAAATATCAAGGCTCTATGCCTTCTGAGTCAGGAGGAGAAGATTTTTAAAGATTTTTTTAAAATTTTACTTTTGTTGCCATGACAACCAGAGTTTTTAATTGATTCCAATTCTTTTAGCTATTTTTGAAGGGGACCACCTAAGCAAAATTTCTGCCTTATTTGGTTAAAATCGGCCCAGTGGTTTGAGAGGAGATGTCATTTAAAAAATCGTTCTTTATTTTTATATAAACCCCACCCCCCTGGGGCTCCCCCCCTGTGGACCAGAGGATCATGATTTTAGCTATTTTGAAAGAGGTTAATATACTGATGCTTCATGCAAAATATCAAGGATCTACGCTGTCTGGGTCAGGAGGAGATTTTTAAAGATTTTTTTAAAATTTCACTTTTGTTGCCATGGCAACCAGAATTTTTAACGGATTTCAATTCTTTGAGCTATTTTTGAAGGGGACCACCTATGGAACATTTCTGCCAAATTTGGTTAAAATCGGCCCAGTGGTTTGGGAGGAGATATTTTTTAAAGAAATTGTTGACAGACGACGTTTCAAGCAATTTCTTCATTATACACAATGTTTTCTATCCAAAAAGACGGAAAAATTCAAAATTCCATGACTTTGAAATTGTCGTCTGCAGCTTCTTTCAATTTGGACCAGTCTAAAATTTTGCTGTGTTGGAATGGGTTAATACAATAAAATACAGGATTGTGTTGTTATTGAATAAATGATCTTACCTGGCCTCCCCCATCTTTATTTGGTATAACCACCCGGAGGTTGGGCCTCTTGTCCCTAGGAGTACCTGTACCATCCAAGCTATCCTCTACCTGAGGGACAGCCTGTGGTGCCGGGGATGTACTAGGGGCTGGAGACACTCTATTAGGGGCTGGACTAAGACTACTGCTAGGCTGTGCTGCAACCACTGAAATATGGTAAATAACAATTGGGGCAATATTATTCTTAACATTTTTGCTCAGGGTCTGCTTTTTCTCGCCCCTTAACAGAAAAACTTGGGAAAACATTGTGGAAAAAGAAGAAATTGCTTGTAACAAACAATTTCTTCATTATTCACAATGTGTTCTCACCATAAATACAAAAATTATTAGAAAAACTTGGGAAAACCTTGTGGAAATGAAGAAAAAGACTGTTACAAACAAAGCTTGTAACAAGCAATTCCTTCGATATTCACATTTTTTTCTAACCAGAAAGACAAAGATTTATAAAATTCAAGTTGATTTTTGTCTACAACTTCTTTCAATTTTGACCAATATAGAAGAAATTTAAACAGGAAGACCATGATGGTCCTATATCTCTCCCCTGAGTATGATGGCTCAAGGCTTTATGAGATAGTATACAAAATATCAAAGCCCCACACCTAATCCTTTTGGAGAAGATTTTTTAAAGATTTTATCCTTTAATCCTAGGTATAGTGAAGATCCAACCATATTGAGCTGATTTCAAGAGTTCGGTAATTCTTTGAAGTACTTAGAGTGTCAATAGGCATTAATACATACCAAATATCAAAGCTCTAGGCCAAATGGTTTAGAAGGAGAACATTTTCTATGATATCCTTCATAACTCCTTTCTGGGATTGCACAAAAAAAATCAAAGCCCTGAAGGACTTGAGAGTTGCGACAACAGACAGACTGTCTGGAATTCATTACTAAACATAAACTGAAGTCTGTTGGCCCTTGACTGATCAAATGACATTGATCCACTTAAAAGTAAGTTCTGTGTGTGTATTTTTGTTTGTTTAATTCTGTGTTAGTGAGTTCTATTTTTAAAGCCTAGTGTGATTGGATCTTGCATTTTGGTAATATTTTCTTACAATTGGCTTCATATCACACAGGTTACTTAAAAGAATAATGGATTAAATTATCTGAGGTGAATTGTGTTTTGAAATATGAACATTTTCCCAATATTTATAGACATAAGAGAATATTTCTTCTCAGTGTTGCACAACAAGCTCTGGAAAGCAGTTTTTAAATCACCATAGCAAATTCAGAAGACGGAGTTAATTGGGTAGAAAGTAACTTCTAGTTGTATAAATCTGGTTTCTGTTTCTCATCAGAGGTACTTTCAGTGCTTTGATTATACAAATTATTGAACTTCAAATCCCAGCTGAAATTTTAAATGAATACTAAAATAAATAAACCTCAATCCATATAATAAAAGGTTCATACATATCATCTAGGAAAAAAAATAAACAGGGTTTAGGTCGAACATTTTTGAGTACGCATGATGTGATGAAAATAATCTTTTCTCTGCTTCATATGGGTATTTAAATAAGAGATCTTCAGGTATCTTTAGAAAATATATGCCTTAATTAGCCTTGGCTTCAAAGTTGAAAATATTTCAAACGTATATTTCCTTATATCGCATTCAACGCGAGGAAGTTCGGTACAAGAATGACAAAAATTGGTTCGAAAAATTATTTTACTAAATTGGGGAAAGCCCGGGCCAGGGCGGTACAAACACAATTTATGTACAAGACAAATCATATTTGACATGCAATCGAATTATAACTTTTAACAGGAAGCGCAGAAATTGCCGTAGACGTCTTGAGAAAACCATGACCTAATTCGCCGTTTCCATCCATCTGGTAGGTAAGTCAAATCAGCCTATCGAAGATATGACATTAATCTTGGATATAACCATCGTCTCGAGGGTGAATGCCATTACTCGTCACTAAATAATCTTTATGGATTGTCACGAAATCAAACAACAACTCAGATTTAAATAAGGAATCAACATTCTTGGTTAGTATCAGGGCAGGATATAAACAAGTGCACTCGCATGCGTCGTACTCCAAATAGTGTTGATAATAATGTGCATTCAGTAGGTTAGGTTTGCCCCAGTATACTTGAAATCACAAATAACAATATTTAATACATTGATGTTAGTATTAATGACAGATTATAGCATTTTATCCTTAAAAATACCCAAATAAGTTAATATCGTCTATGCAATTCCCTACGGACCTTTTTAATATATACGAAGCTGTATGGCCCATATCACTTATACAGCGTGTTTCAAGTATCGTATGTATCTATGCTCAATTTCGTTGATAATTTGTTTCATTGGAGGTAACCGATATGAGATTTGTATTGCACTTGCAGATATATTTCTAAGAAATATAAAATGATGTGAAGATATACGCTGTCCTTTTGAATTTATGGTCTTTTAATCAAAACTGACGATCTAATTATTTGAATGTATCGAGGTTATTTACGCGTTGTATGTAGTTCCCTTGTAAAATCAAAAGTTTCGAAAAAAATAGGATAATTTTGTAATGAAACCTTTTAAAATGATGCCATCTTTTAAAAGAGTGTCCAAAAATTGATAATTTGGGCTGGTAACACAGAATGAGCCTATGTAAGAAACGACAATGTCAGGGAGGTTATTTGTCCTGGGATATCGGTGGAATACATGAGATAGTTAAATCGTGCGATGACAATGAGTAGCTTCAAACCTTCGGTTTGCCGCAACTCAAAAACACTTATTTTCAGAACACAGTAATTCTATGAAGGATTTTAGTACAGGGTCAATAGGTATTATTACATACTAAATATTAAAGCCCTTGGTCTTATGGTTTGAGAGAAGAAGACTTTTAAAGATTTCCGTCTTTATTTCTATGTAATAACCGGCATCACAAAGAAAGGGGCTAATTTTCAGAATACAGTTCATTCTATGAAGTAATTTGGTAGATGGTGAATAGATGATGATTTATACAAAATATCAAAGCTCTAGGGCATATGGTTTGGGAGAAGAAGATTTTTAAAGTTTTCCTTCTTATTTCAATGTAAAATGAGGGATTGCACAGAAAAGGGCTAATTTTCATGAAGTATTTTTGTAGTGGGTCAATAGATGATAATTTATCAAAATATCAAAGCTCTAAGTCTTATGGTTTAGGAGAAGAAGGTTTCTTAAGATTTCCTTCTTTAATTCTATGTAAAATCAGGGATCGCTCAGAAAAGGGCTAATTTTCAGAATATGGTAATTCTTTGAAGTATTTTGATAGTGGGTCAATAGATGATGATGTATACCAAATATCAAAGCTCTAGGCTTTATGGTTTGGGAGAAGAAGATTTTTAAAGTTTTCCTTCTTTATTTCTTTGTAAAATCAGGGATCGCACAGAAAAGGGCTAATTTTCAGAATACAGTAATTCTTTGAAGGATTTTGGTAGAGGGTCAATAAATGATGATTTGTACCAAATATCAAAGCTCTAGGTCTTATGGTCTAGGAGGTTAAGGTGTATGGTGCGAGTTACTTACAATTTTGACTGTTTGCTACAACAGTTTGGCCCTGTGAGGATTGTAGAAGTACTATATTGCTGGTTCCCGATCCATCTTGGATAGTTTGATACTGTCCTTGGGCACCAGCATAAGCAAGATTAGGTACAGCATGTACAGGTAACACTGAAGTACTTGCACTATTCTGTGGCGGCTGGGATATCAGTTGGAATTGGTGCTGTATATATATATATATAAATAAATAGGTAGGTTCAATATTATAGGAACAATTTCAACCATAACTATAAACAAGGTTAACGAGTTGTTGTTAACCCTTTCCCGTTCAATCCCTGGATTTTATAATTGAGAAAACATTGTAGAATAGAAGTAACTGCTTGAAACAAGCAATTGCTACTTTTTCCTCAATATTTTCTACCCTACTAAATTATTTGTCATTTAAAACCCAATTTATACTTTCGTCTGCAAAACCTTTGATTTTGGACAGGTCTAAATTTTAGCAAAGCAGGAAAGCATTAATATCAAGGTTTGAAAATGCTTATATACCTTCAAAATATTTCATTTTGGAAAATGACGACTAGATACATATCAACCAATCACCACACAATCACGCATTTTTATTTACCAAAGAAATGTTGCTTAGAAAATGGAAATACTAGTTACACTTAACATCTCCTTTTGTCACAATGTATTTTTCCTTACAAGGCTCCTAACTCTTGTCATGCTGAGCCCAGAATATTCCTATTTTTGTAAGAGGTATAGACTAAGTTCAGCCTGCACATATCTGCAGTCTGATCTTGCACTACCCATCTGTTAAACTTATTTAACTCAGAGTTATTTATTAGCTTATTTACCAAAACATGTAATGACCCACTATTAGGGCCTTTTGTGCTTTAAGTCCTGTGACTTTAAGTAAATCTAAACTAACATAAAATTCAGAATGACAATATGAAACTTTCTATGAAATACTGTCTGCAAACGCTGTCAAGTTGGACCGGTATAATATTATATGGTCTGGTAGTTAGATTCCAAGTAACCCCTGCTTCACTCTAACATGGCAAATGGTTTGTTGGGGGGGGGGGGTAGTTAATGCCACTTTTAACAGTATTAGCTAGAGCACCTAACCATAGATCCCTGGTATTTCTAACACCAGTACTACCACTACATCCTACAGAAGTTAACCCATTCCCACACAATGACCCTTTTTGATGCCCCTCAAGACAAACAATGCCTAAACAGTGTAAAGGAAGATATTGCTAGCAACATGTAAAAACTCATTTTACACAATGTATCCAACCAAGGAAGTTGAAAAAACCTAAAATTTCATAAACTTAAATTTGTTGTTTGCAACTCCTATTGAAATGGACCCGTCTAAAATTTTGCGGTCGTAAATAGATTCAGTTGCTAAACTTACAAAAATGCTTCATATAAATATCAGGGATCAACTTTCACCATTTGTTTAAATTCAAGCTTTGATTTGTTAACCATTTTTTTCAAAGGCATTGACAAAAATTATAGTCTGGTCCAAATTGAAAGATGTTGCAGAGGACAAATTTTTAGTGCATGAAATTCTGAATTGTTCTACTTTTGGGGTAGAATACATTGTGAATATTTAAAAAATTGTTTGTGACACACGATTTCTTCATTTCCTAAGCTTTTTCTTTTTGGCATCCAAAGGTGTCATTGCGTGGGAATTAATTAACTGATCATATAAAGGAAAAGATTGTAAGTACAGTAAATAGAGGCTACTATTTGACAGGACCTCACATGAGAAATGCTAAACCTGTTCTAACACAGTCCCGCATTTTTACGAGTCAAACATAGCTATGGAAACTTGTGAGAAAAGAAGAAATTGCTTGTAAGCAATTTCTTCTTTTCTCACAATGCTTTCTATTTCATTTGGCTCTTATTTTTCAATTTAAGCCTACTTTGCTTTGTCGTCTCCAACCTCTTTGAATTTGGACCAGTCTAAGATTTTGTTTTTATGGGAATTACTCAAAAAAGATAAATATGTCACTTACCCCTGATGTTTCAGCAGACATAACCTTAGCATATTCCTGGTCTATTCTATCATATCTAGGATCTTTTGCAGGTAAAGTATAGGCTTCATCATCATCATCTAGCTCTGCCTTGTCTCCTTTTTTTGTCAACATCTGTCAAAACATTTCATGAAATACATTAATTCAAAGGCATACACCTACTATGATCTAGTTTGTTTCTTTTTATAAACCAGATAATCCTTTTTGTTTTTTAAAATCTTAGCTTCCCCTCCCTCTAAAAACTAACCCTTTTCATCTGGAATGTAAAGTTAGGAAAAGTGTAAACAGCAAGTTCCAAGTTAAAAAAAAATGTAATCTATTTCTAGTCTAGTTGCATGGTCTAGTTGTGAAATGCTGGTGAAAAGAATAGGACTCGAGATTACAGAACTTTTTTCTTCATATTATATATTGATTTTATATCATGAAACTTCACATTATAGATTCAAAGTTCTTAGAACAAAGGCAAGTAAAGCATTGGCTAGCTATGAAGTAAGCTGTGACAAAATTGGGCTCTGCTTTAGAAAAGAAATGAAGACTGTTTTTACACATTCCCACTCAGTGACACTTTTAGATGCCAGAAAAAAAGCTTTGAAAACATTGAGGAAAATTAAGAAATTGCTTGTTTCAAACAATATCTTCATTACCCACAATGTTTTCTACCCAAAAAGTTTAAATTGTCATCTGCAACACCTTCCAACTTGGACCAGTCTTAAATTTTGACATCTGGTAAAGGGTTAAACAGTCTTCTTTTCTTTTCTAAAGCTGAGTGAGCCTCAGAGGGTTAGTGTGACATACATCACACATTTTTGAAAAATCCTGGTTACTCATTTGTGAGTAGTGGACCAGACCCGCAAAACACTATGTCTGTTAGCTGGTAAACCGAGTGCAACTACTTTAACCCATTACCACATGGCAAAATTTTAGATTGGTCCAAATTGAAAGAAGTTGCTAATGACAATAAAAAGTTTATGGAATTTTAGATTTTACTCATTTTTCTGGGTAGAAAACATTCTGTAAAATGAAGAAATTGCTTGTTCAAGCAGTTTCTTTATTTTATACTAGGGTTTTCTGATTTTTTTCTAGAAATGCGTAAAAAAGCGTCATTGTGGGGGAATGGGTTGAATAAAGTACATACATCAATGATATCTTTGTTCGTCTGACTGACCACCGTATCATTGTACTCTGTGTACTTCAACAACACTTTATCCATATCGGAGCTAGCGTACTGATACAACTTGTTGTTACTGGTGAAGATAATCAGAGCAATCTCACAGTCGCACAATACACTCAACTCATACGCCTTCTTCATCAGTCCAAACTTCCTCTTTGTGAAAGTCACCTGCAATCAACAAAACAAAACCCTTGAATTTCTAAAGACCTGTTAATTAGTCCTGTCTTGCCTTTTAATTGTAGGACAGAACTTGCTATTACCATTTCATTTCATTTGGTATACCTTCAAATTTTATAGGTATTACAGGGTGAATATCATACATAACAGAAAAGAGTCCTTATCGGACAATGTTAAATATGGTTCCATAAATAGTTTACCTTTAAAATGATGTCACATGAGATTAATGTTGTTAAAAATGCACATTTAACATAGAAACCATGAATTTTCAGGCAACGTAGTATACAATTGTCTCTTTTAAATCTTCAAAATTATTTGAATTTATATTGAAAGTATTATTTTGATGAAGTTTATAAAATTTTAGATTGTTTTAACTTTCTGGGTAGAAAACATTGTGTAAAATGAAGATATTTTTTACTGTAATGGACTAAGCAACAAAAACTAATTGAGCATATGCGTGCCATTTCCCATCATTACACATGTGATCAGTCTTCACTGTGTGCTCTACAGAGCTTCCTAACACGATTGATGAATATTCTAAAAACCCTGAGTGGCTTTGCACGTGGCTCAATGTCTACACTTCGCCCACATTAGTTGGAAATGTCACACAAGGGCTCAATCTAGCTTTTATTTACAAGCAATTTCTTCATCTTACACAACGTTTTCAAAATTCTTTTTCTTGAGGGGCGTCAAAAAGCGTTATTGAGTGGGAATGAGTTAAATATAACTTGTGTTTTTCAATGAAAGAAAAATTGACTTGTTTGACTTCTTTCAATCATATCCAACAAAGTTTAACCCTTTCCTGTTTTATGAAAATTTAAGACTGGTCCAATTTGAAAGAGGTTGTAGACGACAAAGACAATGCATGCAATTTGAAATCTGACCATCCTATGTGGTAGAAAATATTGTGGAAAAAGGAGAAATTGCTTGTTGCAAGCAATTTCTCCTTTTTCCACAATCTTTTCTCAAGCATAAAATCACAGTGATGTAAAATCCTGTGTTTGTCCAGGAAAGGGTTAATTATTCATGTGCTTCTCAAGGGTATAACAAGTACAAGGCTTGGGCTCTGAAAAATCTTGTCTACGGACATACCAATGTATCAAGTGGTGCAGTCAGGATTCTGATCATCAACTTTCATCTTCTCTCAGATCAGGATTCTGCAATCCTAACCACTAAGCCAGAAGAGGACCTAGCTGTTATACACTGGCCCTCTTTCTGATAATCTGTTGGAGAGATTATCAGAAACAGGACTACGTTATCATTGCTTTGAGGACCCAGAAAGACAAATCAAACGTACACAAAAACCAACAATTATCCTCAACAAATAAAATTGTATACTTGTAAATATTACCTGTCTGTTTCTTTCATCATTAATTCTGGTTATGGAGATCTTTTTTCTTCCCATGTTGTTTGTAGATTGTTAAGATAAGCAACAATAAGTACAAATTCAGCAAGGTAACTCTAGTAGTTAGAATTGAGACCTTAAAGCCTGAAATGAGAGGTGACAAGAAAAGCATTACCATTTCTACGTTAATCCTTAAATATATTTTTAGACCTGTCCAAATTCAAAGGTTTTGCAGACAAAAATTTAAAGAGCATATAATTTGAAAAATACCCATTCAGAAGGGTAGATAACATTGTGGAAAAAGAAAAATTCTTCTTTTTCTACAATGTTTTCTCAATTATAAACTGACAGCGATATAAAAATCAGGGATTGAACAGGAAAGGTTTACCGCATTATAGGCTAAATTTATCTTGATATTATTTTCCTCATTTAGACAACTCATTAGACAATTTACTATGGATACATTTCTTTGATATTCATGACTAAATGGAGGCTGTTGGCATTCAGCAAGTGAGCATGTGTGGAAATGAGCGGAAATGTGTGAAAACTTGTTTCCGGTTGATCCATGTGAAAATACCGGTTTTGTCTTACAAAACCACTAAAAAGGAAATGATTTTAATAAATATGGTGTGCATGAGCCTGGAACCCCATACTTCCCATACAAGCAATAAAAAAATAACCAATATTTTGGAGAGAATTAGGAAGGCAACTTGAGTTATGGCGAGAGAAAACAGTTTTCAGAATCAGGCTGAATTGTATCTACTACTCCAGATGACAAACAGTTACAGACTCATTACTAGATGACAAAATTTTAGACTGGTCCAAATTGAAAGACGTTGCAGACAACAATCATTCATTATTTAAAGTTTATGAAATTTTAAATTTCTTGTTCCTTTGAAGTTGAAAACATCGTGGAAAATAAAGAAATTGCCTGTAACAAGCAATTTCTATATTTTTCACAATGTTTTCCAAAGCTTTTTTCTTAGGGAGTGTCTAAAAGCATCATTGTGTGGGAATGGGTTAACCAAAATGAAAAGATAAAGTTCAAATAAGGTAGAGAATGTATTATTTTACAATTGCTGTAACACAATTCTCCATTCAGACAAAATGTTTTTCACATTTTCTTGCCATGTGTGTTGAACTAAAAATTGGGTGGAAATGGTTTGTCACCCATTACCACTTAATCCCGCATGTCAACAAATTACATGTTGAAGTAATAAAGATTTGGAATACATTGAAAGAGAAGTTTGGAAAACATTATGAGAGAAGGAGAAAATACTTGTAACAAATAACAAGCAATTTCTCCTTTTCTCAATGTTTTCTACACCATACGGTAGTAATTTTACAATTTAATTGCACCTCAAAATGTTGTTGACAACTTCTTTTAATATAGACAAGTCTAAAATTTTGTTGTTTGGCAATGGTTTATAACTAAAAAATCTTGCATCAGAATAAGAGGATAAAAATATTGGCATAAACCATTCTCAGGCGACAAAACAGTAAGACTGGTCTTAATTCAAAGAGGGTGAAGATGACAAAAGCATATACCTTAATTGAAAATAATTGCAATGTACTGGTATTTTGCATCAGAATAAGAGGATAAAGATATTGGCATAAACCATTCTCAGGCGACAAAACAGTAAGACTGGTCTTAATTCAAAGAGGGTGAAGATGACAAAAGCATATACCTTAATTGAAAATAATTGCAATGTACTGGTATCTTTGAAAAATTGCTGGAAAAGGAGAAATTGCCTTTTACAAGCAATTTTACCTTTTCTCAACTTGTTTCCATTGGATGTTTTTTCTGCAGCAATGCAGAATGTTTGGTTATCAAATAAGGTTAACTATTTCTGCTGCCTTTATCATTAAATTTGTAAAGTCCTTCTTCTTTCTTTCCAACATTGTTTTAGAAACTTGCTTGAACAGGATTAATAATCTCAGTTGGAGTTGGAAACTCTTGGCACAGATGAAGAATTACTTCTGTATTCTCTGTTTTCTCAAGACTGACATAATTTCTAAGAATAGAAAACTTTTTCTTATTTTATATGATGACTAATCTTACCTTAACCCTTTCCTGTTCAAACACGGGATTTACGTTCCTGTATTTTTATTCTTGAGAAAACATTGTGGAAAAAGAAGAAATTGCTTGTAACAAGCAATTTCTCCTTTTTCCACAATATTTTCTACCACATAGGATGGTTTCATTTCAAATGGCATCAAGCTCTCATAGTCGTCTGCAACCTCTTTCATTTTGGACTAGTCTAAAATTTCCAAAAACGGGAAAGGTTTAATATTCTTTTGCTACCCTGAATTCTACCAGCAAACTAGAAATGTGTCAGACATGGATGCCGCAGCATAATTTCTTAATCATGACCTTCAGATGTAAACTCGCACTTAGGAGTATCTAACACAATCTTAAATATGACACTTGAACTCTTCCAGAAGAATAAATCTGCCAAGTCATTTTGAAATCTATTTATTCAACATTATTCAGGAAACAAGTTTTTCAATTTTACAGTAGATCGCGCCAAATGTATGGGCCAATGAAAGAACCAAGATTGATAGCCGCTCCTGTGAATTGAACTTAGAACCTCTTGATTGAGAGGCAGGCGCTCTACCTCTTGACCAAAGAAACCACCCTCACCATCAATCAATGTATAAGACATGCCCCAGACGAAAATTGAACACCTACACACACACACTCAAACACAGACAGAGGTAAGTCTCAATTGACCAAATTGCAGCTGTCAATTAAGGAATAAACCGACCAATCAAATAACTCATTGAGTCCAGAATTGAGCTTTGAACTCTGACATTGGCCGCCATCTTTGTTAACCTTCTTTGTTGGTTTGGCGACATAAACGTCGTAAATATAGCTTATTCAAGCTGTAGTTACAATGTTTAGGTTGCCAACCAACCAAATCATTATTTTGTTACATCCTACTGGCTATGAATTTTACAAAATAACACCATTTAAAAACGAAGGGGGACTTTCTACTGGAGTCAGTGGGCGTGGCTGAATGAGTAAGTGGGCGGGGCCAGCGATTGGACAATTACATAAAAGATATCAATGAGAGAAACTGAAAATAATTCATATCTGTTCATTGTTTCGATAATTAGTTTCACTCTGGTTCGGTATTAAGTTGCACATTACAAAATGGAGCTGTTTATTTAACATTGTACCGTAATTTGTCCATATATTCGGACACAATTAAATAATTATTTTTTTTCGTGTCCGAATACATAGATAATTACTCAGGCAAGTGTCCGAATTTATAGATAAATCGTCGTGCGGCCGGGAACAACCATTGCCGATTTTCATGAGACACAAACTGTTTTGCTTAGACACTGAATTCATTTCAACAGTAAATAAACTTGATATGTGTTACGCATTACGTTCGTAAATTTATTTTTATCTTTTTTTTTCAGATTGTTTCAAGATACCGGCGAAGACGACATGAAATTAATGATCATTCACTGATTAAAAACCTTAATAAACGATTTACTTTTCTAAAATGCTGTTTTTCTTCGTTTTAACGATTGATAGAATCCCACATATCACCGTAAGAATACGACAAGATCGTAACTACAGCATGTTCAGGCAAAATTGTAACGATGTTTCGGTAGTCAAAGTCTGATTTTGAGAGGATGGTAAATTCTTTTTCTGTCATTATGTAGAATCATCGCCGGTTGAATTGAAAAAAAGGGGATATTAATATGGAGAGCAAAACAAAATCTTCGCATTTTAATTGTTCGTGTATTAAAGTCACCAAGAGATAAGAAGTAAATTGTCAGTTAAAATAAAACTGTCGCAATTAAAATCACGGCATCGGTCAATTACGACAGTTTGTCTCTGATCTGCTTGACATAAATCATCGCATAATATTGCCTGCAAATCTAAAGTAAATGCAGTGGCCTACCTGTGCGAAAAAATCCTATTTTTTAAAAAATTATATCCGTAATGTTTGGAGAGTATTCAGACAGTCGATTCAACCATGTAAACTTTCAGCATAATGACAAGGGTAAAAATTCGGTCACCAAGAATTCTCACGGGGTACGCGTCTGGCACGTGCCAACTCCGGTAACTCTCCCAAATATAGCTGAACATCTGGCGGCGGCGCCTTTGATCACCTTTCCTCCCTCGTAGTAAAATAAACTGTACCCGAAAAACCTTTACTTTATATTTGTCAAACGAGACTTGTTACGTGTGTTTGATTGAAGAGTATGAGATTAAATTTTCGGTTTATTAAAAGAAGCGTGGAACAAAAACGGTAATTTATTTTAATCAACCAATATTATATATCCCCTTTCGGATGAGAAGTTAATAATTTTGTGACAAATTAACAATTAAATTTCTCGCATTTTCCATATTTAGTGAAAACGTCGTAGCTACGACTGACTCTTTTCAAAGCATGTCATTGCATTTTTTTCTTGATTTAATATGGCCGATGACAATACCCTCGATGAGCTCCGGATACGAGGGAAGTGTAGTAAAATCGAAAGTAAGTTCAGGTCAATTTGACTTATTTTATAGGGTCGGGCATGTTAATCGTAGCAATCCTTTCAGAGCAGGTCCTGTCGGGAAAAGAAAATTAAGAAATCAGAGAGAGAAACCAAGCGTGATATTTTAATTGCATCACCTTCACGGTTCGTAGCTTAAGGATATCGAGGTGCGTGCCTATTCTCAGTCAATGCCTATTCTCGGTCACTGTTATAAACAATATACACCTGTTGACACTTAACCCTGACAGTTTGGAGATCGCCAAGATCCCAAATTGCCGATAATGGATGTGGTATTTGTTAACCTGATATTTTATGTTCGTAAATTTGGTGTCCGAATTTATCGATAAATTCCAGACATCATTTTTCCGAAATTAGAGGCACAAATTTAATTATTTCATGAAATAATTAATGGTGTCCACATTCTTGGAGTGTCCGAATATATGGACAAATTACGGTACTTTCAGGGCTCTGCAGACTTTAAGAATTTAGGAAAAATTGACTTCTCCCTAGTCTGAGAATTAGGAGAAGTTTTTCAAAAAAGGGAGAAGTGGTGAGACTTTCAGGAGAAGTGGATTACGTTAAAAAGAAAATTTTTTGCCGTATTCCTTATTTGTATCGGAAAATAAAAAAAAAGCTTTACAACCAAGTAGCTGCATATTTTGTTTTATAAAGTATGCAGTTAATATTAAAGTATTCCTCATCCTTTATTTCAGTCCTTATTACAGAGATATTATTCCTTTGAACAAATATTTTTGTCTTCTTTCTTCAGGTTCGAGAATATACGAATCTGATTCTGAAATTATTTTCTTGAATATTTCATATATAGATTGCATTATAATTTCAATTATCAAAAGTTATAATAATCAATAATTTGAAAGAGAGTATAGATGGTCGGAACTTACAAAAGTGGTCAGGGTTTAACTTGAAGCAGAAAATAAGAAAACATTATTATTATTACTATTTTATTTAGCTCATTACCAGAAGACAAAATTTCGAGACTGGTCCAAATTGAAAAAAAAGTTGCATACCACATTTCAAATCAGAATATACGCAAAACAGAAAATAAGTACCAGATAAGGTAAAAAATATTGTGGGAAAAGGAGTAATAGCTTGCTACAAACACTTCCTCTTTTTCTCACAAGTTTTCCATTTAAACATTTAAAATCAGCAAAAATAAAAAAAAGTGGAATTGTGTGGTACTGGGTTTAAGCCTGTATGTAACAATAAATGGATAAAAAGAAAGCTTGTAAATAATAGATTTAAAAAGGGTTCATTTTGACTGAGTTGCAGTTATTGTAAGTAAAAGGTAAAGAAATTTGACAGCTGAGTAAGGTTACATAAATTACAGACTGTGTAGAGGTTTAAATTTGAAACTATGTTAACACGGAACCAATTGTTCTAGTGTTTTGGATTATATGTTATTGAATGGATTAATTACCAAAATAAGATAAGTGAAATTTAATTTCTGCATAAAATCCTAACAATGTTACTTGTGAAAAGTTCGTAGAAGCCGTAGATTGTTTGTCTTAGTTTTTCTATATTTGTTAAATCAAAGTAGATAACTAGAGTCTAAGGATTTCATTGAACATGATTTTTTTCTCCTTAGTTTTATGGGAAAATCAGTTTTTATCACCAAGATTTTATTTCTTTTATCAATGAATTTTAAAATACGGCAAATGACATGACGTTCGTAATAGAATCTGCCATTGTTCTCGCTGCTTGAAAGTACACAAAAAATCTCGATATTGAAAAGACAAACATAATGTGCCACTATAATAATTGAATCTTCAGAGGGAAAATGGTTTTATATCAAAAAGTTCCTCCAATTCCGGCAGTTCACAAGGGCTTGCAACCATCCAATCAGCCGAGGTGCAAATAAAGCAAGTATGTCGTCTATCGATACACGCTTGATATACGATCGAAGGGCTTCCGATCAGCAGTTGTATAATTGATTTACTGTCACCTGATTTGATAGCCTCTAGGCAAAATGCGATTATCGCTCATCATAACGAGGCGACTTCCCATATTTTCCAGGCAACTTCGATTTCGCTTTGATCAGCAACTCAGGCGAAGTTTTATGAAACCAGGCGACTTTTTTGCCTGAGTCGCCCACTCTGCAGAGCCCTGCCTTTCATTTTAGCTAGGTAATTTGCTCCCTGCTAAAAGTCGCAGCAAAACCTATTCCATTTTTTCATAAAGTTTAGTTTTGGACCGTTTTAAGGCCATTTGGTATTTTCCATACCAAAATCATTTCAATGATCTGAGTTTAAGCTATCAATTAGCCGACCTGTATGGTATTGAATGCTCTTCCTTTTGCTTGGAAAATGCACATCTCACCCTTGTAATGAACTTGTTCAAGTTATTTAGCCATCACTCTTATTCCATTTAACCCTTCTAAAATCCAAAAATAATGAATTAGTGCTTTTGACAAAAATAAGATTTCAAAAAAAAATCCTATCCTTTGCCCTAGATTTATCTGAAATATTATACATGAAATGTGGCACTTATTCATTGATTATTAACCATGTATATTACTAAAATATTGTTGTTTGAAAGGGTTAAGACTCAGTCATATGGTGTACCCGTAACCCTGAAAGTGTAATCCTAGATTGTTTTCTTTGTACCTCCATTTTAAAACCAAAGGGGTACATGTATCCCTAAAATGAAAACCAAGTGGGCATGCTGGCTGAATTTTACAATTTTTTTTTTAAATCAATCAATTATATAACAAAGTCACAAATATTTTGGAGCAAAAGTCTGACATTAGTAATCAAATACGTTCTGTCATCTGGCAAAGAAGTGTTTTTAGTTTATTATAATATTTTATTCAAATAATTTAATTGTATTTCATTCAAGATTGAATCCCTTTAATCACTATTTCATAAAACAGTGTTACTTTGCAAAATTTATTGCCACTAACATGTACCCAAGTTGTTAAATCGTAGGTTGGCAACCAAAATGGCATAATTACAACTTATTCAAGCTGCAATTTTAATGTTAAAGTTGAAAAATCAATGAAAATGCTTCACAAAATTGTTGGCCAATGTCAGAGTTCAAAGATCGCTCCCAGAATCAAATAATTTGATTGGTGAATTGATTTTTTGATTGATAGCAATGTTTTGTCGATTGTCACCAGCTGGCTCTAACTTTTTACTGTTGTTTGCGGAATATTATATCCTAGGACGCCCTGCATAATTACAAATTTCATGTTTTAAAGTTATGTCTCACAATTCTGTTTCCTTGGAGTTAGGAGGTTTGGCTGTATGGCAACAGGTAACCCATACTTTTTCATCTGCTAAATTATTCATATAGACAAAATATGTGTTAGAACTACCCCAAAGAAAATAGGAAGTTTAAATATCACCAGCAAAGGAGGCGTTTTCAAATTCAAATAGGCTGGTTGGCTGTACTAAAACTGCACAAATAAGGAAAGTTTTGACATCAAGATAGAATGACTAAATCAAACTAACGTGTGGACAATAACAAACAGCAACATAAATATAGAACTCTGGAAATAAACACTAGTTTAATTTTAGAACAACATCATGCTATTTTAAAGCGAAAATGAAGTTTTCGGTATAGCATTTCCCGGACAACTAGGGCAAACATAGCTTCCCTGTCCTAGTTTTTACAACTCGAATAATAACGAAGTAAATCGCAAAATTCATCGTTCATGAGTGAAAAGTGAAAGTTCGATCCTCATCGGCGGATCAATGAAAATCAAAACATGAAAAATATTCTTACGTTGCTATTTTTACTGTCCAGTAATTTCAGTCAGCAAATTCTTCAATGATGTGCTATTTTAGGCATGGAAATTTTGTGTTGGTAAAAATAGACGGGCGATACTGCAAAGGCGGTGCGGAAGAAAGTAGTTTGTAGTGCTATAAAGAGTCAAAATAGACAAATGAACTATTGTGGTGATATCAAAGGATATACTGCATTTTCTCAAAGTCTTTGAATAGACAAAGAATGTTCTAGTAAAAGATATTAAGGACAAGTGTGGCGCACTATTTTCTTAAGCGGGTAGCTATTTATAACATGAGTACTCAGAACCAATTTATTCTTAGCTCTAGACTGTCCATTTTCCTATCGCTTCCTAATTGCGGTCACTTTTGTTTGTCCGTTTTTTAATGCAATATAGGATGATAATAGTTTTACTCATTTAAAATAAATATTTTATGAAATGAAAGTGTATCTATGATGACGTAATTTGTTGTCATGTGACACGTACTCGCCTCCGAAGGGAGGTAATATCATAGACTAGAAGTCTGCTCCTCTAATAAAAAACATAGCAAGACTTCGTGTTCTTGACAAAACAAAGATCTGAACTTTTTAAACAGTATTAGAAGGAATCCGTTTTATTAGGCCATATCGAAATCGTAGATAATTACACATTACAGCCACTTGTCGCGGTTCAGTAACTCGCAAAATAAGATTACCCTGACTATGTACAGCTTATATAAAATCTAGCTTCGAAATCGCCAGAGATGATGTCGGCATTCAAGGTGTCGGAGATGGACACTTGAGTAACGGCAAGTATGGTCGACGCAATCATCGATCGCATACACACCGTGGGAAATAGTTTTACTATCATTCAATTTCTTCTGCTGAAAAAATTCTATTTTACTTGGTTTGGCATCTATATTTTCGGTGCCACGGTAAGTGAATTTTGAGGGACTGTCTTCAACCCATTTAAAATTAGACCCGTTAAAAATATTGCAGCCTGGTCACCGTGATTATCTTAATATTATAGACCCGTGTGCATACACACGACGTTGTCCAACAATTTCTAATATAGTGGGGACAGCAAATTTAGACGGTTTTATATATAGGCTAACACTGGTTATCCACATAACCATTCCATTGAAGTCAGTTGGAAGCGGCACCCTCTGAATTTCATACCTCGGCAGTACAGTGAGTCGGAGCATGGAACATGAATCCCCCCCCCGGGACCGAGGGTGAATTAAATAACAACCCACTTATATTCTTAATGCCCGAAACGTTAATCGGACCCGTTGCAACGGTGCTATACACCGAACTCGTTAACCCTTTTCTGTACAATCACTGTTTTTTAACGCCCCTGTGATTTTGTCCTGGGAATCATTGTGAGAAAAGAAGAAATTGCTCGTAACAAGCAATTTCTTCTTTCCCCACAATATTTTCTACCCAATAGATTGGTCTTATTTCAAATTCCAAATACTTCCATATGTCGTCTGCAACTTCTTTCAGCTTGGACGAGACTAAAAGTTTGAAAAACTGGAAACGAGAAAAGAACCTGGCGGAGCTCTCCTGTTTCTTCCACGGTGGCCTTAGGACACTATTCCCTGCGTAACTTTGGGGCACTGACTAAGCGATTTCTCGTCATATCTGGATCATATGCGGCAAATCAGGCTGCGGTAGAGACGATTAAAATTCGGGAAAATTCTGCTCGATGCGTAAATACATTTCGAGTCTGTACCTAGTACACAATTCTACAGAACGCATCAAGACTTTGTACAGATTGCCCCGAATTGTGTAAGTTGACCCGACTATTTACTTCCGCGCACATATGAAACTTGCGGACAGTCCTTCGTTTTCGAGCAAATGATAACAATAATTATAATAATAATAATAATCATCGAATGGCTGATCAAATCAGTCATATAGGTCGGCGGTGAACTTTGAACTACGATAAATTACTACTGCTTATTGAAACCGTATAAGTTTACTTTGTTAAGTCGCCAACAAACGATTTGCCTGTTTTAAACCCATTCCACACAATCGCATTTTTTACGCGTCATGAAATAATAAGTTTTAAAAAAATGTGGACAATGAAGAAATCCCTTAACAAGCAATTGACTAACCGCTGGCGCCGCCCACTTACTCCTTTGGCTACGTCCACTGAAGTCCCGCTTCGATTTTAAATGGCGTTATTTTAAAAAATGTATGGCTAGTACCATATGTAACAAACACGTAGAATTGTTACAAAATGTACATGTAATCTACCCAAAAAGTTGAAAAAATCTAATCTATCATTACTTTTATATTGTATTCTGCAACTCTTTTCAATTTGTAACAGTCTAAGATTTTGCCATCTGGTAAGAGGTTAATGCCCATACTTTGCTAACTAACGTTTTTTATATCCAAGTCGGACTGCCATATCGGAGGTCATGCGAAGGTTCAAATGTAAACATTATCGTTTTTTTCTCTTTTTTTTTAAGTGGACAAACGTATTCAGGATCACTGTGCCAACCAATTTCGAAAGTAGCCAGATAGATAGATGATAGATAAATAGAGAGAAAGAGAGAGCGAAAGAGAGAGAGAGAGGGGGGTGGGTTGGCGGCGGGGGAGAGAGAAAGAAGGGGGAGAGAGAAAGAAAGAAAGAGAGGGAGAGAGAGATATATATAGAAAGAAAGAAAGAAAGAGAAAGAAGAGAGAGAGAGAGCAAGAGCGGGCGGGGGAGTATTATCAAGAGTGACCAATAGGACAACATTTCAGTCATTTTGCGCTCTAGATTATCTCCCTTCAGTTATAGAAG
This sequence comes from Fragum fragum, assembly GCA_946902895.1. Taxonomy (NCBI): domain Eukaryota; kingdom Metazoa; phylum Mollusca; class Bivalvia; order Cardiida; family Cardiidae; genus Fragum; species Fragum fragum. The sequence goes on along the minus strand of OX336370.1, from coordinate 21,816,409 downwards.
CATAAACTATATGAGCCTATGCGTGTTATTTCCAACCATTTCGCATGTGTGTGACTCGCACACACTGAGCACCCTGGACAGCCATTCTGGGCAATTAGAACATTCGCTGATTGTTTAAAGAAGCTTTTGGTCAGTATCTATCTACAGAGCGCAGAGTGAAGACTCTGATCAGACTGTGCGAATGCACAGGCTGATCTGAGTCTTTACTTGGCGCATATGTGTAATGGTTGGAAATGTCACGCACGTTCTCATATAGTATGTTTACGAAACTTCTCGAAATATGAACTGTTTTTCAGAATTTATGGTCAGTAACACATATTTAAAAAACCTAAAATATTTTTAGTAGGGGGTCAATAACAATATGGCCAACGCCCCATTATAAACAATGAAAACGTTGCTCAATCAAACGATTTCTCTTCGATAAACTCGTTCTCACTTTGTAGTCTAAATATTAGAGGCCTAGAGAAATATATTAACGATAAAAGATTTATCTTTTATTGTAAAAGCTATGATGTTATAGCATTATGCGAAACATGGAAAACATTGTCTGATGCTTATCATAATTTTATTGAAGGATATACATCCTTTGACAACATTCGTAAAAATAAACTTTGTATTACCAGAGGTTCTGATGTTATAATTGTCCTGTAAATGATATCATTGTCATTACTGTTTTGTGAAACATTTGTATCCTTTTTTTTTTATCAGAATGTGTTGTATTGCTTTTTGATAAACGATAGTTGGTATAGATCATGATATAATAATGTTTTTCGTATAGGTTCACCCATTTATAGTCAAACTAATCCAGATGGAATAGAAATATTAAATGAAAAATTATTGAGGGTCAGCCCGATTAGCTAAGTTGGTAGAGCACTTGACTTCAAACCTCAAGATCACGGGTTCGAGCCCTGGGCTGACCATATCAACTAACTCAACTAATTGTCTTTCGGATGAGACGTTAAACCGAGGCCCCGTGTGACGATGCTATCCATCGAGCACGTTAAAGAACCAGGCGGAGCTCTCAGCAGTTTCGTCCTGTATCCTTGCACTATCCCCAGTAACAACTAACCGTCTTCTGGGGGCGTCGCTCGTATGGGCATGTGCTACGGTAGCGACGATAAATAAACGGAAATACACACGTTACAAGCGATTTCCCTGATGCACAAATTGTTCTGACAGGAGATTTTAATTTTAGGACAAAAGATTTAAACTACTATATTTCAAATAATAACATTGATAATGTTTTTCCAGGAGTAGATAATTATCCATGCGACATTTTTTATAAAGGAAGAAAACCGAAAGATTTACTTTAAATAATTATAGACGAAATTTTATTGAATTGTGTTCGCTTAGGATAATGATATTGACCAAGTAATCTCTTCATTTCTAAAACTGTTTTTTGATTCTGTATCATCGATGAGACAAACTAGTTCAACCTGATTGGTGGAATACAAATTGTGATAGAACAAAAAAGACTACACAAAATTACTTACGAAGGTTTAGAAATAGCAATTCGAACGAAGATATCTTACAATTTAAGACCGCTCGAAATAATTTTAAAGCAATATGTAAAAGAAATCGTTCAAAATTTCAAAGGGCAAATCGAAATAAACTTATAAGTGTCCGTAAAAACGCAAAACAATTTTGGGACCTAGTAAAATAAAAAAAAACGCAAATATTTTCCCGAAAAGCTTATGTCTTATTCCGGATTGACAGAATATTTTAGTAACCTATATAAAAGTAAACGTATAGATTCAAAAGAAAATATTCTTAATGATATTAATCGTGATTGTAACGATGAATCATTAAATACAGCCATAATGGATGACGAGATAGTATCAAGTATTAATAGTATCAAGGCAAATCGATCTGGATGGCCTGATGGAATTTGTATCGAAATGTATAAAAACACGATTGATCTCATTTTACCATTTTAACCACTCTCTTTAACCGTATATACGAAAATGGTAACTTTCCCCATGCATGGTGTTGTAGTTTAGTAGTTCCAATACATAAAAAGGGACCAACAAATAATCCGAATTACTATCTAGGGGTATCATTAATTGACAGTATCTGTAAGATATTTATCAATGTTTTATCTACCCGTTCATCGAAATGGGCTGAAAAAAAAATTACATGAAGCACAATCAGGATTTAGGAAAAACTGTAACATATTTGACAATATATTAACACTGCAGTCACTTGCTAAAAAATACCTCTCAAAAAGGAAAGGTCGATTCTACTGGTTATTCATTGATTTTGAAAAGGCCTTCGAATGTATCGACCACGAAAAACTCTGGGACTCACTATGCCGTACAGGAATAGGTGGTAAATTTTGAAAAATATTCCAGTCTGTGTATAGTAAACTTGAATGCAAAAGCAAAATAGGCAATATTATTCTCAATTCGATTAAATGTTTAAGAGGAACTAGGGCAAGGCTGTGGAAGCTCAACAATTATTTTCAATCTCTTCATAAATGATTTCATAGAATATTTACATAAAGAAATACGCCAAGTTATATTCGTTCCCTCGGAAAAAGTGGAATTAGTATCTCTTGTTTTTGCAGACGACGTTGCAACGTTTTCTGATACTGTTAATAATTTGAAAAAAAAAAAAAAAAAAAATCAGTCAATTTTGTGATATCTGTTTAGGAAATAATGTGTACACTCTTGAAGATGAATATCATTTTTTATTAGTATGTTCTAAATAGTCTATGTATAGTAAACTCGAATGCAAAAGCCAAATAGGCAATATTATTCTATATTCGATTAAATGTTTAAGAGGAACTAGGCAAGGCTGTGGAAGCTCTACAATTATTTTCAATCTCTTCATAAATGATTTCATAGAATATTTACATAAAGAAATACGCCAAGTTATATTCGTTCCCTCGGAAAAAGTGGAATTAGTATCTCTTGTTTTTGCAGACGACGTTGCAACGTTTTCTAATACTGTAAATAATTTGAAAAAAAAAAAAATATTATTAGTCAATTTTGTGATATCTGCTTAGGAAATAATGTGTACACTCTTGAAGATGAATATCATATTTCATTAGTATGTCCTAAATATGAAAAACTTAGACAACTTTATTTTACCAATGAATGAAAAAAAATCGTATCCTACAAAATACTTGTTTTATAAAATCATGTCAGATGAGAACGTTGATTATATCAAATTACTAATGACATATCTATTTGAAGCATTCAAACTTAAAGGACCACCCACTGCTAATACAATACTTGAATGATTAATCTTTTGTATTTAAATGATGTCTATAAATTTATGTCACTCCACTGATGATTTTTGAGAGTTATACACTGTTATATGGACCGGAGGCCTAAAACTCTGAATAAATATTATGATATGTTATAAATGAAAAAGTAAAATTGTTCATTGGCGACATAAACGTCGTGACTATAGCTTGAAAATCTGTAGTTGCGACGTTTAAGTCGTCAAACCAACAGAAGCGTTTAACATAGATATCTGAGTTCAAAGTTGACCTTCGGTCTAAGTGAATGATATGACTGGTCCATTTTCTGATTGACAGTCGCGATCCGTCATGTGACCAGCGAATGAAGGGGCCCTGCAATTGAAGGACGATAGTCAAAACGTCACGATGACGACAACGTCAAAATGGGTAGGTAAGGACATTGCCAATCATTTAAGGACAGCAAATTGATAGGAAGAAAGAAGTCAGACTATTCGTGACCCAGTCTGTCACAGGAGCGTTTTAGCTGCGATATCGTAGCCCTCTTTCTGATACTCTGCTGGCCTCCTCGCCAGCAGAGTATGAGAAAGAGGGCTTCGATATCGTAGATGAGGAGCCTTTGTGTTCGACAACTTTATGGTAGCATACACGCTACAGTGCTGCCGTTAGAGTAACTTATTGGGTCAGTACAAATTTATTTCTGCCCGCGTTCATATCGACTTAGTGCATTTAATTTTTTTGTTTGTTTGAATTGGGTTAAATGCCGTTTTTAATAATTTTTCAGCGGCTGGATCACCTAACAATAGATTCCTGGTATGTAAAAGAATTGCACCAGTACCACCACTACATCCTTTCCTAATGCCCCGCCGGCTATCCCAATTAGGTTTACGATTTTCCACCCATTGGTGAGAGACAAATGTCGGAAAGAATATGTGCATTTAATACCTAGCTCAAACTTGTTTCAAAAGAAAGACGAGGGAGGGTTCTGGTATAGGAGTAAGCAGAGAAACGGGAATGACTTTGAAGATTCGAAATCCTAATACTGTGGCAATGTTCGCACACGCACCTTAATCGAGCTTTGCTGGACTGTCTTGTACCCTACAAAAGACACTTACCTGATGGTATGGTTTTTCATAACCAGCGCTAATTCTTTGAAAGAAAGTTCGTTTTCAACTCACGATGGTCTACCTCTTTTAAGGAAAGATACCCGTAATGCGCCATTTTGGAACATCGGAGATCTCCGGGTAAATTCGTACCTTTTGATTTGCTAGCGTAAGATAGTGAAATAACGTATTTATTAAAGTTATCGGTGCAACTGAAATGTTGCGACGTTACCCGAGAAATTCCGACGCCATGCCGCTTCAAAAAGACGCTTTACGGGTACTCCGTCTAAAATAATACTTAAAAATAACAAAAACAACAACAACAAAAGCTTAAACAAATTCATTTTTAACATCGATTCTTCCATTTGCCTACTATTACATCTACAGTCTAATATAACATGAATTCCTTAAACTATTGTAGGCATTGGTTAACCCTTTTCCAAAGGCCACAACCTGATACCAACCGCTGTATTAAACACACTCCCACACGACAAAATTTTAGAGTAGTCCTTATTCAAAAAAGCGCTGACGACAACATTAAATTTGTGGACATTTAAAAAAGAAAATTGTCTTTCTGGACAGAAAATATTTGTGACATGCAATTTCTTTATTTCCCACAATGTTTTCCAAAACCCCTTTCTTGAGGTGCGTAAAAAACGCTTGATTGTCTGGGAATGGGTTCTTCGATAATATGCTCTTTTGTAAAGGAGATATTGTGGAGATGCTTTTAATGCGATTGCCGGGTAGCATAGCCGCATTCAAAAGTAGTTCTTTTACATATTGTGCTTGATGTGATTCGAATTGCACAGTTCATAAGCTGTTACCGCCAAAAAGAACGAAAAACAAAAACAAAAACAAAATCAAAGTACTGAAAGTACTGTAAGCTAGCAAAGCATGGTTGAATTTAGAAAATATTTCCCTTGTTGGGTAGAAAACATTGTGGACATTGAAGAAATTGCTTGTTACAAGCAATTTCTTCATTGTCCACAATGTTTTCCAAAGCTTTTGTCTGGGTTGGAATGGGTTAAATAGCATGCTTTTGACAGAGTTCTCTACAATTTGAATAGAGTTTGCAATATTCCAGAAATATAAAAGAACTATTTTTTATGACGTAGGCATTCCAAAGATTTGGTGGTTAAGCCTCCAGTGGCGGTTTGCACTCGTTGAACTTTGAGACAACCTCAAAATTTTGTCTGTTAACTAAAGCTATCAAAGCTAATGCTTTGCTAGCTAAAAAAGGGGAAAAAAAAAAGAAAAAAAGTGTCTATATTAATGGGCAAATGACAACATTAGGAGGAAGAGATGAGCGTATGTATAGGAAGGTGCACAGATCCAAAAGAAAAAATCGTTTGTCAATTTTTTACGCAAAACACCGTGTTCCTTACAATCAAATCGTTCCATTCAAAACATTTAAAACAAATCTCAAATTTTTACGTCGCCTGACATTTTTCTCATCGTTATTAGGCTACAAAGGCTGTTCGACATAAGCATGGGTTCAATCTCCGTCGGCGGCGCATATCCTTTCCGACATTTGTCTCTCACCAAAGGGTGGATAATCGTACACCTAAGTTGGATAGCAGCTGGAGGCTAGTCAAGAATGTAGTGGTAGTACTGGTGTTAGAAATACCAGGAATCCATTGTTAGGTGCTCCAGCCGCCGCGATATAACTGAAATACTGTTAAAAGTGAAGTGAAAACCCTATTCAATCAATCAACCGCTCGGCATAAGAACAACATAAGTACAGGAAAGATAAATAGTGTCATACTGACCCAATTTTCTGGACACTTAATAACATGAGTTGACGGATCGCCTATGTCAATAAAAGCCGATAGATACAATACAATATATTGTATTGTATTGTATAAAAGCCGATAGATACAATACAATATATTGTATTGTATTGTATAAAAGCCGATAGAGTAAATATTTTTCATACCAGACGAGAAGGCTAACCTCCGACATTTATAGCAAGAATTTTTTGTTGATTTGGTGCCTCAATCCGTTTCTGTTATGCGAAATTTTAGACTTGTCCAATTTGATAGAGGTCGAAGATGACAATCTAAAGCGAACTTTATTGAAATTACTATTCCATAGTACGAGAAATATTGTGAGAAAAAAGTAAATTGCTTGTTACAATGATTTTTAAGTTTTAAAACATGTAGACGCAAAAAGCAGGGATGTTTGGAAAAGGGTTAAACGCCGTAACTACAACTTGTTCAAGTTAAGGTTGAGGTTCCTACACGACGTTTAGGTCGCCAACTAACGATTCGCTTTTTAATTTCCAACTTGGATTTATCAAACCCGGAAAGTTCACACACAATCGTTCTTTCCAGGTATCCTAAGGACACAAGACATAGAAATCAATACACTAAGGACTACTTTTCATCTCAACTTGCTATGGACAACCCGTTTGTTGTTACCGAAGATGATTATATGGTTTATGTATTACTTCGAGGACAAGCATGCAATAAAAGCCCTAAAATCCTTCTTAGACGTACTTTTCAAAGATTTAAAAAGAAAGTACAGCGTATGAAACTATCACCGTGTTTGTTATATCCCTATTATGTAATCACGCGATCTCCTCTTTGGGTAATTACGTCATCAAAACTTGACAGCTGTCTCACTTTCTGAACGACCTTATTACACACTTTTCAAAAACAGTTCATATATGAACTATTTTTGCAAAGTGAGTAATAAGGTCGTTCAGAATGCATTGTCCATAATTTTGGCAAGAAGTACCATTGGAAGCAGTCTAAGTTTAATAAGTATTTATGAAATACATACCCTCGCATCGATAAGATAACATTTGAATTTACCGTCTACTGTATTTCTATCTGTATGTCTGTCTGTCTGCCTTCCAGTGTGTTCCAAACAAGCATTTATTCAGCTTGACGAGGATTTATTTCTATTTGTCATTCGGGTATGAATTACATGTGTTTTTTTTTTAATGTTTTAGGTACAAATTTCATTTTATGATATAATTTGATAGTGCGGTTGTCCAAAAGTTGTAAAAATATGACGTTTCTCGAGTCTGATATCTTTCGAATGTTTCTTTTTGAGACACGGTGTTACTAGGACAATGAGTGCAGGTGATTCTTTGAAGTTGTTTTTCCTGTTTCAACAATTTTTTGATGCTGATGCTCGATTGGTCTCAGTTTAGATTTCAGTTGGCTATTTAACCCTTTCCCGTTTTTCAACATTTTAGACCTGTCCAAATTGAAGGTTTAGCAGACAAAAACTTCAAGTGGATTTAAATTGAAAAATAAACACTCAGCATGGTAGAAAATATTGTTGAAAAAGAAATAATTGCTTATAACAAGCATTTTTTTCTTTTTCTAGAATGTTTTCTCAGTTATTAAATCACAAGGACGTAAAAGCATGGATTGAACAGGAAAGGGTTTAAACAACAGCATCAACAATATATATTCACCCTTTTTTATTTGAAAATAATACTAAAGTACATGTTTATATGACTTATAGCTACTATCCAAAACAATTGCTGAAACAGTCTCATACATTATTTTCCCCGAGAACTACGCTACAGCGACAAGAGTTTCTAAACGATACTATTATTCTTTCCCAAATGGAGTCTCAGTGCAGAAGCATTTACATTGGAGATGCCGTAACGTAGTTTTCGTGCAGTCTAAATGTACCTTATATTAGCTACCGTTGTAACGAATTTCTGATAAAATTCTACTATGCACAGTTGCATGCGGTAAACATTTAGGTATATTTACATGTACTAATGGGACTCGAAAGAGCTTTGATATGGAAATAAACAGTGTATTTTTTGTCACAAAGATAATGAATACTCTTCGTAATCTAGACCAATTTTACATTGACCTATTCTCACTCACTGACACTTTTAGACGCTCCTTAAGAAAACAAGTTTTGGGAAACATTTGGATAATGAATAAATTGCTTCTTACAACCAATTTCTGCATTATCCACAATGTTTTCTACCCCAAAGTAAAAGAAAAAAAAAAAAAAAAAAAAAAAAACAAACCAAACAAACAAAAAAATCCCAAATGAGCTTTAAATTGTCGTCTGCATCTCCTTTCAATTTGGACCAGTCTGAAATTTTGCCGTCTAGGTATGGGTTACTTCAAATCTTGTATCATCAAGTCATCTTGAATATCCAAATCCGTAAATAATTTTGGCAAATGTTTCATCTGGATATATCTAGAACCTAATCCTATCGCTATGGCAACGAGAGCAATGAAATAAATCGCCATGAAAAGTCGATCTAACATCATAGAAAAGAGCCTCCATTCTGATGACTCCATATTGTTATGTTTGCCATCTTTAACATGGATGTCGATATCTCCAAGTGTGCGTTCAATATCTTCTATAAGATTTGGCATCTGTACATAATCACCGCCATATGACGGGGATGGTGCGTTCATGTCAGCCGTGGTATTGTATTCGAAATCATCATTATGGTAATTTTCATTTATTCGACCATTTTCTATAATCTCTGCGCAACTGTAATGGCCATTTTCTGTTGGCTTTTTGTATGACGTCAGATCCGGAATACCATTAGGATGATCCGTTAGTCTATGCTCCTTGTTTCTGTACTGAAAAAAGAAAAGGAGTTTGTTTCCGCCTCAAGTAGAGCCTGTATTCACAAGCAAATTTAATTTAACCGTCCAATTAAAACTTTCATAAAAGGGTTCTGATTGGACAAGACAGTTTCACCGCCCAATAAGAGCTCTCGTAAAGAAATTTTTAGACAAAATGTTGAATGAAGCTGGTTTGTGAATGCGGAATTCAACCTCAGACTGGTTGAAATTAAATGCAACAGTCCAAGTTAAATTTTAAACATTGCGAAATCTTATGACGATTTGTACAATGCTACAGGGCACCGCACGTCTTGATTTTGTAACGTAAAGAACCACAAAAATATTTGATAAATTGTTGATTTTTCGAGTAGATCTGAAGTAAAAACTCTTCTGTAACTCCCGTTTTTGAGCATTTGTAACAAACACTTTCATTTTCATTATTCATTTAATAAAAAGCAATTCTTTTTTGTGGCCTGAAAAATTGGCACTGACCTAATAAATACTGCTTATAGGCCTGCAGTTCAATTCAAACACTACCACACAATCCCGCTTTTTACGCTCTAAGAAAATGTTTTATAAAACATTGTTGAAAATTAAGAAATTGCTCATTGCAAGCAATTTCTTCATTATCCATAGTGTTTCTACTCCAAAGGACAAATATTTTGAAACTTTCATCAACTAAAATGTCGTCTGCATTCTTTTCTTTTTTAAATTGGAACCAGTCTGAAATTTTGTCATCTGTTAATGGATTTAACGCCTTTAAATAAGAACATTTTGTAACCTGTTTATGATATACGGCATATATTTGAAGACCTGCGTTTACCTTGATTGAGGCCGAGGATCGTTTCCAGTTAGTTCTTACTTCTGTCATACACATGATTTTGGTCAGTGGTATATAGAAACCGACCTTCAGCCATCTTGGAATGGTGGACTCGCCGTTACTTTTAAAATGGATGTTTAACACTGTGACGGTGGCCAGACAGGAGAGGCTAACTAGTATCATGGAAATCGTAAAATACAAACCTGGAACGAAAATGGAAACACGGATGAATGATGGATAGCCAGCCACGTAAACTTAACTCTGATATTATAGCTTGACTGATATGTTGTACGATATTATTTTGCAAAATGCATTGTAGGAGAAAAAAAGGATTGCGCTTCACAGGCCCTTTTTTTAAAGTGGAACCTCGGGTCCTCGTTCCACATCCCCCGATCATTTGACAAGAAGGGAAAATAGGCACTTATTTTGTCAAGAATTATGAATGTACCCTCTTCCCCTAAAAAGTATTTATTTAATTGATAAATCTTGACATGTTTCAAAGTAAGTCCACCCAATCTTGAAATTCTTCCTACGGATATACTGAATGGTTTGGTTGATTGGAAGTAGCAGGAAAGAGCTGTAGTTACGACGTTTAGGTCGACGATCAACTATTTTACCCTTTTCACATGTTACTTACAATATATTCTACAATAATAACGCCGTTAAAAATCGAAGCGGAACTTCCTGTTGGAGCTCAGTGGGTATAGCTGGTGATGCGTTAATTGTTTGTTTCGGTATAGATTGATTTAACTTTAATTGAGTGTACTTGCTTGCTTGAATGGGGTTTTACGCCGCTTTCAACAATTTTGCAGTTATATCGCGGTGGCTGGAGCACCTAACAATGGAATCCTGGTATTTCTCACACCAGTACTACCATTACATCCCTTCCTAGCCTCCAGTTGCTATCTCACATAGGTCTACGATTATCGACCCATTGGTGAGAGACAAATAGTCGGAAATGATGAGTGCCGCCGTCGGGGATCGAACCCGAGACCTCTAGATTGATAGTCCGACGCGCTACCAACTGCGCTATGATGGCGGCTTAATCGAGTGTACAACTTAAGGTTTAATTTCACGAGTGGAGGAGGCAAACTAACGATTATTCTATTTTATAAATGTAAATAGAGACATTTTTTCGGACAATTTCAATTGCATCATTTTGCATCTGATTCACATGGCAGCCTGGTGACGTCATCAAGACCTTTGTCCAACTGAGATGACGCTAAGTAGTTAAGAGATGAAGAGAATAATTTTTGTTTTCATGGAGGTATGAACCGAAAAATCTAATCACACTGTATGAATTCGCGAAGCGGATTCATACATAAGTGTGATTAGGTTTTTCGGTTCATACCTCCATGAAAACAAAAAATATTCTCTTCATTTCTTATAATTTAATAGCATCGAGCGAAAAATACAACATCTTCACAAATTTTGATACCTTTTTGTATGGAACTATTTTGTGCGGAAGCATACAAAATGGCTGCGTGCTCAAAATTTTGTTCATGGAGGTATGAATTAAATTTTTCGACCAATCAGATCGCTTGTATTTGATAGACGAAACTAACGATTAAATTATTGAGAAATGAACGAAGGAAGGGCTAAATCATCCAAAACAGTGAGTTTATTATTTTGATAATTTCACCTTTTTCCATTACTCTACTTTTATTTTTAGATTTGAAGTAAAACCATGTTTGATCATCATTAAAACTGTCAAGTTAAACGAATTTTACCATAGCCGTCTCATTAATGTTATAATAAAAGACAAATTTTTCAAAAAACACAAATTGACACTCAAAAATAAATTCAATACCAAAGTTCATTTAAGAAATGAAGAGAATATTTTTCTGTTTTCATGGAGGTATGAGCCGAAAAAACTAATCACACAGTATGAATACGCGAAGCGGATTCATACATAAGTGTGATTAGGTTTTTCAGTTCATACCTCCATAAAAAACAGAAAAATATTCTCTTCATTTCTTATAATTTGATAGCATCAAGCGAAAAAAGCAAAAACATCACACATTTTGATACTTTTTTGTATAGAACTATTTTGTGCGGAAGCATACAATATTCGTGCGTATTCAAAATTTTGTTCATGGAGTTATGAATAATTATTTTTGACTCATCAGAACGCCCGTATTTGATAGACGAAACTAAAACTTAAATTATTGTATTTTCTTCGCGACAGCGTGGGCTGCTAGAGATGAAACCCTTTGCTTTGTGCAGGTTTCCGTATCTATAATGATCATCACTACAGTATATAGACAGTGTTCTACCCAAACCTCGTAACTACAACTTGAAATAAGCTGTAGTTACGAGGTTTGGGTAGAACACCGACGATATGGTTGTTTTCAAGATAACTTCCTTTATTGACCTCCGTTGAATAATATCCACTTTATTACTATTAAATTTCATGCAGCTAACGAGCGGACTTTTAAACGTCTGATCAGCCATAGATATGAAACATTAAGCAGGTGAAAAACATTATACCTATGAATTATACTATACCTATGAATGGTACCGAGTCTCCAGTAGGTGGCATAAGTTCTAAAACAATGAGCTGGAACACAGCAAGTGAGAGAAGAACGGTGATTTCCAGGTTGACTTTCTCACCGGAAACAGGTGGCAGGAGAAATCCCAACATGGCGACCGATGTTATCAATAGACAGGGAAACAGAAGGTTTAATACATGGAACAGTGGTCTCCTCTGGAATAAAGAAGATATGTGTCCATATAGCTGCACCTCTCATATTGGTTATTTCCGTGTGGTTTTGCAGTACGCACATACGGACAGTGACAGGTCAATGAAAGAATGTAAATTTATAGCTTGATTGTGTTTGTATGCCTTGGTGGGTTTTCACGTCTTTGTCAGTAATATACCAACAAATAAATGTATTCCAGACCAAACGATAGAACTTTTATGTAAAATAAATACATCCATTAACGTGTACCTCCAAAGTTCTGTTTTTAATTTCAAATCCAGGTACGATAGTCTTTAAATACATCGAATAAAAGAATGATAGAAACAATTAAGACATCTTTTACATAGCTACCGATGAAAAGCTACATGCCTACTTGAATCGTAAAACGGTCAATTCCAAAAGTTGAGTTATGTAATAAGTGATTACAAAACGGCAGAGTTTTAGACTGGTCCAAATTGAAGGAGATGCAGACACAAGTTAAAGTTTATGAATTTCTAAATCTGTTTTACCTGTTTGGGTAAGTTCTGTTTTTAGCCTGAGATTGCGTAGCATTCTGAGGCTAAAGTTACCACGGTAAAATTTCAAACCATGCGGAGTTTAATGTAAAATGCAAAAACATCTAACGCAATAGATATAATCTTCTGCCACATGGAAAGTAGATCGGATCCGGGCGAATTACATGACTGCGAGTATGAATTGTTACGCCCGATTGGGGCGAGAAGGACGAAGGCGAGATATGACTCATTGAAAGCTGACAGCTTGATGTACGTACTCTCGTGTGAGTGTTCTGAATTATGAAAAATGATCAAAACTTGATGAGTGAATGGAAAGAAAGAAAGGAGATATATAATATATTGGAAATTGTTAAACATATATAATCATATCATATTGTTAAGAAAAAATAAGGTGTTTGTTTCATACCAAAATAATATTACTTATTCTAGAGTAACAATGTTAAAACGGTCCGGTTAGACGAAAGTTTCTGGATAAAGCTGATGAGCGAAACTGTCGGTTTTCCGACCGATTGGAGTGTTTTGGTTAACAAATTAATTGGTCGTTCATAGGATCATAATTCGCACTGTCTGAAAATAGTTCGGTCGTGCTCGGACTTTGTGACTATATATTTTTCTTCCAAATTCTACCAAAAAAAAAAAAAAAAAAAAAAAACCAAAACAATGTCTACATATCGCTTTTGAAAGGTGTACATAATCATGTTAACTTGGAAAACGACCGCCCACCCTCTCTCGCTCTCTTTATCTGGAGATTATAAAGCGCATATTTATATAACGAAATTAGTTGTCCCCGTAACAACTAACCATCTTCTGGGGGTGTCGCTCATATGGGCAACGGGCTCTTGTCATGATGTGGAGTCCGTCGTCCGTACGTCTATTTTTACTGTAAAAATCTTCTTCTCAGAAAGTACTGAACATGATTCAACCAAAAATCATAGGAAGGATCCTTGGGTGGCTTTCATCATATCCCTTCAAAGCATTTTGATCCGGAGAAAAATATGTAACGATATATACATGTGAATATATCTTTACAATACCTCAAAAGCGGGATGAAAATCATTGTAGGCAGGTTGTGTCCCCAAGCGCACAAATTGGCAGATATGCGCATAATCGACAATAGATTTGGGTAGAAAGTGGCACCTCCGATAATCCGACCGTCAACCTTTTTCTACCCAGGTTATATATCTCCTGTATACATATTTCAGCCTTTCAGCGCTTTCAGCGCTTTGATTAATTTTTAACCCATGTACGATAGTTTTTAAAAAATCGTATAAATGAATACGAGAAACAATTAAGACATCTTTACATAGCTACCGATGAAAAGCTACATGCCTAATTGAAACGTAAAAACGGTCCATTCCAAAATTTGAGTTAAGTAATAAGTGATTACAAAACGGCAGGGTTTTAGACTGGTCATAATTGAAGGAGTTGCAGACGACAAGTTAAGGTTTATGAATTTCTAAATTTGTTTTTACCTGTTTGGGTACTGTGGAAAATTAAGAAATGCATATGAGTGTGATGCAGAAAACCTGAATATAATCAAAGTGCTGTTAGCACAGTAATCGCTCGCCACCGAATATTTGAGAAATGTTGTTGTTGTCGTGACTTTTAACATTTTATATTTCTTTGAAAAAATATCTGAGCATTGTTCGCTGTGTGTTTTAACATTTGTTTTAGATCAACAAGACATTTTGATTAACATCCACATTAAACACGACGCTTGTATACCAAATAATGACTGCCCTGTGCCACTATAGCTTGGGCTTAGATAATTCACTTAGCAGTCCCCAAAAAATGACAAATTCTAGTAATTTTTATTAATACCCATAGTAAACGTGAAGCTCTTTGCTGGAATAGGTGGAATATGGTCTTGAAATATTTCGTGGCAGTATTTCTTTCGCCGATTTTCTTATTCAAGAGTTTGTAAATAGATCTACTTTTTCAGCGGATTCAGAGACCTTTTTCGCCTGAAAGTAGATCTGTGTAGCGATTTTGGTCAATAGAGGAAAGGAAATCCCTTAGAGGGTTAGGCCTAAAAATAATTATATTTTCTAAAGTTGTCTCATTATTGCTCTTTATTACTAGCTTTGTGAGAGGTAATCTAGTAAAATCGTGTTCAGTAACCTTCGTGTATTTTCTGTACGATTTGCATTGAAATGGTTGAGATAAAGGTTTCGAAAGCCGGAAGCTAAAAGTCGGCCATACTCATGAAATATGACGACACTCTTTCTGGAAATCGATTAATTAATGACTCGTGTTTATTCTGTGACAGGCATGGTGGTTAAAATAAACATGATTTAGATCAAGTCTTCAAAGAAATTAAATGGTCATAGCACGTACTTTCTGTATTTAAAATAGCGGGCATGTGTTATGAAGAAAAAACCTGAAAAATAATCTAAAGCTGTCAGCAAAGTAAATGCTCACCACTGAATAATTGAGAAATATCGTCGTTGCTGTGACTTTTAATTATACAGCGGCTGGATCACCTAACAATGGATTCCTAGAATACCTTGCACCAATACCATCTTTACGTCCTTTCCTAGCCTCCAGATGCTTTCCCACTTAGGTTTACGTTTATCTACCAATTGGTGAGAGACAAATTGTCGGAAAGGATACGTGAGAGAGAGAGAGAGAAAGAAAGAAAGAGAGAGAGAGGGGGGAAGAGAAAATGAGAGAAATAGGGAGAGAGAGCGCCTTAAAATAAACTTTTTGAATTCCCTGATTTTCTACTATAACTCGAGCCGCATTAATTTCAAACAAAATAGAAGTCGTAAAATTCCGAGTCAAACCACAACTGGAGCCACTCGTTCAAATTTGCCACTAGCATAATGCATCGGTTTGTTACACAATTCTCCGCCTGCTTTACGTCAAGTTCGCGAACAGTTTCTGTCAAACCAGTTCCATGGTGTTACGCAAATTAAGTAGATAAACCAACTAAAGCGTTCTATAAATTTAGCTTATAACCGTTTTTTCCTGAACTCTAGACCTTCATTTTGCCTTTTACTCTACGTTTGGAATTTCTTAACTTATAATTCTTATTTTTCAACGTAACTCTAAAAGAATCTAGTGCTTAAAGCATTTTGGCATGCTCTGAAAAAGATATACCAGACTCAACATTCAAAGAAACTCAGATGCCCCTTCACTGACACCTATTCGAACTGCTTATTACCCAGAATGTTCAGTATTGTATATGCCCATTTGAGTTAACCCATTACAACTCAATCCCTCCTTTTTACGCCCCTCAAGAAAAAATCTTTTGAAAACTTTGTGGAAAATGAAGAAATTGCTTGTGTCAAGCAATTTCTTCATTATCCACAATGTTTTCTACCCAAAACGATGAAAAAGTTTAAAATTCTATCAACTTGAAATTGTCATCTGCAGCTTCTTACAATTTGGACCAGTCTAAAATTTTGCTGTGTGGGAATGGGTTAAAGGAAGCTGTTGTGCTTTTGTACTTTAATCCATTATCAGACTACACAATTTTAGAATGATTAAATAAAGCATTGTCACTTTAATTATGACGTTAACCCTTTCCTGTTTCAAAATTTTGTAGACCTGTCCAAATTCAAAGGATTTGCAGACGAAAATTTAAAGTGGATTTAATTTGAAAATTAACCATTCAGTAGGGTAGAAATATTGTGGAAAAAGAAGAAATTGCTTGTTACAAGCAATTTCTTCTTTTCCCACAAGGTTTTCTGAAGTATAAAATCGCAAGGACGTAAAACAAGTGATTGTACTGGAAAGGGTTAAATCAATCCTCTTATAGGAGCCGTTACGTTATTTTCTATCGTTATACACACACTTAAACACATAAAAAACAAAACCTAACCAACCAAAACAAAAACATGAGGACAACAATAACTTGATTTAAAAGGTTATGGTACGGATTAGACATCACATTCGTCTTTATATGAAACTCGTCATTCTGAAAGTTATAAAAACTCGTTAAAACCTTGTTTTATAATGACTCGTTGAACAAAAGTAAGAATTCATGAATACTTGTGTAATATGCTACATAATTACCTCAAGTAAAATGTAAAGCCTAATAGTCGGGTACATCTCCTCTCCGTAAACTGTCTCATTCCTGATAAGTGGAACACTTTTTATATACCATTCTACATTCTCTATATATGAGGTCAGGTCTGCCATTCTAGTCATGTTCCAAACATTTATCTGACTACCGCTATGTGCCCAGGAGCCAAATTCCAGTCTACATGCTTGATAATCAAATGGGAAATGGGTGACGTCTACCGCACAAAGACTTCTGTAAGTACATTTTATCATATAGGAAGGTAACCCCATTACAAGACGCCAACTTTAGACTAGTCCAAACTGAAACAAGTTGCATACGACTATTTTTCGTTGATTTTATTTTTAAATCTTTGTGCTTTGAGGGAAGAAATATTGTGGATAACGAAGAAAATGCTTGTAACTAGAAATTTCTTCATTTCTAAAATGTCTTCTAAAGTTTTTCTCACCAAGGGCGTTCAATCACGGGCACATACGTTTTATATATTTTAACTTTGGCTGTACATTAAGTGTAATAAGTTACTATTTACCAATTTATTATCCATTTTCGTGCACTTACTACACTTTTTTATCATAAATAAATCTCAGATCCAAATTTGAGATTTGAGTGATTTTATTTTTAGTTTCGACTTTTGAAAACGGCCGTTATGATAGGTCGAAAAAAGTATTCATACATCAACGAACAAAATTTTGAGCACATATCTATTTTGTATGCTTCCTCACAAAATAATCCGATACAATTTTTTTTTATAAAATCCTTGTTTTTTTCGCTCGTTGCTATTAAATTATAAGGAAAGAAAATATCTTTTGTTTTCATGGAAATATGAACCGAAAAACCTTATCACACTTATGTACGAATCCGCTTCGCTTATTCATACAATGTGATTAGTTTTTTTCGGTTCATACCTCCATGTAAATAATAAAAAAAATAGTCAATGGTGTATTCGCACAGGGTGATTGGTTCATACCTCCATGAAAAATGTTTTTTCTTAATCTCTTAAGTAGATACTCAATTGAGTTGGAAGAAGTTTCATAATCCCAAGAGGTGATGAGGTTTTCTTCACAGACAACTATATCTAAGATATATTACAACATTGCTTTGATCACTTTAATGTTTATAGTACAATGTCGCAGATCTAGCATACATGTATTTGATCATTATCAACAAAATCTGCCTATATGAAGTAACTTTATGACAGTGATAAATACCAATATTTTGATGACGTCACAATTGTCTGAATATTTCTACCCCCGCCCCCTCCCCAATAAAATAAAATAAAAATAAATAAAAGAAAATTAAAAACATTGTGGAAGATTAAGGAATTGTTTGTTACAAGCAGTTTCTTCGTTATTTAATGTCTTCCGTCACAACATAAGAGCTGAAAATCGGTCACATATTTTGCATGCTTGTGAACAAAGTAGTTAATTAAAAAACTAACTGTCTGGAATTAGAGAAATGTTGCTTATTTTTCTTCATGTTGTGTGTTTCCATAAAGTCAAAATTATAAGCGAAAAGATTATGTGTTTTGTCATTGTAAACCTCATCAATTTTCGCGTAAATCCTCCTTGGGTTTTCTAACAATGTGATTAGGTTTTTATTTTCATACCTAAATGAAATATGAATATTCCTTTCAGCCGTTTATTGGTAAAACATTGATACCGACGTATGAATTCTATTTTTAAATGTCTTGCATGCTAAATAACCTGTTAATTGATACTCCATTAATACCCATACTCTCATAAATTGTTACCCGACGAGTGGAAATGGTCCGACCAAGTGTTTCGAAAAAACAAATACTACAGAAAGGAGTTTAATCATAGATGGTATTTCAAAATAAATAAATAAATTAATAAATGAATAAAGCTACGGTGAGGTAGAATGACCTACCTAGTTTCAGAAAAATCTACAATGTGCGACAAGTTTCGACCCTGGTCAGAATGCGCAGACCGCGCAGTCTGACCAGGCTCGATACTTTTCGCGACTATAAGGATAACCTTTCACGCCCCGACGGGTCCCATTTTTTCCATCACTTACTTGATGACTGATGGAAAGTTATAGCTGACCGTCCCGTTATTGTCAATAGTAAGGTGGTATTCATCTATACCGGACAGTTTGTTTGCCGCACTGGAATAAAAACCAACACACATTTTTAAAGAAAATTATTAAAAAACGTCTATGTTTCCATTTCTTCACATTTACTCATATCAACCGAGAATTGTTTTTAGACTGGTCCAATTTGAAAGAAGTTGCAGACGACATTTTGAATTGATCTAACATTCAAAAATACATTCAGAGCGGATGTGAGCTTTCAACTCCGTCAATGACCGGCATTTATGTTCATCGCCTTTGTCGGTATGGTGACTCAAATGTCGTAACTACAGCTTATTCAAGCTGTGGATACGGCATATAGGTCGCCACCTAACGATTTTGTTATTTTTGTTACATGTTACTGACCATATTTTAGCAGCATAACGACATTTTTCTAAATAACCACATTTAAAAACTATGTCGAACATCATATCGGCGGGACCACCGACCCACCAACTGACCAATAGCGACTGTCAATCAAATAATCAGTTGACCAAGGAAATCATTTATATAGAATGTAAGTTCAGTTTGAACTCCTATATTTGCCGCCATTTTTGTCAAACTTTCTTTGTTGGTTTGAGGCGGAACTTCCTGTTGGAGTCAATGGGCAGGGCCAAAGAAGTCCCTGGGCGGAGCCAAAGGAGTTAGTGGGAGGGGCCACAGATCCACCAACTACCCAGATAAACAGAGACAGGTCTAACTGGGAGGGAATTACACACAAAATATTTGCTTTAAAAATATAACGAAAGCACTGATGATAATGGCTAAATTGCATAACAAGATTTCTTTTTCAAACTAAATCTCCAAATATTTCACGAGATTTCTATGAAAGAAGCATTCCAGCTAGGTCAACCCAAAGATTTTCTTACAATCGCCTTACCAATGGTGGTCGAAACTTACCGTTTTGTTCTTCGAGCTCTGGTTTTTCATGTAAAGTCAATAATTCATAATACAGGCATTTTTGCGATTATGAATATTTCAGAGATTAAGAGAATATTTTTCTTTTCGTGGAGGTTTGAACAAAGCAAAAGCTTTAGAAATTGTTATGCTTTTAGTACGAAACTGTTTTGTGGAGAAGCATACAAAATGGCTGCGTGATCACAAATTTGTTTACGGAATGAATAATCGGAATGCCCAATTTTTGATAGCCAAAATTAAAAAGAAAAATATAAAGAATAAGAGGATGTTATATCCAATGTAAAGATTAATCTCATTTTACGATACATGTAGTTAAAAAAAGATTTGAACGCAAATTTCATTTTGGAAAAAGATGGATCAACATATAACAATAAATTGACAAAAGCAACACAAAACTTATTAGCTTATTGTTTTCGAGCCATTGAATCAACATTATTTTTGTCAACAATTCTAAATATCTGCAAATACCTTGAAGCTAGCTTTGAAATACGGGAAAAGTCTGTTGTTCCAAATATTTAGTATATTGTATTATTTTATTGATCTTTATTCTAGTGTTCATAAACTTACAAATTACTAATAATTTTTCATGCAATTTGTATATTTCATGATTATATCTTTGTTAGTCTTTGCCATATTTTCTATTTAGCATTGTAAATAGCCAAAGACATATTGTGGTGTCGATATACAAATAGATAAACGAATGAATGTCTTAGTGCAACCATGCCACAGTCAACAACGTAAGTTATCGTGCCTCCATATTGTGTTAGAATACAAAGGCGAAAGACATTTCAAAGATAGTTCATGCATTTAGATGTTTGTGTCCGGTCAGGCGAAAAAGGACCTCATCGCAACGCTGTAAAATATTTGAAAAAGAGATTGGCCATAGCAGAGGTCAACTAGAGTTGGCATTATGAAAACAAATGATATAGCATAATAGAATGGCCGCCAAAGATTCGTAAATTTACCGAATGCGAAAGGTTTTTATTCTAGTCAGTCTGCGTTGTTCGTGCAGGCTGAGTAGAATCGATACCGTTTTCGTGATTCCCCGAAAGGCGGGTTGAATTCTCTGAAAGCTTGAGTTTAATCCATTCCTACACACTCCCGGTTTTTACAATTCTTAAGAAAAACGCTTTCGAAAACATTATGAAAAATTATTACAATACATTTTGTCATTATTCCTGTGTTTTTTACTACGGTAAAAGACATAAAAAGATGAAAATTTCACCGACTTAAAATGTTTGGCAGTATAGACGGGTCTAAATTTTTGTTGTCTTGTAAGGGGTTAAATGTATTTAAGACAGTTTATAGAAATCTTTCATATAATGGTCGTAAGTCTTAATTGCATGAAAGATTGCAAAAAAACTACAGCAGTAAATCGGCGTCTTTTGTGTATTTTTCTAGTATGATTAATTACTTTATGACGACCGTTATTACTAAATTGATTATCAATACATCGTGAGTTTTTATCAACAGCATACATTCTATTTATTGAGCATTTACTCTCTTCATCTAAGCTACTTCATAGATCCATGTTGGCGTCATGAAGTCTTCTAGCCGTGTGAGCTCCATAGCTTGCAGGAAAGCGGGATAGATCGGGGATGGGGGTTGGCTTCTTCAGACAGCATGCAAGCAAATCTTTTTTCCCTTGTAGTTTCACATACTACCATAATAGTATTAACCCATTATCACACATTATTTCGTGTTTTAAGCAGTGAAGAGGAAGGAAAAAGTGAAACAGGAAAACATAGTGGAGAAAGAAGAAATACTGATAATCAGCATTTTCTTCTTTTCCTACAACATCTTCTACCCGATCTGATTTTGTTTTTAAATATTGACCGTATTTAGAATATCGTCTGTCGCTCCTTTCAATAGGGACAAATCTTAAATTTTGTAGTTTATTAATGAGTTGAAAAAGATATAAAACAACAAGTATAATTATGTGTCCGGTTTATGAACATATAACGTGTTACCAGCACTATTTGTAAGGAACCGCTAAAGTGACGTTCCAGACTTTCTTTAAATAAGTAAATGGTCCAAATTATTTCGTAATTACGAAATAACATTTCGTAAATACAAAATACTATTTCGTAATTACAAAATACTATTTCGTAATGACGAAACCATCTTCAAAGTATTTCGTAATTACGAAATAGTATATCGTAATTACGAAATAATTTCGATCATTTGCACAATACAAACACTTTAGGGGTTCCGTATATTTGAGAGCAGACGCAATTCATTCTTTATCGGGTGACGCATTATCTTCGATAAATAATTGGAGAACATTGTTTTATTGACAGAAAGCATGTGTGGGTAAATATGACTGTTAAGATCCCAGACAATTAGCAATCCTTGCGAACTTACAACAGCTGTGATTATACATAAATATTTGGTCTCTAAGATAAACGACTCTATAAAAGTCATAGAAACCGCCATATTTATTACAACAAAGTGTACGCCCATTCTACAGCATTATATTCTTGGGATAGACCAATCACATCATTCATTTAGACCAAAAAATGAACTATGAACTCAATCATCGGTCGACTTTTATGTGAAGCATATTTTTGTTTATTTGGCGACTTCAACTTCCTTCCAACAGCTTACAACAGATGTAGTTACGACGTTTAGGTCGAAAACCAACAATTTTTGTTACATGTTACCGACAGTAAATATTACAAAAAAAAAATCGTTTAAAAGCTCTACGACTCACGTAGGGACAACATTTCCAAAAAAAGGTATCCAAAATCTTCTTTAAAATTGGGTACTTACCTATCTATCAATAATTTCAGAATAAATCATAAGTCCGCTATCAAAAGCACTGCCGAACAAAAAAAAAAAAAAAAAAAAAAAGAAAAAGAAAATATAGTCAGCCCGATTAGCTCAGTTGGTAGAGCACTTGACTTCAAACCTCAAGATCACATGTTCGAGCCCTGGGCTGACCATTTCAACTAACTAACTAATTGTCTTTCGGATGAGACGTTAAACCGAGGCCCCGTGTGACGGTGCTATCCATCGAGCACGTTAAAGAACCAGGCGGGGCTCTCAGTAGTTTCGCCCTATATCCTTGCACTATCCCCCGTAACAACTAACCGTCTTCTGGGGGCGTCGCTCATATGGGCATGTGCTACGGTAGCGACGATAAGTAAACGGAAATACAAACAAAGAAAATGAATTTCGGAACTAAAAATATTCCGTGACCAAATAGTCGATAGTTCCTTTAACCCTTTCCTGTTTTTCAAAATTTTAGACTAGTCCAATTTGAAAGTAGTTACGCACGACAGTTAAAAGTGAGTGCAATTTGAAAAGTGACCAACCTACAGGGTAGAAAATATTGTGGAAAATGAAGAAAAATTGCTTGTGACAAGCAATTTCTTCTTTTCCCACAATGTTTTCGATGTATTAAATCACAGAGGCGTAAAATCCAGCGATTGAACAGAAAAGGGTTAACGCCCTTTGCTCGCAATCCTTGGGCAATGAATTCGCACCTAAGTTAACCTTATTTCAGAAATTACCAAAATGTCATCACGGCATGTGTCGTCTATCTCGCACGAATTGACCATTCGCGTCTGTCAATCAAGGAATAAACGGACCAATCAAATAATTTATTCAGCCCGGACCTGAGCTTATCAACTCCGCCATTGGCCGCCATTTCATTTACCTTTATTGTTGGTTTGGTGACTTAAACGTCGTAACTACAGCTTATTCAAGCTGTAGTTACGACGTTTAGGTTAACAACCAACTAATTAACTTTTTTGTTACATGCTATTTGCCATAAACTTTGCACAATAACGCTGTTTAACTCGGAGCGGGACTTCCTGTTGGAGTTAATTTGCGGGGCCTAATTAGTCAGTGGGCGGGGCCAGCGATTGGTCAATTGACAAATAATAAGTAGTGCACATAGGATGGGTGAGGATCTACTGGCTCGCACCGATTTTGTCGTTGTACTGTTGTGAACGTGACATGAAGTCATGGTCAGGTACAACAGCAGTCTTGATTTAACCAAAATACTATTGAAAGTGGCGTTTAACCCAACGAAAAAATAAACCATCCTTGACAGTGATAAGCCTTTTAGCCTTTTGTCGGTGGGCGAGTAAAATGTCTCAACTACAGCTTTATTAAAGCTGTAGTTACGACATTTTGCTCGCCTACCGACGGTTCGTTTTTTCTTAGAAAGTAATTTTCAAAAAACAACAGCTACAGTAACAATGGCAAGACCTAATATTTTTTCCAAAACTCGAACTACACTATTTTAATTATTCATATTCCTTACTTGTCATATAACGTGATATCTGGAACCCAGATTCGGTGCTGAGGAAGCACAATACTCTTGATATTCTTGTACTGAGTGTCGAACCATCGAAGTCTGCAGTCATACCACCTCTAAAATAAACAATGTGTTTACGTTACATCGCCAAGTAGCGTCAATAGAATAAAGAAAACTAAAGGCACATAAAAAGCAGTCGGGTTACATAATTGGCGAATCGCTGATAGTGTCCACTGACTCCAACAGGAAGTTCCAATTCTATATCAAACGGCGTTATTTTACAAAATTTATACGAATAGAAAGAGGAAAAAATATTCGTTTGCGTCCTAAACGTCGTAACTACAGATTGAACGAACCGATAAAATTTTTCGCGTACAAGTGGGCCCAAGTCGGAGTTCAAAGTTTATTTGATGATTTGATTGGTCGATTGGTTCTTTGGTAGTAAGACGGTATCCGTAAATTGTCAGATTGCTGGCTACTCCCACTGACACAGCTATACACGCTCACTGACTCTAACAGAAATCGTGTTTTCGTTAATTAATTACGTGACATAAGTTTGCAAAATTTATGGCAAAGAACATGTATCATAAAAGTAAACAGGTAGCTGACCACCTGAATGTCGTAACTACAGCTTATTCAAGATGTAGCTACGTAGTTTAAGTCGCGAAACTAACACACAAAATGCTTCACATAATTGTCGGCAAATGTTGGAGTTCTCTTCCGGTCTGAATGTGTGATTTGATTGGACGAATGATTCTTTGACCGACAGTTGAGAATGGTCTCTTAATTCATTTTTGTAACGTGATAGTAATGGATCGATTTGCTTCCCTACACTAATAATTGCAGTTTTTTCACTCAATTCTATGTTGTTCGAACTTATTAGAAAATCGTCTCGTTGAGACGATTCTAATGAGTTCAAATAAAATAGGATTTTTTTTCAAAACAAATTCTCCAACTTCTCTAAAGCCCATGCTTTTTTGAGAAAGAAGTTTGAATACGGTCGCTTTATAAAAAATGCCGCTTAATAGATGTGTCCGCATATGCATGATTGACTGTAAATAGTTTGACGGGTTTTTCGAGAAGTTTGATCTATTTCTTTTTCTTGTTTGTAACATCGTGATTTATTGAACTTTTTTCTCGGTAAAATCCTGTTATGGCACGAAATAAAATATCTAGAGTCAATTCAGGAAGTTGATAATCTAGGTCACTGCATATTCTAACGAGCAGACTAGATAATTAAGTCGCAACCGCTGATTCAGAACAAAATCAGAGAAAAAAACTATCGTATAACACCAATGGAAATGCAAATTTAATGATATTATTGACCCAGTACCAGAAGAAACAAGATGACCAAAATGGCCCTAAATCGCTCACCTCAAAATGATTTCTCTGAGTCTGTTTAGACCAGATCTGCAATGCCGATGCTTTTTTGTGAATCAAAATTTCATGAACAAGTTTTGAAAAGGGTCCGCCAAGGAACATTCCTTTAAAGTTTAGTCCACATTGGCCCAATGGTAAAGGAGGAAAAGATATATAAAGAATTATATCATTATTTCTTAAAGTCTCAAATCTCGCCCCATTTTTTGCGAATCAAAATTTCCCGATGAAATTTTGAAAAGGGTCAACTAAGGAACACTCCTACAAAGTTTGGCTAAAATTGGCCTTCTGGTTTAGAAGGGAAAGATTTTTAAAAGAATTATTTCATTATTTCTCTAAAGTGTGATAACAACTATGTGCCAAGCCCCCATTTTTTTCATTCATCAAATTTTCAGGAACAATTTTTGAAAAGGGCCATCCAAGGAACATTCTTGACAAATTTGGTCAAAATTGACCCAGGGGTTTAGGAGAAGATCTTTAAAGAACAATTTGATGATATCTCTAGGTCTGATAAGCCCGGTCCTAACACGCTCCTATTTCTTGGCAAAATTGCACGAACAAGTTTTGAAAGGGTCAATCAAGGAACCTTCCTGCCAAGGTTGGTTGTGTTTGGCCCATTGGTTACAAAGGAGAAGATTTTTAAAGGATTGTTGACGACTTCCGACGTACGACGGCCGACACACAAAAAACACAGGGCAATCACAAAAGCTCACATTGAGCACGTTGTGCTCAGGTGAGCTAAAAATGACTGTTCCAAATTAAGATTGCACACGATATATCAAATTGAAAAATATGTGTCGTATAGGGTAGAAAATATTTTGAGAAGATTAGAAATTATTTGATACACGCAGTTTTCCCTTCGTTACGATGTTTTCCACCATGAAATTCCTTGACGCGAAAATGTTGGACTTGTCTGGTAATGGGTTAACCTATTTGGTCATTAGTTGATATTTTATTTATTTGACAAGCCACAAAAAGATGGAAGCTGTTAAATTATCAAATATGAGACAATACTTCACTTCATGATATAAATATGAATTTTTGCCCAGATCTTCATAAAACCATCTAAATTCGATAGAGTAGCATGTTCACCTGAAATTGGTTGATTGATTGAATGGAGTTAAACGCCACTTTTAACAGATTCAGTCATATAGCGGCGGCTGGAGCACCTAACAATGGATTCCTGGTATTTCTCACACCAGTACTACCACTACATCCTTTCCACCCATTGATGAGAGACAAATATCGGAAAGAATTTGTTCCGCCGCCGGGGATCGAACCCGAAATTGGACATTTTCTAAGATAGAATAGACAGTCGTCACTATTCCTGGTGAGCTGTTTATAGTTTCTTGTACGTTATTGCTTTTCATCAAGCGACATTGTTTCCATAGCCCAAAGCTGGGGTTAGACTTTCCATAGATACAGAGTAGGCTCCCAACGGACGGTTTTAATTATAAAAGCTGAATTCTAGACTTTAGAAAATGATATCTACTCACCAGTCTTATCCATACGATGGTATTTAGTATTTGTCTTGGTTCGTCCTACAATAAAAAGGATTTGTTAATAAAGTGTTAGAATAGCTTAACCATTGCAAGCTTAATAAAATCCCATTTTCAAAAATCACAGGACTAAGAGCACCGAAAGGCATTGATTGTAGGTCATTTTTTCTTTTGTTTACTTATCTTTCCAATCAATTCTAGCTTAGATCTTCAAACAAGTGAAGTAGACTAAGATCAGACTGCACTGAGTCCGACAGGAAGTTTCAATTAAAAAACAACAACAAAAACCACTACCAGACGGCACAATTTTGGTCTGGCCCAAATTGAAAGAAGTTACAGATGATAATTCAAAGTTAATGAAATTTTGGATTTTTCAACTTTCTTGGTAGAAAACAATGAGGAAAATGAAGAAATTGCTTGTAACAAGCAATTTCTTCATTTTCCACAACGTTTTCCAAAGCTATCTTCCTTGGGGGCGTCTAAAAGCGTCCCTGAGTGGAAATAGGTTAAACGCATTATTGTGCGAAATTTATGGCCAGTAAAAAGTAAACGCCAACTTGAGCTTTCATCAGCAGTTATTACGACGTTTAAGTCACCAAACAAAGAAAAATGCCCCGCATAAAATGTTGGAGCCTATTGTGTTCTTTATGTCTATTTGACTTGTTTCATTGGTCGATTTATTCCGAGCATGACAGTCGCGATCGGTCAATTCACGGCCCGCCGCTGTCAATCAAAAACTCGATTGATCTATCAAATCACCCATTTTCGCAGGAAGTGCACTGATTTTGTCCGACATTTACCCTTTCCCCTACAATCCCTGATTTTTCGTCCTTATGATAGTAATATTTAGAAAACAGTATGGAAAAAGAAGACATTGTTTGTAACCAGCAATTTCTTTTTGTTCCACACTACTTTCGATCATATAGGATTGTAAATTTCTGAATTGTACTTACTTCATAATGTCGCCTGCTACACCTTTGAGTTTGGACAAGTCTTACTAGGATTAACTTAAATTTACAATGTGGTTGGGATAAACGTCGTAGCTATAGCTCATCAAAGCAGTAGTCAAGATGCCCTGCAACGACTCGATTATTGTTTAACGTTCCTGGCCATATATTCAAAAGCCAATGTCTGCGTTTGATCCCTCTGTAGAATCGTCTTTTCGGAGGTCCGTGGGCGGGGCGGCGATTCATATATTGTTTGAAAATAAGGAGTGGACTGAAATCAATCATGACCATGCACTCTCATTTGATGACAAACAAATTTACTGTATTCCGTCCGGAATTATTTACCCTGCAGCTTGATATATCATCACGTAGAATTATACATTACTAGATGACAAAATAATTACATCAAAGTATCTTTGATCCGATTATTGAAACACGTGAATTATTATAGAACAAACAAATAAACACTTGTAAACCTGTGTAATGATTATACGGATGCTTTGAGAGAGAGAGAGAGAGATGAGAGAGAGAGAGAGAGAAAGAAAGAGAGAGAGAAAGAGAAAGAGAGAGAGAAATAATATAATTTCTTATCCAATTCTTGCAATATTTCATGTGCTACAATGATCTTGGTTCTTAAGTGTTCCAGGCATTTACGTTATTGATCATGAGAGACAAAAGAAACGGATAGTTCATATACTCAAAGCTCTACTAAGAATGGTTGATTGATTGAATGGGGTTTAACACCACTTTTAAGAATATTTCAGTCATATCGCGACGGCTGGAGCACCTAACCGTGGATTCCTGGAATTTCCCACACCATGACTACCACTACATCCTTTCCGAGCCTCCAGCTGCTCAACCCACTTAGGTTTACGAGCATCCACCCATTAATTGGAGATTCATGTCGGAAAGGATATTCGCCGAGACCGGGGATCGAAACCTGGACCCCGTGACCAGGAGTCCTACGCGCTACCCCAAGTTCTACTAAGAATAGACCCCCTCTGCGTTTTAACGTATCCAGTGTTACGTGTAAACATTGAGACAAGCTAATCTTCTTCTGGGTTACTCACCGGTTACATGCTAATTGGGCGTTACAAAGAAAGTGTCCCTGAAAACCCGCACCTTGTTTGAACCCCGGACCTTAAACATGGTAGAACTGCGTTATACCATTCGATCTCCAATTCGATACACATTCAAGAATTCATTAATATTTTAGATGCATCAAATCTATATATAATTTGTAAACAAGTTGCAATATTTACTATTGGTCATATGACAAGCGACGAATCAAAATGTCAATTGACCTATTCGTTTATACCGGAGGTATTATTCTAACCACGACATTTATTTCAAACATTTTCAATTTTGAGCAATTTTAGCGTTGCAACTTAAGCTTATTTATATCATGCAGAACACAAAATTAAATCGAGGTTCTTTGGCTGACAGAATCAAACGCCTTTTTTCCTGCCCCCCCCCTCCCCCTCCCCCCCCCAAAAAAAAATTGGGGAAAACATTGTGGAAATGAAGAAATTGCTTGATACAAGCAATTTCTTCATTTCCAGAATGTTTTCTACTTCAATAGACATTTCTAAAATTACACCAACTAAAAAAGTCAGTCTATTACTTCTTTGAATTTTGTTGATTGGGTATTAAGGCCTCTTTCATATCATCCGCAGTCATATCAAGGCGGCTGGACCGACTAACCAATGATTCTTGGTATTCTTTGAATTATGAACATATTTCAAAAAACTATCTTCATGTATTAGTTAAGCTGTTTGCTTAGCGCAAACTACAATGAAATAAGCTTATTAATCAATGATTAAGTAATAAACAATAACAAATCTGTATATCGCATTATAAAACCTCGTCTGTAAGGCTCGAATCACTAATGACACGTGATTTACAGACCAAATCCGGATGGCTCGTGGATTAATCATGAGATACATGAAGTTCAAAGGAAGCATTCATCAAATGTTAATGAAAATCGACCTAGTTACAATGACAGCCAGAAAGATTACTTTATCACTGGAATTAACTCATCGATTTGACTCATACATATATAATTCAATTTTTAGTTTCGTCTATCAAAAACGAGCGTTCTGATTGGTCGAAACAATTTATTCATAACTCCATGAACAAAATTTTGAGCACGCAGCGATTTTGTATGCACAAAATAGTCCCATACAAAAAGGTATCAAAATGTGTAAAGCTTTTGTTTTTTTTCTGTCGATGCTATTGAATTATAAGAAATGAAGAGAATATTTTTTGTTTTCATGGAGGTATGAACCGAAAAATCTAATCACACTGTATGAATACACAAAGCGGATACATACATTGTGTGATTAGGTTTTTCGGTTCATACCTCCATGAAAACCAAAGAATTCTCCTCATCTCTTACATGTTTTTCCTCTAAATGGTTTCAAAGATCATAACATCTCAATTTTGATTTTACACAAACTCCTAGTTGAGATAAGAGACAAATTTCTATTGATATACTATGACAAGAGCATGAAATTAGCATATAGATTAGATGTAATTGTTTATTACACAGAAAATACAGTTAGAGTTTAAAATAATATATTTATTTAACACTAAATTTTGAGTAAATTTTTAAACGAGTACAAAAAAGTCATTTAATCTTTGGTCGAGATATCATAAGTGGCTTTGTACGTGCACATATTTTTTAAAGTTCAAGAACATGTAGAAACTTCGCGTATTCAGACAATGTGATTAAGTTTTACGTTTATACCTCAATGAAAACGAAACATATTCTCTCGATTTCTTATCATTTGATGCCACCAAGCAAAAGAAAGCAAATCTCGTACAATTTTTAGTTAAATTTTATGGATCTTCTTTGCGCAAGCACACCAAAAAATTGCATGCTCAAGGCTCTGTTCACGGACGTATGATAAGAAAAATTCAGCCTTAAATCTTGATAGACGGATAAAATTTGAATGATTTTTATTCAAGCTAAAATATTATTCCGAGTATTCAATGTCAGTGTAACATTCTTAACAAACTTTGAAATATCGAGCTTGCACATAAGTTGACCATTATGGCGAGTGAAATGCATTGAAAGTCCACTGCAAGTGAACAACGCATGTACGCTTAAATAAAACAGGTGCATCCACAAAATCCAAGTAATCATACTCAAAACTGAGCAAGCATGCGAATAAAATGTGCGTGAAATTGCTAGTGAACGTATAAAATGATAGTGATTATTTTTTTCAGCGTGCGCGATCAAAGATAAATCTGCGTTCTACGTGTTCACACTCAGTTTTTGAGCGCGTACGCTTAAATTTACAGGTGCACGTTTTACTTTCGTAAAAATATCTGAAATAGATTAATTTGATACATAGTCAGTAAAGCAAATACCATTTTTCATTTTGTTAAACGATCTCTGATTTTTGAAAATCTACTTTTTTTGAGCACCATTATATTAAAACAATATGAGAGGGAATAATAATGACACGAACCGCATGTTATTGCCTTTCTCAGATTCAGGAGCGACTATATAAGATGAAAGCTTTCCTCGCAATCGCAATTAAAACGACTATGTATAGATAAAGGCATTTTCAGGCTTTAGTGAACAAATAAACGATAGATGGTTTTTAATGAAAGAGGGAAGATCTGGCTTGATACTTTCCTGTACAAACCCGGGATTTTACGTTGCTGTGACGAAGAAAACATTTCGGGAAAAATAGAAATTACCTGTCACAAGCAATTTCTCCTTTTCCCACAATATTTGAACCACATAGGATGATTTCATTTCAAAATGCATGCAATTTTTATTGTCGTCTGCAACCTCTTTCAATTTAGACCAGTATAAAATTCCACAGCGTGGTTGTGGGTTAAATGAGTTCGTGTGACATGCGTACTCACCAAATCAATGATTTGTCTAAGTGCTAGATCTATGTCAATATTTGTGGCTTCGACTGTGTCACAGCTCGGGCGAACAGCAGGCTCGTATTCGTCTAATAAATCGTGAACCAGATCGTCGAGACGGTAACCATGGATACCTGAAATGATAATGATGATAATGGTTACAATGAAAATAAATATTATATATACAATATAGAATCATTCAATATATTTTTTGACATAAATAAAAAGTATCAAAGGTCCTTAACCCATTCCCACTCAACAAAATCCTAGACTGGTCCAAAATGAAAGAAGTTGCAGACGATAATCTTAAGTTGGTGAACTTTTTTGAAATTCTTTGACTTCTGTGATAGAAAATATTGTGGACAATAAAATAATTGCTTGTAACAACTTTCTTGAGGGGCGTAAAAAGGATATATTGTGGGGGTATGGGTTAAAATATTGACACCCCAGAATATTCCTGCCAAGTCTACGTTTTAATGTCAAGAATAATCTCTCCATGAATTCCCTATCACAAATCCAAGAAGTCCTTATTCGGATACCAAAATTAATATTGTTAGTCTAGCATAAATCAAAAGGTCGTTTAAAAGTTCGTTTCAGCGTATAAGCTCGATCGTTGTACGTTCAATATAGGCAGATCACAAGGGGAAAATGTTCGGTCGAGCGCTTTCCAATCCTGAACGCAAGAATTTCCTTTCCTAAAATCAGGGCCAGCGAAAGTACACTTGATTTATTTTAATAAGCTAAAAAAACGGCGTATTTTTTCCCTTTCTTTTTGTTTGTTTGTAAATAGACCCCGCAGTTTTGTTGTATAGCCGCCAAATCCCAGAGCTATCAAAACTGCTATTAAAGTGTAATGGGAGTCGATTTGCGATTTTAGGAGCGATGACCGACATTCTATGACAATTCAAAACGATCTCGGATCACAAGCACATAAATCATAAAGTTACTGTCACATATTGGCCAGGAGTGACATTGTATATGAAATATTGAACTATTGATTGGACTAATGTTTACAACATCGTTACTAATTGAATGATTACATTGGCAATCCTAGTAGAGATAAACAACATCAAACAACCAAAAGAAGATCACTTTTCATCATTAAAATTTTTGCAGGAATAATTTGCTGGTGATTAAGTTGCCTTAAACTTTTCAACTTTATGACAATTGACTGTCAATCGAAGAAGCAATCGACCGACCAAACCATTCAATTAGACCGGAGTGCTATTTTTGAGCTCAATCAATTCAGAGTGAACTATGTACTCCGACAGTTAGGCGAGGCAGTTTTGTTGGTTTACGTTCGCCCATATGCAGATGCCGTTTGTGAAAATTTCATTCTGATGGATGACATAGAGCCCGCATCACCGACCAATATCCGAACAAGCCACAATTGACCATATGGAATGACCGGCTTGATCCACGGACCTAAATCCAACAGAGTGGGCTTGGGAAATATTATAGAGAGTTTTTTTCATCACGCGTCATGCAACTAGCATATGTACAGGAGGTCAAACAGTCTCTTCTTAAAGACTGGGATCAAATTCCACAATATAAGACAAGGAGGCTTATCAGCAGTATGCGGAGGCGTCGTTAGGCTGAAGTTGAAGCATGGGGATATCACAAACGCTATAAAATGCCATAAAACTTCAAAATGTTTGGAAATAATCGATCTCTTTATTTTAATGGTAGCACCTAAAAATGTTGATTTTTACCATCACGACCTTCGTGTAAGCCTTTCTCTCAAAATAACATCGAAACGTTCGATCTTCAATAATATCTCAATACCTCAAACGCTATATTTCTAGGAAACACAAAAATACTTGTGTAATTTCCTTTACCATTTGCAAAACGGCTAAATTTTAGACTGGTCCTAATAGAAAGAAGTTGCAGACGACAATTTTGGATTTTTCAACTATCTGGGTAGAAAACATTGTGGAAAATAAAGAAATTGCTTGTAACAAGCAATTTTTTTCGTTTTCCACAATGTTTTCCAAAGCGTTTTGCCTTCTGGCCGTCTAAAAGCGTTACTGAGTATGAATGGGTTAACCCATTCCCACACAGTGACGCTTTTTGACACCAATCAAGAAAACAATTGGGAAACATTGTGTGAAATGAAGAAATTACTTGCAACAAGCAATTTCTTCATTTCACACAATGTTTTCCATCCAGAAAGTTGAAAAGTATCTAATATTTCATAATCTTAAAATTGTTGTCTGCAACTCCTTTCTATTTGATCTAGTCTAAAATTTTGTCGTCTGGTAATGGGTTAAGATACAAAAATAGTACGTAGTAGTATATTTAGCCTAACGCGTAGCCCGATATATATATTTTGCAAAAATAATATATTTAACATATATTTAACAACAAAAATAAATAAAAGTCAACCCAGCTGTAAAAATATGGATTCAGCAACTGCCTCTCTTTAAACCTTTCCCGTTTTTAGATTTTAGACTGGTCCAATTTGAAAGAGGTTGCAGACGACAATGTAAATAGGGTGCAATTAAACCATTCTGTGTGATAGAAAATATTGTGGGAAAAATTGCTTGTTATAAGCAGTCTCTTCTTTTTCCACAATATTTTCTCAAGTATATAACCACTGCGACGTATAATCCCGGATTTATACTGGAAAGGGTTAAGAGACGTGAACACATCTGAATTGTGAATCTCGAATAGATTTTCATGAAAATTTGATATGATAGAATGATTTGCTCTTCCTATTATTATTAATGTCATTTTCAGGATGAACATTCTTTCTTCGTGTTAAATCTACTAGATTAACTAATTAATTTAATCTAATGACATATAATCCGTATTCTCTACTTTGAATCATCGGAATTTATCGGATGAGGTCGCTTGTCTTCGGGTAATGTCGAAAACGACTTAGGC
Source organism: Fragum fragum (assembly GCA_946902895.1). Taxonomy (NCBI): domain Eukaryota; kingdom Metazoa; phylum Mollusca; class Bivalvia; order Cardiida; family Cardiidae; genus Fragum; species Fragum fragum. The sequence goes on along the minus strand of OX336370.1, from coordinate 21,781,608 downwards.
CTTTTTCAGTTGGTACTACTATTGTAGATTCAATCGCATCTACGAATCAAATAAGAGTTTAGAAGGGGTTAAATGTTAACCCATTCCCACACAATCCCTCCTTTTTACGCACCTCAAGAAAAAAGCTTCCGAAAACGTTGTGGAAAATGAAGAAATTGCTTGATACAAGCAATTTCTTCATTATCCACAATGTTTTCTTTCCCACAAGATGAAAAATTTGAAATTCCATTTACTTGAAATTGTCGTCTGCAGCTTCATTCAATTTGGACCAGTCTAAAATTTTGTTGTGCGGGGATGGGTTAAATGACGTCATTTTGGTACGTATTTTACTTGTTAAGCTGGCACAATAGTTGAAATGGTCCCAGTCGAAATGGGTCTTGACAGCTAGCGGAAATTAATGACATAATTGATACGTCATGGAATCCACAAAAAATGCGATTTTCGGTGCAATCGACAGATAACGTTTTTAATCGAGGAATTCCGGTTCCATTTGGGTTGTAATTCGTTGAATTATATGACTTCTGGTAACGCGAAGTATCTTTTTTTTCTTCTTTTTTTAAAAATTATGAACAGACAATATCAGCTAAATCACCTTCTCTTGATTGACTGAAAGCATTACAGTTTAAACTAAATACAAGTGAAAAGGACAAAGACCAAAGATCAGTCATATCGCGGCGGTCCTACGAACTGGGCTGAACTTCAAAGAATCGAAAATTATCCCCTAATTTCATAATGACGTTCGTTTTGAGGCGTGAAACAGTTGTCATTGCATCCTTCCGAGCGAAGTTTTAAAATTGATCAAGTGGATGCGTTGTCAGTTAAGAAAATGCCATATTTCATTCTATTGTACACAAATGGTATATTCAGACAATTAAGGGATAATAAAAATGATTAAATCTGCATCATGAAAACAACAAAAACAGCCCCCGAACCAATCGATGCCCCTTTAAAGTTTATACAATTTAAAAATGCATAGTAGGGAGATGAAGAAAATGCGTAGAAAATGTCTAGAAATTGCGATTCGCTAAATAGGCTTTAGTGAGGTCATTTTGATTACACAACTACCATATATAAATTTTAGTAGTTAAACTGGTTTCTTTTTTAATATGCATGTCCGAATCATACGAAATGGCAGTATCATCACAAACTTTGGAACAGCTCACAGGAGAAAATGATTATAAATATTAAACCCCTTTTTGGTCAGGTATCTAAACTGAATGACCTACTTTTCGAGGAGACGATAATTACCGTAACTTTATATAGTATTGACGTCACAGTTACAAGTGATATCCCCTACCATGGACCAATTCTAGACGTCGATGAATCCTGATAATAGCAATATATTGCAACGGACTTAAACAATAGATTTAATCAGCTGTTAAGATATAGTTCCTTTCACAAGTGGCCTACATTAGATTTTTGTAAAAAACCCCCAAACATTTCTTAAATTTCAACTTGTTTCATTGAGAGTACCGAAATTTAGAAGTACACGTAAGTGTAAAAAAAAAAAAAAAAAAAAAAAAAAAATTTTTGATTGTGGAAAATGCCATAGAACGGTTAACATTTATAAGGAATCGATACCTTATAGCCTAATTTTGGTATTAACCCATCAACAGACGACAAAAGCTTAGAGTGGTTCAAACCCAAAAGAGTTGCAGACGACAACTTTTTTTTGATGAAATTTTATAATTCTTAGTCTTGGATCAAAACTATTTTCTTTAGGTGCATAAAAATGCGGAATTGTGTGAGTAGTAGCTAAATCAAGCGTTTGATCGCAATTTACAGCCATTTTAGTTCACAAAATGGTATATTGAAGGACACACTTATAATGTTTAAAAAGTGATATGTTGTTTTTTGAAATGGAATTTGAATCAATGCACCTTTAATTGGATTCTTCTGTTAATTACTACACAAATGTTGACAAACTGATGTTGCTATTGAGGAGATTCGATTGTCAGTGGTGCGAATTTTCCCAAATAGTCCCAAAACAAGTAACACACGATTTTCTATTTTTCAGAAGTAAAATTAACTTGGTCATAAAGGTAAAGAGATAACTTTCGAGAAAACATTGTTGATAATGAAGAGAATCGCGGAACCCATTTATAATCAACATTATGGTATTTATTTTTTCCCAGACAAGCAGTCTTGAAAAAGTCGGACAAGTCGGGCATGGGAAATTCCACATCTCCGTCTAATTAGTACAATTCCAAGATTTGCCCTGGCTTTTTATTGTTCTCGGACAAGTGTACTTGACCGCAAAATAAAAACCAGTACCGGACAAGTCGAGATTAGTAATTCCACCCCCTATCTACTTTGTACCATTTCAAGACAAGCAATGGTATTTATTTGTCTTCGGAAAAGTGGCCCTGAAATTTGTGCTTGTCCGCAAGTAGTCAACCTCACTTGAATTCATTTCCGTAGGTCGTTGTATTTATTTGCGGATGTCGTTGTATGGTAAAGGTAATTCTTTTACAAAAACTAGTCCGATACGAAAACAGCATTTTCAATGCACATTTGTGATCGACATGCTCAAATGTTTACCTTTTCATGAGTCCTGCATATATTCTACTGTTCTACACTTGATTTAGCCGTCTCCGCCCTTGACTTTATATTCTAGAGGACGGCAAATTAGGGCGTACCAAAACTAACCGACCTTTACCTATGAGGAAAAAGAAGGTGCCTCTAAAACGGCTAGAATAGCAAAAATTCATGATTCATGACCTATAAATTTTGGTCTTAAAAGATAGACCTGTGAATGAGGGTGAAGCACCAAAGATGTCATATGAGGGTGTCATATGCTTTGTAATCTGCCACAGCATTATAAACATGTGTAATTTTATATAGAATAAAGAAGACCGAAAATCCAGTCGGGTCTGACGACAAGTCTGTATCGAACAAGTCGGGTATGGGACTCCCACACCCCGGCTAACCAGGGGCATTTCCTGTGGCCAATAAACTTGCATAAATTTAATTTTTTTTCTTCAAACAAAAAAGGTAGGATTTTTAATGCTTTTCATTCGCTAAAATTGATGGTTTATGAGGGGTGAAATCAGTCTTTGCTTAAATGTTAAACATAGGTTTGAGTTTATATAAAATTAACAAGTAATTTACTTAACAAAGGACTATTATTTACATGACAAGTGTTTAATTAAAGATCGAGAGTTACTGTCAATCCCACAATGAAGAGACAACATTAGAATCAATGAGTTATACCATTGTGTCAACAATGTCTTTATTGGATCATGATACAAACTTATAGTAGTCAACTTGATCCTTCAAACTGTAGTCCATTAGAATAAAGACTAAGTCCTCTTTTCGTAACTTGGAAAGAATCTCCATTTAAGATTCTAACCGAACAACCGTGTATTCTCATTGATGTAAACATATTTATTTTCCAAAGGGAGAAAAGCACTATGAATGCATAAAATTTAAGAAAAATGTTTTCAGAAGATACAATTTCGTAATTTGACATTCTAACACTAAGATGTTGATACTCATTGTAGTGGTCTCATCAAGGCGATACAAATGCGTGCCCAACTTATAAGGGTTTTGACCCTTTCCGGTTTTGCAAAATCTTAGACCTGTCAAAATTCATAGCTTTTGCAGACTAATATTTAACCTTTCCCTGTATAATCACTGGTTTTTACGTCCTAGTGTTTTTATACTCGAGAAAACATTGTAGAAAAAGAAGAAATTGCTTGTGACAGGCAATTTCTTCTTTTTCCACAATATTTTCTACCCTACTGAATGATTATTTGTAAAATAAATTCAACTTAGAATTTTCGTCTGCAAAACCTTTGAATTTGGACCAGTCTAAATTTTCAAAAAATCGGAAAGTGTTAAAGTGGATTTTATTTGAAAAATAGCTAATCAGAAGAGTAGGAAATATCGTGGAAAAAGGAGAAATTGCTTATCACAATTATAAAATCACAGGGACGTAAAAGCCAGTGATTGAACAGAAAAAGGCTTAAATAATACTAGTAATAAACCAACCCCCAGATTCAGAATGCCACAGCCTCATCAAATTTTTTGGTCTTGGGTAAAATAAATGTTTGTGGATGTCTGTTAGGTACTGGCAGACCATTGAATAAGTAATATCTTACTTTCCCACAATGTCTTCTATCCAAAATTGTACATGCAGTTATTTTCAAAGTTTTACACTTTTTGAAATATTGGAACAGTCTAAAATTGTGTTGATTAAAAAAAAAAATAAATAAATAAATAAACGAATAAATAAATAATGAATGAAATATAAATAAATGAATAGAAGATTACTTACTTTTAAGAATATACATCACAAGGAAAAGTCTGTACAACATGTTTATAGTTTATATAAACCAATAGCGAATCCTAATCCAAGAATTAATTTGTAAAGGAGGCACAATGATAAAATGTTAAATGCCTTTTATTTATTATTGTTATTTTTATTTACGCTATAGTTTATTCTGAAATGTTGACACCTCACATAAATATATGGGACCAATCGAGCGAAAAGAGACCTCCCGGTTGTTCCGTAGAGCAAACACGTGAAAAGGAGTATTCTCAAGCAGGAGTAAATCAGAGGTCTGATTCTGAACAACAACAACAAAAAAACGAAGTTTGATAAAATGGTCATTTTCTAAGGTCCTGCGTGGCTCGTAATGTAAGTGGAGGATTGCGCGTTCGAGTTCCGACCGCATCACTGATCAAGAGGGTACGTCATTTGGCAAGGTATTCAGAACCACCCAGAGCCATAGCCAAGCACTGGTGATACAGAAAATCGTAAAAAAGCGAAAACTTTCGACCTTGGTCAGCCTATATGCACATGGAGCAGTCGCGATACTGTTCGCACTTCCAAGGAGGTCCCTTTCTCCTGACGGGTCACATATCGCGAAATAAATTATTCACTCGTTGAAATAAATTGATCTTGCTCGGGTTGCTTGACACGATTTAATTGTACTTGCTCTACTTTGCGAGGGCGTTTCCAAAATGACCAAGTTTTTCACACTCGAGAAAATTCTCGAGAATTTGTAACAGCTTCAATGGTGTGGCAAACATACAAAAACTCCTAACAGCACATTCCGACAGACTAACACTTTCAGACGCTCTATAAGATAAAAAACACACACAAAAAAAAACAAACAAACAAAAAACAAAAAAACAAAAAACACTTGTTTCAAGCAATTTCTTCATTATCCCCAATGTTTTCTTTCACAATGGACCAAATAATTTGAAATTGTCGTCGACTACTTTTTTTGATTTAGACCAGTCTAATATTGTGTCGTCTGGTATTTTGGTTGAATGACAAACGCATAACATAAAAATACATGTCAATTAACTATTTCACTAACTTGGTCAACAAATTCGTATAAATTGCCATGTCAACTAACTAATTCACTAACTTAACCCTTGTCATGCTGAACCTGGAATATTTCTATTTTGTCAGGAGGTCTAGACAAAGATCAGCCTGCACATATGTGCAGTCTGATCTTTGTCTAGACCTCTTGATGTCCCTTTAAAGCTAGCATTGTTTATACCCAAAATGATTGTTTTCTGTGCCTCCAGTCTTTCGATTTTAACATAGTTTTTGAGAGGATTTAATTTAGTATTACCAGGGTAAATTAAAAATAATATCGAATTGCACATGTAAACTAACAAAGTTCACTAAGTAGATCAACAAATTCGCACAATATTGCTTGAACACATCACATACAACTCACGCGTGGGCTCACCAAGACCGATATTATCTATTATAGGAAATTATTCCCAGTGTTAGTCCATTTGTCCTCATCCTGAATCATTAAAGTCCTTGACTCAATAGAGAAATGGCAAAACGAGCACTCTTATTGGGCGAGGCAGCATGTCTCGACCAATCAGAGTCTTCGTAGTGAAAAATTGAAGATATTGCGTTGATTTAGCACACTCCAAAACAATCCCCCTTTTGAAAACCCCTCAAGGAAAAAGCTTTAGAAAATATTGTGTTTCAAAGTAATTTAGAAACGTTTAAGCTTTAAGGCATTTCAACTGATGGCGAAGATCTGGATGTTCAACATGAAGTATGGACGTCGCATATTTTTTTCGTATACAAATATGTATGTTTGTCCGGCCCATTTATTCCGGTAACCCTGACATTGACTCCAACAGGAATGGCGGACAATCTTGGAGTTCAAAACTCATGTTTTGTCAAACGAAATGAATCATTTCATTGACGGACTGATGATTTGATTGACTGCTGCGTTGATCAATTGACCAATCGTAGCTGTCATTCAAGGAATCAACTTACCATTCACACCATTTATTCAGCACGGACCTGGGCTCTCAACTCCGACATTGACCGCCATTTTTGCTAACCTTTTTTGCTGGTTAGGCGACTTAAACGTCGTAGCTAAAGCTTATCCACGACGTAGTAACGACGTTTAGGTCACCACCAAATCATTTCACGTTTTAGTTACATGCTATTGGCCCTTAATTTTGCAAAATTAACGCCGAAAAAAATCGAAGCGGACCTTCCTGTTTGAGTCAATAGGCGATGCCAGCGATTGGTCAATTATAGGCACAATGACTTCATGTTGAGTGACGGTCCAAGTCAGGAAATGGTTTTGAAAAGAACATTATAGTTTCTGTAACAAAGCGTCAAAGACATGAACCCAGCTTTTCAAGAGTCAAAAAAATGCATTGTTTAGAGGAACTTCAAATCTTCGAACAAAAAATCATTAAAATTGTTCCTAAAACCGACACATTTCTATTAGTTATTCGTGTTATATAACAAAAAATGGTACGAGAAGGAATTACTACCGTTATGGAGGTATAACAGTAAAAAATACCACACTCATAAATGCTAATTTTGCAAATCTGGGTGCTGAAGTACTCTTGTCAATTATGGAATTTTCTTTTACAGTTTTCAGAGAAATTCTATTTCGAAATATTCACGAAATTAATTTCGTATCATTATTCAACAAACATATACTTCTGATACCAAATTGACTGTCAAGCAAAGAATCAATTGACCAATCAAACCATTCATTTAGACCGGAAGTGGACTTTAAATTCAAACAATGGCCGTCATTTTTTATGAAGTATCTTTATCGGTTTGGCGACTTAAGTCTTACTCAAACCAACCAACCATTTTACTTTTTGTCACATACTACTGGTCATAAATTTTGCAAAATAACGCCTTTTGATATAGAAGTTTCGGAGTTACCTGGCGTAGCCAGCAGAGTGAGTTGGCGGGGCAAGCGATCAGTCAAAAGTACTACCATTTAAGAGAAATCAGAATATATGGGGAATATTATGGTACCATAGAGATACAACATCTTGTATTTGCTTTGAACTAAGAAGGAAGATTTTGATATTTCTCGAGACCGCGAAGGTCGAAAGGAATATCAATTTTTCCTCCGAAGTGAAAGGCAAAAACAAGACGTTGTACCGCAATCGTAAGGAATATCAATTTTTCCTCCGAAGTGAAAGGCAAAAACAAGAGGTTGTACCGCAATCGTAAGGAATATCTATTTTTCCTCCATAGCGAGAGGCAAATACAAGACGTTGTACCGCAATCGTAACATAATATTCCATTTACGAGTATTATATACCTATTTTTTCATTTAATAAATTTGATGATCTACTAGAAAAATATGTAGGCCTATTTCTACCAGTATTTCCCACCGCCTTTACCATTCTGATAACGTTCATTTGCATCATGACGCAATAAAATGAAAATTATGTCACGTTAGACTACCTTATATGAAACCGTATCGGATTTTTTTCAGATGTGTCCGATTTTGTCCAGTGGAATGGATATATTTTACTGGAAATATTAACCCTTGTCATGCTGTATAAACTACCTTCCTGAATTGCTGTAAAATCAAAGCACTGAAAGCACTGATAGAACTTGTTGTTCAAAAATCAACATTTCTTTAAGAAATCAATTTCATAAACAACTCTGGCAAAAAAAAAGTACAGGCAGGCTGATCTTTGTCCCCACCTCCTACCAAAACCGGAATAATCCTGGTTCAGCATGACAAGGGTTAATAGCCTTTTATAGGTATATAATAAGTTATTTTATTCGGTATTCTATACCGGTCTCCGCTTTACATTACGGTTACTCCAACGGAAATAAAAATCACGTGAAATGCAGAGACTGAAACGAAATATCGATGAGTCCTATAGTCCTTCGAATAGTTTGTTATATTAACATCGCAGTCGAAGGTCTAAAGACAAAATATTGCGTGTCTGTTATCAACGCATATCGCCGTGAGCTTCCTTCGTCAGTGTTTCAGCTTTATCTTCGATTGGCATAAAAATCTACCCGAGACAAAAATCTAATCAGGAACAAAAAAGCCCTTTCATGCTGTACATCTTTAAACACAGACGATGCATCGTAAAATCTCTAGGGAAATCAGTGACATTACGTGAGCAATACAATTAAAAGAACAAATGCACGAAACGTTGTTTGATCATATGTGATCTGTGGATAATAAAGGACAACTTGGTCTAGAAATAGGTTTAACGCACCAAGTACTGTGATGTGGAGCATATTTGATCATTTGAATTGAACGGGAGACATTTAACTCAATCAGTCAATCAATTTATAAAATTTATCATTTATTTTATGAATTTTAATTTCAATGGTTTAATGAACTTGAAGCAGACCAGTCCTTTAGAAAAACCCTGCACGGCATAACGTCTTTTTATGTATAATAACAAGCCTATAAGAAATTAGATACATATAAATAAATTTGGGAATTTCAAGCGATTATGCTTGTGCAATTAAACAATTTATACGTTGCCATAAGAAAGCAAAGTCTTGTACTGTGTGAAATATACAGTCTGAGGTGTGTTTTTGATTTTGAAATCAGCTTTGATAAAAATGCACCTTCATTGCTGGGAACAAGGTTTTAATGGTTAGCAAGTGGTTTGTCATTCCGAACGCATGGTTGGTATCTGATTATCATGTATCTAGTTAACGCACGTTTATCATTGTGGTGTTGGACATCCGAATAGGGTTACACTCCTGTCCGATTTTCACTTATCAACAATAGAGTAGAAAGGGTCATTTTTGGCTGTGTTAAGCTCTTTTCACAAGTTTCGTTAGGATTCGAACCTGAGTTCATCTTAAAGAGCGTTCATTTGCCTTGAAATTCATGCTAGGACAATGATATCATTAGGCATAAGCTTTTCGACAAATTCACACCGAGCAAAACAACCACCGAAATGTTCTTAATTCGGGACGGCCTAACGCGGGGAAAGGGGATTCCAACCCTCATCACTGAACCACAAATAGACCCAACATAAATCCATTAGAACACATGAATACAATGCAGTAGTGGTCTGCCATTACTCTGAATAGGAAATTACTTCTAGCTATCGCCAAGACTCGAAAATGACGTGCAAAAAGGGGAAACATGAATTTTTAAAGGAACTACTTTGTATTACAACGGGTCTAGGCTTAAATTTATGCGGAGTGGGGTTTGACCATAGCACCGATCGTCTATGACGTAGGCGTGCACAAATCTCAAAAGGTAGGACGGACAACTCAGCAAAATTAACTTTACCTGGAACAAAATCAAAAGAAGTGAATTGATTCGCTTTTTAATTCGGTTTTAAACATTTTCCATATCTTTTATAACAACAATTGGTAGGGCATTCTTACTTCTTGTTTGTTATTCTTTTTGGAAAGGTTGTTTTTAATATTAGTAACAAATCTCTTAAACGATCGCTGCTATAAAGCACCGATCGTTTAAGAGATTTTAAATTAGAAACAATCTTTGCGCATGCGCGTCTCGCTTCCCAAACGGTAGGACAAACAAAGATTTTCCAACTATATGATTCGTGCGATAGATATGGAGGTACCATTTAAAACTGAATTAAAAATTCTATTGATCATGTTCAAGCTAAAATCGTTTTAAAGATCTCATTTATGTAAACAATGGTTTTGTTTGTCCTGCTTTTGTGATTTGACTACGATTTGCACAACGCATATATTGCTTACGTCATATACAATCGCTGCTATAGTCTGAATATGTGTTGTTACGATGCAGTCTTTTTAACAAGCAATTTCTTCAATGTCCACAATGTTTCTACTCTATAACACAAAAATTCCATCAACTTGGAATGGTAGTCTGCGACTTCTTTCCATTTGGACAAGTCTAAAATTTTATCATTTGGAACAGAAACAGAAGTTAATACAGATCATAGAAATCACAAAAATGCTATCAAAAGAATTTTACTCATATCTTTCCTCTGTCATTTGATAACATGAAGTATGAGGTATCGATTTTTTTTTCACTTCACATATATTATTTGAATACAATATTCTGCAAAGTAGTTTTGCTAAAATTAGAGGTCGTTTATCAAAATAAACAGGGGTATTTCCAACGTAGGCTTTCAATCTATTTTAGATTATGCCTAGACAGTTGCAGTGAATACTGGGATATTGACATAATATGTATAACCCTTAGAATCACGCATTCAGTTTGAATTCGCTAAAACCAACGTCATCGTGACATCAGGAGTTATGTTCGCTAGCCGGTCTTCAATCATGTGAAGATGAGCCCAAAAGTATCGCAACAGAAATACATGTATTCACAATTGCCGTAGTTTTGCGCTTAGCACTTGATGTAATGCAGGACGTCAGTTGTTTCCCTTGTCACTTTAGTATCTTCTGTTGATTTTGGTCATATGCAGATGAGGTCATACGGTATAGACTACGGAATGCCATATTTTTTTTTAAAAAAATAATGTGGATTTCCTAGATTACCACAAAAAGCCACTTTATGTGTATCAAATTGCCATGAAGCTAATATCTGACTCATATTTAAGTTTTGAATATTCATTTGAGGGTATTTTTCAAGGGACGCATCGAAGTTTCTGAAACCTGGATAAGAAAAAAATGCGGAAAAATACGCCCAAACGAATATTGAATGCTTATATTTGAGTCAGCTTACGTCGTGGCGGTAATCTAATAGGCTTAAAGTGGCTTTTTGTGGTTATACATGAAAGGTTCAGCGGGATTCCAGGTTATTTTTAGATATCACGAAATTCGGTTGTAGACATCGCATGACCTCATTTCCATATGACCCAAAGTCAACGAAAGGTAACAAATTGACAAGCGAAACAACCAACGTCCTGAATCATGATACATCAAATAGTTAGCGAACACTGCGTTAAGTGTTTATATTCGTTATAACGCCTACGACAGTTTTGGACTGATGTTTACAGAATTAAAGATCGGCTAGCGAACTTAACTCCTGATGACGTAGGTTAAATGTAATTCAAACTAAATCCGAGATTCTAATGGTTATCCGCACCACATAAATGGTCATATATGGTTAGCAACTGTCTCGGCCTAATCTAAAAATTAAATAAATCAATAGCCTGTGTAGGCTTTAAGGGATTATTTTGTTTTTCTCTGCTAAACGAGCTCTGATTTTGACAAAACTACTTTTCAGAATTATGTTTTCAATTAGTAAATGAGGGATAATGAAAATAATTAAAATATGTGACATGAAAAAACAACAACAAAAAAACATCGAAACCTACCTTTAAGCAGTTGGGAATGTACCTATCTAGGTTTCAGAAACATCGATACCACCCTTGACAAACAACCGGTTTGGCTGTTCTTGCGAGGGAATTCCTAGCTTGGCTATGACATTGATGGATCGCTAGCCACGCCCATTGACATCCGACTTGACGGTTTCACCAAGGTTACAAAAGCCGCTAGTTTGCAAACCATATGGCTAGGGACATACATTGTTTGAAGGCGACCAAAGCGTCGTTTTAACAGCTAAAAATAGCTTTAGTTACGACGTTTAGGCCACCTACCAACGAAATAAACTTTTAAACTTTAACTTCTTTGTTAAGTATAGCGCACCCGAAAAGAGCCTATATATAATTTTTGAAACAACACTTTGAAAACTTGGTGGAATTCAACTGGGGATGCTTAATACTTTAATATTTCTGGTTTGAAGGTTTTTTAACATTTTCTTCCGTTTGTTTCAATTCAAAATATCGCAGGTCTAGGTGGGGCCTAACTAATACATCAGGAACATCACTCGAACAAATTTAGTAACGTTCAACTCGGGGTCAATTATAAACACTTGGGATTTTGGAGATCTTAGAAGGCTTAACCCTTTCCCACCCAATCCATCCTTTTTACGCCCCTCAACGAAAAAGTTTTGGAAACCATTGTGGAAAATGAAGAAATTGCTTGGATCAAGCAATTTCTTCATTATCCACAATGTTTTCTATCCGAAAAGACGAAAAATTCAAAATTCCATCAACTTGAAATTGTCGTCTGCAGCTCCTTTCAATTTGGACCGGTTTAAAATTCTACTGTGTTGGAATGGGTTAAATAGATTCGGGTTTGATTGACAATATTTCTCAGTTTTTCAATGGCGATAGATAGACATGCCCTTAAGTTATGCTAATCAATGCCTTTAATTCTTTCGTTACTTAGAAGCAGATAGATTTATAAATATTTTTTTTATAAAAATAAACTTGTTGATCTCCTCTAATATTGCAGGGCTTCGCGTGTAATAGTAATTGAAATGACGTGGTTTGTGAAGGCTGGATCTATTTTCTAACAACTTAAACGAACCTACTGCAAAGCATGACAACGTCATAAGCGTAAACCATTTATGATGCCTTTTAGCAGAAAAAAAAAAAAAGCCTAATGTAGTAAATACGAGATAAAATTGAATTTAACCTTTGTCATGCTGAATAAAATCCTTTCTCAGAATTACATTAAAATCAAAGGGATGAAAGTACTGAAATCATTATTGTGGGTCAATATACCGTTTGAAAATTCATTCTATAAACAACTCCAGCTTGAAAAGGACAAACATGTGGTGTAGACAAAGATCAGACTGCACTTATGTGCAGGCTTATCTTTGTCAATACCTCCTACTAGAACAGGAATACCACAGTTTCAGCATGACAAGGCCTAATGTAAATTTCACTAAGTCAATAAAGCTTTTTCAACATGTATTAGACTGTTTTATTGTTGCGCGGGTGTTGCCCGATCGAAACCTGCAGCCAGTCCTTGGAACTATGCTAAAGTATAAAGTGTATGTCAATTAAAACACAGGAGCGGGAAAAACATGTGTTTCCCTATAGGCCGGTGGAATAGGCGACATTCACCAACCCCAATTAAAGTTAAAGGATCTGCGGCTCTCGTATGTTCAAAATTTCACGTCAAAAGGAATCCTGAAATTTTTGTTTACATACCCTATATAAATGATTCAGGATATATTACAAGTCCGCTTTGAAAGGCTTTGCAGTGCAGAAAAGGATAATAAATTTCAGAATTATTTTATATCTTATGGTTGTGCTAGTGCAAAGGCTGCTCTGGGTCTTTATTCCGCGCACAAGTGAAATTCTCGGAAATCTCATGTATATTTCGATAATTAGCCACAGTTAATCTCTAGACAAGAGGACCATGATGGTCCTGTATCACTCCCGTGAGTATGATGGCCTAAGGCTTTATGATACATACAAAATATCAGGTGGCTGTAGGCCTAATAATTTTGGAGAAGATAATTTCTCCTTTAGTCATATGTATATCGAAAATCCAAAAATACAGAGTACGGTAATTCTTTGAAGTATTTTGGTAGAGGGTCAAAAGACATTGATACATACCAATGCTAAAGCACTAGGCCTAATGGTCTAAAGGAAAAACATTTTCAAAGACGTCCTTCTTTATTCCTATCTAAAATCAGTGATCGCACAGAAAAGGGGCCAATTTTCAATGAACTGGAATTCTTTTTAAGTATTTTGGAAGAGTGTCATTAGATGATATATGGTTTGGGGAAAAGATTGTTTAAATTTTATCACTCAGTTGCCATGGCAACCAAAGCTCTTCTTTGGTTTAAATTCTTTGAGGTACTTTGAAAGAGCATAACCTAAGGTTATTTCCCTGAAGATCGGTTGAATTTCCTTGGTTAGTTTACGAGAAGATTTTTTTCATAAATTGTGAACGGACGGACGGGCAGATAGACGGACGGACGCCAGATAATGACCGATCACATTAGCACACCAAGAGCACTTCGTGCTCAGGTGAACTGAAATCCGTGGCATGAAAAACATAAATGTCCCACCCCCTTACATTGACTGATCGCAGCTGCCAATCATATAATAAGTTAACCGAAAATATTTTTATGTAATGCGTGACTTAAGGTTAGGTTACTAAAACGTCGTTGCTACGACTTGATCAACTTAGGTCAATTTGCCTTTGCCGTACAGTTTTTGATCGATAACTTTGCAAAGTGACGTTGTTTGATGCTTCAGTCGAAGTGCCATGTCCGTAGTCAGTTAGCGTGGCCAGCCATTCGCCAGTTCCTGTGCTATACATGCAGTAACTAATTGCCCAATCGCTGGCCCCGCCCACTGACTCCCTAGGCCCAGCCCATTTACTCCAACAGGAAGTTCCGTTTTGACTTCTAACGGCGTTATTTCTCAAAATTTACGGCCAGTAGCATGAAACTAAAAGGTAAAATTGTTGGTTGACGACCAAAACGTCGTAACTACAGCTTGAATAAACCAACAAGAGGTTAACAAAAATGGCGGCTAATGTTGGAGCTCAGGTCTTGGCTGAATAGATGATATGATTGGTCTGTTGATTCCTTGATTGACGTCCTTGACTGGCCAATTCATCAATGTTATCTATTAAGAACTACTTCCGCGTTGCTTATAAAATCATTTCAACATTATTTTTTCTTTTTTATGTCAGCATCTTGTTCATGATTTTGGATAAAGAAGTCCCGAAATAAACCGGCATCCATTCAATGCCCGATATGGAGGCGGAAAACTAGGAACATAAAAGCTGTGTTTTTCATCCTTTCGGTCTTCTTAGGAGGAGTTTGATAAGGATCATTTAAGAATTTTTGCTGTGACATTTAATTGCAGTCCATCTGTTGGTTTCGTAGAAAAAAAATCGAAGTTTGCACCATATATGGGAATAAGTCCCGCCCACAAAAGCCTTGTTTTTCGTATCCAATCAAAATTCTTTGAAGGAATTTCAATACAGGGTCGCCAAAAGATCACTCCTGTGATTTTGTAAACTCTCTGCAGTACTTTCTGAGGAGAAGTATATAAAAATTAAAGCTCTCAGACGACGCAGATAGGCATGGATGGATGAATGTCCGACTCAATGCCAATGGAGCTAAAACTCTTTAACCCTTTCCTGTATTTAATATCTTCAGGTGAGCTGAATTCTGTGACATGAAAAACATAGATATCCCCCCCTCCCCTTTAATTGACTGGTCACAGCCGCCAATAACGAAATAAGTTAACCGAAAGATATTCACTTATCTTTATGTAATGCGTGACTGAAGGTTACTTGTTTCGTAGAAAAAAATCAAAGTTTGCACCAAATATGGGAATAAGTCCCGCCCACAAAAGCCTTGTTTTCTTATCCAATCAAACATTCTTGGGGTCGCCAAAAAATCACTCGTGTGACTTTGTGAAGTCCCTGCAGCACTGTCTGAAGATAGGTCTATGAAAGTAAAAGCTCGCAGGCGAACGCAGGTAGGCATGGATGGATGGATGGCCGACTCAATGCCAATGGAGCTCAAATTCTTTAACCCTTCACTTTGGACTTGTCCAATTTGAAATAAGTTGCAGACGACAACTAAAGCTGGGTACAATTTGATAAGTAACTAAACCTACAGGGAAGCAAATATTGTGAATATTTCCCACAATGTTTTCTCACGTATAAAAACAGAGAAACGTAAAAACCAGGGATTGAACAGGAAAGTGTTAAAAGTAGAGCACCCCAAAATTTCTCTGAAAACCACCTAGCAGGACTAGACATTGTCGCAAAGCAGACTTATACCCTCCCCCCCCCCCCCCCCCCCCGAGCTTGTCCATATACATGTGCTATCTGCCAAAAGGCCAAAACAAAAAATGGACTTTTTAATTAAAGGGCCATAAATTTGTCAAAAATCAATGGACCATAACCAAAATAAGATATGCCATGTCTGACTTATACCGAGCGGGCACGATTTTTCACAAAAAGGGCCATAACTCTATCAAAAATCAATGGACCGTAACTGAAATAGAATATGCACATCTCTGCTTGATACTGATTATATCAGTGAAATTTGAATCAATTCCGTCCAATGGTTGCCCAGAAATTGAGCGAACACGAAAAAGCACCAGACAGGCGGACGGACAGACTGACAATCTGACTCCTATATAAACCCCCTAACCAAGTTAAGGGGGTTATTATGACTAAGCACTAGATACAAATTGAACTAATCTCAAAAGAACAACATTTTAATAGTATATAGAATCAGTAACCAGCACATAATCTATAGGTACACTCATACTGCAAGCATAGCAAGAGAGGACTGTTTCAACAAGAGATAAAAGTGATTGTAAATATTTTCATATTAACCTATTGCCAAAGGACAAAATTTTAGACTGGTCCAAATTGAAAGCATGCAGTTGCAAACAGGGTATGGAAGAAATTGCTTGTAACAATCAATTTCTTCATTTTCCACAAAAAAAATTAAATTATTTTTGCTTCAAGGCATCAAAATTGTTATTATAAGGGAATGGTTTACCCAAATTTACACTAAACTAAGCTATTTGCCTTATGGTACAGTATTAAATTACCGAAGTCCATTATCGCCAGCAAGGAATCAAAATAGGCAAGCTATATTCAAGATGTAGCTATCATGTTTTGTTGCCCATTCACAATATGTTTATACAGTCAAATCCTATCAATGGCAGAGACATATTCTAGCAATTTGCTTCAAGGCATTTATCTAAAACATGATTTTCAAATGTTGCATAAGAGATTACATCACAGGGCAATCAAGATAAATCTTCTTTCAAGCAATTTCTTATTCAATCACAGTATTTTCTGTTGTGAAGGATTCTATTTTTTTACTGTCATCTAAAACTGCTTAAAATTTGGACAAGTTGGACCATTTTTCTCCTGTTAACTTGACATTAATATTGGTTTTGTGACCTTGCATTTAAAGATAAAAACAAGTCCTTGAAATAAACCATTATCATACCATATAAAATCCTTTTTTAAGATTTTATTTTGTTTTGAAAACTAATTCTATAAGCAACACTACCTTGAAAGGGACAAAGAGGAAGCAGTGTTGACAAGGAGTCTGATCTTTGTCTATACCTCCTACCAAAACAGATATATAATATTCCAGGGTTTGGCATTACATTTGTTTTATACTAAGTTTTCTTCATTTTCCACTTTATTTTCCAAATTCTCTTTCCTTTGGGGCGTCCAAAGGCTTCACTGAATTGGATTGGATTAAGTGAGAATAGGAGAAATTGCTTCGAGCAAGCAGAAATCGCTTGTTGCAAGCAACTTCTCTTTTTCCAACATCTTTTTCTACCCTATATGACATTTTTTCATGACACTTTTTACTATTTCAATATTCTTTGAATTGTCTTCTGTAACCTCTTTCAATTTGGACCTGTCTAAAATTTTGTTGTTACCAGACAACAAATTCTAGACTTGTCCAAAGTCAACAAGCTGCAGAGGATATTTTCAAGGTGATGATAATTATCATCTTTTTGGATAGGAAAGGAAGTAATTGCATGTTACAAGCAATTTCATCCTATGTCACCTTAACTCTCTTTTCTTTGGGGTGGGGGTGGGTGGGGGTGTCAGAAAATATCTTTGTCTGGTAACAGTTTAAACGAAGAAATCATGATGGCATCACTCCCTCTCTCCAACAAGCTAAGCTCATGATATATAAAACACAGATATAAATGTGACGGAACACACAGAAAGGGACCATCTCAAAATGGTAACTCTGTATTCATGAATACTATTTTACAATTTAATTTTGTTGATCTCAGTTTTTTTCATTTGAGAATTCTTGAATATTTCACCTGCCATATGATTACACATTTGTTTACATTTACGGAATTCATATTGTATGTTAGTAATTTCTGGACAATCAATACAGGATTTCTGTATAGTCTAAACTATGCTTAGCTTTTCATCCAAATAATGTAATGAAGACAAATCATTTTTGAAAAATTCTATGAGTGACCATTCTCTCATAAAATACAGGCAACAAATATCAACTCATTCCCACACAACAAAACCCTAGACTGGTCCAAATTGAAAGAAGCTAGCTGCAGACGACAATTTCAAGCTGATGGAATTTTAATTTTTTTCGTCTTTTTGGGTAGAAAACATTGTGAAGATGAAGAAATTGCTTGTAACAAGCAATTTCTTCATTTTCCACTATGTTTTCGAAAGCTTTTTTCCTTGGGGCGTTTAAAAGCGTCACTGAGTTGAAATGGGTTAACCCTTGTCATGCTGTACCCTGACTTCAGACTAAGAAGCTCAAATTATGGAAGGAACGACATTATTTTGTAAAATTTGTGGCCAGGGACATTAACCTATTCCCACACAGTGACGTTTTTGGACACCTCTCAAGAAAAACAATTGAGAAAATATTGTGGAAAATAAAGAAATTGCTTGTTACAAGCAATTTCTTTATTTTACACAATGTTTTCTACCCAGAAAGTTGAAAAAATCTAAAATTTCATTAACTATAAATCATTGTCTGCAACTCTTTTCAAATTGGACCAGTCTAAAATTTTGCTGTGTGGAAATGGGATATATGACAAATTATTAATTGGCAAACTAGGCTTTGTAACTAAACCTTGAATAACGTTTAACCCTTTCCTATTTTGCCAAATTTTAGACCTGTCCAAATTCAAAGGTTTTGCAGAGGTTGGTATACTATTGATTTTATTTGTAAAATAATGATTCAGTAGTGTAGGACATATTGTGGATAAAGCAATTTCATCTTTTTCTACAATGTTTTCTCAAGTATAAAAACACATTGACATAAAAACCAGGGATTGAACAGGAAAGGGTTAAGTAAAAACATTGCAAACTGATTTGTGAAGTTTAGAGATGGTCCCTTATTTGCATAACAAGTTTAAAGTACAAGACAGGGAGGAATTCTCTTTAACCCATTCCAACACAGAAAATATTTAGACTGGTCCAAATTGAAAGAAGCTGCAGACGACAATTTCAAGTTGATGGAATTTTCAATTTTTTCGTCTTTTTGGATAGAAAACATTGTGGATAATGAAGAAATTGCTTGATACAAGCAATTTCTTCATTATCCACAATGTTTTCAAATGCTTTTTCCTTGAGGGGCGTAAAAAGGAGGGATTGAGTTGGAATGGGTTAAGCCGTAACAAGTTTAAAGTACAAGCCAGGGAGGAATTCTCTTTAAGCAAGAAGTTTCTGTAATTCACCACTTCTATCCATTGCTGCTGTCTCATCCCCTCCACCAATGAATTTTCCATTTATAAAGACTCTAGGCACCTGTAATCAAACAACATAAAAGTGCAGTGAAATCCTGTTGATTGCAACTCAAATTTGACGTGATTTTTGTTTAATTTAACCAGAATGGAACTATTTTGATCTATAAATCTAATGTTTGTTCAATTAGCCAACAGTGAATTACCATTAGCAAAATTGCAAGAGGATCCTACAATAGTTTTAATTCCAACACTCTCATAAATGTATCGGCATTTATAATTAAGGAAATAGCTGGATCTTACACCAGGGATTTGAAATAATGGATCAACCCACTTTTGGACAGTAACATTTTAGTCTGGTCCAAATTCAAAGAGTTGTAGATGACAATTTCATGTTTATTGAATATCAAATTTCTCTATTTCTTAGGTATAAATGCAGAAATTACTTGTAACAAGTAATTTCTTAATTTTTGACATGGTTTACAAGAAGTATTTACTTGAGGCGAGTCAAAAAACAGGATTTAATTTGAATGGTTTAATATCTATCAAAACAAAATATCCAAAATCAGAAACCTTTTTCCACAGGTTTTGCCTTCAAAGATGATCTTGACCTTGCCATATGACCTTCATCTTTTTTATTACTAGCAGATGTGTATTAGAGAGAGGTACCTTCATGCAAAATGTGACTATTGAACTTAAGAATACTTTTGTAGCCAATAACCTTTTTAAAATTCTTCTACTGACAAAATTTCCTTTCATTTTTCTTTTAACCCTTTCCTGTTTAAAACCGGGATTTTACTTTGCTGTGATTTTATACTTGAGAAAACATTGTTGAAAAATGAGAAATTGCTTGTAACAAGCAATTTCTTCTTTTTCAACAATATTTTCTACCCTACTGAATGGTTATTTTTCAAAATAATAGAATTTGAAATTTTTTGTCAGCAAAACCTTTGAATTTGGACAGGTCTAAAAATTTTCAAAACAGGAAAGGGTTAATCAACCAACTGTGTATGTGTTAATATCAACAACATTTTGGACCATAAATTAAACATAATGCAACAATTCCATGTATTTGCCATATAAGGCAGACAGACATGTATGAAGTTTCTATTCCATCAGTGGGTCGATAATCGAAGACCTATGTGGGATAGCAGCTGGAGGCTAGGAGAGGATGTGATGGTGGTACTGGTGTGAGAAATACCAGGAATCCGTTGTTAGGTGCTCCAGCCACGTGATATAACTGAAAGATTGTTGAAAGCGGCGTAAAACCCCATTCAAACAAACAAAAATGAAGTTTCTAGTTGTAGGTCAATTAGTTCAAGAGTAAGAGCAAGGAAAATAAAGTCTACAGATAAACAAATGGTACAGCACATAACAAAGTATCTAATAATTTACAGTATGTTCAATTACATGCATACAAATTCCTAAACAAGAGGACCATGATGGTCCTATATCGCTCCCCTGAGAATGATGGCTCAAGGCTTTATAATATATATAAAATATCAAAGCCCTACATTAATTATTTTGGAGCTTTTTTAAAAGAATTTCTTCTTTAATCCTAGGTATATTGAAGATCCTACCATTTAGAGCTAATTTCCAGATTATGGTAATTCTTTGAAGAATTTTGGTGGACGGTCAATAGGCATTGATACATACTAAATAGTAAAGTTCAAGGCCTAATGGTCAATTCAATCTTGCATGTCTGTGTGCACGTTTCAAAGGAATGCCAATGTAAGGTCGACCTGTGCGTAAACGTGCCGAGCGAAGTCTGTTTCTTTTAGTATGAGCACAGACCCGTGTTCCCTTTGCATTTTGGACCAAACCGGCTATACAAGTGTTATTGAGGAAGCGATTACGCCATGAACACATCACGATGTACTTGTCCTCAGGTTGGGTAGTCTTACGTGGCCTGTCTTTGACGGTGCCTAATGGACAATACTTTGTTCTAAGTCTTGAAATGGAACTTTGGCTCACGCCAAAATGTTGAGCCACCTCTTTTATCATCATACCACCAGCCAGCATATGTTCTGTTGGTCTAAATTAAGCCCTGGGCGACGTCCCATTTGAATTTTTTTAAATGTTTTAATGAGTTATCTTGTTATTGATTCTAACCAATAAACTGGGATAGATATTGCGGATATAGACTTCACGTACATGCGGAAGCACGTGCAGAACGTGTTTCAGCAAAATTGCGTCAGACAGCCTTTAGAAGCGAGGAAAACATGCTTAATGCATAATTAGTTAGTTAGCTTTTAAAAATTGCAAATGAGACTGATTTCATTAAGTTTATACATTACGTTGAAAAATAATTTAGGTCGAAAAAAATTGCTAAACTTTTTTCCCTTAGTATATTTTGGTGAAAGGGTAAATAGATATTGATACACGCGAAATATTGAAGCTCTAGGCCTTATTGTTTGGTAGAAGAAGATTATTAAAGATTTCCTTCTTTATTCATATATAAAATCAGGAATCACACAGAAACTGGCAAATTTTCAGTGTAAGGTAGTTCTTTGAAGTATTTTGGTAAAGGTCAATATACATTGATACATACAAAATACCACAGCTCTAGGCCTTAAGGTTTGTGAGAAGAAGAATTTCAAAGATATCCTTCTTTAATTCGATGTTAAATCAGGGATCACTTAGAAAAGGGCTAATTTTCAGAGAACGGTAATTCTTTGAAGTATTTTTGAGAAGGGTTATTACATGATGATTTATATCAAATATCAAAGTTCTATGCCTTATCGTTTGGGAGAAGAAGATTTTCAAAGATTTCAGTAACAGTAAATCTTTAAAGTATTATTGGTAAAGGGTCAATAGATGATGATTCATACCAAATGTCAAGACTCTAAGCCCTATGGTTTGGGAGAAGAAGATTTTCCAATATTTCTATGTAAAATCAGGGATCATTTAGAAAAGGGCTAATTTTCAGTGTACCGTTATTCGGTAGAGGGTCAAATATCAAAGCTCTGGGCCTTATGGTTTGGGAGTAGAAGACTTTCAAGTTTTTTTACTTGGTTGCCATGGCTCAAATTCCATATTTAGTTAAGGAGGAGAAGATTTTTTGTGATTGAGGATGGACGGACAAACACCGGACGATGACTGATCACAATAGCTAACCCAGAGCACTTTATGCTCAGGTAAGCTAAAAATAAACAAAAAAAAAAAACTGAAAAAATTTTCTCTTCTTAAGTTTGTGTGAATTCACAAAAATTACACAATTATGAAAAATTGCAAATACCAGGTACCTAGAATTACAAAACAAGAGGACCATGATGGTTCTATATTGCTCCCCTTAGTATGATGGCTCAAGGCTTTATGATAAATACAAAATATCAAAGCAATACTCCTAATTGTTTTGGAGGAGGAGATTTTTAAAGATTTTCTCCTGTAATCCTTTCCTGGTTTGTAAAATTTTAGATCAGTCCAAATTCAAAGGTTTTGCAGACAAAGATTTAAAGTGTATTTAATTTGAAAAAAAAAAGAGGAACATGATAGTCCAATATCACTCCCCTGAGTATGAGGGCTAAAGGCTTTATGATATATACAAGGTAGAGGGTCAATAGACATTGATACATACAAAATATTAAAGCTCTAGGCATTATGGTTAGTGAGAAGAAGTTTTTCAAAGATTTCCTACTTTATTCGTATGTAATCTGGGCTCTCACAGAAAAGGGCTAATATTCAGAGTACGGTATTTTCTTGAAGTATTTTGGTAAAGGGTCATTAGATGATAACATTTACAAAATATCAAAGCTCTAGGCATAATAATTTGGAGAAGAAGATTTTCAAAGTTTTTCTTCTTTATTTCTAAGAAAAAAATTGGGATTGCACAGAAAAGGGCTAAATTTCAGAGTACGCTATTTCTTTGAAGTAATTTGGTAGAGGGTCATTAGATAATAATATTTACCAAATATCAAATCTCTGGGCATTAAAGTTTGTGAGAAGAAGATTTTCAAAGATTTCCTTCTTTATTTCTAAGAAAAATTTGGATCGCACAGAAAAGGGCTAATCTTTTATAGGACTGTAATTCTTTGAAGTATTTTGGTATCGGGTCAATAGATGATAATTTATACCAAATATCAAAGCTCTTGGCCTTATAGTTTGTGAGAAGAAGATTTTCAATGATTTCCTTCTTTATTCCTATGTAAAATCAGGTATCGCACAGAAACATCAAAGCTCTAGTTGTTATAGTTTGGAAGGAGAAGATTTTCTTTGTTTTTTTACTTTGTTGCCATGGCTTCATGGGTTTCAATTCTTCAAAGTACAAAATGTATTTTGAAAGAGCATGACCTGAGGATCATATCTGTGAAGTTTGGTTGAAATTCCATGGCTAGTTTAGGAGGAGATAATTTTTTTGTAAATTGTGAACGGACAGACTGACAGCTGGACAATGACATATCACAATAGCTCACTCAGAGCACTTTGTTCTCAGGTGAATTAAGAAACCAAATCATAATTATGCATTATGGAAATACTCACTGAGCTGCCGCCAGTAATCTGTTTTAGATAGCCCTGGATTTCACTGCAGTTTTTTTCATTCTCAATCTCCCATACTTCATAATCAGCAGCAGTCAAACCATACTTGCCCAGCGCACTTTTTGCCTTTGTACAGAAAGGACAGTAAGTCTTGGAGAAAACCATCACCTTCTTGCCAGCAATTTTACCATCTACAATTGTTTTAACACTACTCATGGCTGAAAAATATTTGTGATACATTAGGCAAACAGACTTCCTGGTTGTTACTTAACCCTTGTCATGTTGTATAAAATGCATTAAAATCAAAGGGCTGAGAGCACTGATAGAACTTGAGCAATAATCAATATTTCTTTTGAAATTCAATTTCATAACTTCTCTGGTAGGAAAAGTACAAGCAGAAGGTGTAGAACAATATCAGAATGCACTTAAGTGCAGGCTGATCTTTGTATGTAGCCTCCAGCCCAAACCGGAATATTCCAGGTTCAGCATGACAAGGGTTAAGACAAATGTTATAATGAAACTAGCAGAGGTCAAACAGAGGTTGCAGTCTTACAGTAACTACATGTATATAGAAAACTAGAGCCATCATTTAACCCTGGTCATGCTGTATAAATTACCTTACTGAATTGCTGTCAAATCAAAGGGCTGAAAGCACCGATAGAACTTCTTGTTAAAAAATCAATACTTTTTTTAGAAATCAACTTCATAAACAACTCTGGCAGGAAAAGTATAAGCAGAGGGTATAGACTAAGATCAGCCTGCACATCAGTGCAGTCTGATCTTAGTCTACACCTCCTGCCAAAACCGGAATATTCCCGGCTCAGCATGACAAGGGTTAAGATTCAGAAAACTGACCAGTTGTGGCTGTCAATCAAATAAGTTAATCGATGAACGTGTTATTCTAGACAGGAAGTTAACTTTGAATTCCCACTTTAGACCTCATTTATGTAAAGCAATCTTGTTGGTTTGGAGACTTAAACATTGTAACTACAGCTAATTCATGCTGCAGTTACGATGTCTAGGTCACCAACCAACCAATTTTCTGTTTTGTTATATGCTCCTGGCTATAATTTTTTAAAATAAAGCCATTTAAAATGAAAGCGGAACTTATTTTCAATGGGCGTGGCCAATGTAGTTAAGTAGGTGTGGCCAGTGATTGGTCAATTATCAGAAAGACAAGTTTTAACCCATTCCCACTCAATCCCTCCTTATTACTCCCCTCAACGAAAAAGCTTTGGAAAACATTGTGGAAAATGAAGAAATTGCTTGGATCAAGCAATTTCTTCATTATTCACAATGTTTTCTATCCAAAAGGACGAAAAAATTTAAAATTCCATCAACTTGAAATTGTCGTCTGCAGCTCCTTTCAATTTGGACCAGTCTAAAATTCCACTGTGTTGGAATGGGTTAAAGCTTGTGCTTACCATTGGAATTAAGGAGTCATGGACTCCTTGACCATGAAATTCAAGGGTAAAAAAATTAGAGTAATTCAGACATAATTTTTTTTTGTAAATATTGATTCAATAAAATAAATCTCTTTTCATTTCACTAGAACTGCATCACTGAGAATTTCAAGGATCAAAATTCCACGATTTGTCTCTTAGAAATATGTCACCAAGAAGGGGGGTTAAAATGGAGAGCTTGAAAGAACTTTCTAAGGGTCAGAACAGGATATTTTTAAATTTTTAGGGGCAAAACCCTAGTTTATGAGTCAACCACTAGCCTGTGTCCCTAGTTAGCCGCGCAATCTGAAAATAATTTTTGCACTACCAAGTAGTTCTATTCAATCTTAGGTCAATCTTGCTCAAGCAACCACCTCTATTAAGGGACCAGCATCAAAATTCCCCTTAAAAAACAAAAGATTCTTCATGATTGGACGTTTCTGCTAATGTGATAAAATGATCAAAATTAAATCTTATCTTGTCGGATCTCATTAGAATCTTCTCAATGAGACAATTCTAATGAGTTCAATCAGCAAAGCATTAAGCAATGAGAGGCCCATGGGGCCTTATTAGCCACCTGAGTCGAATGAGCGTGAAATAGATACAAGAGGACCATGATGGTTCTAAATCGCTCCCCTGAGTATGATGGTTCATGGCTTTATGATATAAACAAAATAGCAAAGCCCTCTGTCTAATTATTTTGGAGAAGATGTTGAAGGATTTCTCTTTTAATCCTAGGTATATTGATGATCCCACCATATAGCACTTATTTCCTGAATATGGTAATGCTTTGAAGTATAGACATCAATACATACCAAGTATAAAAGCTGTAAGCCTAATGGTTTAGGAGAAGAAGGTTTTCAAAGATATCATTATTTATAAGGGATTGCACAGAAAAGGGCTAATTTTTTTTTTTAGTAATTTGGTAGACGGTCAATATATGATGATATGTAACAAATATCAAAGCCTTATGGTTTGAGAGAAGAAGATTTTTAAAGTTTTCCTTCTTTTATTCTATGTAAAATCAGGGATTGCCAAGGAGAGTGCTAATATTCAGAATATGGTAATTCTTTGAAGTATTTTGGTAAAGGGTCAATAAATGATTATTTGTACAAAATATCAAAGCTCTCGGCCTTATGGTTTGGGAGAAGAAGATTTTTAAAGATTTCCTTCTTTATTTCTATGTAAAATCAGGGATCACAAAGAAAAGGGCTAATATTCAGAATATGGTTATTCTTTGAAGTATTTTGGTAGAGGGTCAATAAATGATTATTTGTACAAAATATCAAAAGTCTAGGCCTTATAGCTTGGGAGAAGAAGATTTTTAAAGTTTTCCTTCTTTTATTCTATGTAAAATCAGGGATTGCCAAGGAGAGTGCTAATATTCAGAATACGGTAAATCTTTGAAGTATTTTGGTAGAGGGTCAATAAATGATTATTTGTACAAAATATCAAAGCTCTCGGCCTTATGGTTTGGGGGAAGAAGATTTTTAAAGATTTCCTTCTTTATTTCTATGTAAAATCAGGGATCACAAAGAAAAGGGCTAATTTTCAGAATACGGTAATTCTTTGAAGTATTTTGGTAGAGGGCCAATTGATAATGATGTATACCAAATATCAAAGCTCTAGGCCCTATGGTTTTGGAGGAGAAGATTTTTAAAGATTTCCTTCTTTCTTTCTATGTAAAATCAGGGATCGCCCAGAAAAGGGCTAATTTTCAGAATAGGGTAATTCTTTGAAGTATTTTGGTAGAGGATCAATAGATGATGATTTGTACCAAATATCTAAGCTCTAGGCCTTACCACTTGGGAGGAGAAGATTTTTTAAGTTTTTTCACTCCGTTGCCATGGCAACCAGAGTTCTTCATGGATTTCAATTCTTTGAAGTATTTTGAAAGAGCATGACCTAAGGATCATTTCTGTGAAGTTTTGTTGAAATTCCATTGTTAGTTTAGGAGGAGAAGATTTTTTTGTAATTGTGAACGGACGGACGGCGGACGATGACCGATCACCATAGCTCCCCCAGAGCACTTCGTGCTCAGGTGAGCTAAAAAGTTCATCAGATGATTTTGTATACCAAATATCAAAGAGGTCCACCTGTTTGGGTAAAGAAGATTTTTAAAGTTTTCACTATACAAGCCTATTTTAAATTTGTGACGTCTAGGAACAGGCTTATTTTGATCCTTGGGCCATAATTTATAAAATCTTGATAGAGTTCCATCAGATGATGCTACACAGCAAATATCAAACCTCTAGTCCTTTCTGTTTGAGAGATGATTTTTAAAGTCTTAACTTTATAAGCCCTTTGTAAAAAATGTGCCATCCTGGAACATGCCATAATTTATACAATCTTGATAGAGTTCCAACTTCCATTAGATGATGCTACACACCAATTATCAAATGCCTTAAGGCCTTGCTGTTTTTGAGAAAAGAAGATTTTTGAAGTTTTCGCCATATAGCCCCTTTGTAAAATTTGTTATGTCATTTGTGGGGCCATAATTTATACAATCTTGATAGAGTTCCATCAGATGATGCTACACATTAAATATCAAAGCTCTAGGCCTTTCTGTTTGAGAGATGATTTTTAAAGTTTTCACTATATAAGCCCATTGTAAAACTCGTGACGTCCGGGAACAGGCTAATTTTATCTTTGGGCCATAACTTAAACAATCTTGATAGAGTTCCATCAGATGATGCTACACACCAAATATCGAAGCCTTTAGGCCTTGCTGTTTTAGAGAAGAAGATTTTTAAAGTTTTCACTATATAACCCCTTTGTAAATCTTGTGATGTCTGGAGACCGGCTAATTTTAACACTGGGGCCATAATTTATATTATCTTGATAGAGGTCCTCCAGATGATACCACCAAGCAAATATCAGAACTGTAGGTCTTTAGGTTTGGTAGAAAAAGATTTTCAAAGTTGTCACTATGTGAGCTTATGTCCCCCCATACCTTTGACCCCCCTAGCACAGCTATTTCTCGACAGATTTTTTTTCAAAAGATGTACCCT
Source organism: Fragum fragum (assembly GCA_946902895.1). Taxonomy (NCBI): domain Eukaryota; kingdom Metazoa; phylum Mollusca; class Bivalvia; order Cardiida; family Cardiidae; genus Fragum; species Fragum fragum. Next base: position 21,753,437 of record OX336370.1, on the reverse strand, counting down.
TTTTTCCCCCCTATGATGCCCCTAGGGGAGATAGCTCCATGCCATGTACAAATCTGGATCATGTTCCCTTGGGGATGCTTCCTGCCAAGTTTGGTGGAAATCCTTCCAAGGGTTCTTAAGAAGAAGTTGAATGTGTAAACTGGATGGTTGTTCCAGGACAACTACTGTCGAGCCCCCAAAGTTTTGTAGGCATCTTGTTCCGGAAAAGCACAATTTTAGTGTTTGACCTTGAGCTTTGACCTTGAACTTGAAGCTATTTAAAAAATCTTTTCAAATGGCACATCTACTCATGATGAAGAATAATTGTGCCAATTTATTTTGAAATCCATCCATAATTGTAGGAGAAATGCTCTTGACAATCACAATTTAACCTTTTCCCGTACAATCACTTGTTTTCACGACCCATAGGTTTTGTATTAAGGAAAACATTGCAGGGAAAGAAGAAATTGCTTGTTACAAGCAATTTCTTCTTTCTCTACAATGTTTTCTACCCTTTACATTGGTTATATTTCAATTTAATTGTGCTTTCAATTTTCGTCTGCTGCCTCTTCCAAATTGGAGTGGTCTAAAATTGTGTTGTATGGGAAAGGGTTAAGTGTATGACCTTGAGCTGTGACTTTGAATTAGAACTATCCGAAAAATCATTTCAAATGGCACATCAACTCATGATGGGGAATAATTGTGCCAAGTTATTTTGAAATCCATCCACAAATTCGGACGGACAGACTACGGACTAACACACCAACGCACATACACTGACTGAAGAATCAATGCAGTCGTAGCGATCTCAGAATGTAAACAAACACAAGTTGAAATCAATAAGAAAAACACAAAATACTCTTTCTAAAGAACATCCCTCAAACTCTCCTTTTGTATAATAATATTAAAAAAGCCCTTATTTGCTTAAGTGACCAAAATTTATTAACTATAGATTCTTTAAACTGATTGTCCTTCCTCGGGGCGCAGATATGCCTTTAACCGGCATCCCAACACAAGAAAATTTCAGACTGGTCCAAATTGAAAGAAGCTGCAAACAACAATTTAAATTTGATGGAATTTTAAATTTGCCAGTATTTTGGGGTAGAAAACATTGTGGATAATGAAGAAATTGCTTGATACAAGCAATTTCTTCATTTTCCACAATGTTTTCCAAATGGGCGTAAAAAGGAGGGCTTGAGTTGGAATGGATTAAAAACCACATTTTACCTGTCCCTTGTGTGGTCTCTTACTTAAAGTGTGACTGTACTTGCAAATAAATAGTTACTTAATCCTTTATTGCACAATCCTTAATTTTGACATGATGTAGAAAAATATCTGTAGACTACATCAATTTGTTACATGCAATTCTTCCTTTGAAACAATGTTGTATATGTATATTTGGTATTCATTTTTTCCATATAAACATGCTTTAAATTGTCAACTTGTTTCACTTTGGATCAGTCTAATATTTTGTTGTCTGGTTATGGGTTAACAAGCATTGTCTTTCTTGTAGTAGATAGTTAAAACTCTTCTTTCATAAGCCAATTATCTACCACCCAAATTTTTTTTAGACAGGTCCAAATTGAAAGAAGTTGCAGAGGAAAATTTAAATTTTAGAGTTTTGAATATCTCTGTCTTTCTTTGTAAAAACAATGTGGAAAATGAAGAAATTGCTTTTTACAAAAAAAAATCTTTGTTTTTAATGATATTTTCTCTAACTCTTTGCTTGACAATTGTAAAAAAGCATGACTGTGTTGAAATGTGTCTTAACCCATTCCCACAAAGATCTGCTTCTTCATGCATATCAAGAAGAAAGCTTGGGAAACATTGTGGAAAATGAAGAAATTAAAAGCAATTTCTTCATTATCCACAATGTTTTCTACAGTAAAAGATAAAGACTTTTAAAATTCCACCAAGTTATACTTGTTGTCTGAAACTTCTTTGAAATTAGATCAGTCTAAATTTAAATTTATTGTTTAGGAATGGGCTATTATAGATAGAAATCCTTAACTGTTTTGTAAAATTTTAGACCCATCCAAATTCAAATGTTTTGCAGATGACAATTTAAAGATGATTTGGAAACTAATAAGTCAATTTGGTAGAAAGTATTGTGGATAAAGAAGGAATTGTTTGTTACAAGTAAATAAAACAAGTAAAAACCAGGGCTTGTACAGGAAAGGGTTAAAAGAGGGTATGTAAGAGTGATATTCAATATAAAACTTTTACAAATGTAAAGAAGTTTAAAAGTGTGTTATATTTAATCCTTTATCAGTTGTTAAAGACCTGGTTCAATACATTAATTTTGTATACACAAGTCAACAGGGGTTAACCCATTTAAAGACGGCAAAATTTTAGACTGGTTCAAAATGAAAGGAGTTGCAGACGACAATTTTAACTTTATGAAATTTTAGATTTTTTCAACTTTCTGGGTAGAAAACATTGTGTAAAATGAAGAAATTGCTAGTGACAAGCAATTTCTTCATTTTCCACAATGTTTTCCAAAGCTCTTTTTCTTGGTGGCGTCTAAAAGTGTCACTGAGTGGGAATGGGTTAAAATAGGAAATTCTAACTATAAGTGGGAGTCATTAACCAATTCACAAATAATGACGCTTTTAGACGCCCCAAGAAATTAAGCTTCTGAAAACATAGTGGAAAAAATGAAGAATCCACAATGTTTTCTACCCTAAAGGTAAAAAAACTCCAAAATTTCATAAGCTTTAAATGTTGTCTGCAATTTGGACCGGTCTAAAACTTTGTCATTTGGTAATGTGGTATTGGTGGATTATTGAGATTTTTCGGTAGATTATCAGTTGATAATTTCAATGAAAAAAAAAAAAGTGAAATTATCAAAATGATAAACTCATTGTTTTGAAAGATCTAGCCAAGCTTTTGCTCATAAAAAAACTACTCAATGAAACCTAAGGATTCAAGGCTCTCAGTTGACTTCATCATGTTGCCATGTAATTTACATGCTAAATGACAGGCTTTTAGAGATTTTGGACAAAACATCCATACCTCCTTAAGTTTAGCTTTACGAGGCAAAAAATAATTCTGATCTATAAATCTAATTAAGTAATAAGAAAAGATTAGTATTCCTCCCACAGGAAAAATTTGAAGAGGGAAATATTAAAGTAGGTAAAGCAAACAAATAATTTCTGGCCCTTGGATTGATTTAACTTGGTTTTCTATTGTTCAAGATAAAACTTAATGCTTAAGGCAAAAATTAGAACTAGAACAATACTTGAAAAGAAAGTAGAATACATAAGATTACCATGTTCTATTTAATGTTAAATCATTACCTGATTACATTCCCACACAATCCTGCTTTTTTACCCCTCTTTTAAGAAATAGCTTTGAAAAACAATGTGGAAAAATAAAGAAATTGCTATATTCAAACAATTTCTTCATTATCCACAATTTTTCTTCCAGAAAAGACATAGAGCAACATATCGTATCATCGGCCGTCGGTAGTAATAGACATTTTTCAACCAGTTCTTTGTTTCAAAGAAATATGAGTTCTTTCAATGTATATGACGTAAAACACAACGTTAGCTTTTTATCTGTCCTGATAGCATTTCAATATACAAATGTATGTGGTTTTAAATTCACAAGAAGAAACCACAAAATATCCAGTTCATAATTTCGTCGCGTAAATGTAAAGGATAAGAACAGTGGCGTTTTGGAAGTGGAGTCACACAAGTTATATCATACTCAATTTGGCATATTTTTAGTTATAAATACGTTTTATATGGAATAATTTTCGTATCCCATATCGAGCGTGTTTTGGACATCCCTATTAAGAATAATTAAGATGTCTGTAACTGCCGACACAATTTATTGGCAGAGGTATTTATCGACAGCCTCAGATATACATAAAAAAAGAACAAGTAATGAGACATATTCCTGCCATAAGATAGGAAAAGGGCGAAGATCATGATATTTTATTAATGCCATCACGGTGGATTTTTATCTAAATGACCATTTTGGATAGTTTACGTTAATTAGTGTGTTGCTGTGGTAAACTGGTAGCAACCAAAACAGAGACACATTGTTACATTAATCATTGGAACAGCAAATATAAACTTGCTGTTGTGTTGGAATTGTACTCCATTTAAACAACGAATGCTCAAGATGACCGTGAATCATATGATTTCCTCGATTTTTTTCAGAATAGTTTTGAACAATTTTACTAAGTCACCCTCCGCTCTCTCTCTCTCTCTCTCTCTCTCTTTCTTGCTTGCTTGCTCTCTCTCCATCGGACACGAGAGAGAAATATGAAATGCCTTTTTATACTTCTACAGAAAACAATCCAATCATGGCAAACTTGTACTGATTCACGTAGCAGATCCTAAAATCATGGTGGTCTTCTTACTATTGATCCATAAGCCTAACCATTGTTTATTAGACTCAAGGACTTTACCAATGGTCAGCTTATAATGCAGAACGGACCAAATTTTGGTAAATCACATTGGCATGACACGGAAATTTGGCATGGTGATAAACTTGGCACATACATCGCACAGATGATTCATTTCTGTAGGTGATTTTTTTTCAGTCAATTAATTAGATGGCTGCAGAGTCCAGACTTTAAGTAAGTCCCGTGTGTTCTCACGATCTCAAGAAGATTTCTACCGAGATTTTAAGAAGACCGTGTGGGACATAGTCAAAAAGCATCAGACTTATTATTAGCATGCCCTGAGCTTGGAATTGTGGATGAAGTAAATTTGTAACTTACTAGTAAACCATGTGATTAAAATAGCTTAGGAATTTCTGGGGCTGTAAAAAGGACATAAGATATAGCAAAAGTTTGATAGAAGACTTTTAAGTTTTCCTTCTTTTTTTCTATGTAAAATCAGGGATTGCACAGAAAAGGCTGATTTACAGAACACAGTAATTTTTTATGTTTTTTGGTAGAGGATAAATAGATGATGATTTGCCATGGATTTCAATGGGACCCTATCGATATACGTAGTTACTCTACTTGATCAGTTACTTCCCTTGAACTCTAGGTAGTTCCGGTCTATATTTGTACACTATTTTTTTATAGGAAGGTACAAGAATACCCTTAAAATTCGATGTTTTTCATCTTATAAAAGATATTGAAATTTTTCTACCTCATTCTTGTTAATGTTTAAGTTCCGTTGTGAATTTATTTGAAAGCTAAATCACTTTAAATGACATAATTATCATAAGTTGGCATGATAGATGTGATCGTCTATTGCCACCTTGTTAGTGAAATAAGCTTATAAACCCATTTCCTCAGGGATAAACTTGCAGATTCGTTTATTCAATAATGTTGAGAAATTTCATAAATCCATAGAGTATATTATATTTTTGTTTGTATACATGCATGCTTATTCCGTATATGTATAAACCGTTTGAGCAATATTGGCACTGACATGGACCGGGTAAGTACATGTGGATCTAATTTTGAATGGTTATAAGAGTTTTTTGTGTGAAACATATTACATTGTACTTAGAACGTAATAATTTGAAAAGGTGAAGAATGTGACTTGTTGCGACCAAAACCCATAACAGCTTTTTTAATCTATACCTTAAAAGTTTATGTCGCCCGCCGATGAAATGCTTTTTCAAGAATTTGAACCAATTTTTTTTATTATTAGAATATGTATTTCAGTAATTGAGAGAAAATGAGAAATAAAAAAGTGGATACAAAAAAGATAAACCGTAAGAAGTGTTTCGAAGATCAAACTAAGACAATCTATTTGAACATGTTTATCCAATATTTAGTCGATACCATATACTTATTACTATATTGAGATATATATTATTCAACAATATTTACTTAGAATTTAAACTTTATTTGTTGCAAAAATAAGAAAAAGGAAATTATTGTAAATGATCATAAACATTTTCTTTCCAGATTTTCCTAAATTAAACATTTTCTCCAAGATTATTCTTAAGTAGAAAAGTTGTAAAATAGATTTTTACGTCTTACATTTATAATCCTTTTTAAAAATAAACAAAATCATATATTCTTTAGAACTACATGTAGATGGATTAGCAAACAACTTCCTTTGTTAATTGTTATAAGGGGACATAAGGTGAAAGTCAATGAAAATAGCCGATCCATTATGAGATATTTCCAATGTATATCCAAAATACCACCCGTGGTCTATTATGCAATCAAAGATATCGATCAGAAGTCGTAAGTTACTTTGATTTAAACAACAGTTCAAGGAAGTACAACGTTCTCTTGTAAAAATGATTTACCATTTAACCCTTTACATAAAAGAATCTCAGAACGAAAGAGGATACAAACAAAATTTATAATAGCCATGTGTACCGTAAATAACGGATCTTTCAAATGTGAAGAAAATCGATGTAAAAGTACTCTTTATCACAATATTTTTGTTCTTGGTTGTTGTTGTTTGGTTTCCCTGTTATAATATGTCTTTATAAGCCAAAGAAGTCAACGCAATGATTCCCTACAAAAGGACACTTTTGCTAATTTTGTTTGAAAATGAGAATTAAAATACGAAAACTAGACAAGAATGAAATTGGTTCATAGGCCGGGAGAGAAAACAAATAAAACATGTCAATGTTGATAGTACCACAACAAATTCATATTCTAAGAGTATAATAAGAGTATTCACTATTTCTCTGTATGAAATTCTAAAAAAAATATCTGATTCTACTCAAAATAGGAGCATTTAGTCTCAGCTCTTATACACTCTATATAGCAAATTTAAACCTGAACTACCCAGTCAAATCAAGGGTGTTAATTAAAGGGCAATTTTTTGGACAACTCCGTATATCGCTAGGGACCCATTCTTTGAAGTATTTTCAAAGAGCATAACCTGAGGATACTTTCTTTGAAGTATTTTCAAAGAGCATAACCTGAGGATACTTTCTTTGAAGTTTTTTTTGAAATTCCATGGTTAGTTTAGGACGAGATGATTTTTTTGTAATTGTGAAGGGACCCACAGATGGACTGAAGGACGGACGCTGGACAATAACAGATCACAATAGCTCACCCAGAGCAGTAGCGTTGTGGTTCTTGTGCACTTCACTTTCCCTTGCTGAGATCTATCTACCAATAAACTTTCAAATACTTTCAGAGATATGGATCTTCATAATAGATGATACTGCCACATTATTATTTCCGGGTCATAAGTTGAAAATACCATCGTTGAGCTAAAGATTCAGGAATATGCTAGCCTGTCATAACTAATCTATCGATATATTGAAGGGTAGAGTAGATGCATGGTATAGGTTTACAAGTCTACAGTAATGTAAAACAAAGAAGTCGCATGACAAAAAACTTATCCTAACTTGTTATAAATAAATATTATCTGTATGGAAGTGTAATTTATGCTTCTGCTTGGCAGAGAGGTTAGCACACACTTACAAATTGAGAAGGACCTAATGCATAGAATCCTACTGTTTCTACCTGTGTTAATGTTTTTTGTTTTTTCAATGTTTTATGAAAACCTAAGTCTTGAAATAAAGAACCCTGATACCTCTTAATTTCCTAACTTATCTAGAAACAATAATGTGATCTTTCACAGATTATGTGATATTAGAGGAGTATTATGCAGAACATTCAATTTTGATTTTCTGGATATAATTAGACGTTAATGAGTTTTCATGAATGATTGATCTCAACTTTACAAATTTGTTCACCTTTGAATTTTTTACAGAACTTTGAAGATCTTGTGTTCCTGTTAAAATATCAATGAAAGTAGTCTTTTTTAAGTTGATTTTTAACCTAATTTCAAGTTGAAAAGCAACATTCTGTCTAAATTTTCAGTGCCGACCAATTACAGTGCTTACAGCACTTTGATTTTTTCCTGGCTTCACAGAGCTCATATTGCTCTAGTAAGAAAACAAAGCATGATACGTGTAATTTATTTATTGGAAATCACCAGCCCAATCGAAATAGCTTGAACTCTCATATTTATTGGAATTAGAACCAATTACATTTACAAACAACTTTCGCTTTCACTTCATGAATCATGGTATGTCTGATACTGATAAAATGATTTTATGAATATCAAATTTGGCAAAGTATTGACGATTTTGAGATAATTTCTAACCACAATTAGGAAAATAAGAGATCTTTTGCAATTGGGAAGTCACTGAAGATTGGCCTCAATTAAAGAAGGAAAAAAAAAAACAAAACATAAAGCAATTTCTCGTTTTACCATTAAATTTTCCAAAGCCAAATAACTTTGGAACGTCAAAAAGCAGTGTTAAATGGGTTAATATAAGTGGCCACTAAGACTAAATATATATACAAATCATCTGCAAAGGTTCATACAATTTCATGTTTATGTCTTCCTTAACCCATTCCAACTCAGTAACACTTTTAGACGCCCCCAAGGAAAAAACTTCGGAAAACATTAAAAGCAATTTCTATGTTTTCCACAGAAAATTGAAAAAATCCAACGTTTCATAAAGTTTAAATTGTGGACTGCAACTTCTTTCAATTTGCACTAGTCTGAAATTTAGCCATCTGGTAATGGGATAGAGTCATCACTTGGTTTAGGTAATGTTAAAAAGAAAATTTTGTCTAGAACCTCTTTCAATTTCAACCAATTTAGTTTTCATAATAGATTAATCAGTTTACAACATGTTTTTATCTGATATTTGTCCAAAACACCGCAATCATGATGCCATGTTTTTAGAATTGACTGCATTTGACTAGGCCTAATTAAAATTAGGTACAGAGATATTAAAGATTGTTGTTTGTTTGCACTTGATTTTAATTTATTAATAGTGGAACTCATTTGTTTTCTATGCAGGACTTGTTAAGTTGTTGATTTTTTTTCTGGGACTGACCTTGCAAGTTCTAGATAAATGTATGTGAGGGACTCACAGATGGCCAAATCTAGATTATTCACTGCTTGATATGAAAGTACAAATCATTGATGCATTTATGCAACTGACTAGATCAATATCACTAATTTGGTCTTATTAACTTCTTATTCTCTGTTAATAAACATTTACTTAGGGAACATAATTCTTTTTAACCCTGTCTTGAGGATGAACCAAGTCTATCAAAATGCCATATCATTAGTTTCAAAATAAAAGCTTACAAGTTTTAAAACAAATGATATAATTATCATTGCATAAATTATAAAAAATCAAAATAGTAGTGGTAATGCCATATATCATATACATAGAGTACTGAATTGATTTTGAAGAAAACAATTAAGTAGTCGATCATTAGTTGATTTATTCTGCTGACTAAAAACCAATAATCAGTTATGATTTGAAACGATTGCCCCCCACTGGAGAAGCAAAAATTGAAATATGTCTCAGGGACACAGAAAATATGGCGAGATCAGGTCTTCAGTAAATCCTAAACATATCAAAACAAGAGGACCATGATGGTCCTATATCCCCTGGGTATGATTGCTCAAGGATTTATGATATAATATTCAAAATATCAAAGCCCTACACCTAATCATTTTGGAGAAGAAGATTTTTTAAAGACTTGCTCATTTAATCCTAGTTATAGTGAAAACCCAACCATTTTGAGCTCGTTTCAAGAGTACTGTAATTCTTTGAAGTAATAAAGAAGAGGGTCAATAAGCATTAATACATACAAAATATCAGTCTCTATTCCTAATTGTTTAGAAGGAGAACATTTTCTATGATATCCTTCTTTATTCCTTTCTAGGATTGCACAGGAAAGGTCTTGTTTTCAGAATACAGAAACTCTATGAAGTATTTTAGTACAGGGTCAATAGGTATTATTACAAACCAATATCAAAGCTCTTGGCTTTATGGTTTGGAAGAAGATTTTTAAATATATTTCCTTCTTTAAATCTTTGTAAAATCAGGAATCGCACAGAAAAAGGCTAATTTTCTGAATACAGTAATTCTTTGAAGCATTTTTGTAGAAGGTCAATAGATGATGATTTGTACCAAATATCAAAGCTCTAGGCCTTACGGCTTGGGAAAACAGATTTATAATCTGTTGCCAAGGGCTATGACACCCACAGTCTTTCCTCCTTGTTGCAATGCTCCATCAGTTATTGGAAGTTGTGCAAATAGTACAAATGCAAGTTTAATACCTGAGTAGACCATAACTATTTATTTATACATCTCAATAAAATTTATCTGCAAAAAAGCCGATATTTCACATATCAAGTCTGGATTTTCTACACCATCGAAAAATCTAAGTTTTTTGGCCATTTTGATTCAAATGGCAGCCATTTTTTCTTTCTGCCAAAATGACAACAAATGAAAATTTTAGTCAAATATTTGGAAGACAATATTTCAAAATAAACAGTTATGAATACAACAAAGGTTTACGAAGGTAACTCAAGGGTCAATGGAATTAAATAGAAAAAATAGAAATATTGACGATTCTGTACCTTTGATGACAAGATTTTATCAATAGTAGGTAAAGGGTCATATGATGAAAGCATAATATAGGAAGTTAAAGGTTAAATGATGTTATTTTGTTACCTACTTCACTTGATTTGTCAAAAAGGAACAAAAACATTGGTACAAGCCAAAAACGGCCTTTAAACAGTTTTCTTCGGTAATCAGAAGGATTAGTTTGATAACCAGCCGTCTTGGTGGTGTCTGCAAAGCATTTTAAGCTTAACCAAAAACAAACAAAACTTAACCATTTTATATCTAAAACGAAAGTAATACCAATATTGCCTACAATATAGATCTCACAACAGAAACAACATTTATTTAGAATCATGTGACAAAAAAAAATCCTAAAATTTGTGATGTTAACCCTTGTCATGCTGAATAAGTCCATTTTTGAATGGCATTAAAATCAAAGGTATGAAAGGACTGGTAGCACTTGTTGTTCAATCATCAATATTTCTTATGAAATTTAATTTCATAAACAACTCTAGCATGAAAAAGACAAACAGGAGGTGTATACTAAGATCAGACTGCACTTATCATTATGTGCAGGCTGATCTTTGTCTATACTTCCTGCCAAAACCGGAATATTTCGGGTTTAGCATGAGAAGGGTTATCCCTTTCCCTTTCAAATACGGGATTTTACGATCCTGTGATTTTATACTTGAGAAAACATTGTGAAAAAAGAAGAAATTGCTTGTAACAAGCAATTTCTCCCTTTTCCACAATATTTTCTATCACATAGGATGGTTTCATTTCAAATGGCATCCAGTTGCCATTGTCGTCTGCAAACTCTTTCAATTTGGACTAGTCTAAAATTTTCAGAAACGGGAAAGGGTTAAGTTAGTGCAGTTAATTAGTCTGGTAACCCATTATGTACAATGCAACAAAATTTTAAACTGGTCCAAATTTAAGGAATTGATGAAATTTATTTTTTTGTTTTTATAGAAGTTGCTTGTTACAACCAGATCACCAAACTTAAAGGTAGGTATTGATGTTTTTTTCATGTCACAGATTATAATTGTTCTTATTCCCCTTCATACACTTTTTTACTAAATATCTTCTAAAGAATAGTTTTGTGAAAATCACAGTAAGTTTATCAGAATAAACTGGAGTATTTCCCTATGTAGCCTACATAGGCTTTTTATTTACTTTTAGATTAAGCCGAGAATGTTGCAGTGAATATTGGGTCATTCACATGTTGCTTATTACCGTTGAAACCCCACATTCAGTTCGAATTTGCTCAAACTAACGTCAATGTTACGTCATCAGGAGTTATGTTTGCTACCCGGTCTTCAATTCTGTACATATCAGTCCAAATCTGGTGTAAGCATTAATACCAATATAGACTTTTAGCCTAGTTTTGCGCTAACCATTTTGTCTGTCATAATTTAGGATGTTGGTTATTTCCCTTGTCAATTTGTTACCTTCCGTTGGGTCATATGCAAATGATGTCATGTGGTGTCCACAAGCAAATTCCGTGATATCTAAAAATAACCTGGAATTCCACTTAATCTTTTCAATATACGCACAAAAAGCCTCTTTAAGCCTATCAGGGAAGCACATTACTGAAAATGTGTAACAAGGAGTAAATATCCAACTAATATGTTCAGTGCATCTCAAATAGATAAATAAAAGCAAATGATCACATAACAAAGAAATATGTGCGATTCTCAGGTTCAGGCCTATTTAAGTTTCGAAATGGTTCAGAACGAAGCGGCCGGTTTTCTCTATACAAAATTACAAGCACAAAAAATATGAAAAGTTTTACAACAAATCTTACTGAGCATCCAATAAAACGTTTAACTATCAATGTTTTAATCTTATGAATTTTACCTGTTATTTTTCTAAGGGAAAGTTCGAAAAATAATATTTGCGTCTTTTAGGTTGCGAAATCCGGAAAAGTTCGCCTGTTGTTGTTGTTGTTGATCAATGACTGTGGACTAGAAGCCTTGCAGTTCCATTTTGTTACACAGGAAAACTAAATATCATTAATATATTTATGCGTTTTAGGTGTTTTCCTTTAAACAAAAAATTAGTAAACAACAAAAACAACAACAAAAATCTAGTTTCTGATAATACAATCGTTGGCGGCAGCAAAAGTAGACAAAGTGTAAAAATAGAGAATTGCATGAACATTTTATCAATTTTTTTTTCTCAAGAAACACACGTCGATCCATGCCGTATCCGTATTGATGACAAAACTACTCCTTTGTTTCCCCAGCATTACATTGCCGGTGGGACTGGACATTACAAACCACTCGTCGAAGTCATCGGTTGTCTGCAGGAGATTGTCTAGTGAATAGGCATATGGTTCTGCATATAAAATTAAGATCATGGTATTTATTTTTTCGCTTGATTTCATAAAATTGTAAGAACTGAAGAGCATTTTTTTTATTTTCATAGAAACACTTACACTTACTTAAGAATCCGCATTGCGTATTCATACAGTATATAAAGTTTCAAACATCAATGAAAAAAAAAAACAACAAAAAACAACAACAACAAAAAAACAACAACAACAAAACACGTTATCTTCATCCGATTTAAACACTTAATCAAAGAATTAGCAAGTATGTACACGCGTTTTGTTCTCATGGCGTCATTCACATTGTTTATAATGTTTTCTGTTATAAAGTACACATTTTCTAGGGGTTTTCTTTAATTATTCCCCAAAACCTGTTCTAACATTGCCTTCAACTCGCCACTCTCATCCAATGCCTTCGTTTCTGAACCTCCTCCGATACATTTACCACCTATAAACACTCTTGGCACCTGAAAGAAAAATCAAAGCGCTAAAAGCGCCGAATGCCTGCGACACGTATACATGAGATATATAACCTGGGCAAAAAAGTTTGGCTTAAACATATTTTATTCATATCAAAATTTCAACAAACAAATACAGTGAGACTACATGATATATAAAAATATTTGATATAAAATGGATTAGAACGGAAGCTTTAGCTTATAAAGTTCTTTTCCATTTGTTCTAGATGGTCATACCTTGAGTCTTCTTTAGTAATTATATTAGAAAAAAAATCTATATCTAACCATGATATATATTTTTAAGAGAAGTCGTGCGAGTGGATGTGCTCTCGTAATAAAAGGTATTCAACATATACGTTTATAAACAATGATGAAAATCATGATCAAGCATATTTTTTTCCTCCTTCGATATAACACCAACATCATATGTCTGGATTAAAGGATATTGTAATAACCATCGGGAATGGTTCTATCTGAAGCAATGAAGAAAGGACAATATGAAAATTTAACCTTCTTAAATCAGAATCTTCTGCTATCCCTGATAAAGGCATTTACTTCTAAGAATAATCTGACATTTTCGTGGTAAGTAAGGCCATCATCACCGTACAACAGAACATCCAGATTAATATTAGAAATATGTGGTAGGGAACGGAGTAACTTGTTTCTTATCGCGGTGTAAAAGTTACGATCAAAGAAAAAGTGTTGACTACTTTCAATTTCACCACATTGACAAAGTGGGGAATCGATCAATTTTTACTAAATAAATCTAAGTTCAAAGCACTACATTTAGTTCGTATTCTAGTATGGATTACTTGAAACTTTCTTTCGCCGACGAAATAAAGTTTATTTGGTATTGGCTTGTCCCTATCAAGATAATTTTTAAATACACTCAAAGATTCCAAATCTCGAATTTCTTGAGGCAAATTATTCCATACGTCAATTGTGGATGGTATAAATGATTTTTTGTACAGTGATGTTTTACAGGGAATACTTTGAAGATTATTAGCTCGCCTTAGGTTATAGTGTGACGTATTATCTATTCTATCAGGGACAAGAGAAGACAAATAATTAGGTGTAAGACCCCGAACCATTTTAAAAAAAACATAATAAGCTTGAGCTTTTTTCTTTTAAATCTCAACGTTTCCCAGCCTACTTCTCTTGTTAGGTTTTCTAATGAGACAATTTTAGTACAACCACTTAAAATTCTTGCAGAATCATTTTGTATTTTGACCAGGTCAGTTTTGAGTTTTTCAGAAATGTTGTCCAAAATAATATCGGCGTATTCTAATATAGGTCTTATAAATGAAAAATATATAGTTTGAAGTGTATTTCGATCGAGCGTGTGTTTTAAAGCCCGCATGGCGTTAACCCTTTTCCATGCTTTTTCCACGGTTATTTTTATGTGTTGATCCCAAGATCCATTATTTGAAATATTAAGCCCCAGATGTTTATGTATATCTACATTGGGTATGACTTCGTTTGACATATTAAGGTCAGGATGTACTGGTTTTGAACGTTTTTTTGATACAATGATAGATTCTGATTATGATGGATTAAATTTCACAAGCCATGCATTAGCCCAGTTTTCAATTTTTTGGATATCTGTTTGTAAAATAGAAGCAGCATGGACAGGGTCCTCAACTATAACAGAGAGACTTGTATCGTAAGCAAAAAGGTTAATTCTAGAGTTGATATCATCAACTATATCATTGATATAAATCAAAAATAATAGAGGGCCTGGAATCGAACCTTGTGGGACCCCTGCATAAATGGGAGACAAAATTGAGTTTGAGCCAGGCAAGACAGCCCTTTGCTGACGGTTAGAAAAATAGTTTGTAAAACATTCAAGTAATTTAGAACTTACACCAGCTTGCCCAAGTTTAAATATCAAGCCTTTATGCCAGACTTTATCAAATGCCTTACTTATGTCGAAAAAAAGAACACGAAATTCAAGGCCGTCATCTAATGCCTTACAAATAGTGTTGTATAAAACCAATAATTGATTGACGGTTGAATATTTTGGAAGGAATCCCGACTGATGAGGAGTAAAGAAGTTGTTGTCCTGAAGAAAATTGAATATATGTTTAAGTACTATTCTTTCAAACGCTTTTTCCATGGTGTTAAGAAGTGATATTGGTCTATAATTTGAGGGTAAAGATGGGTCACCTGACTTGAAAATTGGACAAACATTGGATATTTTCCATGCGATTGGAATAGCTCCTAAGTCTAGTGATTTGTTGAATAAGTCACACAGAGGCTCAGCTAATTGATGTGCACATTCACGTAAAACACGATTACCAATGCCGTCTGGTCCTGATGCTTTATTAATAGGAAGAGATTTTAGAACATCTAGTACCTCTGAACACTGTATATTGATAGAACCAAGATTTACTTCGTCATGTTGAACGTTAGTCGTTGGAATCTTATTAGACGAGTCATCTATTAAAGTTGTAGATGCAAAATAATAATTAAGAATTTTTGCTTTTTCATGATCATCCATGACAAGCTCGTCTTTTGAGATATCAAAAAGAGGTGGTATAGGAGAATTTTGTTTTTGACTAAGTAGGCACTTCAACATTTTCCACCAGTCACTAGATCTAAGTTGACGTGAATTTAATTTACTGGCTATATTCTGAAAGTTGGAATTTTTTGCTTGACGTATCATTGTTACTATTTCATTCCTTGATTTCCTAAAGTTAGACCAATGCTTGGGGTTGTTACTAAATTTTGCTTTCTTATAGGCCCTTTTTCTCTGACGGACTTTTCGTTTAATTGTATTAATCCATAATGGATCTAGAGGCCTAATTAGAACTTCTTTAAAAGGAATGTGTTTTTCTAATAAGTTTTTTAAGTAGGTTAGTTAGTTTCTCTGCGTAATTATCTATATTATCATCGCGTATTGTATTCCAGTTAATTTGGCATAAGTCATGCCTAATTTCATCATAATTTCCTTGGTCATATTTCCAAATTTTTCTTTTGAAGGACTTAATTTGTGGCTTGATAAAATTAAAAACGCCATAAATAGGGCAGTGGTATTTCATGTTATTATCATGCCTAATATCATCATAATTTCCTTGGTCATATTTCCAAATTTTTCTTTTGAAGGACTTAATATGTGGCTTGATAAAAAAATTAAAAACGCCATAAATAGGGCAGTGGTATCTTATGTTATTATCAAGACAAGGATCACCAACAACAGAAGTTAGCAATGATCCTTTTTTTGAGTATATAAGAAGATCTATAAATGAAGATGAATCTTCTGTAAAATGGGTAGGTTCATCGATGGACTGGACAAGACTATACTGATTACACAAGTTTTGTATTTTGTTAAAGTGTGTGGAATTAAATTGATTGAAATTAAGGTCACCAGTAATGATAATATTCGGTATGTAAGCGTCACAAGCCAGTCCGATTAAGTCTTCTATTAATGAGGTATAAGCAGCGTTTGAATTTGGAGGGCGATAAAAAGTTCCGTAAAGAATATGTTTTTTATTACTGAGTTTTATCTCGATCCATATGCATTCAAGTTCAGGCAATTCAAAGTCTAATCTTCTGGTGTAAGATAGATTATTTTTTACATAAATGATAACGCCTCCATATCTATCGCGTATTCTGTCCTTTCTCTCCGGAGATTGAAAAAGTGGAAAAAGTAGTTCGTTGTTTGGACAAGAGTCATTAAGCCAAGTTTCAGAGAATGATACAATATCAAATTGCGAGTACTCTGTATACAATATATCGACTTTGTTTCGTAAGCTTTGTACATTGTAATGAACAGTAGACAAATGATTCAGGAGGCAAATGATTTGGGCAAAAAAGTTTGATAATCGGATTATCGGAGGTATCACTTTCTACCCAAATCTACTGTCAATTATGCGCAGATCTGCCAATTTGTGTGCACAACCTGCCCACAACAATTTTCTTCTTGCTTTGAGGTATTGTAACGTTTCCATTACATATTTATATCGTTGCATACTTTTCAAAAAATGCTTTGAAGGAATCTGATAAAGGCAACCAAGGATCCTTGTTATAAGAAGGTTTTTCAAGTTGACGGACGGAGGGACGACGGACACCACACAATGACAAAAGCCTGTTGGCTTTCAGCCAGTGGAGCTAGAGAGGGAGAGAAATGGTGCGTGTAGCCAGGTTCGAACTAGGAGGCTCTCGCGTGCGATGCGAGTATTCTACATCACAGATCTATTTCGTTATGTAAATATGCGCTTTATAATCTCCAGGTAAAGAGAGCGAGAAAGGGCGGGCGGTCGTTTACCAGGTTTTCATGATTATGTACACCTCTCAAAAGCGATATGCAGGCGTTGCATCCTTTGGGTAGAATACATTAGGTAAATATATATAGACACAAAGTCTGTTTGCAGACAGTGCGAATATGATCCTATGAATGACCAATAAATTTGTCAAACAAAACATTGCAATCGTGCGAAAAATCGACAGCTTTGCTTATCAGCTTATTCCAGCAACTTCTTCTAACCGGACCGTTAAAAAATTGTAACTCTAAAATAAGTAATATTTTTTGGCATAAAACAAAGACCTTATTTTTTATCAACAATATGATTTGATTAATAATTGTCCAATATATTTATATATCTGCTTTCTTTCTGTCCATTCACTCATCATTTTTTGATAATTTTGCCACACAAAAGTAGCCTACTGTACATAAAGCGCCAGCTTTCAATGAGTCATATCCCGCCTTCGTCCTTCTTTCCCCAATCGGGTGTATTAATTTAAACTTGCAGTCAAGTAATTCGCCTTGATCTACTTTCCACGTGGCAGAATATTACATTGACTGCGTTAGATGTTCTTACATTTTTGATTAAACTCTGTGTGGGTTGAAATTTTACCGTGGTAACCTAAGCCTCAGATTGCAACGCAATCTCAGGCTAACCAGACACGAGTGATTGGTTATTTGTACAGGATATAACGACACTGTCAATAGTGGTTCAGTTAAATAAGTTATAGTACGACATTTTATTGAATAGTTGAAAAGGTTTTAACGCGACTTTTAACAGTATTTCAGTCATAACGCGGCGGTTGGAGCACCTAACCATGGATTCCTGGTATTTCTTACACCCGCACTACCACAACATCCTTTTCGAGCCTTCAGCTGCTCATCCAAATTAGACTTACGATTATCCACCCATTGTTGGGAGAACGATGTTTTAATTGCCCACTTACGAAACTTTGAATGTGGCATTTACTGCTATAAGCACAGGTGCTGATGCAAAGTATTACGGATGAGTTTGTTTATCTAAGTGAAAGAGCTAGTCATCACTGACGTCATGGTTTAAGTATGTGGTTGGTCGAAATTTAAAATAAAAGCACTGAAAAGTACTTCAGCTAGCAAAGCATTAATTCGTTCAGTAATCTTCTTTGTCAAACGTTATCATGATAAAGAAACGAGGTTAAAGTAACCAGTGAGTTTACCCATTCCCACGCAATCACCTCTTTTACTCCCCCAAGAAAACAGTTATGGAAAACAATGTGGAAAATGAAGAAATTGCTTGTTACTAGCAATTTGTTTCATTTTCCACATTGCTTTCTTTCCAAAGAAATGAATACATGTATTTTATAATTTTCAACAATTTGAAATTTTCGTCTGCAACTTCTTTGAAGACTCTGATCAGAGTCATTTTGAACACGATGTGCTCTTGGCTAAAATACCTAGGAGATGAACTTGCATGCAGAGTGTGCAATATTCCTGAAATACGTAAGAACTACTTTTTATGGCGTAGGCATTTAACGGATTTAAGCCTCCATTGGCAGTTTTCACTCGTTGAACTTTGAGACGACCTCAAAATTTTGTCTGTTAACTTAGGCTATCAAAGCTGACGCTTTGCTAGCTAAAATCAAAACTTCTTTAATGAACTGTAGGCTTACTGTGTAGAATTATTTTGATCTTATGATTTCAATCGTCCCATTAATTTATGCTTTTGAGTCTCGAGCATGGTTTTCTTATTAATTTTGTTGTATGTTTTGCGGGAAGATATGGCTTTAAGACTGACCGTCCTCACAATGGACGGATCACTCCGAAAGGAAGTGTCAGAGCGTTATTTTGAAAAATTTATAGCAACTAACATGTGACAGAATGATGCTTTTCGACCTAATGGTCGGAACTATAGCTTTATCAAACTGTAGTTACGGCGTTTAAGTCGCCAAACCAGCAAATTGATACACATACACGTCGGCTAATGTTGGAGTTCAAAGTTCATTTTCGGCGTAAATAAATGATTCGATCGGTCGATTGATTCTTTGATTGACAGTCGCGCTCCGCCAATTTGAGACGATTTTTGATTGACACCGGGGTCCATTAATTGCAAATTTACTCAGAGACGTGACAATGTTTTAGGCTAAAGCAAGACAGTAGTGATGCACCACTAGCATGTATAAATGCTGCGAAACAACGTAACTTAAAACCACGCAATCACATCGACCGATGGTAAATTGCAACATAACGGTTAACAAGGACGTTTCACGTTGAACCATTTTCCTTTGACACGCCAAAAACACATTACGGCGGACAAGAAAAAAAATGGACAGACCGGTAACAAATCAATTTGACCTATATTTACAACAATTTTACATGTGCGCTAAGTCAAGACATCGATCAGACCGTTCATCCGCACACTCTGACCAGAGCCTTTAAGAGGCACTCAGTAATAAGATAGCTACAGACTCAAACTTCCTAAAGACAACTTGCCAACATTCTACACGGACTTAGTGGCTGTCCAGGCTGCTCAATGTAATCATCTCAGGGACTAGCGCAAAACTGTCGTGAATATCGTCATGGCGTTTTTGATGAAGTCATAAAAATTCAATGTATTTATGACGCCAAAGGAATTATTAGATGATTAGTTATCTAGGAAAACCTGGCAAATAAAAAATGTCGTTGGTTTATGACGATGAAAAATTTGAATGTTTGGATGACATCACAATGGTAGGATTTGTATTACGCTCCTCTGGAAAAAAAGGTTTTAAATCATTATGGAAAATGATGGAATTGCTTGTTACAAAAAAAAAAAAAAAAAAAAAAAAAATCTTCATTATCATTTCTACCCTAAATACAGATTTTAGAAATTTCTTCAACCAAAAATTGTATTATGGTCTGCAATTTATTTTAATTTTGTTAATGAAGGCAGTCTTTTTGTCAATAAGGTAGGTGTCCCTGGATAGGGTATCGTATATACATATACGACAAAAACAATAATGTAATATTTTTATTTCTGGAAGGAAAAATGTAAACCTTTGTAAACCATTGTTTGCACTGGAAGGCTTGATTATGGTTCGATATTTTGTTTGAAAATTATTTTCACAAATGACCCCGGCATCGAAGAGGCAAACAGGAGGTGTAGAGTAAGACCAGACTACACGTATGTGCAGGCTGATCTTTGTCTATACCTCCTGCCAAAAGAGGGATATTCCGGGTTAAGCATGACAAGGGTTAAGACAGTTATAATCACATCTTATTTACAACGTGTACTTCTAAAAGGTGAAATGAAATTATACAATTACACCCTCAAACGATCCGCCCTCCTCTCTCTCTCTGTTTTTCTCTCTCACCCCCTCCTCTCTCTCTACTCTCTCTTCCCCCTTCTCTCCCATATATCTCTATCTCTCTCGGGTTTCCATTAACCTCTTGAAACGTACTTACGGTTCTAGCTTTTGTGATGGTTTTTAGATAATCCTGTATATCGTCACAGTTGTTTGCGTGGTCAATGTACCATTCTTCGTAGTCGTCTTTGGGCAGATTATATTTTGCCAAAACTTCTCTAGCCTTCTTGGAATGCGGACACCAGCTTTTGCTGAACACCATTACTTTCTTGCTTGCTATTTTCTCATCAACCATCTTTTTTGCGCTATCCATTCTGAAAAAGAATTCATTTTCAGCTGTGTCTAACGAAATTGTGGAATACGAATGACTGAATTATTTGTTTAACCCACTCCAACACAGTGGAATTTTAGACCGGTCCAAATTGAAAGGAGCTGCAGACGACAATTTCAAGTTGATGAAATTTTATTTTTTTTTTCGTCTTTTTGGATAGAAAACATTGTGGATAATGAAGAAATTGCTTGATCCAAGCAATTTCTTCATCTTCAACAGTGTTTTCAAAAGCTTTTTCGTTGAGGGGCGTAAAAAGGAGGGATTGAGTGGGAATAGGTTAAGTTCTCATAAGTCCATTGATATAAATGAGTTTCGTTTTCACGGTAGACTGCTACTGCTGCGGACTTTAACAAAGTCGGCTTTTTTATATGTTTCTGAAACCTAGATAAGAATAATTTGCCAACTGCCGAAAAATACACTCAAACGAATCTTGTCTTTACGGTAATCTGATAGGCTGAAAGTTGGTTTTTGAGGTTATATAAGAAACGTCTAGCGGAATTCCAGGTTACTTTCAGATATCACGGAATTCGTTTATCGACACCGCATGACCTCATTTGCATATGACTCAAGGTCAACAGGAGAGAACAAAGTGACAAGGGAAGCAACCAAAGAACTAAATTATGTCACATCAAGTGGTTAGCACAAAATAACGGCAAGTGTCTGTGTAAATATTAACTCTGACAACAGTTTTTACAGAACTGAAGACCGGCTAGCGAACACAACTCCTGGTGACGTAACGATGACGCTGGTTTGAGCAAATTCAAAACTCTGGATTCTAGCGGTTATATGCACCGCTTGAATACCCAGTATTCTTCGCAACTATCTCGGCTTATTCTTAAAGTAGACTTTATAACAGCCAACTTAGGCTATTTGGGAAATACCCTTGAATATTCTGATAAACGACCACTTAATTTTGCAAAACTACTTTCAGATTATTTTAATGAAATAGTGTAGACGAGGGAATAAGAAAAATAAAAATTCCGTGACATACTTACCTTTAACCTATTCTAACACAACGAAATCCTAGACTGGTCCAAAATGAAAGAAGTTGTAGATGATGATTTCAATTTGATGGAATTTAATTTTTTCGGTCTATTTGGATAGAAACCATGGTGGAAATGAAGAAATTGCTTGATACAAGCAATTTCTTCATTTTCCACCATGTTTTCCAGAGCTTTTCTCTTATGGAGCGTAAAAAGGTGTGTTGGAATGGGTTTAAAAAGTTATTACCAGATAATATAATTTTATACTAGTCAAAATTGAAAGAAGTTGCAGACGACAATTATTAGTAAGAAGAAGTTTGAAAATCTTTGTCTTTTGATGAAGAAAACATTATGGAAAATGAAGAAATCGCTTCTAACAAGCAATTTCTTCATTTTCCACAATGTTTCCCAAAGCTTATTTCTCAAGGGGCGGGATTGTGTTGGAATGGGTTAAGTCAATTAATATCACATTGAAAAAAGGATAATAAAGATAATACAAATATCATTAGATACACTACCACTGCTGCTGTTACTACAACTACCACTAGTAATAATGATGATAATATTCTACACGCAATAAATATATTGTTATTAATTTTGTTATATTTCTGTAAAAAAAGGGTGCCATACCTTGATCACGAAATAGTAAGCCAACAACCTAAGCATGGGGTGTTCAAGCGATCTTTGACAAAAACAGATTAAAAAGAATTGCACAATATTACTCAAATTACACTGCATGTGTAAGAGCGACTCTTTACCCTAAACCCTTTACTGTTTTACAAAATGTGTTCAAATTGAAACTAGGTATATTTCAATAAGAAACCATCAAATATGATAAAATATATTGCGGGAAAAGACGACGTTGTACGTAAAATTAGGGATTAAGCAGGAAAGGGTTACAGGAGTCGTCTCCTTACCCGTTTGGTGCTGAGCCCGGACTATTGGTGGTAATGCTAAAGATCTGTCTGCTTATGTATGCACATTTTAAAATCAAATATCAATCCACAATTTGTACTTCCAGTAGTTTGCTTTAATGCATTGTCCTATTGAGGATTTCATTCAGCATGAACGCCTCCCACCGAATTCTGAACACCCTACCCCCGACCCAACCATAAAAAACCACCACCACAACAACAATAAAACTAGCTCACCAAAATATTCATTCAAACCGCTACACACAATACATGTTTGATAACATTCCCTACGCATACATATACATGTATTTTTTATATCTTTTGTTTTAAAGAATTTGGAATTATCAAGGATGGACATACCCAATTTTTTTACGATAAGAACCAGCGCTTTACACTCTAGCTCTCTTTGTTTAACACATTCCTGTATAATCTCTGATTTTGCGTCACTTTGATATTATGCATGAGCAAATATTGTGGAAAAAGAAGAAATTGCTTGTAACAAGCAATTTTTTCTTTTTCCTCAATATATATTTTTTTTCATTTGGGATGATTACTTTTTTAATTGTACCAACTTCGTTATGTCATCTGCTGTCCCTTTGAATTAAAACAAGTCTTAAATTTTGAAAAAAATCGCAGGGTTAGGCCAAATTAAAGAGCCTTGGACGTGTCTGAAAAATAAAAGTATCGCGCGATAATGGTTTAACCACTCCGTTACGCAAGATTCATAACATGGGTCAAATTACAACTAAGATTGCCAAAAGCGACAACACACGGGACGGCAAAAAATCGGTCCTTTAAACCATTGCTGGACGACAAAATTGAGACTGGTCCAAATTCAAAGAAATTGCAAAAATAAGTTTTTGTTGATGATTTCAATATTTTTATTATTTATTGAGGATGAAAATATTTCTTCATTGTCCACATTATTTTTCAAATCTTTTTTTTTCTTGTGACCAAAAAACATTATAATGTGGAAATGGCTTCTTAATGCGATCGAGAAAATAGTTTGTGTAAAGAAAAGAATGATGTAAAAGGAGAAATTGAAATATATAGATTGCCCAGAGGACTATTGATTTGGTAATTAGTGGATCGTCGAAGTCAATAATAATAAAGATGATAAAAATAACAAATATTATTTAATGAAGAATGTCTAATGGATGCTGTTAACCTTCGTTTTTATCAATCATTCTTGCTGGTTTGGCAACTTAAAGGTCCCGTTTCAAGCTGAAGTTTCGACTTTTAGGACGCAAATTTCACCTTTTTTTACATGCTACCACACATCTTGCAAAATGAAGCCGTTTAATATTGAAGTAGAACTTCTTGTCAGATCACTGTGGGTGAGGTTAACGATAAGATAATTAGTCTATTTCAACCACCATTTTTAGGAGAATTTAAAAAAGCACCGAAAAAGGTGACGAAAAGAGTGACCTATCATGCGAGAAGGGACCTACTTGATGCGCAAAAACTAAGATCCTGGTCCGACTGCTCAGTCGCGAAGCTGCACGTAGAACGGTCCTTCTAATTTCATTTTCAAAATTCGATTCCTAACCGTACTGGGTTAAAATTGATAAGTCTCTGGGTCAGCGGGAAACAGTTGTAACTGCCTATATGTTTATGCACAGTTACAACTGTTTCACACTGATGCCGCGATATCTGTTGAAATTGACAGATAACCGCTAATAATCAAAATATCGATTGACTAACCATTTCATTCATTTAGATCGGATGTTGAGTGTCATACTTTTTCCGCATGTCAAACTTTATCATATTTTTTAGCCGATCTCATGCAGATTTATGTCAAACAGTCATACGGGCTTTTCCTTGATTTTTATTGCAGAATTTAAGGAACAAGTTAAAGAAGGGTCATCACAGAACAATGGGGTTTAGGAGATGCTACTGACAAATCGTGACTGTCAATCAAAGTAAAAATCGACCAATCAAATAATTCATTTGGAAATTTGAACTCCGACATAGGCTGCCATTCATGTGAATCATTTATGTTAGCTGAGCGACTTAGACGTCATAACTACAGCTCGACCCTTCCCCACCCACCTAATTGGTCACGTTGTGCTTCTAATAGATTGGCAGTTTTGCAGAGCTAGAACTTATTTGGCTTTTTTGCACTCAACACACCCTTGGCCTAGTTTTTTCCCGTCTAGAGTTTCTGATGGCAGACACAAGTAACCCTTTAAGATATATGACACTCTAAGCCCTCGCATGTCAGGTATAAACTTTGCACTACTCAATGATAAAATGAGAATATTAAAGGCAAGATATAGAAACTCTGCCTGGGGCAAAATTTGACCGAATTTACCCCATGACTGGTTCTATTTACCGGTGCTTTCTACATATAGCTTGCCCCCAAACGCCAAGAGTTGATCGTAGCTACATCTCGAATAAGTCTAAATGAGTAGGTTTTTGCGGTTATGTGTATTCGTTTAACAGTATTTCAATTATATCAGGCGGCCGGTGCACATAATCATGGTTTCCAGTCATTTCCCACACCAGTACCCAACCATGAAATTCTATCCAAACCACCAGCTGCTCTTCATATTTAGGCACACTGCTTGTCATTCGATCATTGGTGAAAGACAAATAATACTTAGTGCGAGGAATTGTCAATTATTGGAAAGATAGTTGGACTTCGAACTCACGATCAGAGAATTGAGAACACAGTTAGTTACCGACGGGGCTAACCGGATCGCTATAAGCATGTATCACCTTTTTTGTTTAAAAAATGAGCTTATTCGATAGATTCTCATCTCATTTTTTCATTGATTGACTGGTGTTTAAGAAGAATCGACACCTACGGTATTTTGGCGAGCAATAAATTTGAGGGTAGTATGACAGCATACAATATTGAATGAGGAATAAACAAACAAACAAACAAACAAACAAACAAAAAAGACAACATGACGACCCTTTGTCTCCTCTTACGACTGTTTGTTAGGCCTGGTGAAATGGGAGGTATGACAGGATTAGTTCTACAGTGTTTTATTCGTATACCCCATTTAACCACACGAAGTATCACAGGCTTATTTTTTTCATTGCAAAGCTTACTTACATCTAAATAAATATATAAGCTTTAGAATAGCAAAGACCCATCTGTTCCATTTGACAGACTGCTAGCCACGTTCGTTGAGCTCCTTCAAGAAGTTCCACCTAGATATCCAGCCGCCTTATTTGGCAGTAACTTGTAATAACTGAGTAAGTGATTGGTTTGGCGATTTAATCGTCGTAACTACAGCTTATTCGTTCAAATCGCAAAACAAACAAAGCTGCGTCACATAAATTTCGGCTATTGTTGGAGTTCAAAGTTCACTTCCGGTCTAAACGAATGATTCTTTGATTGACAATCGCAAACCGTCAATCAAGCAGTTACGAAAAAAAAGGTCGTTTGTTTCTGATATTCTTGTAACTCTGTACTTGAATCTAAAAAACATATCTAGATTATCATTAACATGTTCAAAGTACGTCAGCACGAATCACTGCAACCTCCTGGTCATGAGCAAATACCTCCGCTGTTCCAAGACTTTCAAATGCTCCAAATATGTAAGTGTACTACGTACCTGTCACCTGACCTTCAGTTGTGACCTTGAACTTGGGTGTTATGTCACAGAACTTTACGGATGGCTTAGTAATCATCAATGGCAACAACTGTGCAAAGTTACTTTGTAAGCCAATGTAGAAGACATGGTACGGACAAAAACACCCCACTCACCCACTCTCACATGGACAGTAGTAAATCTATATGTGCGTCACAATTTCTTGGCGAGGGCATAAAAAGGAATGCTATGATGCAGTAGTTATTCAAAATCTTGCACTTGATTCTCGCTGGGTAGAAAATTGCAATAGACCTACAGTCTCGTGAAATATCAAAGTTTTCATACGCAGCATGCATTCAATACAAGGTTTTGTATCACAATTTTGAGTAATATTTCTTATGCGTCGGTGCTACCCTTTCATTTAATTTGATTCATATTTTGCTGTGATATATAAATGACAAATCGTAGTTGTCAAAGAATCCATCAACCAAATTCCTTTACACTGGAAGTGAACTTTTTTGATGGTTTGGCGATTTATACGTCATAGCTACAGCTTGTGTTCGCCAATCAACTAATTTACTTCTTTAACATGCAACTGGCCATTGGAGGATAAACGCTGTGAAATTGAAATCAAATGAACTAAATTGAATTCACAAACGGGTACTATTTCGTAATTGAAAAAAAACCCAACAACAACAACAACAACAAAACCAAACAAACCCCACACACAAACTGTTTCGTATGATTTTTTTTGTGTCTGTTTTTGAATTGATAAGAAAAACGGGGCAACGCTGTGTTAATGTATGAGAAAATCAAATCTTTTCCGCCACACGGTTTGCGAGAGGGGTAGAAATTTTGAAAAAAAAAGTTAATTCCAAGTCACAAATGCCTAGATTTATTGTCTTGTCGATCACTCGACAAATTTAAAGAGTCGAAGATTTTCTGGCGAGTTCGTTGTTATGCAGCTAAATCAAACTCAGCCAATGCCATCATTTTCAAATATCACAGGGTCGACAGAGATTGAGATTTGATGCCTAGCTTGTTACAAGTAATTTCTTCTTTTCCTACAGCTTTTTCTCTAGTTTAAAATCGTGTAACCGTGAAAACAAGTAATTTGTTGGAAAAGGTAAATGTGCTACAATGCCTAGCTGAGATATGGTCCATAGTTTTATTTGAGCGGGGCTGAGGTACGCTTTTTTATATATCTAATCATCATTTGGTAGCAATTGAGAATACCTCGAAATAAATCATTCAAACCAAAGCCTTTTCTAAAAATAGATGAACGAAAGATACTGTTGGCTTGTGTTATGTTCTAGCAATCGTATTATAGCTACATCTATTTATGGTAACATTACGTATGGTCCCTGTTATTTTAATTAATACCATGTCCGGTCCTGGATAGTCTGAGTTTGTTAATAAAGCAGTGAACACCATCTTGTGTCTTTATATATTTACTCCGAATTCTACCCATAGGATATAACATCTGGCGACGAGGATTAAAAAGGATGAACTCATTGCGTTATAAAGTGGATGGATAACGAATCTTTATACATGTAGTGATGGCGCTTAATAATTTACCAAACTTTCCGTCATTTGAGGTGGACACGGATAAGTCCAACTGTGGAACAAGGTGGGAAAAATGGGTTTCCAGGCTAGAAAACTTATTTGTCGGACTAAACATTACAGAGGAGGCACAAATGAGAGCTCTACTTCTGCACTATGCTGGAGAAAAGGTGTTCGATATTTACGAGGCAGAAAAAGGGGATGACGACGGCACAACGTATGATGGGACTAAAGGCGTCCTAGATGCATATTTCTCGCCTCAAAAGAACGTTCAAATGGAAATTTATACGTTCAGGTGCCACAAACAACAAGAATATCAATCTTTGGATGAATTTGTCATGGAACTGAGGACATTGGCCAAAAACTGTGAATTCGAAAATGTAGATAAGGAAATCTTACAACAAGTTATTCAAAACTGTCGCTCGAATCAATTACGGAGAAGGGCATTAAGGGAGCCTGATAAAGGATTACAAGCCATTTTGACTATGGGAAGAATGTTAGAATTATCGGAGAAACAAGCTTCTGAAATGGAGTTAGAAAGGAATAACGTTAACTCTGTTAATCGAAGTAAAGGAAATTTTCGTAAGAGGTCCCCGAAATATCAGACGACATCAAATTCCAAAAAAGGACAACGGACAACGCCTAAACCTAGGTCACGTGATGATGCCGCAAGCCTATGTAGGAAATGTGGGTATGAATTCCCGCATGTTACAACGCCCTGTCCGGCTAAAGGGAAGACCTGCAATCTATGTAAAAAGTTGAATCATTTTGCTCGCTGCTGCAGGAGTCGTGGGAAAAAGGTAAATGAGGTGACAGACTCAGAACTACAGTCAGGTTCAGAAGATGAGTTCAATTATAATATAACGGTCAAGAGTGTTGGTAACTCAAAGTCACCCAAAACGGAAATTAAACTGAACGGTTCACAGATTAAAGCAACCATAGACACAGGATCAAGTGTAAACATAATTGACGAAAAAACCTTTGTTGCTATAGATAAGCCAAAGCTACAAACTAGACGCTTACCAAGACTGATTCCATATGGTGGTGGCCGAAATCTCAAAGTTCTCGGAAGTTGTGAACTAACGATAGAGAAAAATGACAAAATAATGGTGGACAAATTCTTTCTGGTAAAGGGAAATTATGGTACTTTGTTAGGTTACGAGACAGCCAGTGCTCTCGGAGTTGTGAAAATCGTTCAACCCATAAATACATCAGACTCTATCGAAGCAAAATACCCCGGAATATACAAAGGAATTGGAAAACTAAAGGGGCAAACAGTGACGTTGCACATCAATAAGGAAATTAAACCAGTTGCCCAGAAAAATCGCAGGACTCCTTTTCACATGAGGGGTAAAGTTGAGAAGGAAATTAAAAAGCTCTTGGATGACGACATAATTGAAGAAGTACATAATCAATCGACGCCATGGGTCTCTGCCATTGTGACCCCGCCGAAGAAAAATGGAGATGTTCGTATTTGTATCGATATGCGCGAGGCTAACAAGGCTATCGAAAGGGAAAGACATCCTATGCCGACGATCGACGATCTAATTCATGACCTAAATGGAGCTACGGTCTTCAGTAAGCTCGATCTTGCATCGGGATATAATCAATTGGTCTTAGACGAGGAATCAAGACCAATTACTACATTCACTACGCATCTCGGATTATTCAGATATAAACGTCTAAATTTTGGAACAAATTCAGCGTCAGAGGTTTTCCAGAAAACAATTAGTTCGGTAATACAAGGCATAAACGGTTCGAAGAATATCTCAGATGACATTCTTGTGTATGGGAAATCGAAAAAAGAACATGATATTGCTCTTGATAGGGTATTCAAGGCATTACACGACAGTGGTCTAACATTAAATAAAAGGAAGTGTGAATTCAACAAACCTAACGTAACGTTCTTTGGAGTGGTCTTCGGAGGTTCCGGAATATCTCCTGATCCGCTAAAGGTAGAGGCAATTAGAAAAATGGAACCCCCAATGAACGTGTCGGAACTACGTAGTTTTTTAGGCATGACTGCTTACTGCTCAAGGTTCATAAAGGATTACGCTTCTGTCACGGAACCATTAAGGAAACTAACGCGGAAAGACGTCGGATGGACGTGGAAAGACAACCAACAAAATGCATTCGATAAACTGAAAAATGAACTCTCGAGTGAAACTGTCATCACATATTATGATCCAAATCGGAATATTGAAGTTATCACAGATGCTTCACCAATAGGGTTGTCAGGAATTTTGACCCAAGAAGGTAAAGTCGTAGCTTACGCTAGTCGCGCGTTGACACAAACTGAAACGAGATATAGTCAAACTGAAAGAGAGGCACTTGCAATCGTATGGACCTGTGAACATTTCAGTATGTACTTAAAGGGTGCGCCATGCTTTACAGTTGTTACTGATCATAAGCCACTGACGACAATTTGGACAAACAAACAACCGCCGTTACGTATTGAACGTTGGGGATTACGTTTACAACCGTTCAAGTTGAAAATAGAATATAGACCGGGAAGAGACAATCCATCAGATTATATTTCCCGTCACCCTTTGAAAACTGACCAGGATGCTAGAAATCTTGCCGAGGAATACGTAGCATTTGTATGTGAGGAATCGGTTCCAAATGCTATGACAATGGATGAAATAAAAAGTGCGTCAATCAATGACCAAACAATACGACAGGCAATCGAATACACTAAAAGTGGAAAATGGCATGAACTAAAAACTCTAGGGTTCAATGAGGAAATAGACATTGAAGATCTACTTTCTTTACGAAATGTCAAAGACGAACTTACTATTCATTGTGACTCGGTTCTTCTGAAGAACGACAAAATCGTTATGCCGAAATCGCTACGAGCAAAAGCAATCAAATTAGGCCACGAAGGACACCAAGGATTGGCCCGAACAAAAAGTTTTATACGCTCAAAGGTCTGGTTTCCAAATCTAAACGCAGAAATAGAGAAGGCGATTCAAGGATGTATCCCATGCCAGGCGAATACCAAGGAAGCGAAACCAAGAGAGCCACTCAGAATGTCAGAAATGCCGTCTGGTCCTTGGCAAAACCTAAGTGCTGATTTCTGTGGTCCATTGGATACAGGGGAATATCTTTTGGTGATTATTGATGAATATTCGCGATATCCAGTAGTGGAAATAGTGAAATCAGTGTCAGCAAATTCTATCATTCCGGTAATTGATAAGGTTTTATCAATGTTCGGCGTGCCGGTAGTGATTAAAACGGATAATGGCAGTCCGTTTAATAGCCATCAGTTTAGAAAGTATGCTAAGAATATGGGTTTTGTGCATAGGAAAATTACACCGTTATGGCCAAGAGCAAATGCTCAGGCAGAATCATTTAATAAGCCTTTAATGAAAAGTGTAAGATCTGCAAAATTAGAAGGGAAATATTGGAAAGAAGAATTGTTTAAATTTCTCAGACAATACAGAGCAACACCTCATACTGTAACTGGTTACTCTCCTTTTCGTTTGTTGTTTCAGCGTGGGGCAAAAACTCGTTTGCCTGATGCAGTTGTAACCAACGAAAATAGGGTTGTTGATGAAAATGCAAGGCAAAATGATGAAAAGAGTAAATCGTACAGCAAATCGTACCAAGATAACAAAAATCGAGCAGTCGAAAAAAAAATTGATATTGGAGACAAGGTTTTACTCTGTACTGGCGATAAATCAAAAATGAAAACAAATTACAAACCTATTCCATACACGGTCGTAAAGAAAAAGGGTCCAATGCTTACGGTTGAAAATAATGGTCATATGGTTACTAGAAATTCGTCTTACATGAAAAGGATATCTGATAATCTCTTAGGTTCGAAACAGTTCATAGTAGAGGAGAATGACTTAAATGACTTGGTGGAAGATAATTGGTCAGATAAGAATTCAAACATTGTGAATGATAAAAACCCGGTTCAGATACAAGAAAGACCAA
The DNA here is from genome assembly GCA_946902895.1 of Fragum fragum. Taxonomy (NCBI): domain Eukaryota; kingdom Metazoa; phylum Mollusca; class Bivalvia; order Cardiida; family Cardiidae; genus Fragum; species Fragum fragum. The sequence goes on along the minus strand of OX336370.1, from coordinate 21,721,495 downwards.
GGCGTGATCGACGTGCGCCAAAATACCTGGACGATTATGTGTGGAAAGGGAAACGTTAAAAGACAGACTTTAATTAGTGTAGAAATAGAGAATGAAAACAACTTTTACATTTTGGTTTCAAAAAGTTTCATGAAATGATTGGGTAAAGAGCTAACTCTCACTTTGACTCATTTCATTTATATTCTACAGTACGTTCATTTGACTGTTCTGAAATTGGGACATTTTCAAAAAATAATGAGTAAATGGATGGAAAGAATGAAATTATACGATATATTTAACAATTATTAATCATGTATACTCGTATCATATTGTTAAGGAAAAAATAAGGTGTTTGTTTCACTGCGAAAGAAATATTATATATTTAAGAGGTACAGTTAGTAAATGGTCCGGTAAGAAGAAATTGCTGTATATAGCTGATAAGCGAAGCCGTTGGTTTTACTCACGATTGGAATGTGTTTATCAAATTAATGGGTCATTCATGAGATCATATTCGCATTGTCTGCAAAAAGTTGGGTCGTGCTCGGATTTTACAGCACAGTTCAAAAAGTCTGTTCCACATATTAAATGTGAAAATGCTGGTAAAAAGTATGTTTACCGTCATTTTCAACGTTCATGTAACTGTCTAAAATTAAGTTAAAACTTAATCTAACTTGGGGATGGATGTTATGTTCTAGCAATCGTATTATAGCTACATCTATTTATGGTAACATTACGTATGGTCCCTGTTATTTTAATTAATACCATGTCCGGTCCTGGATAGTCTGAGTTTGTTAATAAAGCAGTGAACACCATCTTGTGTCTTTATATATTTACTCCGAATTCTACCCATAGGATATAACAGCTTGAAATCCCACATTCGTAATATAAGCTACCAGCAGCTTCTAGTCTGACCTAAGATAGGGTCTCCAAACCATTTCCTATACTCACAAGGGTTTATTCATTCTAAATTTTCAAAATTAGAGAAATATTATTGCAAGGAAAATAGAAATTTATACTATCCCAAACGCTATTTTCCATCAATAACTACATCATCTGTAACAACCTTTAACTCAACCCCTTTCGGTTATGGTAACATTTCTGTATAAATTGAATATCCTCTGCAAATAGTTTTTGAATTGAAGAAAAGAAAAAAATCTACAGACAGACGGACAGATGGGCAAGTAGACGTGGTGGAAATAGTATACCCCATAATTTTCGTAGTTTGATTAAATACATAAGATCCAGTAAATTGACCAATTGTTGGCCCCGCCTACTTAACTCCGGCAGGAATTTCCGTGTCCATTTTTTACGGCGTTATTTTGCAAACATTATGGCCAGTAACATGTAACAAAAAGGTAAAATGGATGGTTGGTGACCTAAACGCCGTAACTACAGCTTGAATAAGTAACTACGCAGTGACGCCTATATAATCCGCTCCTATCACTTACACTACAGGTAAGGTACAATTATAATGTTTTATGCCCCCGCATCGAAAGATCGGGGGCATATTGTTTTACCGTTGTCCGTCTTTCTTTCCGTCTTTCCATCTGTCTGTCTGTCTGTAAAACTTAACAAAAAAACTTAACATTGTCAATTACTACCAGCCTATTCAAGATACAACGCTCATATTTGGCATGGTGATACATCCCCATTATCGCATCTCCTCATGTCAAGGTCAAGGTCATGTGATAAGGTCAAGGTCACACGCCATTTAGTCCTGTTGCGGGGTATTGTGTTTCACAAACACACCTTGTTATTGCACGTATTTATACAATGACTGAAATCAATGACTTTTTTAAGTGAATTAAGCTACGAAACGCTTTTCACGCGTCTAACACTTCATAGTACAACATAACTTAAAGTGTTTGCAGTCGATAAAGTATCATCTACTGACTTCTAAAATAAGATCTATTTCTAGTTTGTCTTCAGATGTGAAAAAAAGTCATGAAATCGAGGGGGGAATATTTGTGTTAATTGGGGGAAAAATCTTAAGCGAAGTGAAAAAATAACCAAAACAAAACTAACCAATAAACAAGTTTCTATTGTCAATGAGATAGTAAAATCAAGTCTGTCAAAACTTTGAAGAAATGTTTCTTTCCTTATGAATACTTTGTGCTTTTTTAAAAATATTTGAACATTATTTAAAACCCATTGGCTCCACCCGTTTCCACACATTGACACCCTTTGTTTTCTACCCAAATTTGAAAAATCTAATATTTCATAACCTTTGTCTGTAAATTCTTTCAATTTTGAACAGTCTAAACTTTTCTGGTGGGTTAAAAGTGGTAAATGAAATGCAATTGGACTTGTTTATTGTGTAGTTTAGGATAAGCTCATTTTTACGGCATGCTACCATAATGATATACAACACCTGTTCAAAATATATGCAAGGTACATATATTACTTACAAGGCTCACTAGAACGAATGCTACAAATACCTTAACAAAGTTTTTACCTTGCATTTGGGTATGGCCTCTTCATCCTCACTACCCCAGTCGGATCTAACGTGTATCTACCGGTCGAAATCGGCTGCACGATGAACCAAACTTCGTTGACGCAGTAAAAACACAACACGATCTTAGAGCTTTTCTTGTCAAAAGCATTTTGAAGATTTTTAAGATCGGACCGGATGTAGCGATAAATAAGAGGCCTTTGGTAAGCGGACGATAGAAAAGTTATATATAGAGGTCATTTCGATCCAGTACTTTTGTGTCAAGTGCAAAATTAAAGACAAGTGAATGTAACAGAAAGGTAAAATAGAAGTTTGTCGACCTTAATATCGTAACTACAGCTTGAAAAAGCTGTAGTTACGTCGTTTTAGTCACCATACCAAAAAACAAACAAACAAAAAAGATTAACAAAAAGGGCGACCAATGTCGGAGATCAAAACTCATTTCTTATCTCATTGAATTATTGAATTATTGCATTGGTCGACTGGATAATTGATTGACAGTCGCGATTTGTCAATTGGACGAAACAATATAGAAGCGATGTTTTTATCGTTAATCCATCAATGCCAATATCTTTGAGTAATACTTTTAAAATTTGATTATTACTAATATCACTTTATTATAAAAGTAATGCAGTTATGAATATTGTGCTTATTGTTTAGTTAACCTGTACGTCATTTCTATGCTATACTTATTTCGCTACGTAATCTAAAACGCTAAGATTATATGATATTATGTATTTTTCCATTTGCAACAAACAAGTGATAGTGATAGCTATAAATATTATATTGACTCAAAATAATTTTCACCTGGCTACGATACCAACTCGATATCTGAAAAGAATTAAAGCAAAATAAATATAGAACACATAAAAGAATGCAGTTTTGAAACGAAGTTTGTGTTTTTCGACATGTTATAATATTTTTAAAAATTAACCTGGATATGACAAAATTTGGCTCTTTAAAAAACAGTAACTGTAGACAGACGGGTGGCGAAATATATCGAAAAAATGTATACGTTTGGCGCGGATGACTAGTTTTCGACGTTTAAGACTTCTTTTGTCTCTGTTTTAAGTATTTTTTTTTCAAATTCTCACCATTCTCAGTTTAGGTGTCATGTTAATCGAATTTATGCACCTAATGACTTTTGACCTCATTTATTGACCTTTATAGCCACTTTCGAATGGGCAACATGCAGGTTCTAAAAGGAAACTTGTCACTCAAAAACATAATAACATTTCTACATTTTACACACGCGTAAAATTGACGGATCGCTAGCATGAACGACCCTCTTACGACAGGAAGTTTGACCAAGATTTCTAACTGCATTATATTGCAAAATTTATTGCAAGTAACATTTAACAAAAAGTAAAATGGTTAGTTAGCGATCTATCCGTCGTTGCTGCATCTTGAATAAGATGTAATTACGATGTTTAAGTCACGAAAAACAAACAAAATGCTTAACATAAATGTCGAAGTTCAAAGTTCTTAACTTTAGGTAAAACAGTAGCGAAACAAATTAAAACGCATAATATACTCTAGCTTGATTGGATTTTATATTGACTAAATCACTCATCCCAGTCATTCTATTCCATTCACAAACCAATCACCGTTTCATTTTAACTGTAAGTTGCTTCTTTCGGGTAGACACGTAGTTTAGGGTCATTGTATGACGTCACATATTTTTGTTTTTATTTTTGTTTTTAACTGATTTATTTGTTGATGGCGTTCTGCCTTGGATTTTCCCCTTAGCGTATGTTTGACTCGAACCTTGCATTGTATATCCAGTTGCGACAAGGGTAGCGTCATCGGGTGAACTGAAAGAAATTGACAAATTTGTTCTGATTACTGTCTTATAAGTAAAACAGAAATAAATCGTTTTTTTTTTTGTTCACCTTTTGTACGCTCATTTTTTCTCAAAATGGTCAATTCACCACCACCATTTACAACTATTTCATATCAAAATATTACATCATTACATAATCATAATTTAATTTTCTGTTTCATCTATCAAAATCGGGCGTTCTGATTGGTCGAAAAATATTCATAATTCCATGAACAAAATTTTGAGCACGCGGCGATTTTGTATGCTTCCGCACAAAATAGTCCCATTAAAATAGATATAAATTTGTTTGGTAAGTTTTTGCTTTTTTCGCTCGATACTTTTAGATTATAAGAGATGAAGTGAATATTCTTTTGTTTTCACGGAGGTATGAACCGAAAAAAAAACCTAATCACACTTATGTATGAATCCGCTTAGCGTATTCATACAAAGTGATTAGCCTTTTCGGTTCATACCTCCATAAAAAACAAAAAAATATTCGCCTCATCTCTTAAATAAAAACTCTTATTATGTGCAAACTCTCTTAAAAGCCTTAATTTTTCATAGGCATTCTGTATTGCGATGACGCATTTACACGTTACCCTTTTACATTTCTATGCTTTTTTTTCATTAAAAATTGCATAAACATTAAATTCACCAATTTTCTGTTGTTAGTTGTTAAGTTATATTTTATTCTTTAAACTTGAAATAGTAAATTTAAAAATGAATTGTGCTCTCTCTTATGAATCAAAAAGCTCTAAAAACCTTGTATTCGAACGGATAAAGGTGTTGACACCTTCATAAGAAGATGATGACGATCTTTGTCATAAATGATTTAATCCACCACATGCTTACGTCACTCGTTGTTATGACAGATGGTTATATTCCAACAATATTTAAATGTTTTTGTTTAAATTTCTGAAAAAAAAGAGAAGAAATTCTTTTGAATCGCAATACTTATAATTTCAGTTTCCGCTAGTCAAGCTGAAGCTGTCGTTTCAACGATGACACATTCCACAAATGTTTCTTTCATTTGTATAGTTGTATATCTAAACAGGCAAACTAATTTTGTCCTCTAGCTCATAGAGCTCACAGAGAGTCATTTCAATTCCGATATGTAAAATTTCAATATTCCTGCATCTGATCCCGACTTTGGGTACTCATTTGGATCTTTAAGACTATTTTAATGAATGCTCACAGCATAGGATTTGGATGAGAAATATACGAATTGAATTTTTATAACTTTTCACATGTGGAGCTATTGTCTCCGATACCTGCAGGTGGATGAAGTAGGCGTCACCGGGAATCGACCGAAGGGAAAAGGTAACCCTATTCAGCGTTCAGCAAATCACGAAAATTTACCAACATCAATACTTTTCGTTCTTCCTATTTTGCCCCTTTCACATAACTTGTCAAATACTTCAGGCATATATGTACTCTGCACTCCAAGTTTCACGAGAATTAATGTACTTACCAATACTCGACCTCAAAAATTCCATTCAGACTGTGCGTATAGTCTCCACTTTTATTATAATCCCATCGAACCTAAAATATAAATCGCTAAATTTTACTTCTTATAATTGCAACTTATAGGTCTGGGATAATGGTTTACTAAAGCATCTGTTGGAATTAAGAAAAGACATAAGTTACTCTCTCTTTAATTTGCTGAATTAAATCCAGCTAATATCTAGTCTAAAGAGAATAAAATTGTCTGAAATAAAAGATGAGACAATTGAATTACAGTAATACCCCGCTTGCGGTGCTTTTTGAAAGTGGTCTGAGTTGTATAATGTTCTGCATTCAGTTATTTTTTATTAATCTTATCGGTGGAAAAGAAAAGTGTAAAGTGCAAAAATTAGGCACATTTACAAGTTATGACAATTCTGCGAAAAAGTCAAGTGATCTTGAAGATACATTAGCTATCAGGGCTATATAGGGGAGCCTATTTCAATTTGAAATAATAGGAAAATATTTTAACCCATTACCAGACGACACAATTCTAGAGTGGTCCATATTGAAAGATGTTGTAGACGACAATTTTAGTAAATGAAATTTTGGATTTTTTCAACTTTCTAGGCAGAAACATTGTAGATAATGAAGAAATTGCTTGTAACAAGCAATTTCTTCATTTTCCACGATGTTTTCTGAATCTATCTTTTCCTGGGAGCGCCAAAAAGCGTCATTGTGTGGGAATGAGCTAAGTCATTCAATGTGGGTACTGGTAAGAATGTAACGACTTGTTCGAAAAGGTTCTTATCTAACAAACAAACAAACAAACACAACGTCAACAAGTGGGCCGTTGGCGCTGTCGCGCTTACTTGAGATAAAGGCTCTTTTTCTTTCAACAGTCTAATTTCATGTAAAGGGTAGGATTATGACTAATTGGGCCACACTTACATAAAATGACAATGTACATGGGGATCCAAAAGTCTAAATTACAAATTCCAAGGCTTTAGGTCAAATTTGAAACTGATGCTTCATGCAAAATATCAAGGCTCTACGCCTTCTGGGTCAGAAGGAGAAGATTACTTGAAAATTTCACTGTTGCCATGGCAACCAGAGTTTTCAACAAATTTCATTTCTTTTAGCTTTTACTTAAGGGGACCACCTAAGGAATATTTCTGATAATTTTTTGTTCAAATTGGCCCAGTTGTTTGGGAGGGGATGTCATTTAAAAATCGTTCTTTATTTATATACACCCTTTCCCCCCTTGGGCTCAGCCCCTAGGGACCCTAGGATCATGATTTTAGCTTTTTGAAAGAGGTCAATTTACTGATGTTTCATGCAAAATATCAAGGCTCTACGCCTTTTGGGTCAGGAGGAGACGATTTTTAAAGATTATTTGAAAATTTCACTTTTGTTACCGTGTCAACCAGAGTTTTTCATGGATTTCAATTCTTTTAGCCATTTTTAAGAGGGAACATTTCTGCCAAATTTGGGTCAATTTGGCCCAGTGGTTTGGGAGGAGATGTCATTTAAAAGTCGTTCTTTATTTCTATATAAACCCGAACCCCTGGGGCTTAGCCCCTGAGGACACGAGGATCATGATTTTATTTATTTGAAAGAGATCAATATACTGATGCTTCATGCAAAATAACAGGGCTCTACGCCTTCTGGGTCAGGAGAAGATTTCTAAAGATTATTCTTCAAATTTTACTTTTGTTGCCATGGCAACTAGAGTTTTTAACGGATTTCAATTTCTTTAGCTATTTTTAAAGGGGACCACCTAATGAACATTTCTGCAAATTTGGTTCAAATTGATCCAGTGGTTGGGAGGAGATGTCGTTTAAAGAAATTGTTGACGGACGACGCACCACGCACGACGGACGCCGGACGTCGCCGGACGGACACCGGACGAAAGGTGACGCTAAAAACACACACAAACACACACTCCATTTTCGTGTACACATGACAACTAATTTAATTTCTTCTATGTCAATGATATTGTGAATACAATTTACTTAGAATGATGTCGGTTTGTTTGTACTTTTTTCAAATAAAATTCGATCTAAATGAAACTAGAGTTGTCACAAAAAGTACTTATACCCCCATCAGTATTTGTCACTCAAGTAGCACAGTTGGCCGTTAACCCATTCCAACTCAAGCCCTCCTTTTTACGCCCAGCAATTAAAGAGCTTTGGAAAACATTGTGGAAAATGAAGAAATTGCTTGTATCAAGCAATTTCTTCATTATCCACAATGTTTTCTACCCCAAAAGACGAAAAAAATTAAAATTACATCAACTTGAAATTGTCGTCTGTAGCTCCTTTCAATTTGGACTGGTCTAAAATTTTGTTGTGTGGGAATGGGTTAACCTTAGTTACCAAAAACAATAGGTCACCTAAGGCACAGAAACTGTTTTCAACCAAAGCTCAATTGTAACCTTGACCTTTGATTTTCGTGACCCCAAAACAATAGGCCACTTGCTTGAATCATTGACACCATTTGTATATAGTTTCGTGGTTGTAGGTCAACTGATCCTGAGTAAGAACAAGGATCTTCTAAAACAATGTTGTCAGGATTTTCGAAATGACCCCTTTTATTATCTGTTACTTTCATAGCCTGGCCATTGCTATAAACGTAGAGTTCCTCTTCAGCAAATTACTTACACTGACTTTGTCTTCGCCTAAAACTCTGATGACGACACCCTTGTCTGTGACCCTGACATTCCTTGTTGTTTGTTTCCAGTCTGGACCTAGAAATCATACAATGTTCAGATTCAATCATAAGAATAAAGCAATCGTTAGCCATAAAATTGTGCGGCTCGAAATTTTGAAACTTAAATTGGAAGATGTATTCTAAAGGCAAATCTCTCCTATACAATCCTTTAAGCAATCTTTGAAATCATTGTTTGTTAGTCAGATAATTGAGAAGTCGTTGACTGCGCCCACTCACCCTCCGACATTACAGTTCGATTGAGGTGATAAACGTACGTTTTAACGTACATCATTGAGCTATCACATTGACCTTGGAGCTTTCTGAAAATTTGTTTCAAATGGCACGTCTACTCACGATGTAGAACAATTGTGCAAAATTAGTTCGAAATCGGTCCATAAATTTTAAGAGCTATGCTCAAACTATGCTTGATTTTAATGTTTGATCTTGAGCTGTGACCTTGGCATAAAGCTATCTATTTTTTCCAGTTACATATCTACTCATAACCGAGAACAATTGTGCCAAGTTATATTGAATTCATCTATAATTGAAAGAGCTTTGCTCTGGACATGCTTAATTTCTACGTTCGAACTTAAGCTGTGACCTTGAACTTGAAGCTATCCGATTTTTTTCCAAATTGCACTTCTTCTAATGACTGAGATCATTTGTGCCAAGTTAAATAGAAATCTTTCTATAATTGAAGGAACTTTGCTCTGGACATTCTTAAAGTTAACTTTCGAACTTGAGATGTGATCTTGACTATATATATAAAAACACGGGGAAAACGCGTCGGCGCAATATAATAAGGAATTCGCGTGTGAAGTGACATCCAATTCGGCCCAAGGGTTGTGAATATATCTGGGCGGACAGAAGGAGGGAGGGACAGAAAACGGAAGGACGGACGGAAAGACCAAGCGGCGGTTACATGTTTGCTTTTCGGGAAGCCTAAAATCTCCACAGGATGGATCTTAAAATTATGATACATGAACAAACTAAAAATGTCACAAAGAAGATTAATAATAATAAAAAAAGCTTATTGTTACTACAAAGAATGATCGCAGCGAATGGAGTTGCTTGTAGCATTGTAATCTTGTCTCTGTTGCTGATTTGTCTGATTCTATTTATACATGTACGTACGTTTATTTAGAAGGGAAATGGATCTAATATCAAAGTATTATGTTCAGTTTGTGAACATATAGTAAGATAGTTGTACACCACACATTGTATTCGAGTTTAATAAAACGCTTTAAATATATATTGTTCATGCCATTTACTTCACCAATCTCGGTGTAACAGTGAAACTCTGGCTCATTTCTATACCATAATTCTATTAATAATATGTGATTTCGAATAAACTGAAAGGAATTTGTATAGATATAGCATCGTCGTTTTAGCATGTTTAAGTTAGTTTTCAGAGACAATATTAAAATTTGTTCTTTTTCTACTGTATTAGCTGCAATTTCAGTTTGTTCAAAGTCAGAAATTCAACTTCAAAGCAAGTTTTAGAGTTGTAGCTTCTCTCTTTTTAAACCATATTTTCAGACTGCTGAAGTTAATCAACAGAGACAAGATTTCAATTGTTATTTCTCCGTGGTATTATTTGCATTTTCAGTTTGTTCAAATTTACCTTCAGAGATTAGATTCCAAATTATTTCTTATGTATTTGCTCATAACATTTTCCTTTTGTAAAAATTCTATTTATTTGACAAATTCTATTCAACTATCTTCAGAGACAAGATTCTAAGTTATTTCTCCAATTTGTCTACAATATTTCCATCTTATCTTTTACTTCAGGCTTTTACATTGATTTTATGGTTAAAATTTGCGCCAAATATGAAAAAAATCTCCAGGTAAGGTAATCTTTGTTTGTATATTTCTGCCAAGAGATATATTTTTATATGCTGATAATTAAAGAACTATCCCAGTAAGTCAAGGTTTCCTGGAAATCTTATCTTGATAGAGTGAAACTAAATTTGTATTTTAACGTATATATCGATTTTTGCGCCCATGCAAACAACGGACAAGGAGGTAAATCTATCGTACTTTATAAAGTAACTCGTTGTTTGGCGACCTAAATGGCACTCCTACAGCTTGATTTAATTAAAGTTACGACGTTTAAGTTGCCATCCGACGAAAAGTCCCCTGATAGATCCCTTGTTTGAACGAATTCTGACATTGAAAAAGTTTCAACAAAAAACGACATGATATCTGTGTGTCAAAACTTAAGGAGTAAACCCCAACTAGCTCTATCAAGTAAACTGCCATGGAAACGAAACCCTCCCTCAATGGACAACTAGGTCTGATGAGAGAAACGATATGTACAACATAACCGAAAATAAGTTAGGTTGTATAACAGGAAGTAGAGAACTTTCGGACCCCAAAACGGTGAGCGACATGTAGGACACCAAGTTTAACCTCCATTCCAAATTTGCTATTAAACGTTGCTGGAAAAACTGCCATGAAAATATACAACTAGACCAAGGAATGTCCAAAAATAAATAAGTTGTAAAAAAAGTAGAAAACTTGCGGACCTTACTTCGGCGAATGCCACGAGTGCCCCATGGTTGAACCTCTACGCAAAGTTTCAAGTGGATGCAATTCATCGTTGCTCATCAAAGTGGGTATATAATGAAGACAACATCTATCCGAGACCGTATTCATGATAATCTTGAGAAACTACTAACGCTAGTTGTGGCATTAGCGTAAAAATATCGCACTATATTTATCACTTATATTTTTATAATTGAGATATCATAACCAGGAAGAATTACCTATCACGAAAGTTACAGCTTATCGCGTATCTCATGGCAGAAATTGCCACTACAGAAAATACAAAATATCTCAGATTGCCATTTTGATAATGAAACAAGTATGTTCTATAAGTCTAAATACCTGGTTTAACAACGCAGCCGACAGCTAACCGTCCATCAGGTTTTGGAATTCTTGGTTCATTGTTTATTAAAACATCGTAATCTCCCCGACCGTAATGATATATGTTGATGTTGCCATTTTTGTCCCACTCGACCCAAACACCCTCACCTAGAACAAAAATTGCAAAAGAGTTAAAGGTAGGTATCGATGTTTTTCATGACACAGATTCATATACTATTTCAATACAATATTCTGAAAAGTAGTTTTGCGAAAATTAGAGGTCGTTCACCGGAATAAACCAGGATATTTCTCTGATAGCCTACGTCATCGTTACGTCATCAGGTGTTATGTTCGCTAGCCGGTCTTTAATTCTGTAAAGATCAGTCCAAAACTCCCGTAAGCGTCAATACGGATATAGACACTTGCCGTAATTTTGTGGGACATGATTTAGGACGTTAGTTGTTGCCTTTCTTGATAACTAAAAATAATCTGAAATTCCGTTGAACCATTCCAATATATAAAAAAAAAAAAAAAAAAAAGCCACTTTCAGCCGGTCAGATAACCGTGAAGACAATATCGGACTCAAATTTAAATGTTTAGCGTCCGCTTTAGCGATTGTTTAGACAATTGGCAAATATTCCCTTTTTAGGTTTCAGAAGCATCGATACCTCCCTTCAGAAAAATGTATGTTTATATAATGAATACACTATTTATACAATGTTGTACAAACTTTTATTGTATTCAGGGTCATCCGCATAAACTACTACTAATAATCAAAATGAAAGTTCAACAAACAATTTTCAGAACATGGCCTTACATTTTGACCATAGCCATGATAAAAGACATTGAACTAGGTACCTATAGAAGGAATTTGACACCAGAAATGAATACTCATCGAGGATTATCCAGACCTGGTAGAAATAATGTGACAGATCAAGGAATACACAATAGATCATACATGCACACGTACTAATTATTCAAAACCTATAAACAATGATAAAGTTGATATTTTGTAAAAATGACGTATACAAATGATCTTGACTTTGAACTAGGTACTAACAAATAGGTATTATAACAAGAAATACACATTACAAATATGAAGTACGTTGTACTTACCAATCTAGAAATTGGGGCATATGTGAAATTTTGTGTGTGTGGAAAGACAAAGGGGGTAAACATGATACAATCTCGATCTGTCAACGAAAGGTCAGGAAAATGACAGATAACCTGATTGGCATAACGCATATAATAAAATCTACCAGTATTTGCATAAAATATAGATATCTTGAATTAAGTTTGTCTAATTTTCCCTTATTGGTGATTAATAGATGATGTCAGGTTTATATAATAATACTTTACTGTCATTGGCGTGGCCGACAACGGTGCCAGGTCCACCGCTGTCTTGATCACCATACTTCCAATCTGGACCACGTCTTACACGGGCACCAATGGTCGGTAAGGTTTTGCTCATGACTTCGTTGTATTTTGAATCCGTCATCTTTTGATCCCATTTCTCTGAATTTTCTATGATCTCTTGAATGTCTTCCTATTAATGCAAGGAACAGATATTGACTAATGTTACTCGTATCTTGTTTTTTGATGTTACATGGGACTTCACTTCTAAATTTTAAGTCCAGCAACTACAAGAAAAAAAAAACAAAAAAAAAAAAAACAAACAAGAGAACCGCCCACGGTGCAACGCTTGGCTGCAGGTGCCTGATAATGCAAAAATTCTAAGTCGAAAAAGGGGCATAACTCTAATAAAACGCTTTTAGAGTTATCCCTCTTGATAGTGTAGATAACTCCTGCCATGGTCAATACACATGCCAAGTTCCATGAGGATATCTCCAATAACAACAGAGATATTACAAAGGTTAAAATGCAAACGCCGACGCACATGGCGCTCAGGTGATGACACTTCCTCGGCTTTTCTAAAAACAGCCGAGCTAAAAAAAGAGAATGAATGAAATACAAATTCAATTGGGCAAAGTTCATAGACTGATAAAGTGAAAGTCAAAATTTGATCTATGACCTTCTGCTGTTACCTTGACCTTCAGAATAAACGTCTGAATCAAGCCTAAATCCCTTCCTCTTGTGAAGATGTATATGTGTGTGAAAAATTATATGAAAATTGGAGCATAAACTTCAGAGATAAAGACCTTCAGGACAGAAGTCTGAATCCTGGAAATATCACTTCCTCTTGTCAAAATGTGTATGTGTATGTGTGTGAAAAATTATGAAAATTGGATTATAGCCTGCATAGATATAGGCAAGGTCAAATTTGACCCTTGGCATTCTGCCGTGACCTTGACCTTCAGGATAGATATTTGAATCCTGGATAAATCACTTCCTCTTGCGATGATGTGTACGTGTGTTTAAAATTATTAATCGTAGACTACATAGATATAGTCAAGGTCAAAACATGACCTTTGACCTTCTGCTGTGACCTTGACCTTCAGTATAGATGTATTAATCCACGTAAATTACTTTGTCTTGTGAAGATATATAGTTGTGTATTAAATATCATGAAAATTGGATCAAAGCCTGCATATATATAGGCAAGGTAAAAATTTGACCCTTGACCTTCTGCTGTGACATTGACCTTGAAAATAGACATCTGAATCCCGGATATATCACTTCCTCTTGTCAAAATGTGTGTGAAATATTATGAATATTAGATCATAGACAGCATAGATAAAGGCAACGTCATAATTTGACCTTTGACCTTTTGCTGTGATCTTTACCCTCAGGAAAGAAGTCTGAATCCTGGAAATATCACTTTCTCTTGTAAAAATGTACATGTGTATGAAAAAATATGAAAATTGGATCATAGCCCGCATAGATAAATGCAAGGTCAAAATTTGACACTCGACATTCTGTTGTGACCTTGATATTCTGGACAGACGTCTGTATCCTGGATGAATCACTTCCTCTTGTCAAAATGTGTTAATGAGTGAAATATTATGAAAATTGGATCATAGCCTGCATAGATATAGGCAAGGTTAAAATTGACCCTTGACCTGCTGCTGTGACCTTGACCTTCAGTAAAAAAAGTCTGAATCCTCGAAATATCACTTTTTCTTGTCAAAATGTGTATGTGTGTGAAAAAATTTGAAAATTGGATCATAGTCTGCATAGATATATGCAAGATCAAAATTTGACCCTTGGCAATCTGTTGAGACCTCGACCTTCTGGACAGACGTCTGTATCCTGGATGAATCACTTCCTCTTGTCAAAATGTGTATGAGTGTGAAATATTATGAAAATTGGATCATAGCCTGCATATATATAGGCAAGGTCAAAACATGACCTTTTGACCTTCTGCTGTGACCTTGACCTTCTGGACAGACGTCTGAATCCTAGATAAATCACTTCCTCTATTTAAAATGTATGTATGTGTGAAATTTTATAAAAATTGGATAACAAACTGCAGAGATATAGGCAAGGTTAAAGTTTGTCACGCCTACGCCAACACCGACGCCGACGCCGTTCAGGTGATGACAATAGCCGAGCTTAAAAAGGACAGAAAATATTCTGGAGCGTTTTGGAGCTTGAAATATTATGTTGATTATTTTACGGAAAAGTTTGGCGCCCTAAAATATATATATGAAATTAAAAGCACCAAAACTACTGGAAGGTACTTAGCAAGTATGAATAATTTCGGTACTTTCTTAACAAATATTTTGCGATGAAAGCAATTTTTTCTCGAAATAGTTTAGAAATATACTAAATCTAAAATCCAAAAGTCTACATGCGAGTCCTCACTTAATTTGTGTGAAGACGTTTTTTTTATTCCTAACATATTTATATTACTTTTCTTGTACCAAACCTAGGAACTATTTTATTATCCCTGAAGGAATACGTTCATGACGATAGGATTCACTCCCTCAGTTGTAAAGGCGACAGATTTTACTCATTTAGCCCTTGATCATTTTAAAATTTTGTCTGCTAACTTAACTTAGCCAAGCTGCGCTTGCTAGTTAGAACAACTCAATGTATATACGGGCATTATAGAAGATATGATATCAACAGTTTGACACTTTAAACCTGTACTTACGTATAAATAATAAGAGGTCGGACTTCTGAATCAAATCAAAATGGAGGAGAGAAAGTAGAACTTACAAAGGTTGTAAATACGAAAATGACATAAGATTCCGCTTTAATACATGTTTTTATATTTTATTTTTTTGCTTTCAAGCATCAATATATTCAAACATCGAAGGTAAAATGAACATGAATTACTTGACGACAAACGACCAAACCTCAGTATTACGACCACCCCGCTATTACGACCACTTTCAGAAAGTACCGCAAGTGGTCGTATTAGAGGGGTTTTACTGTATTAATTTTTGTAACCCAAGGCTAGATAAATATGTAAAACGCAAGAGCACCGCACACGGGTGCCAACGCTCGGCTGCAGGTGCTGGATAATGCAAAAATTCTTAGTCGAAAAGGGGCATAACTCTTACAAAAAACGCTTTTAGAGATATCCATTGATGGTCTATATAGCTCTTGTGATCGTCAATACACATGCCAAGTTTCATGATGATATCTTCAATAACAGATGAAAACGAGACTCTGTCTGTTTATGATGTCGAGTAAAATGACTAACAATATTTCACGAAAATGAATTTTATATTTTGTTTATAATATAGCTTATATATAATATGGGTAATATTTCACTAATTCGATGAAATTCTTGAAATATCTCAATATATCTTATTCCGCATATAATAAAGTTTGAAGCGTTATATTCGCTTATTTCATTCCCGCGCCGTAGATTTACAGTGATATAACGATAACAGAGAGACAGGAAAACAAATTCATACCTCGTCGCTGTCCGTTATGTTTAATGCGTATGGATAAGGTAAACCTCCTCTTCTTGTTCCGGCTTGCAACTGAATTGGTAGATGGTAAAGAATTTTATTTAAAAAAGTAAAAAGAACACAACTTAATTGGTAGATGGTAAATAATTTTATTTAAAAAAGTAAAAAGAACAATTACTAGGTGCATTGTTAAATTGGTTTCCTCAACGAATCGCATAACCTGCCTAGTGACTAACGACATTACATCACAATGCATATCATTTCTGGATTAAAGGCCTACGGCCCACAATACATTTTATAAACAACAATAGCAATGTCCATTTATGCGCCAACATTATTCAAAATGGCTTGTTTCAACTGAAATATAGTGCCAAATTTTTCATAGCAGAAGTATTATCTGTTTGAAATATTAGCTGTCTTTGCTAGTAAGCCATGTGAACCGATTTTTGGGTATATTTGTCTTATTTCATGATATTTCTCACATATGAAAAAATTCATGTTACTCATTTTCTAAAAAATGAATATCTTTTCTGAGAAACAGAAAAGCCAAATTCTGTCTTCTCGGTTAACATAAATGTGACGGCCAATTTCTATGGTTAGTCTGAAATTAGAACATCTAAATTGAGAAAATGCATATTTGTGACAATAAGAAAAAATTAGACTAATATATCTTTCAACGATTAATAGTGTTTTCACGTAATTAATAATAGAAGTCGCACCTTGATGAACTGATAGTTTGTTGTGCCATGATTGTTGACAGCAGTCTCTAATTCTTTGTTTTCCCCATATCTCTGCACCGTATGTCAAATAGGAGTCACCATGGAGTCGAATATTTTGAAATATTCTTTGTATCTAAACTTTCCAAATGGTTTGTACATTTTTGTTTGAATTTTAAGCTAGAGTCATTAATACAAATGTCAAAAATTGTAGGAGCTGTTAAATCACCTTGTTTCAAACTAATATTATAAGGAATGCGAGGAATCTGTTTTGAGTTAAAGTTTATACTTACTTTATAATCATTAAAAACTGAAGATTAAACGCGTAAAACTTTGCCCGTAATTACATATTTATTCAGGCATTGAAATATGTTTGATGATTAAGAGAATCGAAAGCCTTTTCAAAGTCAACATAAAGAACATGACCCCCCCCCCTTTGGCCTCGATAAATACTTTTGTATCATATTTTGCAAACAAAATACATTGACAATTGCTAATTGCTGAATAGTCTCTTCTAAAGCCTGCTTGACATTCATACAGTATGTTAAAATCATTAGTCCATTTTTTTTATTCGATCATTAAATATAGATGAAAATATTTTGAAAATTACATTTAGTAGGGATATTCCCTTGTAGATAAATGAGTCCTTCTTAGAGCCAGATTTATGAATTGGCGTTATATTTGATTCACATCATAAATAAGGAACAAATTCGAAGTCAAATTTTCTGTTAAAAATATAACTAATACAGGACCAATATACAATAACGTATTTTCATAGAACTCTGCTTGTATTCCACCTTTTCAATGAGCTTTACACAGCTTCAGATTATCAATACTTCTATTTATCTCGTCTTGGGTTAATGGTGTATTTAATTATACGTCCATTTCTGGATTGTAAAACTTAGTATCATCGCATATTTTGAAATTTAACTCTTGTGTGTTGTTAAAAAGCAAAGATTCAAAACACGAAACCCATGTACCTCCAGTAATAGGCTTTGTGACACGGGATATATATATTTGAAGAGTTGTTATAGTTTTTTATTACGGACCAAAATAGTTTTGGATCATCACTTGCACGCGCTAGACTAGATCTTCTTTTAGACTGGTACGTTAATTTCTTACGGCGACACAAAGCTTTGTAATTGGTTCTAGACGTTTTACAAGAAATAAAGTCAGGCCCTTGATATTTTCTTCTAAAGCTTCGCAACGCGATGAATTTGTCTATTTTGGACTATGTTAACTCATTATCCGAACATCGTGGTTAAGGTGAATAATTCAATGGCTTCGGTAGTCTATCTCTGTCGCACATATGTGTACTTATTGCAGATAACTTGTTTAGGTTTGGAATTACAGTAACTGAGGAGTTGACATTAATATTATCCGAAAATAACACGGAGTAATCCAAACGATTTACTCTGTGAATTCTTTCATTAAAATATTTTTTCTTTGCTCAACCCATTTAAAATGGTCATAATTCGATAAGTATGAATCATACGAATTTATCTGACTGTCCTGATTAGTATTCGATTTTTGAACACAAGTGTAGCGCTGATAGGGAAGTCGTCACACGATTTAAGATATGTAAAAATGGGCAACCGTGTCAGGACTATATGTTAATCGTCGACACTGCACCCTTCATTTGCTAAGCATGTAAAATGGCCGCCCGAGACACCAAAAAGGCGACCATTAACTATGTGCATATTGTAAGTTCAACAAAAAACAAAAAATGTTTTTCAAATAAATTGAGATTACTTTTATCGCGAGAGCTACGAGTCATTTCAAAATATTCCAAATCATAATCAGTCGTAGTATTGAGTCAAGTCAACTAAATCGCTCGTTCTTGAATTCAATTTAAGGTTGAGGAAACAATTACGACAAGAGCCATCAGAGACGGATTATGCTCCCCGAACAAGGCTTTGTCACAAAAATTTATGCCATAAAAGGAAAAAGTTTCTTATCAATTGCTACTATAGGTTTAGGGATTTGCTGATAGGAAATGTGACCCATCAGGCGAGAAGGGACCATTTTGGTAGCGCCAAAAGTTCGACCCTGGTCAGGCTGCAAGGACTAGCAGGGTGACCAGGGTTGATGTTTTTCAAAATTAGCAGATTTTCTGAAATTTGAATAGTCGTTCTACTATCCTATATAACTGTTTTTGACATGCGCCAAATGGATGGCCCGCGCTGATTCCGGTCTATTTTATGGTGTTTCGAAATAGCCCCAGTTTGTGTAACTGGCCACAAATTTTAAATCAGAAGAAGGAATTTAGCAAAGCTAGACAGGTTATCCTCCCATAATAATATTTGATGACAATAGCTCAATTTATAGTTCTGAAACAGATCATCAAGAAAGAAAATATATTCAAAGAATTTCTTTAAAATACTTGCAAATGTTATTATTTGTAAAATTGCTATTTAGTGGTAAGGAATAAGAAATAGTCTGATATGAAATAAACAGTACACATTAATGTAAAGTTACAAGAAATATTCGCATTGGCAAAGGAGGAAATTATTCAGCTTGACAACATCACCTTGACCAATGACCTTGATTTTGGTATCTGCTGAAAGGTCTTGCCACAAGTACAATAACATTTGAAATATGAAGGCTATATCATTGACCTTTGAAATTTTATGGACAATGTAAAAGGTTTAAATTTCCAAATTCTGACCTTAAGAAATGACCTTGAACTCATAGGCAATGCACATGTGAAAAATAAAAGCTATATCTTTTACTAATCAAAAGTTGTGGCCAATGTTAGTTTGTTGCTGAGTTACGGAGAGCTGACGTAAAGCTAACAAAAATTAATCCTCCTTCTTCCATGTCATATTTTTATACGCAAATTTCAAATAGTTTATGGTCAAGGGCATCTGATTTGCTACTCAAATATGAAATTTCGACAATTTTTTACCATTAGACTAGGAGAAATTAGAGAAAAACTGTATTTTACCCCAAGTCCTCTTTTCCCGTGACGAGGCATCGAATCCAATAACCGGGAAAAAGACATGGGCAATATATCATAGGGAGATTACATGGTAAGTTTCATTTGATTTGGCCCAAGTGTTATGGAGAAATCGCTCATGACGGACGGATGGACGGACGGAATGACGGAAGCACGATCAGACAAAGCGGCGGCTATATGCTCTCCCTTCGGATAGCATAAAAACCGCATAATATTCTAGATATATTTCTTTTTCAGAAATGTTATACAATTAGTTTCTTCTTTACCTCTGTAAACGGGCGACCCTTCTGGAGCGACATAGGCTATTTGTTGGTAAATATTAGCATTAATGTATAAAACTTCTGAGTCAACATAATCTAATTACAAACTTTTGACCATACCACTTGAAAATAGTTCATAAAAAAATCAAAAACGTTTACACCCCAGCTAATTCTGAAGCAACTGTTTTGTTTTTTCTCTGATACAGCAAAATTGCATATAACCTGGTATAAAATATTCAAAATCGCCTGCTGAACTACCCCATGTTTCGAGAAATCCAATCAGTAAATCGCTCTGGAATGTTCAGTCATTTTTGAAATTTTAAAAGTCCTAAAATATTCCACGTAATATTATTCAGTGCTTTAATTTCAAAAAGACAAAACAAAACTGTTGGATAGAATTTCTCACAGTTTGTTTACTATGGCGACACCTATGATATGTACTGACCTCGTCCTCTGCATTGGGTGTCATGGGTTCGATCCTTAAACCAATTGATAGCTAGAGGCTAGGAATGGATGTAATGGTAGTACTGGTTCGAGATATACCAGGGAACCATTGATAGGTGCTCCAGCCGCCGCGATGTTACTGGATAGTTATTGTAAGCGGCGTTAAACTCATTCAAACAATCTCGTCGTCTGCTAGAGAGGCAGGGATTAAATCTCCCGCCATACCATTATTTTCTCGTTCTATGGGGTCACGTGGATGCTGACTGGCTCTTTGCCTCCCCCTAACAGTACCGAATTGATCAATATAATTGTCCCAAAATCGTATATGTAAATGTCATTTTCTATGATTAGTTTATGGAATAGCCCTGCGTGCCTCTACCAAACGCTTCCATAATTCTCTTCTACACAACTTAACTCGGTCAGTGAAGTCCTCTGGCAAGAAGGATTCGTATTTTTCATGGATGTTTTGGCTGTTAATAGAATTTGATCTCGGTGCTTGTATTTAGCGAATTTCACAATAATGTTACATGTATTTGGGTCTGGCGACTTAACATAATGTGAACGCTCGAATTCGACGTCTTCAAGATCAGACTGATCAAAATCGCACCTTATGAAGGATTTGCAGTTCGACTGAGATAATAAGCGATAATATTTTGCAAGAGATGTGGTCAAATATATTAAATGAAATGCAACTGAATTAAGGAAAGTTAAACGCTAGCAGTTTAAAGGAATAGTTTGATTGGCTAATCGGTTTTCTGATTTACGGCTGCGACCTGTCAATTATCTTTTTGTAAAACAGCTTTTGATTTGACCAATTACAAGTTTGCTAATAGGGAAAATATCGTTTCATTTTAGTGCCTTTCGTTCTACGAGGTTGCGAGTAAAGCGCATCGGAAATATTACACAAAAAGAATCTTAACAATACTTTATTTGTATGTCAGTTATTTTTATTGAGGTATGAAACGAAAAGCCTAACCGTAAACCTTGAAGCCACTAAGCTGATTTATACAGAAATGCGATCACAATACAATGCAAAAGAATTACCATTTCAAGATAGTACTTAATTAGAACTACTTTGTGTACAAGCATAAAAAATAGTCCCGTATTGAATTCTTTTTCGTGGCGGTAGTAAACGAAGTTTAAGCCAATAAAAATGCGATAATTTTCATAGATGATTCTAAAATCGAATTATATTAAAGGAAGGTATCGACTTATCTGTAACCTTGAAATGAAAAATTCCAAATTGTCCAAAAGTATGCTAAAACTAACATTTAATACTTAAATACGAGTCAGACATTGTCTTCACAATAAAATGATATGCTTAAAGTGGCTTTTTGTGGTTATCTATGAAAGGTTTCGTGGAAATACATGTTATTTTAAGATTTCACGGCATTTGGTTGTCAACACCGCCTGACTTCATTTGCAAATGACCGAAATTGAACATTATATAATAAAGTTGCAAGAAAACAACCAACGTCTTTAAGTATGTCTCATCAAGTGGTTAGCGCAAAACTACGATAAATGCAACTCTTACGACAGTTTTGGGCTTATCTTTATAGAACTTAAAATCGAATAGCGAACATATCTCCTAGTGACGTACGTAAGAGCCTACACAGGCTGTTCATCTATTTTGTTAATCTATTATATTACGCAGAGACAGTTGCAATGAATATTGGGGCATGCCCGTGGTGTGTTTCCGTTCTAATTCCGCATTCAGTTTGAATTCACTCAAACTCACGTCATCGTTACGTCATCAGGGGTGATGTTCGCTTGCCGGTCTTCAATTCTGTAAACATCTGTCCAAAACTATCGTAAGAGTTAATATAAAAATGGATAGTTACCGTTGTTTTGTACTAACAACTTTATGTGACATAATTTAGGGCGTTGGCTGTTTCCCTTGTCATATTGCTACTTTCTGTTGACTTTGGGTCATATGAAATTGAGGTCATGCGGTGTCAACAACCAAATGCATTGATTTCTAAAAATAACGTGGAATTCCAGTGCATCTTTCCTATATAACCACAAAAAGCAATTTTTAGCGAATCAAAATTCCGCGAAGACAATATCTAACTCGTATTTAAAGGTAGGTATTTATGATTTTAATTCATAGATTTTGATTATTCTTATTTCCTCTCATATACTTTATACAATATTCTTAAAAGTAGTCTTGCGAAAATCAGAGGTTGTTTAACAGAATAATCCAGGGTATTTCCCCAATAGCCTACGTAGGTTGTTAATCTACTTTTAGATTAAGCCGAAAAATTGGAAAGAATATTGGGTAAATCACGCGGTGCGTATAACCGTTGAAATCTCTCAAACAAACACCACCGTTACGTCATCAGGAGTTATGTTATATTTCACAATCTTGCAGATTACCCATATGATACCATATCAAACCAAGAAAATCAAAAGATTGTTTGACTTTAAATACATTTGGACAATCTCTTATAGATTTATGCTGTACACATAGCGTGCATTTTTTTAAACGATAGAACAAATGGCGATCTCAATGGAGAATTTACTCGTTTCTCAAATAATGGTAAAGGTTTTGTTGACTTTGTATTAGTAAGCACTCAATTATTTGACAATGTTAAATATTTTAAAGTATATAATGATGATTTTTCTGATCATTTCCCGATTGTTTGAAAACTTGAATTTATCGGTAATAATATTTCACATCCTTTTCTAGAAAATGAAGAATCTGACAGTGAAGTGCATTCACAATACAAATGGAATGAAACATTCAAGGGACGTTTTTAACAAGAATTTTTAGAAAATTACAATAAATTCATAGGTTCAGATATATTTTCACCAACGAATATTGAGCTTAATCTCACGATGTTCAAAAACTGTTTTAACAATTCTGAAATAGATATGAAAATAAAAACTGGAAGAAAATGAAATAATCCATGCAAAACACCCGATTGGTAGAATAATGAATGCCAGCGATTGAAACAGTCAAAAATGAAACGTTTCAACGCGAAAATAGACAAAATCTTGTTAAATCACGCAAAAATGACATTTTTTTAATCGCATACGCACAACTACAAAAAGGAATGACAAATTAGCTTCCGGACAACAAAAGTAAAAAAATTAAAATTATTTGAATACGATTTTGGTATCGTTTGGATTTCTAATGGAGTTCGCAATTCCGAATTATTTTTGAAAAATTTCAAACAGCGTTTAATTGACTGTTCATTTCAATTAATGTCAGACAAAATCAACAATTCCTCTAAAGCAAAATATCATAATCATTTTTACTCAATGCTTGACGCCGAGAGATATCTTGTAAATGATAATGCCGCTTTAGATAATTTGTTTCATCAGTCAATCACTCATGTAAAACAGTATTGTAATATGTGTTGTATAATGGGCCGGAGGCCTAAATACGTAATAAAACAATGTTATGTTATGTCATGTAAAGTTCGCTACCCGGTCTTCAAATTCTGTAAAGATCAGTCCAAAACTTCCGTATGCCTCAATACGAATATAGACACTTAGTGTCACATGATTTAGGACGATGGTTGTTTCGCTGGTCAATTTGTTACATTCCGTTGACTTTAGGTCATATGCAAATTAGGTCATGCGGCGTTAACAACGGAGTTCCGTGATATTTAAAAATAACCTGGAATTCAGCTTAACCTTTTAGGCAATTGGCAACTTTTTCTTATCTAGGTTTCAGTAACATCGATACCTTCCTTTAAGTATAATATCTTCGTTTTAGCGTATTACTGGGTAATTGGCATTTTTTTCTTATGTATGTTTCAGATACATCGATACCCTTTTACGTGTCCGCTTGGAAGCAGATGGTTGTAATTTCGAATCCCGGTGGGATAGAACTGAGTGGTCGGTTGTTGAGCCGCTGATTTAGCAAACGTAACAAAGAGAAAGGATTCGGAATATAATGTGCACTCAGGTACTAAGTTTTATAGGACAAGACCGGCATGTCCTTAAAATTTCGGCAACACTATAATGAACATAGCCTTTAGCTTTATTTTTGTTCATGCAAAATCTGGGGCAAGATATTAGTTTCTATTTAATCTATTCTTAACTACTTTAAATCTTAATTTATGATCACTTTTTGTTTGCTGTGGCCTCATTTCTCTTCTTAATTTTATTAGGTATTATCATAGCATCAGGTTGTTGCTTGAATAAAGGTCTTTTGCGCTTCGAAAAGGGTAACAAATTGAAAAAGCCTCTTTGGTAGTAGAATATTCACTTGAAGTGGGCATTTTTCTTTGTGATATTCCTGATATCAAATTTTAATTTCGTTGTCCACTCACTCATGTGTCAGTCAGTCCTAGAATAATAAGCACAGTTAGGAAATTGAAAATGCTGGTGTTTACACCCTTTTGTGTAACGTATTCTTGATGGTGTAAATAGAGGATATTGAGTGAGCGTCATAGAATACTGAATTTTTACATAAGTTTTCCATAAACAGATGAAAAACGAGGCTTTGTCGAGTTTTTATTTGCTTTAGACTACGAGTTTAATTAATTCCATATTTTATGATCACGAATTTTAAATTCAATAATTATTTGACGTAATTTTTTAGGATATATCAATGCAATTCTTGCAATTGATTGATTTAAGATATTCCGCAATTAACGTCGGTTGTAAAATGACGTCAATTACATGCATTAGTGTAGCCATTTTCAATGTAACGAAAAAACGTTACCATAGACTTCAGTTCCTTCACATAGTTATAACTGATTATCAAAATATATTTGAAATATCACCCATGTAATATCAAAGTTTTACCCCAAAGTCTTAGATCATATTTTAATCATAGTTGAATTTAGGATTGCTCAGCTATGGGCCAACTCCCCCACCTTTGGTAAAATTATGGCCCAACAAATTTTAGCAATGGGCCAGAACAAATCTACTGCTAACTGAATACAGAAAGTAAATTAATCTGCCAATAGCATTATCGTTTTGTTGTTATTGTCAATATATCAAAGTGAAAACAAAACGCAAACTTTGATCTATGCGATATATTGATGATTGAATGCGAAAGTTAGCTTCTAATTTATACAAAAAGTTTTTTCGAATCTTCGAATCTATCTCAAAACCTAAGTACATATTTTTAAATGAAAATGCCTAAGGATTCCAATGCTATCGGGTAATGGGCACTAAAAAGTTGGTTAGAAAATTTACAACAAATCATTTAAGGGCTATTTTCGTCATCATAGTTTTGCATTCTGCAATTATAATTGATTTGAGTACAAACTATGTTTACTTTACCTCTTAACTAAGTTCACTTTTTTCGTAAGATGGAATATTATATTGCATCTAAGTGGTCCTGAGAGGACATGTGTCTCGTCAAGGTACACCAACGATAATTTGTGCATCCATGGGTGAAAGTATTTGTCTCTACAAAAAGTACAAGTCATGTCCGAGTCAGTCTTTCTAAGCCATGGATAGATACCCAACCGTACAACTCTTTTGAAATGAGTGTTCAAACTTTCTTTTTTTGCGACATGACGCTGATTGTTCCGGCAAAGATTCTCGTTCAGTGAATCCTTCTTCTCTTTTGTCTCTCGGTTTTTTTTTAAAAAAAATCTAAGTCAATTTTAGTTGAGACATTTTAAAATGGAGAGGAACGCAGTATTAAGTGAACTCAAACTGACACATGACGTCATTATAGCGTGCTGACATTTGTAGGTCATTATTAGTTATTCGGTCGATTCCGTAGCCCCGAATTTCAAAATATCTGGTAGGTCTAAAAATAGGATCGAATTTATCTCAGATTGGGACAAATGTTTTGATTTAATACCCTAGAAGGCGCTAAGGGTTTTCGGTGATTTTTACCGCGGCAACTTTTAATCATCGCCAATAACTGAAAAAGTACGTGGGGTGTGGCCAATCCCGCGCCCTAGATTCAACTCTATTATAATATTAAAGTGTATACCGTTTTTCGCAGTCTCTGGCCTATCTTCTTGCCATGGTTGTATGTAACAATTTTGCCATCTGAACAAGACCTCATCAACTCCAGGAACTCCTGCAAGAATTTTAGGCAATATCATTAATCGCTATTGAGCAACACGTTCCACGAACTGATCTCTTTTATTTAAATTGTTCGCTGTGATATAACGCAAACAATTTTCAAAACCGCATATACAGTGTTAAGGTCTTCTACGTGGATTGACGTGTTCGTCAAAATGTAATTGTAGAAATCTTTTCTTGGTTCAAATCGTCATTTTAATCCATTTTCCACCTTAAACACAGTAGTTATTGTTATAAAATGAACGAGAGCATATTTTCATTATAGATTTCCAAATAAGTTCAAAGTTAGTTCCAAATTTTCATTTTGTAATACAGAGTTCTTGAGTTGGTTTTAATTTATATTCGATAAGACATATTCAGATTACAAAATTATTTTGTCGGAATTCACCTTCGTTTTCTTACATAAAATTTCATTATTTCAGGGTGACAAACTTTGTCCTTAAGCAAGGCTGATGTCAAGTCTCAATTTGAACGGTAAATGTGGCAAATTACAATATACAAAAAGTTAATTCCATATTACATTGAAATGTCTACTTCATCTGGTAACACATGTAGTAACGGCTGGAGCTCTAAACACTTCGACACAATTTTTCAAAACGGCTATTCTAACTGTTGCAGCTCTAAGGCCTCGGTTATGCCAACCGCCTCGAAAATTGTGTAGAATAAATGCAATGGAACTATTAAACTAAACTAAAGAATAATCTATATTGACGGAGAATGGTCTAAGGACTACTTTTTTTCGGATAGGTCTTCAACAATTTTCATGTATTTAATATTTAAGACTTGTCTTTCAAGATGAAAATAAGCTAGCGCATATTTGTGGCTGATGACGTAAGCTGCGGCATAGGTTGACCCCCTTTTATTTGCATATAAAAATCACTTGTGCTGTAGTCATTAAAAATCAATGGGTATACTCAATGAAACTTTGGAAGAGAGTGCAGCGTAAAACTTAAATATCTGTTATAATAAAACACTTTGATTTATTATAGAAGAATACAGCTAGCCAATACTTGTTGAGTGACATCTTTAATTACCTTCTCATGTCTCAAGGGTAGGTTTTTCTATTCATTTGATGAAATCTGATTCTTTAATCCATTACCACACAGTCCCGCTTTTTTACGCATCTCAAGAAAAACTTGTTGAAAACATCTTCATTTTTCAAAAACTTTTTACACGAAAACACAATAATTTTCTATATTAAAAAACCTTAAAATTGTCGTCTGCAACCTATTTCAATTTGGACCGGTATAAATCTATTTTGAGTGTGAATGGGTTAGATATATATATCGTTTTACAAGTTTGGAAAAAAAAAAAAAAAAAAAAATTCTGCAAAAAAAACTCGCTTTATTCTCAATGGGTGCATCTTTATAAAATGCTTCCTGTTGTTACCGACTGATCTAATCGGGCTCGGCTATTTCTATATTCAGACAATTTTTTTATCTGAAAACTTTTGCTGTTTGTTATTCACAAAGTTGTCTTAATTCTATACTGTTCATGAGCATGAACATTTCACTACAATTGATGAGTTATTTGCAATGTATTAGTAATTGATTATGCACATAAAAGAAGTTACATTTGCGATCACAATCCGATCCAATCTGTTTCGTGGAGCACTGAGGATGTTGCATGTTATTGTACTTTAGATAATTTATATTATATAAAATGAAAGAAAGCATGGACATCGAAGAAACATAACGATGGATTTTAATAAGTGATACCTAAATGAAAAAATAGTTTCATATTTATCCTGATAAGAGTTTGACATCAGTTCTCAATTATACAATTTCCGAGATCAAATTTAGCTTAATTTGTAATATGGACAAAACTCTTTGTTTCAATCCTTTGTTTCAATCTGTAAAAGTGCTGGAGGTTTTTTTTCTACTAATTTTACGTAAAATAGTTGGTCACTTTGTGAATATATCAAATATTCGTAATAACTTCATACCAGATTAGGTTTCCCAACAGGAACAATGATAACATCAAACTGGCGCTCCATTTTTGTCATAATTTCTAGAATCCTTGAATAAGTCTGGAAATAGAAAATCAAATGAGGGACAGAATTAGGCTTACATAGCGATATTGAGAGTTTAAAAGAAAAGAAATAGAAAAAAGAAATAGAAAAAAATCTTGTTGCTGTCATTTGTTGTGTAAAGGAATATTTTCTCGTTCTTGTTCTAGAATTAACTAAATATGGGTAAGCATTCATTGTTTGTAGTTAGAATAAGCCTTTAAAATCATCAAACTAATCTCACACATGTGATTATAAAAACAGAATGAACAATGGGATTTTAATGTTAATAAATTGTTTGAGTACAATTAGTAAATTAACCTCATCTCGTTCTGATGGCGTTGCCTCGTCTGGTCCAGCTGCCAGGAAAGTGTCTGTGGGGTACCCATCAGTTATTAGAACCAGCTTTGTGTAGACAGTCAGTCCATTAACACTGCTTGCTGCACCAACTATAGCATATGTAAACAAGAGGCCTAAGAGGGCCTGAGACGCTCTACTGGTTATCAAGCTTTTCGGTAAAGTAATCTGATAATTAAGGAAGTTCATTGTTTAAAGAAGAATGCATAAAATGAAAATAACAAATTGGACTTTATCCCCTTTAGTATCGTCAGACACAATCCTTAGGGTCCCTTTTCCCGTGTTTCATGACGGATCCACTCCATTTCCAAAAGCAAGTTCCCTTATGACCTTACAATCATTCTGTGAAATTTTCAATAGAATCTCATAATAATTGTGGATTTATCACGTAAACAGGATTGTTTTGAGTGAAAATCCATAAGGCCCCCTTTCCTGTGCTTTCGGATGGACCCACTTCCTTTCCGAAAGGAACTTTCCTTAAGACCCTACAATAGTCCTGTGAAATTTTAAAGGCAATCTGATAATAATTGTGAACTTCATCACATAAATACGGATGTTTTGAATGATAATCTGTAAAGCCCTTTTTCTGTGTTTCCAATGCCAAATTATTCCGTGCATCTTTGAAAAGAATCCAATAAAAACTGTGGAATATATTGTGTTATCGAAGATATTTCAATCAAGTTCTCAAAGGGCCCTTTTTCCCGTCATACTTTGTGGTTGTTTTAATCATTCTGTTAAAGTTCAAAGAGAATCCGATGAAATATTGGGACTTCATTGTGTCTATTAAAGTTTATAGAGATTCTGATAAAGACTGAGGACAATCTTGTGTTAATAAGGATTTAGCAATAATTTTCATACAACTCCTTTTCTTGTGATATTAGACAGATCAGACCCAATTTGGAAAGAAACAATCCAAATGATGTTACGATCATTTTTAGAAAGTTTTAAGAGAATCCGATGAAAACTGTGGACTCTAGAGTGTTAACGATTATATATTAATTAAATCTTAATTAAGTCTCTTTTCCCTATTTCTTACGGATCGGACCCAATTTCGAAAGTGATGATTCTTATCATGGTATAATCATCCTGACAAATTTGAAGAGAAACCGATGAAAACTGTGGGCTCTAGAGTGTTAACAAAGAAGAGTAAACGGACGGACGGCCATCGCTATAGCTCTTCTGGCCTTTGGTCAGTAGAGCTAAAATGAATCACAAAACACTTGCATTTTGATAGGAAAATTCTTAAGATTCCGTTCCTCGAACCATATGATTGCAAGCTCAATTGTACAAGTGGTCGTTTGAAAATTTAGTCCTTTCAATGAAATAATGTAAAGGTTCCCCCCAAAAATAAGTAACAAAAGATCAAATTACATACAGGTATGCATCCAGCGGAGGGATGTAAAAGGACATATAAATGGCAGAAAGATTTGGGGAAAATAAATCCGATGGTATAAATGGTTTTGTCAGTGCTCCACAATGTCAGGGAGTACAATGAGCCAACTTTCTGTGCCCATAAAAAAGGAAATGTTACCATCGAAATGAAAGTTGGTGTTGAGACATTAGTCACAAAAGTGAGTAAAAGCAATTGATGGCCATATCAAGACTGTGTCTAGTAAATGCTTTAGATTTAACAAGTATGAGTTAGAGTACGGTATATCATGAAAGAAACGTGAAAGAGAATTGTGGATCGTATGTGCAATTCATGGTTCTATGACTTTCTCAACAGGTGGCGAGACATGAAAATCGCTTAGCCATAGAAGTTGTCTATGGCTAGAGCCAACTCTGCATCAAGGGAAACTTTAAGCAAGTACTAAAGCTTTTGTTCCATTTGGATTAATCATGATTTAGCTGAAGATCCAGAAATACTATGAAATATATATTAATCTGAAATTAGTACAGCGCAGCCAGTAACACCAACGTGACGATGAATATACATGTGAGACTTTATAGCATCTTAATGTGTGTTCCCAACAAAACGATTGAACAGTGTTTTTTGCTATAGGGTCACCCATGGGAGCTGAATGGGGAATGTCAACAACGAACTCGCCAAATTTTGCAGTATTTAAAAAATACTTAGAGTAAATTTCCGATTTTAATAGACAATTAACATGGACCAAAGACCTAGCTTTTGTATAACGGATACCCATTCCATGATTCTCTGACACTTATTGAATTAGCTTCTAAACTCGTTGTCATATTATTAGTTCTTCCATCTCACCCTAGCAATTTACTTCAAATTGGGCTTCTATAAAGAACGTGTATAATAGATTGTAAGATTTCGGCATGTGCATAATGCTGAACTCCATTCGAAGCCCCTAGTGGAGGTCTTAATCAGGAAATTTTGGCTGTCTAGAAAGCTTAGATTTACCGTTTTATAGTATAGTGATTCCAAAAGATTAAGTTACTCTAGCTTCCTTACACGATATTAAATGAAGATAAGTAAGGCACATCTTATTAGCTTAACAACGAAAACAACCAAATTGACCAATCGCTGGCCCCACCCACTCACTCGCTAGGCCCCGCCCATTAACTCCGACAGGAAGTTCCGCTTCGAATTTTAACAGAGTTATTTTACAAAACGTATGATCAGTAGCATGTAACTAAAAAGTAAAATCGTTGATTGGCGACCTAAACGTCGTAACTTATCTAATAAGCTGTAGTTACGACGTTTTAGTCCAGAAACCAACAAACATGTTTCGTAAAAAATAACGGCCACTGTAGTAGTTGAAATATCAATTCCGGGCAGAATAAATGATTTGATTGGTCGAATGATTCCTTGTTTGACAGCCGCGATTGGTCAATTATCAGTTAATAGATACCTAGTAGTATCTTGTATAACCTGATCGGGATTCCAGGGATGAAGAAGCAGTAAGAAACTTTTTCAAAAGAAGGACTTTAATAGCTGTTGTAAAAATCAAAGTTTGCCTATAAATTTCTAACTGGTAGCCAATCATTGATGTATTAACTACTGAAAAGCAAAACAAAGACAAGTCAAAGAAATAATAAAATATGCAGAAAAAAATCCACAAAAATCCTCAAAGAATGTAGTAAAGCTGTGATTTACTACTAGAAGAAAGGGAGCACCGTCGATGTTACGTCAAGAACCAGAACAAGGTATTTGTACTCAATTCAAAATCAAAGATTTCTGCGATGTTTTCATAATAACGACCCGCTACAGTAGTCAGGCGTTGGAATAGCATCTGTGGATCAATCTCTACTACTTCATCTGAAATCTTTAAAGAATTACTTTCACTTAGGGTCAGTACTTTTTTGGATCTCTTGAACGGTTCATCAATATGTTTTCCTGCCATATTAATCACGACTTGTTCTCCCAATGTCTCGGCTATGTCAACATTCACTTTCTCATTTGCAGTCACACCTGTTTCAATATTTCTCAATAATTCATTAGTCGGATCAAATGGCGAATGTTCATCTAAAAACGAAAGAAGTAATTTCGTATCTTCTTCATCCTTTGAACATCTTGCTTTGGTTACATCTTTATGTTGATCACTATTTCCATAGCTACAACCTGTCACATCCTGCATCGCGTTACTAATTTCAGCACATGTGGGCATAGAGAGAAGCCAGGTTGTTCGCTGTGTCTCGGACAAACCTCGTCCTCTTGTTAATCCTCCGGTCGTTTAAAGCGAACGCATTAAAACTTGCTTGATGACAAGATCGGTTGATAACCCGGCCCAATAACGGTCACTTCTTCTAACTGTGTGATTGCCGCATATGAACTGTTCATATACATCGGGATGAGCATTCTGCAATTGGTGCATTTGCTGCAAATAGAGATGCGCTGATTTAAGGTATAAAAAATGGCCAGATGCTGCAAAATATGGGAGCATTCTTTGTAAAGCTTTTAAATGTCCATTCCAATCGCCGATACGTTCTGCTTGTATGAATTCTTGCAGTAATGAAACCATTTTCATATACTGAAACCAGAGCTGGGCCGTGCGATTACCTTTCATTTTATATTTTGTATCTTCAATACGGTCTGTTATGTTTTGTAACACAATACTATCAGTCACATCATCGACTGAGATATCTTTCTTTTCCAGGTTATGATAGAGTTCAGAAAATTCATCAAGCAATACGTCATCATCTGTGTCATCCTTCGGGATATTAACATCTTCCACATCATTTGCTTTATCGATTGGTTTGGCAGAGGCAAGTCTATTTGTGTCGAATGAAATTTCCATTAGCTTGGCATGAAGGGCTGTATCGAGTAGGAAGTGACCTCTAACTGCCCTAGAATATGCTTTTCCAGACATCATATGTGTAACAGCATTTGGAGCATAAACCCTTTCAAGCGCCGATGCAAGCCCAGATCCCGACATAAGGTAACCGATGCTTCCAAGAAAACTCATTTCAGTATGAAATCCACCGAGCCGAAGGATAATCTTTTTCAAGGGACTTGTTTGCTCTGAAAAATGAATGATGTTGGCTGCCTTTTGAAACAATGGCTGATCGAATGTAATTACAGGTGTAACACCATACCTTTTCGACTGGTCGCAAACGAAATGTAGCGTGGAATTAATGCATGTTGGATCGCTAGGACTCATATCAATCATAGGCATAAAGCAAATGCTTGCTGTTCCAGGAGTTTCCCCTGCTTTCTTATAGGTTTGCATGAATCCACTCCAAGACGGGCGTTTTGGGTTAAGAGGCCAAATAAACTTTGAGAATGCATTGAAAAGAACTGCTTTTGGCTGCATAGTTTGAGGTTCGGGGAGTTGAGAACAGATCAAATTTTCTTTATCTTGGTCGGGGTATATAAAGTATTTGACATTGATCTTTCCAACCTCTGACAGATCTGAGCATGCATCGGCTCGTGGAATCGGTATCTGAATAGATGAACCAGGACTGCTACATGCGATAATCCCCATACCATGGAAAGTGTTGTTACCATCTATGGATCCTGTGTTATGATCAACATTATCTGCCACCCATTGAACAAATTTTCCAGGCAAAAATCCTGTAATCGTTGTGTTTAGAGCAAATGCATCACACTTTTCAAAACGTTGTATCTCTGTATATGAACAAGTAAAGCCAAGTGCATGTAGGGAATCAATAAGATACCTCGAATCGAAATGATGGTGCATTTGTACACCAAAACCTAATTGTAATGGCATTAAAATACCTCTTGGCTTTGCAGCTTGAATTATCGCTTGCCCAATTGAAATTATCTTCAGCTCTTCTTTTTCTGGGATAAGCATGGATAAGAAATTTAACAAACTTTCAGGGACAGTTTGTTTATTTTCTTCATCTGACGATATGATAGAGGGAGACGGATACAATTTCTTTGACGTCTTAAGAGAATTGATATCAGACTTGATTAATTTTGCTGCAGTTGCAATTATCTTGTCTTTCTTTTCCTTTTCAGACAGACCGTACTGTTCTGCAGAAAATTCATTTATAATAGCCGACGATGTCTTTTTCATCATTACCCTATCGGCTTTTCCGTCTTGTGATATTACTGAAATACAGTTACCGAAATGTTCAATTAGTTTGCTTTTCATATGGCGAGTTGAGTACGCTCTTTCTCCACAAATATTTTCCATCATTTTAGAAAGTTCACTTACAGTTAATATTATTCCCTCGTTTTCTTCTATATACTTCGTAACACTTTTGAAGGACTCAACGATATCTGCTGCATACCTTGTTGGGCTATACTTAATCTTTTTACAAGGACTAGGTTGATTTTCACTGCGAAATCGTTTCGGGATGCTTTTTCCAGTCCTGAAATTAGAGCTGCACACTTGATGGTATATAGCATCAGCGGCAGGTAAATCGATCACATTTGATATTCTACCCAAAACGAGTTGAGGCCAATAATCCCCTCTCTCATGAATATGTTTACTAATGGTACTTTGAAACTCTAACTCCGATACTTTATACACATCCTCATTTTGTTTTCTCTTTTTCCCTACATTACCCCTTGCTCGAGTTGCATTTGCTTCTGTACCACAAAACAAACATTTGTTTTTAAAATCAAATGACACTGAAGATCTGGTATTCAATGAATTTTTAACGGTGGTTAAAGTTACAGTTTGCAGACTACTCAATGATCTAGGATGGGTGAAGTCCCTTCTACAGTTTTTATGTATATAATCGCCTTCCTTTACTTGCCAGCCAAAATTCTTTTTCTTCGAAATATCGTTTATGGTTTCACATCCTTTATAACGGAGTTTCACTGCTGTTTCTTTGTCTGTCACGATGACATCGCATTTACAAATGGGACACTCCATCTGAAATGAAATAGTATTTATATAGATTGATTGATCTTAAATGAAATAGTATTTATATAGATAGATTGATTAAATGGGTTTAACGCCACTTTTATAATTTTGGTCATATCGCGGCCACTGGAGCACCTTACAATAGATTCCTGTTATTTCTCACACAAGTACTACCACTATATCCTTTCATAGCCTCCAGCTACTATCCATCTTAGGTATACAATGATCCACCCCAATTGGTGAAGGACAAATAACGGAAAAGATATATGCCGCCGCCGGGGATCGAACCCATAACATCCTATGATTGGAGATTGGAAGTCTGATGCGTTACCGAATGCACTATGGCGGCGCCTAGCATTAAAATAGAAAAGGTGACATAGATGACGAGTGATCTTACCTAAATCTATGCCTGGCAGACGAACCAAATGACATATATTATTGAAAATTGACTATATCCATCTCTTTCTTTTTCTCTGTCTTTCTGTCATACTTATAATGTATATCCTCTTTTTTCTAACGGTCTCTATTTACCACGTTTATCCATATACCGAAATCGTTTTAGTTTCGTCCCTTTCTCCATTCTCAGGCTTCTCCTATATGTGCCTCATTTTTCATTTCTATTTTCTGTCCGTCTCTTTTGTCTCACTGTCTGTTTTTATTGTAAAGCCAATAACATATCATATTACCTCTAAATATATCTGGTTGTGACCTCTTGTTTTCCAATATAAATTGGTATGCCGGTAGGCTTGGTATTGTTTTCTTCGTTCGTTTCTTGCTTTGGTCTTACTCCATTATTCTGAAATTTGTAAGTTTATTATTACATGTTTAAACGATGTTTATTCTCAAATACCCTGTAATTTGATGTGAAAATTAAATTGAATTATGTTAGGTTTAATAATTGGTTGCTCGTTTTTCACCCAATTTTTTTACACTTATTTATACACTTATTCTGTATAATTAGCTATTAAATATTTTGATTATGTTTATCTTAAACCTGTTTATCTTTGAGAAAATGTTCATGAACATTTTGCGTTTTAACTTTTATTTTATTTTATTTTCCATTTTCCAGTCCAGTCTTTCTTCGCTCTCCTTTTAAAGGAAAAAAATTGAAAATGTAAAGAAAGCAAACAATTAAATCATTTCCCAGATGTGGCCAATCTGCAATCAAGCTGATGCAATTATGACAGCATTATCTGTTTAAATGTCAAAATTAAGTTTAAGACCCACCTCTAATTATTCGTTGGTAATGAAAAATGGTTTTACTAATTCTTAAATTAGTCCCTGTCTTCCTTTTCCATTATTAGGAGTACCATTATCTGAAATATATAATATACGGCCTAGTAAAAATAAGTATAAGACACGAATTTGGTCTGCGCATTGCATACTTTAATATAGCCTCAACAAATGACTGCCGATAATTGGTAAAACCGGAAAAATCCTTCAACTAAACGTAATAAATAAATAATAATGGATCTTATATCTCTTTGTCAAAGAGGAAACTAATATAAACCCCAAAATATCTAATAGATAACACATTCGAAATTAGGCCGAAATGGGCTTCCGTAGATTTAAAAAATGAACGGCACCTCGTTTAGTGAATTGCTTTTTTTTTAATTTTCTCAATTGGGTCTTAGAAATGGCAAATTATGTTGTGGAAAACAATGATTAGACCGTATCCTTGCTGTTGCTAGATTTTGTACGGATAAAATTAGTTTTCACACATATATCCTCGCGGTATGGGTTTTCGTCCTAATAACGAGTTTTACTGTTCGCCATTTTTGACGTCTATTACACGAAGAAATACTCATATTAAATTTCAAAACATGTTATTTTTTCTTGATTTCTTTATTCTTGGTCCTATATAATTGGTGTAAGTACTTTTTTTCTTTAAACGATTTATGCCAAGTTTTCGGGGGCAGTAGTTTGACGTCATATGTTTTCGTCCTAGTAAACAAATGGACAATTTCAAGAAATCGGAAGTGAGAATAATGTTCAGAATTGCGCGATTTGCAAAATAAATGGTATTCCTCACTGTGTATTTATATTTCTTCTTGTTTTGTAACGAACTAGTTGTATTTCAATGAACTGGAATAATTGAATGGAAATTTTCAGTTTTTAACTGGTAATTCCATACTAAATATAACATACATTTGAAATAAAGTGATTCCCTTTTTAATAGCATTCATTCTAACAACTATGTTTGGTAGATAAAGGACAATATGATATAGATGCTATTATTTCTTGAGTTATGAAAATGGTCGGTTAACACATTCCCACACAATAAAATTTTAGACCAGTCCAATTTGAAACAGGCTGCAGACGACAACTTCAAGCTTGTGTCTTCTGGGATATAAAATATTGTGGATAACGAAGGAAAGCGTTTTTGTTTTAGGGGCGGAAAAGGAGGGATTGTGTTGGAATGAGTTAAACTTTATAACTTTATCATGTTGTCATTCACTCCTCTGGCAAACAGGGAACCCCATGACATGGACAATAAAAAATGCTATGCCTTCTCAAAACCCTTACATCACAGCAAAAACGAAGATGGGTCCAATGACCACAGCCTTCAAACATACATTCCCCCCATTTAGCAATGGTAAGATCAACACATTGTTTCATTTTTTCATTATAAAATTTCTTGCATACGCAACACAGAGAACTCTCAGACATCTCGCTTTCATGTTCACTCAAGCTTACTTCACTGTCAGACAAATAAATAATTTGCAAATCAGAAGGGCCTGGTTTTGGTGAGTTAGGTGCAGTTTTTCTCATTTTCTTTTCTACTTTTTTCTGCACTTTTTTGTTCGACCTCGCATTCTCAACCAATTTCTTTTTGTTTGAAACAACCGTTTTCTTTTTCCTTTTTTCCTTTCTATCATTACAAGTAACTTTGGATTTCTTTGTTTTTTTCAAATTTTCATCATGCAGTTTTATATCTTTTATAACATTATCCTCAGTTATTGCTTTTCCAGAAACAACTGATGATAAATATCTTCTCATACTTTTTTTACATCTCTTCTTTTCAGTTACCTTTTCCTCAATGTTTGAAAAGAATGTAACAGGGGAAATATTTCGGTCAATGTCTTGTTTGTCTTTGACATAGGCAAAACAGGAGTCATGATTGAAAGATATGACTGGACGCACTGACACAATGTCATGTGTACAAGTGGAATGGGGTTGTGGTACAATGTCCTTAGTTAAAATTGTCAAAAGGGGCGAGGATAAGTCCATTGGTGGAGATTGTGGAGGGGATAAGTCCATTGGTGGAGAGTTGTCGCCATACTTTTCATCCATGTCCTCACTGTTCTGTGTATTTAAAAACGTAAAGTCAAGAACATTATCTGGGTCGTCTTGTCCAGTCTTGTCTTGAACATCTCTGTGCGCCATGTCATCCAGATCCCTACCTAGTTCCCCTTCATCTTGTATCTTAAGGCTTTCATTAACAACAGTCTTGTCAGCTTTGTCTGTCTTGTCAGATGTCTCTTTAAATACAGTTGAAGGCATAAATGTCTCGGGAGGATATGGACACTTATCAAATGGATATATTCCTGTCTTTTTAAAGGAAGATTTCAGGTTTTCAGGAGAAAGAGCCTTAACATATGCATGAGAGGCTAATTGTCCAATATTGTATCTGCTGATTGGACAATGATTATCTCTCATGAATTTATGAATTGAGTTACTAAGTATTTTATTGAGTGGACCAAAGCACCCAACATCAAGAGGTTGCAGTAGGTGGCTAGTATGAGCTGGTAACACAAATAAAATGATGTTGTGTAATTTGGCCCAATCAATAAGACTTAGAGATACGTGGGATTTATGCCCATCATACAACAACAACACAGATTGTTCATCAGACAGTCCTTGTACAAAATTAATGAAGTGTTCTTGCAAGTACTTCTTGAATATGTCTGAGTTGGACCAACCAGTAGAACTGACAGTACCATCTGTACCAGGAGTACAACCATCCAATAACTCCTGTCTCATTCTTGCACCGGCAAATACAAAGAAAGGAGGCACCTGAGTGCCCATTGCATTCCCTGCTCCTATAATAGTAGTGGTATTGGATCTCTCAGAGGTTACTGCTGGTATTGAATTTCTGGCATTACAATCACCAATTACATTGGGTGGCCTATGATCTGGTGTAACACCTTTCTCATCTATATTATATATGCATTGTGGCTTATCTTTAAGGTTATATTTTTCCATAATGTACTGCAGTTGTTCAAAATAAACATCTATTGTTTCCTGTGATGCTGCTTTGGCACGAGATAGGGTAAGTGATCTTGGTCTCAGAGATTTAATTTCTGGCCATCTCTCAAGGAAAGAACGAAACCACTGCAGGGACAGAGGATTATCATGCTTTTGTCGGAGACCTAATTCAACAGCAAAGTCAGTTGCTAAGGTTGTCACTTCTGTACGTGTATATCCATACCCATAGGAAGCCATCTTTTTAACATGGTCTACAATCTTAGATTCTTGCTCAATTGTAAACATTGGTTGTGGACCAGATGATAATGTTTCAGAGTCCACTCTGCCTTTCAGTCGGTCCATTAGTGTTGATTTTGGTACACCATATACTTTAGCAGCTTTATATGCAGACATTTCTTTGGCTAAGACCTTCTGAAATGCAGTTCCTAGTGAGGAAGGAGAATATTTTCTATACTGGGCTCTTGCTGACATTTTCTGAAATTGATATAATAAAATGACACAATATAGTAATTGACTTTTGCAACGAAATGATATAATAACAACAACAATTTGTAGGAAACAAAATAGCATATGAATAGTTAATTCCTTTACTGCATATATGTCAGGTGTATATATTCAGTTTATATGGAAAAATGCTTTCATTGATAAAAGTAAAATGCCAACCCATTAAAAGCCATGGGAATTTAGTATAACGCCCTAGATTGTTATGAAGCTTATTAAGTGGAGTAATAGATTTGTTAAAAAAATTAACTTCATTTCCTTTGTTCGATAAATTACAAAAAATAAATAAGAAACAAGCGTTTTTTGAATAGAATTTGTAGCTATTTATACAAGTAGTAACCATATGACAGTCATGTGACATTGAAAGTAGATGTCAAATCACCAGACAACATTGCTAGATTTTATCATCCTTTTCTCGAACATGTTTTAATGGATATTTAAAAATCTATAAAATGTGCTTTTGCAAAAAGTCTTGAAAAAGTGATAGTATGTATTCTAGCAGTACTTACATTCTTGAAATCGATGCGAAACATTGTTTGACAGTTGCAGACGGAACGCGTTGTTTACCATCTAAATTTAGACACGGAAGTGACGTTGTTAAAACCCGCATGCGCAAGAAATAAGTAAATAACAAGATGGGACGAAAACATATGACGGACGAAAACACATTCCACAACGATATACCTGCACGGGCCTTGTTGCAACAAATTCACTGTTTCTAGGACAAAAAGTACGTTTGAATTAAGCTAAATCACAAAATAATAATTACCTTGATTGTCTGTCAGCAGCGAAACTTTTGTGGAAATACACTGGATGTCAAAAATGTTAGAATTATGTTTGTTGACAGAGTGCGACTAATATGGCGGACATTTTTGTAAAGCACGAAACAGGCCGAGTGGTTACGAACTGTAGTTCGGATTACAGTTATGACGTCAAAACTTTTTGTGACGTCACTAAGGTGAACGCTTCGGATCATTAAATATTTTAGCAATTTTCAATATTTCAAATCGTTTTTTCTCACAAACGAAACACCCTTCAGAGTGCGATTTTTTATGTGAAGCTCCTCTAGGTGTATATATTCAAAACATATCAAAACTCCTTCTGTTGCTCAAAGTTCAACCCTAGCCTTTATCTTTACTGGACTAATTCCATGTTGTTTAGGAGTTTACAAAATGGGCAAAATGTGTTTTATGTCCGTAGTAGACAACTTCTATATTCAACTCTGTCAGGGTTGTGGGTTCTTAGAATAATTCAGGTGCCCTCTTTGCCTATCGAAACAATAATAACAGAAAATTGCAGTGATTATATGGTAAGTTTGAGTATTTAACCCTTTCCTGTTCAATCGCTTGTTTTTACGTACCCGTGATTTTATCCTTAAGAAATATTGTTGGAAAAGAAGAAATTGCTTGTTACAAGCAATTTCTTCTTTTCCCAATATATTTTCTAACCATTAGGTTAGTTACTTTTCAAATTACGACCACTTTCAAATGTCATCTGCACTTTCTTTCAAAATGGACAAATCTTAAATTTTCATAAACAGGAAAGGGTAAAGTAGAAAAAATTATAGAAAAAAAAATAAAAAAAAATAAACAAAATCACTGCATCAGTAACTATCATTTCACTCATCAAACAAATTTCATTGCAGCATTTATCATTTTACTCCTTGAAGGCCTAGAATGGTTGTAGATGGGCCCTTCTTAATACTTGACCAATAACTTTGGTAAGTTATACTACTGTAACTTTGCCATCAAGAAGATGAATCTACAACA
The DNA here is from genome assembly GCA_946902895.1 of Fragum fragum. Lineage (NCBI taxonomy): Eukaryota > Metazoa > Mollusca > Bivalvia > Cardiida > Cardiidae > Fragum > Fragum fragum. The sequence continues at coordinate 21,679,919 of OX336370.1, read as the reverse complement.
TTTGAATTGCAGGTAATTTTTGTTATATTCATTCAATCCAATTATTCATTTATGTCGCGATGCTAGGATAACCAAGGCTAGATGTCTCAATACTTTTCCCTACAGTCATATTGTTAGAAAAAACACTCTTAATACATTGATGATTGAAATGCTTATTTGGATCGGGTTTGTTTGGATCCGGCTTTACCCCTTTTTGAACCATCTTTCAGTTACATCGCGGCAAAGTTCATTCCTTCATGTGCTCCCTAGCATTGTATCTACAGTACTAGACAGGGGCTCTGAACCTTTACGAAAGGATACACTCACGTGACAAGTGGCGCAATCTCTCAGATTACAAGCCCGCCGTCGTAACCACTGAGTCATGCAGGAAACCGATTTGTCAAGTGAAGCCAGCTACTCCAAGAAGCGGAACCTTTTGTTCCTCATTTTAAAAAAATGAGTAAAAATGAAGACTGCGTAATTCTCGCTATCCATGGGTGACAACCTATGTCACAGGGCTGTCGTATACTCTCCATTTGAGCAGTATATGTGGCAAATTCACATTATACCGGGGAAATTACTACACTATTCATTGAAATGTGTACTTTTTCATAACGAACTTTCTAACTGTTGCAGTTCTTAGATCTCGGTTGTGTCAATTGCTACGAAAATTGTGTAAGGGGAATTGCAAAGGCAATGAAGCATATTCTACACTGATAGATAAGGGTTTTAGGTACCAGATGGACTTGTTTTTTCGGATTGGTCTTCAACAAAATTGATGTAAGATTAAGCGCAATCAACACTGATGGAATAAGATTTAAAGTACCAAATGGATAGGTCTTTCAAGATTAAAATAGGCTAGCGAAAATATGAGGCCAATGACGTAAGTTGTCACCCTTGGCTATCCACCAGGGTCGAAACTTTTCGTACTTTCTATCCCTATTAAAATAAACTTACAGATGGAGGTCGTGACAGCAGCCGTCGACATCAACAAACCTGCACACATCGGGGAGGGGCCACCAAGCGATAATCCGTCTGTAATATGATGTACACGAATATAGTGATGTAACTTTATGCTATATACCATCATTTGTTCAACAATAATTCTTTATTTATCAAATATATTGTATCAACAAGTCTGCTCTAATAGAGAGGGGCAACCAAGCATCAATCCCTTTGCAATATGATAGAATTCATTATAGTAATAGAAATCTTTTATACTATCATGATAAAATAATCCTTTATACTATCATCTATTTAAAAATGAAACTATAGTATATTTACTCATAATCAGATAGGGCCCGCAGCTGGTACCACACCGAACTCTCAATCACAAGATCCAGTATTCGATCCATTGTTTTAAAAATTCTTGTCTTTCATGGTAAGAGCTATTGTGGGAAATAAAGTAATTTCTTCATTTCCGATAATAATTTTAATGCGTTTTGCTTGAAGGGCGTAAAACGGGAATGTGAGAGAAATGGTTGGTCAAATCCGCTATTCATTCATCCGAAAGAGGAAGGTTTAAATATTTAAATCTTCTTACCGAAAGTTTTTTGTAGGGACGCAAAGTCCTTCGTTAATCGTTTTACCACGCCTGTTTGATGACCAAACGTCGCCAATGCAACACTTTCCTCGGTGACGTTATATTGCGTCATAGATTCTTTAAGACCTTGAAAGAGAAATATTAAAATACAAAGGCCAACATTAGAGATTGTTGAAAACATGTTTTCCATTTGGTGAACTTTCATTCAAAATATCAAGATATAGTGATTGAGCAGTACTTCATTTGTCAGAAAAAAAATAATAATTTCCGGCTTTCATAGTTTAAAATGTGTATGTTAACAAAAGGGAATGGCCGAATCTAAGTTGGCAGGCCTTTTGGCCAGACCCTTTTACTTAAATTTTGTATTTGTAAGTAATTTCATGTTGTGATTTGTCTACATTTTAGGACATAGTATGAGCTTTGGAAAAACAGGCAACTTTCCGTCATCACTAATTTTAATGGAAATCTGTTCAAGAGCTGCTTTAAAGCCATAGCTTCCCCCAAAATACACATCAAAATAAAGAAGAAAAACATACTCGAGTCCCAAGAGCATGAATAGATATGACGATTAAAATCATAAGATCTTAATAGTTCTACGCAGTAAGTCTACAATCGATGAAAGAAGTTTCGATATTTTAAATTGTGACCCACCATAGTTTAAGGTTTGTTTACATACAGTGATGACGCCAGTGATGACGTTTTAATTTTCTTTAGCTATTCAATAAACTGGCTGGAGTACGGAGTTTAAAGAAATAGTATGTAAAGATTAGTCATCATCACACGTGGATATAACTGTTAATGCCGAAGAGTAGCGAGCGTTTCCGGTGGAGATCGGGTGCATTCTACTCGATTTCAAAATGTTCACAAACACGAGATGAAATCTATCAGAAAACACAAAATACTCTTTCCAGAGACCTTTACTCATACCCTCCTTTTATTAGATAGGTTCTTGTCTTTTTAGTGACCAAATACAATATATTGTTTAAACTGTTTTTCCGTCCTCTGAGGGAAGATATACCTTTAATAATGCCGAGACCAGCGACTAGTCAATTCATAAACTTTATTTTGTCTAGAGGTATTTCACAGATGGTTGTGTAATTAGATAGGAAGGACACCCTACACATTCAGAAAATCTCTACGTCGCGAAAATTTCGAACCTGTTCAGCCTGCGCAGGTCCGATCCTTTTGCAATAAGCAAGCGGTCGTTTTACTCCTGATTGGCCACCAGTGTATAGTCTGAGACTGATGGTTGTAAACTCTAACAGCCATAAAAGGACGTCAATAAGGAATGGATAATAATACAATCTACACATACCTTCAATCATTTCACCAAAGAAAATACCAGCCTGTTCCCAAGCATTGTCCTTGGTCATACTGTATGAGACATCCACACATACTACAGTCAAAATAGCTTTTAATGATTGGAACCCCTGTAGAACTTAAAGTACAATAATTTGAATTCAGGTATGATTATTGATTTGTCTACGTTTGTGGCGAACATATTACCAAACAATCAAATTTAAGACTGGACCAAGTTCAAAGAAGTTGCAGACAATAATTTTAGTTGATGATATTTTAAGATACTTTGTGGATAATGAAGTAATGTCTTCATTTTCCACATTCTCTCCCAAGGGTTTTTCTTAAGGGGCGTAAAAAGGCGGGATTGTGTGGGAATGAGTTCAGTAGAAATATGCGACACCTTGAGTCGGTCTCGCCACGTATACTAGACGATACATTATTCAAATGTCTTAATAAAAAAGAAATTGGTTGATAGATTGAAGGGGGTTTAACGCCAATGTTAACAGTATTTCAGTCATATCGCGGCGGCTGGAGCACCTAAAAATTGATTCCTGGTATTTCTCGCACCAGTACTACCACTACAACTTCCACTTAGGTCTACGATTATCCACCCATTGGTTCGAGACAAATGACGCCGCCGGTCATCGAACTCATGACATCCCACGATTGAAGATTGGGAGTCTAATGGGCTACCGACTGCGCTATGATGGCGGCAAACAAAGAAATGATAACAGTTAACTTTTTATTACAGTCCCAGGATCCACTCAACAAACATCTCCCTAAGTTCTTATCATCGAATCCCCTGGCTCTTTCTCTGCGCTACCTTTTTATACCAGGTAGAAAATTCAGATCACCTGATGGTCACATGAAATATGTATATATCTGTGAATGTTACAAGCATGCGACAGATTCAACATAGCCTAGGAGGTTCATAATACTAATCATTTTAACCCTTGCCCTGCTGAATATTTTCCCTCTTTTCACAATATTTGTAAACTTTGACATAGTTAGACCAATGTTGTGTTCAAAGATTTCTCTCAAAACATCAAAAATGGACTGGTAGAGTAGGCTAAGATCAGACTGCACGTCTGTGCAGGCTGATCTTAGTCTATACACCTTCAAAATCCATTGTCAAAGTAGGAATATTCCGGGATCAGCATGACAAGGGTTAAACCAGACAACCATAGTGTTACAAATACGGCCTTCGTAACACAAGAAAACCGAAAGAAAGGATGAAATAAAGAAGAGCGTTATCAGGTCTTGTTTATTGTAGACTTGGCTGTTTTAAAGTAGCTTGTACAAAACAATTTGCAGTACATATGTTTTATATTTATCCATTTTCAAACGTCAAACGTCGCAACTACAGCTTATTCCAGCTGTAGTTACAACCTCTTATTAATAAACCAACGTTTAACCGTTTGATTTACGTTCCTGGTCATAAATAATGCAAATAAACGCCGTTTGATATCTCGTTCTAACTTCAGTGTCAGAGGACAATGGCTGTGATACTTCAATTGCATACCAATCATTTATTTGATAGATGAAGAGAATATTTTTGTCTTTATCGAGGTATGAAACGAAAAACCTAATTACACTGTATGAAAACGCATATCGGATTCATATATTAGTGTCATTAGGTTTTTCGTTTCATACCTTCATGAAAACAAAAATAAGATTCTCTTTTCATTTCTTATAATTGAATTTCATCAAGAGAAAAAAAGGCGATTATTTTACAATTTTAAGTACATTTGTTATGGATCTATTTTGTGCGCAGGCATACAAAATAGCTGCAGGCTCACAATTTTGTTCATGGAGGTATGAACATTTTTTGGCCAATCTGAACGCTCGTTTTTGATAGACGGTACTTAAAATTAGATTTTATCAAACAAAAAAACTGGGAATCGAGACACCTTATTTCAATTTTTTTTCATTCATTTTTTTTCTTTACAGAGTCCAAAGTGTTTGTTTTTTTTAATACAAATTCATATCCTTCTAAGCATGTTCAGCTAAACAAGTTGAAAATTTGAGAAAAAGAACAAATGGAGGGTTAGTAGCAATACTGTATAGTCACTTAGAACAGTATCGCAGTTAACCCTCGAAATGTTGTCACATAGTAAAACATCTTTAAAATTTCCTGCTCAGTCCCTGGTTTATACGTGCGGGTGATTTGATAACTGAGAAATCATTGTTGAAAAAGAAGAAAATTTCTTATAATAAGCAACTTCTTCTTTTTCCTGAACATTTTCTATCCTACTGATTTTTTTTATTTTTGAAATCAAATCAACTTTAAATTTTCGTCAGCAAAACCTTTGCATTTGGACAGGTCTAAAATTTTGCAAAACAGGAAAATGTTAACATGATTGATATGACGGACAGGCAAACCGATTTATTCCTTAATATCTTTTCTAATTTAACTACAGCGAGATCTTTTGACTAATAATACTTACATTCTCTCACAGACAAAGCATTTTAAAAAGATCAACCCTTATGTTTTGACAAAAATCAACTGATAAATTTAGCATATATCTTTTGATTATGATTTGAAAAAGAAGTTTTGTAATGACAGAACACGAGATTCTGTAGGTAAAATAATGAATGCTCAATTTTAGACTGGTCGAAATTGAAAGAAGTTGCGGACAACAATCTCAATTTAGTGGAATTCAGAAATCTTTGCCTTATAGGGTAGAAAAGATCCTGGTGATTGAAAAAATTGCTTGATGCAAGCAATTTCTTCATTTTCAGTAATGTTTTCCAAAGCCTATTTATTGAGGGGCAACAAAAAGCGTCATTGTGTGGGAACGGGTTAATATGACAACTTATACTATCAGCACAGTCCTTTTAGCAGTTTTACTGGTATCAATAAGGTAAAATGATTGTTTTAAAACTGAAAATACCTTGTAATCGCTCTTGATTAGCGGCTAAGTCCCAGTGAAAAGGATTTACTGTCCGTTTCTCTGTTTGTTCTATCACTCTCACTGAAACCATGAAAATAACTTTTGAAATAAAATCTTACCTAAGGGTACAAAAGTTGAATTGTCTAGAAGACTTCATGTACTTAAAAACTGTTAAAAGTGGCGTTAAACCCCCATTCAATCAAGCAATTCAATTGAACAAATATACTACAATTATGGATGGAATTTCAAATTATTTGGAGACAGTTGTTCAAACTGATAAGCACGCGGAAGTTTTTTTTTTGATATGCCCAAACAATGTAATAGCTGGGGGATACGTGACGAAACGGATCATTTCCGCTGTATGTTCCCTACAATTAAGAAATGATGTCATAATTACTTGGCACGATTGTTTCACTTATGGATATTAGTGTTACTTGAAAAGTTTGTTTGGTCAAGGTCACAGCTCAATGACAAACTTGACCTTGTTCTTTTCCAAATTAAGCAACTCAACTCAACTCAACATATCTTTTATTTACACCCAGGTATAACACGTATACAACAAGGGCAATATGAAAATTAAATCTGGTTGTTACACCTTGTCCAAATTCTAGTCTTCGTCAATTGCGATGGCTTTGATAAAAGCTTTATTAGCTCGTACATGTATTTTACTAGGCTGGGGCTAATCATTTTATAGTACAGTTATTGTTTAGTGCATATTGCCCCTTCGTCTAAAAGATATGTAGCACATGTACGTAACTATATATCAAGTTGTCTTTTAAGCCCGGAGTGGTTTTTGACGAATAATTTTTAATCGGGACAAGGTGCAACTGATAATATATACATGCTCATATACATTTTACTTCCGTTTATGTATGGTTTTTGTAGAGAGATAGATTAGTAGAGGCGGAGGGGAGAGCGATAGAGAGGGGGAGCAACTTATAAGATCATGAAATTTAGGAAGGATTATTCCTGATTTATTCAGCCGTATCATATTTGGAGGATAGGCAAATTATATATAATGTCTAGTGTGCTCAAGGCGCACAGTTCATGTGGTTTTATTTTGAGAAAGGAAACGAATTTTTTATTGACGAGCGAACAAAAGCCCGTGACTACAGCTTTATACAGTCTGTTATCACTTACTATTGATCGTTCATCAAATATTATGATTTTTATAGTTGTCTGTCTAAATTTGTTTTACAAAGTTAAATTAAGGTACACTTCATAACCAAGAATATTCGCTTACACAGGCCTTTATGCAGATATGCATACATGTATTAGTGTTTGAGAGAAAGGTGCAGTAAAGGAAAAAAAGTTACAGTCGGCTAATCTTCCAAACCTCGTAACCACAGCTAGTTTAAGCTGTATTTACAATCCTAGAAAATAACCCGGCGAGTTTACAATTCACTTAGCATCTTATGAAAACATAACAAGACTGTCAGACGAGTTGCAATGTACGCATGAGTAACTTACTAAATAAAGGTATAGCCAAGACATTGCGTAAAACTGACCCAGTCCACGACCCGTCATTCATAGAAATTACTCATCCGATACGCCGTGTAATTACATTGGGTCAATGGATGCACGGGTAGTGTCTGGCTGTGAAAATAGAAACATGTAAACATTTTGGATGGAGAACAAGGAAAAAAGTAAGTAGAAATGTTATTTTCTATCTATGTGATTTATTTTTAGAATACGTAGAGTCGAATCAAAGAGATGGCTCACGGGGAATGATTAAACCCCAGTTTTTTGGTGTACGTGACATTATTCAATCTAAAAATGGACACATTTTGGATGAACTAGTAGGTCAGTGTCAAATGTCGCAACTACAGCTAGAAGTACCGGCAACTGAGGAATTCCACCTCACAGGCAAGCATCGTAAGACCAATATTTAATTATTTGATCACTGGATCAGCGTCCAAAAATTAATGGGGAAATGCAGAGAGAAACGTTGTATGACAAGGATAAAAAGGGATTTAAGGAGACATCGTGTTAAAATTAACCCGAAAAGTGTTTCATGATCAAACTGGTATATTTTGATAGGTATTTCAGTTTCTCAATTGATTTAACATTGAAAATTATTTGTGCGTTAAGCTCATGACGATCGAAATTTCTCAGCAAGTATTGTTCACGTTTATCATTGAAAAAGGAGCAATCGAAAAGGTAGTGTTTTTCAGAACCTATTGCATTCGAGTCACACAATAAACATTTTCTATCTTCAAGGGGAGTTCCGTCATAGCGCCCGGATTCAATTGGTAATTTGTGATTAGCTGTTCTGAACTTGAAAAGTTGTAGGTACTCGTACTCGTTAAGTTGCGTCAGGTAACTTTCAAACTCGTGAGTGCATTTAAAGTTGGAATATATTTTTCCTTTATTTGATTGTTGGAGTTGATCGTGCCATGTTTGTTTAAATTGATCAATCAAAATTTGTTTAACGCCTTTATGTATATTATTTTGGTCGATTTGAAACTGATTTTCCCAGAGATCGGGCCTACCCACAGAGATAAGGATTTTCTTAATTTTTTCTAGCCATTTAAAGGATCTGTTGGGTAGGGAGAGCATATATTTATAAACTTTAGAGGAAATTTTTTCATGTTTACCGAGTAATAAGCGATTCCAATAAGAGACCATTCTTGACTTTATTTCAATAGAGATAGGATATCGTCCAAGTTCACCGTAAAGAAAGTTTAATGGTGTAGATTTTCTACATTTTGTTATTTTTCTAAGGAAATTAGTGTGTACCTTTTCAAGAATTTCTAGGTTTTCGTAACCAAATACTTCGGAACCGTATGTAAGGATAGGTAAAACAGTGTTGTCGAATAATTTAAGAACCAAGTCAAGAGGTAATTCGGTGTTATTTATCTTAGTGTATAAAAAATGCATTGCTCTATTAGCCTGTTCAACGATATGTTTGCGCGCGTTTAAAAAGGACCCATTATTTGAGAAAGTTACGCCTAGATAATGGTAATTAGACACAATTTCGATGGGGTTTTCACCAAGTTTAAAGTTAAAATGACCTGTTCGTCTAGCACCAAAAACGAGTACTTTTGTTTTATTCGCATTGATCTTTAGGTGCCAATTCTCACAATAGTTATTAAAAGTATTGAGGCTATTTTGGAAGTCGGTTTCATTATCCGATAAAATAACGGTATCGTCCGCATACAGCAAAATTAACAGTTTAAGCCATATTGTAATATCTGTTGATTCATTCAGCTCCACACCGACACCACCGTTAGATCTCAGATTGCTTTCTAAATCGTTTAGGAAAAGGGAGAAAAGGATTGGCGACAGGTTTTCACCTTGACGGGCACCAATTTCTGAGATAAAATTCGGGGATATTTCACCGTCAAACTTAATACACGATTTTATATTTTTGTACATATTTTTGAGAACATTAAGGAATTTGCCATTTATATTGTTTTGCGTCAATTTATACCATAACCCTGATCTCCAGACTTTATCAAAAGCCTGTGAAAAGTCGATGAAAGCTGTAAATAATTTCTTTTTTTCTCTTTTTAAGTATTTCGATCAGGGAGTGAAGTGTAAATATATGATCTGTACACGAATACTGTTTTCGAAATCCGGCTTGATTTTCATCCAGAATATTGTTTTCATTCAAATACGTCGTTAGTCGCTCATTAAGTACAGAGGTAAAGAGTTTACCAAGACAGCTAAGAATTGTTATTGGTCTGTAGTTGGAGGGGTCCTTAGAATCGCCCTTGTTTTTATAAATGGGTATGATAATCCCTTCAAGCCAAGACCTTGGTATAAACCCAGTGTCAAGAATACAGTTAAATAGATTACAGTATAATGGCATTAAGATTGATTGGGACGCTTTAATATATTCATTTAAAATGTTGTCAAATGGGCTTGGTGTTTTTGAATTCTTTAATTTTGATATACACCGGCTAATTTCGCTTTCAGTTATAGTGGAGTTCAGGAAATTATTTGAACTATGTTCCGGTTCTGATTGATATCTATTGTCGTTAATTGAATTTTTGTTTATTTCTTGATAATATTCAAAGAAATGATTGATTGAAGGGTGTTCTGTGCCTTTTTGTTTTGGCTTTAGCCTTTTTAAGAAATTCCAATATTTTTTAGGACTTTGATCACTCATTCTTCTTAAATGGTCTGTTCGGTTTTGCTTATGTTTTTTAATGTAAAAGTTCATTGTCCTTTTGTATTGTTTACTTGCAAGCTTTAGATTTTGTTTATTTACTTGGATTTTATTCTTTTGATACTCCTCTTTTGCTTTATTATAATTTTTTCTTGCTTTATAGCATTTTGGTCCGAACCAATCTTTATTTTGTGGGTATTGATTATCAAAGCGCTTTTTATTTGTTGCAGGGAATGTCAATGATGCAAAATTTTCGAAGAGCGTCTGTATTTGGCTCGTGATACAATCGACAGTTTTTTGAGATTGAGGGTATGTATTTAACTGGTTGATCATGTTATTTAACAATTCGGTATCGATATTTTCGATAAATGATGATTGCATACCGGAATCCCAGGCCGGTCGTACGTAATCGGAATTTGGTGACTCGTCGATCGTAAGGGGAGGTAACCTGGGCAAATTTAATTTCCATGATAGTAAATTATGGCCGTCTGAAAAAAGATGATCAGTAAAAACAATGTCAAAGTCTGATAGGAATGAATAACAGTCTGGTGTGGAAATAACATAATCTATAACTGACGAATCTCTGAATGTAAATTTTCCTAGTCATTCGAAACGTCTGTTTTGCTCTCTCAAGGTCATACGTACGGTTGGAAGCTAATTAAAAGTATTTTCCTCTTTCAGGGGTCACAAGTGAAAGTCATATTTCAATATGGATCTGGCACAATATTTTAATTTTCATTGTCACTTAACGTCTCATACTGTGGACTTAACTCAACATTTCCATGGAGCATCCTGGTCTTTGAGACTGTCACATTCCATGTATTTTCATCAAATGTATCATATTCATTGTAGTCTACACAGCAATTTATAGACTGTGATTATCCACTTAAAAAGTACGTTTCAGTCTTTTTTAGACTTTATGATGCGGCCTTCCAATAGGGTTTCTATAATGAAACTTTCTTTACCCTACAACTTACATAATAATAATTGAAATGTCAAACAAAGTACTTTGAGTGTATGTTTGACTATTTTCTTTATAAATATATTGCATGTGTAATATTAATTTTTTAAGCAATTCGTTTATCAATCACGATGTGAAGAAACCTGTCGAAAAAAGCGGACAGACTGAAAATAACATACATATTTACCTAAGCACCATTTTCGCCATATTAGACATATTGCATTATGTACATGTAATTCACCAACTACCAGAGCTTTGATTATATGATTGGTTAAAAATTCGATCTCTTACAAGGGAGTACAATTACCTTTGGTTCCTAACTTGTGATCAGCTATTGTATTTGTTTCAGTGTCACTTCTTCCAGCTTCTAGTACTTCATTTTCGTCTTTAAATCTGACCCTTGTTCTTGCATTTTCGTTTTTCTTTTCTGATTGTGAATCGGAATTAGATGTTTCCGTATTTTCTGTTCTATCAACTATTTGCGCTTGTATTTCTTGAGGGAATGTGGTTCTACCGCTGATATTTTTTAAAGTTTCCTTGGCCCTCGAATTAGTGTCTGATTCACAAGTGCAATCACTATCAGTATTTGTTGAATCAGACGGACTAATTTCTTGGTTATCATGGTCCATACTGACATGGTAAGAATAAATATCTGGTACCTCAACAGGTCTGACACCACCTTTAACTTGAACTGGGAAAGGGTCCTTTCCTAAATGTAAGTCTGGAAGGCTTTGTGATTGAAGCGCATGATCTACGGCTGATTTAAGGTAGTGTAATTGAGTTCTTAGATCGTTCATCTCCTTATCTCTTTCTGCATCTCTTTCAATTAACTGTTGTACTTTTTTCTTTAGATCGACTATTTCTTCAAATAAGAAAAGAAGGAGGAAAATGTATCATAAATAAAAAAGACGATAATATAATACATGCAAGTCTAAATGTCATACATGTAGTATTAATTAAAAACGTACAGCATATATACAGAACAAGTATGGTTACTAAGCTATCCATGACACAGATGTTACATCTAATTGCATTAGATGTGCATGCACTCATTGCTATCAACTGTAATCTGCCAAGGCTGTGTATTTGCATCATTTTCTCCCAATAAACATAAACATTCCTAGTTTTTCTAGGCCATTGGGACACAGTCCCCTTGGTTTCAAAGCCTTGATAACTAGATTGTTATTGTGATAGAGCATTTGGTGAATGTTCCTTTGCTCTCAAAAGCTTTGCAGGTCACTGCCTATCATCAAAGTACTTTAAATTAACAAGACATAAGAGGAATTATCTACGGTTAATCAGTTATAACATTCTGGGTACATTCCTGTCACTTGTCTCCCTTAGGTACAAACAATGGGAGTCGGGTGGAATTCGTTAGGGGTTTACGGTAACGTAGGTCTATGCATATCGAATGCAAAATACTTTCATCTATTACTAAATTCACCGAAAGTTTTCAAACCCCGTTTAAGTTGTTGTTTTCTTTAAAATTTGGATATTCTTTCAAATAAGACTTTACCGTGCATCGTCCGAAAAATATTAAATCGATAAAAGAAGGATGTGACATCACGTCGTTTTACTATGTTTTCGCGACTTCCCAATTCACCCGCTTGATCAGATGCTAGTAACGCTATATAGAAATACCCTTACATAATGTTGTACTGACTGTACCTTTTTAGTTCCTACAGATTCACGAATCGAATGTTCTGCGCTGTCTATGGAATTCACAAAAATTTGATGTCCACGGCCTTTGAGCTCCGAAAGGAAGTTCAGCTTATATTTTAAACGTCGCTATTTTGCAAAATATACGACCAGGAACGAGTTAAAAAGGAATAAAAGGGTTTGTTTGCGACCTACACGTGGTTACTACAACTTGAATAGATGTAGTTACAACGTTTAAGTCGCAAAACCAACAAAAATGCTTAAATGTCAAAGTTTAAAGGTAAATTTCCGATCTAAATGGAAGATGTAATTGGTCTGTTGATTCTTACAGTCGCGGTCCGCCAGTTCCTATTTAAGAATGAACGAGAAAATAGTTTTAGTTTGCAGAAATTTCATCTCCACCCTAAACGCAAATTTCTTCACAAAATAAATTGTTTTCATACTTTTCTATTCTTTGCAACATGTGCAGTCTGACTCGGGGCGATACTATTCTTACCTAATATATGGCATCTTTTCGTGTATTAGATCATTATATACGCTAGAAACTTATTTAAGAGGTTATAAACATATCGTCGCTGGGCTTGCAAAATGTCGTAGATACAGCTAATTTAAAGTAGTACATACAACATTTTGCTCGTCAAACGACAATATTGCTGATAAGACTTAAATTGACGATGCAAGTCGATATTTGTTTACCCCGCCCAGTGGCTTTGCATTATTTCATATCATATGAGACTTTGAAAAATCTAAAATTGTCCTTACCCGAAAATATTTCTGTATTGCAGGTGCTGAAAATGTTAATGAAATACTTAAGAGATGAAGAGAACATTTTTTGTTTTCATGGAGGTATGAACCGAAAAACTAATCACATTGTATGAATACGCGAAGCGGATTCATACATGGGTGTCATTGGGTTTTTCGGTTCATACCTCCATGAAAACAAAAAATTATTTTCATTTCTTATAATTTAATAGCATCGAGCGAAAAAAGCAAACTACTTTACAAATTTTGATACTTTTTGTATGGAACTATTTTGTGCGGAAGCATACAAAATGCCTGCGTACTAAAAATTTTGTATAAATATTTTTTTTCGACCAATCAGGACGCCTGTTATTGATAAACGAAACTAAAAATTAAATTATATCGTCATAACACGAAAAAATAACAGCTCTTTATAATGGCTGGTCAGATGAAAAGTATGCAACTGTTAACATTGTGCAGACTGACCAGAGTAAAGTGCAATACTAAATTTGACGACATACAATTCTACTTACATTCACGCACAAACTTTTTTCAAAAGTGACCCGTTTTGTGAAAAACTCCAGGGAAGTGCGAAAAATATCGACCCTGGTCAGGCTGACAAGGATCGAGCATTTTCGCCTCTTGACGTTTTTTTTTTCTTTTCTTTTTTTTGTAAATCTAAAACGATTCTTCTTGATTATACGCACCAATGGGTGGATAATCGTAAACCTAAGAGGGATAGCAGCTGGAGGCTAGGAAAGGATGTAGTGGTAGTACTGGTGTGAGATATACAAGGAATCCATTGTTAGGTGCTCCGCGATATGACTAAAATACTGTTAAAAGCGGCGTTAAACCCCATTCAATCAGTCAATCAATCTGGACTATATATCGTGATTATTTTTAGAATGCGGCCCTTTGTTGAAGTCTGCTTGGTCCAATCGCATTTACAAGTAACTATCTTATGGTAGACTCGGTTAGTCCTTTTTCATCTGACATGTTAAATGGAGAATTTTCTTTTTATTCTATAAAATTTTAATAAACATAATCAAAGACAAAAAAAAAATCCTCATAAATATCGTCGATGGGGAACCAAAAGATCGTAAAACAGCTTGAATAAAGCTGTATTTACGACATTCGATAAGAACGGGAGTCCTGAGTGACTCTGTTGTTAGTGCGACGGACTCGCTATCTGAGAGAAGGCGAGGGCTGCGGGTTCAAATCCTGGATGCGTCACCGTTGGTAAGATATTAACCCTTGTCATGTTGAACCCGGAATATTCCGGTTTTGGCAGGAGGTGTAGACTAAGATCAGACTGCACTTATGTGCAGGCTGATCTTAGTCTTCACCTCCTGCTTATACTTTTTATGCCAGAGTTGTTTATGAAGTTGATTTCTAAAAGAAATACTGATTTTTTAACAATAAGTTCTATCGGTGCTTTCAGCCCTTTGATTTTATCGCAACTAAGTAAGGAAATTTATACAGCCTGACAAGGGTTAAAGAGCCAAAGCCTTGTACATGTGATAATTAGGGAGAACATTGTTAGATGGAATACGCCGTGATCAATCGGAACGATTTTTCAGAGCGACATTACACTACATACAGATAAACAACGATATATTTAATGGGCGAGTAAAATGTCGTAAATACAGCTTTATTACAGCTGTTTTCACGACATTTTGCTCGCGACCGAACGTTATGTACGCTTAATCCTTTCCTGTTTAATCCCTGGTTTGTAGAAAAAGAAGACATTTCTTATAACAAGCAATTTCTTCTTTTTCCACAATATTTTCTACCCTACTCAATTACTCACTTTAAAATTTCGTCTGCAAAATCTTTAAATTTGGACAGGTCTAAAATTTTGCAAAACAGTAAAGGGTTAAACTTTAGATTTAGTTTCCTGGTTGAATCAAACCCTTGTGCGTATTTAATCGTTTCTTACCATGCAAATTTTTCACCCATAAATCGATTTAACCGTTTCAGGATAAATCGATTGGTAGTTTGGACTTCTTTAATGACTTCATGCATCTCAGCATTGTCCTGAGTCTACAAAATGAAATCAAAATGTGTCTTTTGCTGGAAAATAGACCGTACTTTAGATATAAACTACATCGTCGTTTTCGGCTACCGAAACGTCGTAACCACATCTAGTTTCATGCTAAAGTTACGACATTTTGGTTTACCAGTGTCGATAAAATTGAATGCTGCGTATAGACATCGTTTAAACCTGATGAACTGCAACTACTCAAGAAAATTTTCTCGATCCAAGGGTTCTAACTCAATTTTATTCCTTGCCTTGGCTAAAAAGAGGAGTTACAACCCTTGGATTGCACGGATGGCATGTTTACAATAATTGATTATTGTACTGACTAATCTGCGGGCATAGTAAAAGCTTTATAGGGTCGATTTTTTTATCTTATCCCCCTACAATCAAATCCTACAAAACAGAATGATAAAAGGAGAAATTGCTTGTAACATACTAGAACTTTTTTTCACAAAGATTTCTTACCTTTTTGACACTAATTTTTCAATTTGCACCCTCTCTCAGATGTCGTATGCTATCATTTTCAATATGGGCCAGTCACAAATCCCGAGTGACTTATGAACGGTCTCGTCTTTTTCAGTACATTAAACCATTACCAGAGGACAATATTTGGGACAGGTCAAAATCTTAAGACGTTGCAAGCGACATGGTAAAAAAAGAAAAGAAAAAAAAAAAAAAAAAAAAAAAAATGCCGGATAGAATTGAATGTGGAAAATGAGAAATTGCTTAAAAAAGCAGTTTTTCATTTTGCACAATGCATTCCACCCTCAAGTTTTTTTCTTTTGAAGTGTCAAAAAGCGGGATTGTCTGGGATTTGGTTAAAAAGCAATGCACATGTAGATTAGACGAAGTATCCGAATCGATATGGTGATAATTTTACCCATTACCACACAACAAAATTTTAGACTACTCCAAATTGAAAGATGCTGCCCATGACAAATACACGTCGGTAGAATTATAAAGTTCTTTGCCGTTTGAGGTAGAAAATACTGTTGGCATTGAAGATACATTGCTTGTTACAAGCAGCATTGTCAATGTTCAAAATGTTTTTCAAACCTTTTCTTGAGGGGCGTAAAAAACGTGATTGGGTAGCAATGTTTAAAAATCTCACACACAATAGCTTAAGGCAGTGTCGTTACAGCTATAAACATGTCGTTTGATGATATATCAACTCTACAGCATTTTATATCGGGAGATGTGTCTCTGCGCTACAACATTCGCGCGCAGTTTCTTCGAAATTTTGTATTGAGATAGTGCAGTGCAGAGTCAACATTCGCTGGTTTTTGGGAGATAATATGACGTTCGTCGAAAGGAAGCGCCAAAAACAGTATCATTCACAGGCTCGAGGGATAAGATAAGGGACGGGGGTTGGGTGCGGGCTAACTTGAAATAGCCAACAATGAGTGGGCGTTAAATATTAATAATACGCTCCTATACTACGTTAACATTCTTCCATTTTGTAGAATCGTGTACATATGTTACACTGTCCTAATTATCCTTTAATTTATTGCCGATTACGAAAGTTTTCTCCCTTCTATAACCGGAACATAACTGTCTTTAATTACAACATTTCGAAGTAGCGATGCTGGAGGGTGTATAGTGCATTTATACGTTATTTGTACTGGCGACCTTACACCGCCGGTACTTCGATTCGGTTCTTTAATAGATATACATTCTAGATACTCAGAAAACTGAAAAATATGTAAGTTAAACAATGGGGCTATCCGAAACTAAGTATTTTGAACTTGGCCAAACCCTTTTGTTAATTTTGTTGATTGTATGTGTCTAATATATATTTTGTAAATAGTGGTAATAAAATATGTTTAAACGTTCCTAAGGGAGAAGACAGTTACATTCTCTTGTACTCTGTTTTTTGTATTATATGTCATTTATTCTTTGCAATGTATAATGTCGCTGATGTTTTATTCGTTATAGAATTGAACTGAATAAATCCGTGCCTACACGGAGACGATCAGCGGATTGGAACAGTCCAAAATTAGCATGGCAATTCGAGGAACGATATCTGTACTATACGTTCACGGGGTTCGACACTAACCAAATTTTGCCATAGGCTTGTAGGACAAGTTGGTTCCATCTCCTATACAGGTCCTCCCCCGGACTGAATAAATAATTTGATTGGTCGGGTGATTCATTGATTGACAGGGCTCCGCGATTGGTCAGTTGTGTATCATCTGCATCCATTATAAAATTAACCCGACTTAATTATCCCTCTACTCGAGTTACTTGTATTGCGACAGACTATGCTTTAGAATGAAGGGTTATACATGTAAACCTACTCTAAAATTTCTTCACTTCATTGTTTTGTTATTGGCTCAAAGATAAATAGTATTACAAATGACACATATATAATCAGGCCAGTTTCGTGATTCCCAATTCTAAATTGGTCCTAGCTAAAAGCAGTCAAACAAGTAAATCAATGGCAAATTGCTCCTACAGGCTTTTACAATAATAGATTTAAGAAAGTTATACAGCTCACATAGAATAATTCTTAATAACCGTTTTGAAACAAATAAGACGTAAAAGCTTACCATTTCCATTTTCTTCAAAACCGAAAGTTGGAAATTCGCTACTCTATTTTTAGTACAGAGAACGGTAAAATAGTTACACTTTATGTCGTTATAAGATAATCAGCTATTTATATTGATTTTTTTTTTAAATATGAGCCTGTGCGTGACATTTCCAACCATTTCGCATGTGCGTGACTCGCACACATTGGGCATCCTGGACAGCCATTCGGGGCAATTAGAACATTCGCTGATTGTTTAAAGAAGCGTTGGGCCAGTATCTATCTACAGAGCGCAGAGTAAAGACTCTGATCAGTCTGTGCGGATGCACAGGCTGATCTGAGTCTTTACTTGGCGCACATGTGTAATAGTTGGAAATGTTACGCATGCGCTAATATATGAAGACATTACAGTCACCACAGATTTTATACTTTTTCAAAAAGTGACTGTTTAAGCCCACATTCGAGAGAATGTATGCTTTTGTATTGCTGCGATTTTTTTCATTTTTGAACTAGATATATATCAACTTATAACTTCATACACTGATGCAACGTGACTATAGTAGAAGTGCAGTATAAAAGAACCTTAACTGTACTATCCTTAACCTTGGAGTTATAGTCTCCAAACTTTGTTTTTAGTAAGAAAGTTTTCAACTTGTAACTTCATACACTTAATAAAACATGACTAGGAGAAGTGCAATTTAAAGGAACCACAGCTCTGCTATCCATATGTTTGGAGTCATTCATTCAGTTGTTTTTCTTCAATTTAAGAAACTCTATGATTGGTTAATAAAAATTGTTCTTCATTTTCCACAATATATTTTCTATCCAAAGAGAAGAACAAAAAAAAAAAAAAAAAAAAAAATAAAAAAATAAAAGTAAAATTCCATCAACTTGAAAATGTCGTCACAAGCTTCTTTCAATTTGGACCAGTTGGAATGGGTCAAAAGGTTCATTTCTACCGCAGGTAAAACAAACCTTTAACCCATTCCCTCACAATGACGCTTTCTGGCGCATTGAAGAGATACAATAATGGAAAACTCTTTGGGAAAAGGAGAAATTGCTTGTTCTACCCCTATTGGCACTTATTTCCCAATTTTAGCGCAATTTGAAATGTCGTCTGCAACCTCTTTCAGTTAGGACCGGTCTTGATTGTATCGCCTGGTAATTGATCAATCATTCATCCGACGCTGGGTATCTACAATTTAAACTAAATACATTTCATAAGAGAATAAATCAAATTTGTCAAAATCGGCAGCACTATCATTAGTTGATACCAGTATGATTGCGTGTGTGTGTGTGGGGGGGATGAATTGTAATTCGCCAACTTAATCAGGCGTCAAAATTCATAATACAATATTCTCTCAAATTAAAATCGTATCCATTAAATTGTCATATTTCAAAGAAAATGAATTTGAATTCGTTTTACCGTAGGGACGGATTTCATTTATGATATGCTACAGGAAAGATTTGTTGATCCATATGTTGCTCAGGATTAATTCGCGTCCTTATAGCAGATCTTCAGCAGATTTTCATGAAAAATCGACAAATTAAAATGATCTGCTTTTACAGTATTTATTCATGTCATTTCACGATATATATAATTCTCCGTGTTACACCGTAGAGCGGAGAATTGTTGTCTCAATCCAGTGACCAATACCGGTAACATAGGTTTGGTCAGCCAGCTCTATTTATAGACGAATAGCGAATACGTGGTGACCTCTCGACTGGCAACATCAAATTTCAAATACTATTTCTGCTATGGTATCCAAAGAGTATCGGTTTTGTAAAAATTAGCCCCAATAGAATGTTCTCTGGATCCCATACCGATCATCGGTGTTACGGACACACGTTTACTCTCATAGAGGGTTTTTTCGTGGACGGCCAGTGTTCCTGTTGTGAATATCAATGCATACAGCTATTCTTAATAGTTTGTCTCAACTGGGATCTTTAGATATTGTTATATTTATATTGTTTTTCATATTTGTAATATGTACACTTGTTTGTCCCACGTTGCCAGTATTATATGCGTCTTGCATACGCAAAACAGAGATGTTGTTTTGGTTTTGTATGAGAGAGAATTGATACTTATTTTTTTCTTCGTTTTAAATCTACTAAATCCACTATAAATTTAATTTGATACATTCTTAATGCCCTACTTTGAAAATCGGGATTAATCGGTTGGGTTTGTTCGTCTTAGGGTGTTGTCGATGACTGTATTACTAGCGGAAGTCAATGACGCAGTTGATACTCTATGGAAACCACAAATAAGATGATTAGCCCGATGAATTCAGGTTCAATTTGGGTTGTACTTTTATGAATAATTTGGCGTCTCGTAACGCGAAATATTAATGCTTCTTTTCTTTCCATTTTTTCAAAGTTTATTGACAGTCATTTTAATTACAAAATCAGCTTAATCACCTCCTTACAAATGCCTGAAAGCATTACAGTTAGCAATATGAAAAATAGAGCCACTCTTTTCTTCCATAATCTGTGCAAGAGCCGCTTTAAACTTAATAGTTTGCATCATATCACATGTGCCTTTTGTGTTATTCACAACAAAGAGAATGAAATTAGGGCGATGTCTACAAGAATAATTTCCCATGCGATACATTTATTGTTCCAAAACAAATTTTGCAAATGACCAATAACACATATTTAGTGCCTCAAGATATAAAGTAACATATTCGCTTCCATAAATAATCTCAGTGATATTTATCAGAAATTTTCGATACAATCACAAATTTGATAGGAACGAAATGTTGTATAATATTTCATATCACCATTCATCATTCAACATAATATCATCAACTCTTAGTTTAAAGCGGCTCTTAGACAAATTACACAAAAAATTTTGGCTCTTAATTTCCGAACTTCTAACTATGATGCATTCACGTATTGGAAAGAAGGGGATTAGGCTGATTTTGTAATATAAATGACTGTTCATAAAGTTAATATAAGAAAGATAAGGAGCAAAACTGTTTCGCGTTATGTAACGCCAAATAACACGGTCTTCCATCCGGTTCTTCCCCATTCACCTCTATAATGGGCTCAGTAAATAGTCAGCCAATATGTCTTCAATTTGTTACATAAAGTCATATGCCGCAGCTGATTTTTCTTTAGAAAACATGGTTCTTGAATGAGAGTTTTTTTCCGCTAGCAATTTAAAAGGTTGTATGACTAAAACAGTTCGGTGGTTTAAAGGTACATTATTAAGTTATAATGCACATATAACGTATATTGAATCATATGTGTTATTCTCCAGACGTTTTATTTCTAGCAATCGTGAAAACGACATTAATTACTAATACAAAAGCAGAAACTTTCGCTCTATCCAATTTTTATGAAAATGAGTTCAAGAGCAGCTTTCAATCTTGGCTTGATCAATGAACAAATTAACCATGTTTCAAACTCGATAAAGGTGTCATTACTATTTCATTCAGCCCGGAAAGTAACTGGATTAAACAAGAGGCCAAAATGACCCTTGATCGTTCACACGAGTTCTTTAGTTAATAAGTAAACATGGATCTGAAACATCCAAGCGGGACTATCTTTCAAAATGGGAATCAACCTAATGACATAACAATCATTCTGACGAAGTTTTATCAAGATTGGGCCATAATCCTGGCCCCTATAATGAAGTAATTTGTCATTAAGGTCCCTTTCACCTTGTCTTCCAGCGTTTTACAGTGGAACTTTCCCATTATAAATGGGGTCCGTGTCTATTGCCTATCAATAATACATCAAGATTGAGATAAAACTGTAGCCTTAAGAGTAAAATACTGAATTTGTTGACGCCGCATGATGCACGTTCAAGAATCACAAAAGCACACGATGAGCACAATATGCTAGATAATATAATTTAAGGCTGGCCCACACAATTTTATCAGCTGTATGTGTGTCGCTAATATGTGTGTTCGTAAGACCCGTAAAATTGAAGGATTGTTGGAGTTTGATTTGATAATTGATGATATGTTTCGACCAAAATACACCACAACCGGGAGTTTGCCAATATCAACCCAAACTAAAAATAATACATAATCTTTACGTTTACCTTTATTTTAGAGATATCACAACAAATTGTTTTATTCAATGGGGTATTGCGTCTCACTAGAAGGCCGAGTTCATATGGGTACAGGGCTTCGGTTTAAAGACTCTATCGAAACAATTGAGGGATGAAAAGCTGACTTAAGTCGAAGCATTAGCATTGAGGCTAGAATCCAATCCTGGCTCGCCAAACATTCTTTCCGACAACTGCAAAGTCATCATGACATGCACCATTTGTCTTTAACCAAATAGTAAAGCTTATGGCTCTGAGTAAATATTGTGGCAGTACCGATGTTAGAAACTTCGGGAAATATATATGGTTATCTGAACCAGCTACCGCGATATAACTGAAATACAGTTAGGCTTAAACTATTATACAACAAACAGATTATTCATTGTAAGGTGTCAATAATAAGCTTAACTTGCTCCATTTGAAAACAGCACTTTGTAAAAGATTGAGTACGTTGTTAAAAGGACATAGGTGTAAGATGTATCACACAATATCAAAATCTATCACAAACTATTTACCCGTTACCAGACGAAAACATTTGACTTGTCTAAATTGAAAGCAATTGTAGACGACAATTTAAAGTTTATGAAATTTTAGAAATCTTTGTATTTTAGGTTATAAAACATTGCGGATAATGAAGAAATTGCCTGTGACAAGCAATTTCTTCATTCTCCACAATGTTTTCCTGAGCATCTTAATGGGGGGGGGGGAAGAGGCATCAAAAAGCGGCACTGCGTGGGATATGGTTAAATTCTCTAAATGAAAACAATTCTGATAGCAAGCTGCCTGTCATTAGTTGAAAATATAACGTTGGTCCTAAATATCGGAATGGTGCCACCATAACACGTCGTTCATCAATCGATGAGAAAATAAACGAGGACCTTTAAAACGTAATAAAATTTGATTGTCGTCAATTATACGGGCTTTGAATCTTATTAGCTACGATTTTATCAAAATGTACGACCTAGCAATTTTATACTGAGCGTTAACCGAATTATGCTGAAAAAATAGAGAGCGAGTTATATTATAAAAAAATTGAATTATTGCCATTACGCAAGCAAAATGTCGTAAACACGACTGTTTTCAAGCTGTATTTACGACATTTCGCTCGCACAACGACGTTATGGCGTT
The DNA here is from genome assembly GCA_946902895.1 of Fragum fragum. Taxonomy (NCBI): domain Eukaryota; kingdom Metazoa; phylum Mollusca; class Bivalvia; order Cardiida; family Cardiidae; genus Fragum; species Fragum fragum. The sequence continues at coordinate 21,656,976 of OX336370.1, read as the reverse complement.
ATTTCGGTATTAAATCATTTTAAAACAGGGATTTTACGTTGCTGTGATATCATACTTGAGAAATCATGGTGGAAAAAGAAGAAATAACTTGTACCAAGCAATTTCTCCCTTTCTCACAATATTTTGTAGCATATAGGATGGTTTCATTTCAAATTTCATCAAATGTTCATTTTGTCGTCTGCAAACTTTTTCAATTTGGACAAGGCCAACAAATGAAAAAAAAAGTTTATATGACCCGTTGTCCAGGAAAATATGCCTAAATGACAATAAATATCTGAATATTTTTTTTTATTTGTTTTCAAAATTTAGAGAAAAAAAAGGTCCACAAATAAAATGCCAATACCTTAAAATCCGAAAAAGTTGCAACTATTTTGTACATATATCTAATACTAGATGATAATATTTCAGATTCGTCCAAAGTTAAAGAAGTTGCAGATGATACATTTTAATTGAATTTTTTTCAAAATCTGTTTTTGGGGTAAACACGTTCAGGATAAAGAATGAATATATCAAATGAGCGCATGCGTGACATTTCCAACCATTCCACATGTGCGCCAAGTAAAGACTCAGATCAGCCTGTGCATCCGCACAGTCTGATCAGAGTCATCACCATGCGATCTGTAGATAGATACTGACCCAAAGCTTCTTGAAACAACCAGCGAATGTTCTTATTGCCCCGAATGGCTGTCCAGGATGCCAAATGTGTGTGAGTCACGCACATGCGAAATGGTTGGAAATGTCACGCACAGGCCCAAATGATTTTATCACTTTATTTTAGAATTTTAGAATAAGTTATCTTTCTGGTTCCCACACACACACTCACACACCCTACCCCCACCCCTCCCCAACCCCTCCGCACACACCAATACTTCTAAATCTAGAAAACTGGCCGAGTTACAAGTGTTTTTAGATTTTTTCGAATTTCTGGGTTACAAGCAATTTCTTCCTTTTACACAATGTTTTCCCGATTATATTTTTTGATGGGCGTCAAAAAGCGCCATTGAGTTGGAATGGGTTAAAAAATTTGTTGTATAAGTTTCTGTCGATATTGAACAAATTTTATTTTCAACAATGTTTTTCCGGTGTTTTTTTCTTGAGGCAATTATTAGACAATTTTGACGTCATCCAGACATTTGAAATTTCCACCGCTATAAAACATCGTCATTCAGGAAGATTTTCCTGGATACATGTAAAGTACTGTATGTTTCTTTTTGTGTTCCTCGAACATAAAGATAACAACAAAGGTAGAAGCATGTATGTGTGATTTTAAAATGTAAATTTCCCCGACAATACCAAATATAGATCTTTTTAAGCATTAATACCCAGAGTTTTTGTTCATGATAATGCGTAGATGGAAACGGCCTCCTCGCTAATCAACAAGAAAGAGAACATAGTAAAACCCTGATTTCTTACAACTAAACTTCGTATAATTTATCGCTTCGGCTTCTCTCTACCCATGTTTTATCCATTTTAGGGCCTTTCAAACGAAAGCTTGTGGAAGTCTCACGTTGCCCGTCTCTCCGGTACTTTAGCACTCAGTAACTGTTTTATTTCTGTGGAAATTTCTCCAAATACGTGTATGAATACCTCTCTTTATACAGCGAACGCCAAATTTCTCCGATGGCTTTTTCCCAATATTTTCGAACATATGACCACCAAACAACAAATCTTTTGTAGCAAGCAATTTCTTCATTTTCAACTGTGTTTTCTACCCAGAAAGTTGAAACAAATCTAAAATGTCAGAAACTTTAAAAAGTCACCTGCAACACATTTCAATTTTGACAAGTCTAAAATTTTGTCCTCAGATAATTGGTTGATAATGCTGAGACTTGATGAATGCCTTCATGAAGATTGCAAATAAGATGATTCTCAAATGTATGGTAGGAGTAAGTCTGTAAATATGACAAAGTATTTGAGGAATTGATAGAACTATTCGAATTTGATAAAGAGACATATCTAAAAGCTTTAATTTGCATTATTTCGGCAAAGAAAACGGATGAGTTGCCTTGACGGCGGTAGGTGAAGATGCCGCAGCTTCGGCGTTCTTTGATAATCTTTCCTTTATCAATTTTGGCTCCAATGAACGAATTCTACGAGGCTATTGTAACAGCGGTTTGTTAGGCGTCCATCCATCAACATTTTGATAATCCCCTATCAACCTTAGAAAGATTCTAGGAATGGCTTTCGCCTTGCAAGTCGTTTCTTGTCCGCTCCAAAAGTCCTTAACCCCTCCGTAGATGGTTGAAAAATCTTGCTCAAAATCTATCTTATTTAGAGGGCGTGTAGCGCCCCAGAACCATTTTTCTTCTTTATTTGAAGTCGTTTCCCTAAGACGGTCATTCATTTAATTGTTCTCCTCAATGCTTTGTATAATTGAACATGAAATCTTGTCCAAATGTTAATCTAATTAAAAAGATTGCAGCGCAATCAAGTCGTACCTCTAGGGTGTATCATACGGAAGGGGTATACGCGCTAAATTCTTTTCCACTCCAGAATTTCTAAACCCTTTGATAAAAAATTTACGAAATCGCGCTCATAATAACCATTCCTTTAGTTATAATCCCCCAACTTAGGTTAGGGGAGGACGGCGGCAAATATCCTTTCCGCCGCTTGTCTCTCACCAATGAGTGGAAAATCGTTAACCTAGTAAGTGGAATAGCAGCTGGAGGCTAGGAAAGGATATAGTGGTAGATCTGGTGTGAGAAATACCAGGAATCCATTGTTAGGTGCTCAAGCCGCCACAATATGAACAAAATACAGTAAAAAGTGGCGTTAAATCCCATTCAACCAATCAATATACTCACATTGAGTATGAAGCCAAGATGTACCCGTTCTTCTATGGTCACGTTCTATTTATTGTTCTTGGCGTTTCGACCCCTTGTTTAAAGGGTTGTATCGATGTTTCTGAGACCTTGATAAGAAAAAAATCTCAATCGTCTAAAAGCGCGCTTAAACGGACGCTTAATACTTAATTTAAGTAAGATATTGTCATAGTGGTAATCTGATAGGCTTAACGTGTTTTTTTTTTGCTACATGGGAAAGGTGCAGCAGAATTTCAGGTTACATAGATATCACATGCGGTTGTGGACACCGCATGACATCATTTGCATATGACCCAAATATTACGGAAGGTAACAAATTGACAAGCAACTAAAACCAACGTCATAAATTATCTCACACCAAATGGTTAGTGTTAAACAACGTGTAAACATACGAATTAATGCCTATGGCAGTTTTGGACTGATCTTGACAGAATTGAAGACCGGCTAGCGAACATAGCTCCTAATGACGTAACGATGACGTTGGTCACTCAATACGGGATTTCAACGGTTATAAGCACCGCGCAAATAACCCAATATTATTTGCAAATGTCTCGGCATAATCTAAAAATAGAATAATAGCCTACGAAGGCTATTAGTGAAATGCCCTGGTTTATTCTAATTAAACACCTCTGATTTCAGCAAAACTACTCTTCAGAAAATCTTGTCAAAATAGTATACGAGAGGGAATAAGAATAATCAAAATCAGTGACATCAATACACATCAATACCTACCTTTAAAATCTTGTCCGTTTACTTTCTCTTCAAATACTAAATGGATTTCACATGTACTCTCAGTATCAAGAAAAGATGAGCATTTGTTAAGTTGGAATGCGGAGCAATTCCAACTTAGATTTAACAAAACCGCAAAATGACCACAAGACAATTTCATTTCGGGTTGTTGATAACACATATCACGTGATTTCTGAGATATGAATACACCTCGGGATAGTTCTCATCTCAACTTACCACGGACAATCATTTAGTTGTAGCCGAAGACAATAATATGGCACATGTAAAGGATGATATAAAAATTCGTTTAGAGACTTCTAAATATGCTTTAGTTTTGCTTTAAATCATTGAAGAATAAGGTAATAATCAGCGCGGTAATTTGTTTTTTTGTGATTCGCTGTCCCGTGTTTGGTAATCACGTGATCTCAAGTGACGCGTGGTAGTCATGTGACCATAGATAGGCAATGTTTACAAATATGACTCAGGTCGCAAATGCATTTTTACAATAATCACGCCGCTCAGTGCTTTAAAACATTCTAGAGTGATTAAGGGGGGGTCGTAGGCATAAGGCAAACGCGATTATTGTGGGATTAACAACTTTTACTCAATAAAAATCAAATAGATGCAAAACGAAAGTAGAATATTTTGAAAATTAAAATGTAAGCATATCAACTTCCGGTTTCTACTTATTTACTAGGGATGGTAACGAGTACCAATTTTACTAATCGAGTACTCGGTCAACCTTCCGATCGAGTACTCGAATACTCGAATAGAAATATCGTCTTTTTGTTATAGTCTCTGTGTTTTCAAACATATTCATATGCGATTTATGCAGCATATCTTCGGTCAAAATGTATTTTTAGAATACATTTGATCAGTACTTTATTTGAGAAAAACGGACGATTGTTATATATGTGATGAGAATTACAGAAAGTGTCAAAATCTTTCCATTAAACTCATAAAAAAGATAAAAATCCGCAAAGTTGTTGTTGTTTGAGTCTGAGATGATTGTGCATACTCGTGGTGCTGCCGTTGTAAGTCAGTTCCAAAGAACTAAGTGTACATTTTAAGGTCTTGTCGTCGGCTGCTCGCTTGAAGTGCTTCCATACTATAGACTTAGCAGGAGGCATTGTTGGACTTTCTGGAATTTATTTGTGGTATAATCGTGAGTGAGATAATTCTTCTTCGGGTAACAGATAGCAATAGAATGGTATCTTTACAATTTGATTATTTCTGTTTATTTATCGTCGCTACCGTAGCACATGCCCATATGAGCGACGCCCCAAGAAGACGGTTAGTTGTTACGGGGGATAGTGCGAGGATACAGGACGAAACTGCTGAGAGCTCCGCCTGGTTCTTTAACGTGCTCGGTGGATAGCACCGTCACACGGGGCCTCGGTTTAACGTCTCATCCGAAAGACAATTAGCTTGTTAGTAGATATGGTCAGCCCAGGGCTCGAACCTGTGATCTTGAGGTTTGAAGTCAAGTGCTCTACCAACTGAGCTAATCGAGCTGACAGTGTACAGTGTTAGAAAAGAGCGATTGATATTTTGAGAAAGTATCAAAACTTGAGTGTGGAAACGAATTTTCATATTTTTGGCTGATATTTTATTTTTTGCCGATTACTCGATTAGTGATATTGGTAATCGATACTCGGACGTTCGATCGAGTACTCGATTAATCGAGCACTCGTTCCCTTCCCTATTATTTACTAAATAATTACGATTTATTTTGTCGTTATTTACAAGTTTAAATCAATAATAACACATCAAACCTTAAACAAGTGTCATCTAGCTTTCACCTTGGTCCTTTTTATTTAAGATTTTTTTTACGGTTCTAAAGCCGAATAACGAATAAGGAAATCGCGTGACTACAGGGCGCCGAAGATAATTTAGTACTATCTTTTTCACATTGTAGGATTTTTTAGGAAAAGGGCAAAACTACCATATGCAAACAATAACGTTACAATAACGTTAACGTCTTTTTTTCTTTTGAATTTTACTCACAACGCTTTAAATATTCTTTTTTCCTAAGTCTAAAGCGGTATTCAAAATCGATCACCCTGAAACAAGTTTCCGCGCATTTCTGCAAATTTCCACGTATACTCATAAACTTGAAGTGAGAATCTACGTGAGTTTAGTATGGTCGTTACAGAATTGGCCGAGTTGAGGGTCAAATAATCATCGAGGTCATTGATTTCTTACTGTAGAAGCTGTTATTCTCTGTTTTCAAGATTCTAAAAGGAGTTCACGTATTACAGTTGATCAAAAGGAGAATGTTATGCTTGAAAATTCTAATTTTGCTGTGCGTGACACGAGCTTTTAACTCATTCCAACACGATAAAATTTTAGACCAGTCCAAATTCAAAGAAATAGCAGACGACAATTGTAAGTTGATGAAATCTTTAAAATCCTGGTCTTTTTGGACAGAAAACATTGTGGAAAATTAAGAAATTGCATGTAACAAGCAATTTCTTCATTTTCCACAATGTTTTCCAAAGCTTTCATAATGAGGGTCATTGAAAAGCGTCACTGTCTGGGAATGGGTTAAGACAATGCTAGATTTTGATTTTTGTATGTTAATTTATGTTTTTGTGCGTTATTCACGCACATATGTACACGAATGGGAATGCTGGTTTAAGTTTAAAGGAGGGAGGCTTACTCAGAAAGAAATAAATGAATTTGAACCGAATTCCACAGTTATGACCCTTTCAGTGCATTCCAATTTCTCAGTACTTTCAGTCTTTGACTATTTTGGGTGACGATCCATTTATTGCCTTTGAGTTTTTTTTTTTTTGAAAAATATGTAAAAGTCTTTTTCAAGCGACAAAATGCTTTATTCAATTGATTATTCTATGACATAGAGCTGTTTGAATCGGGGGTAGTAATCACTACCTTTAAAGCCTCTGGTTTCATTTTTTGTCGCTTTTGTGACGGAGGTAAAATCAGGTAAAACTATTCATTGTTTATCTGATCACTGAATCTTTCACATTCCTTTATAATATCAAAGAGATAAGCTTATAAAGATATTGTCTTGTATTAGATTTTTGATCGTTATCAACAAGTGTTTTATTACCGCTTTGAGATGGAGTCGGATATATACAATTCTTCACCGTATGAATGACTATCTTCGCTGAGGTAAAGACGCTGAAGATCCCTGTAAAATTTCTTCCATGACCGAGCGCAACTCGAATGAGTAACACAGTTAAATACTCTGCAATGGTGAATTAGTTTTTATACACCCGCCGAAGACGGAACGTATTATGGGATCACCCATGGCGTCCGCTGTCCGCTGTCTAATGTCCGAGCGGCGTCCACTTCTTTGTCCGGGGCATAACTCTGTCACCTTAAGTCCGATTGAGTTGAAACATGGCATTATATTCTTCTCATGATTACGGAGTGCAGTACACAAGAAGCATAAATCTACCTAGCTTATTTTTTTAGTTATTCCCCTTTGTTTTTTCCATACTTTGATTTTGTCGAGAGTATCTGTCTGAAAGTATAATAGCTATGATCATGAAACTTTATGAGTGGATAGTTATCATAAAGGGGAAGTGCAAGAACCATAACTCTACCTTGCCTATATTTTTGAGTTATTTCGCTTTCATCGTTGTTTTTCATATTGGATTTTGTTCGGTGCATATCTCATAAAGTATAATAGCTATTATCACGAAACATTATAGATGGATAGATATCATCAAGAGTAAGTGCAGTGCACAAGAACCATAACATTACCTTGCCTATTTTTGAGTTATTCCCCTTTGTTGTTTTTCATACTTGGTTTTGTCTGGAGCATATATCTGAAAGTGTAATAGCTATGCTCATGAAATTTTATGGGTGGATAGATATCATCAAGGGGAAGTGCAGTGTATAAGCACCGTAACTCTTCTTTGCCTGTTTTTTGAATTATTCCCCTTTATTGTTTTCATACTTGGATTCTGTCCGGATCTAGCTCTTAAAGTATAACAGCTATCATCACGAAACTTTATGGGTGGATAGATATCATCAAGGAACATATCTTTTTTCATGGTTTTCATAACCATAAGTTATTATTGTGAATTGTTACCCTTTCTTGAATTTAAACTTTAATTTTAATCATGCAACATGTCGCAGTGTGACGGGCGTATCTGTTGACAATTTGCCACCTTGTTATAAATAAACTGAAATTCCTTGTTGTAAATAAACTGAAGATAAGAAAAAAAATGCCAATTGTCGAAAAACACGCTCGAAAGAATATTTAATACTTAAATTTGATTCAGGTGTTATCTCCGCATTAATCTGATAGGCTTAAAGTGGCTTTTCGTGGTCATTTAGGAAAGATTCAGCGGAATTCCAGACTATTTTCTTAGATATCACCGCATGAACTCATTTGAAATAATACCCTAATTCAATGGAAGTAACAAATTGACAAGCGAAACAACCAATTAATGTCACATCAAATGGTTACTGCAAAACTAGGGTAAGTATCTATAGCTAGCGAACATAACTCATGATGACCTAACGATGACATTTGTTTTTTAAAAGCGATTTCAAATGAATGCGGGATTCCAACGGTAATAAGCAACACGTGAATGACCCAATATTCGTTACAACTGTCTCGAATAGATTAAGTGCCTACATAGGCTATAAGAGAGATACCTCGGGTAATTCCGATAAACGATCTCTGATTTTCGCTAAAGTACTTTCAGAATATTTTATTAAAATAGTGTATGAATGGGGATAAGAATAATCCAAATATGTGACATGAAGTAACATCGATGCCTTCCCTTTAATTAATTAAAATAAAAATAAATAAAAAGGAAGTTAATCTAAAAAGTGACATTAGCCTAAAGAGAGAGGCAGTATTTCAAAGATTCACATTTTGAAAAGTAGTCACAAACAGATTATGATAATACAAATTGCTTCGGGATCATCATGATTGATTAAGTGTACGTTTGTAGAACGAAGTTTTGCCGTTAATTTAGATACATACACCATCTTCCCGGTTTCCTTGTGGGATATGTTTTCAGTATATATATCCGAATAAAAAATGTTTGTATTTCCGAATAAAAAAGTGTTGTTGTCTGGCTATGTTTCTATTGTTCAACCATCTATCCAAGTTCATTCAGTTTTATAAGATGTTAACTATGGATGTTATCAAGCAAGAAGTAGAGGCCATGCTCTTGAAATTCTGAATGTGAATTCGCATCATTGAACTAATAAAAAGCATGTAATTTTAAGTCAAACGCAATGCTCTTTATACAATTCCATAGCTTGACCTATTAGAAACGTCCGCACGCACTATTCCTACTGACTTTTGCGGTGTCTCCCGAATCATCTCCTGCACCTCAACTATGTTCTATGAACTGTGGCTTGTCTTTAGTTTCCCAATACTGTCGTATCGGCTGTCGTCGACCGATCTTTACCCGCTTATAAATTTGAACCCCAATCAGTCGTTCATCTTTCGGATACTTTTTATTCTCCATTCGCATAATTGTTATTCGAATCGAAATTTAGAAGTACTCTACTTCTCCGGTTTTCTCCATCCTGAAAATCCCAATTTTGATGACCGCATTTATGACGTCATCGTCCAGCTATAGTTAAAGGATTTCAACCTCAACGTCTAGCTATACTGATTGAACATTTAATAATACTTGGGACAAGTTCCACGGATTTGGTCGATGGGTAGAAAGCCAAATAAATGGCACGATGGTTTATGCGTCGTGTGAAGCATGAACACAGACATACCTTTTAACTGGATCGTGCTGCTGCGGCTATTCTTATTTATAATGAGGCATACGATGAGTTTTTAGATGGGGGTAATCTCTCAATGTCACCTACATATTAAAAGCGTCGACGCAACTAATATTAACGGGCGCGACTTCCTCAAAACAAACTTATATTTGAAAACTATGTAACAGTAAAAGCCATGATACTATGCGACATGTCTGTCAAAGTTGCTGTGAAATCCTAGAGGAAAACTACGACAACACATACAAAACTGTGGGATTAATGCTTCGGTAATCAATAGTACGAATTACAAGATCAAGGGGAGATAATTAGGGAACCGATGATAGAAAGATTATCAGAATTGCTCATGCCAATTTTATGTTCACACAAAATTCTTGAGCAGTGGGAAACGTGATGACAGATTTAGGTAGGAAGGCTCTGCAGGTTAAATCTCAACACACTCAAGTTTGACCACTGTCAACCCCTAGGTGGAAGGATGTGGTTTTCTGCAGGCTCGCTCAATAGAGATTCTATGGAAGAGAGCCATGCCTGTCTACCCGCCAGCAAAAAGGGGCTGAAGCACGGTCTCTATTTTTGATCGAAAAAACGAAATCCTTAAACCTTGACTAACAACTTATGGCCTTAGATTACAAAGCTCTAGAGTTTGAAAATAAAAATAAAATGGTGGATTTTTTTTGATAAGTATGCATCCTTCGCAACTGATGGTGAGACAAAGGTACATAAGGAGGCGGATGAAGCTTACAATGCGGCCAAGAAATGGCTGTACTACTTTACATAAGTAACCAAGGGAAAAATAAAAAAAAACAGCAGGACCCATTGGAACATTATCAAAAGTATTGAAGAAAAACACGGATCATAATTAGGCAACAACTGATACTGGAAGGTTTAAACATAAGATTTTATCAAAGCAAGGGGGATATTGTCATTGAAATGGAAGCATTTTAAAAGACAAAGAGGAAGTACACAGTTCCGATATTCGCATTTTTGTTTAGTTACGTTGACAGAAGTAAGTGAAAATATTGTCATGAAAGGCAAACCTACAATCATATTGTAATGATAAACCATGTATAATGACTCTTTGATAATCTAGATTTATTCGTGGCTGCAGCAGTAACTATTCTCTATTTTTATATCGCTTAACTAGTTCATAAGAGGGCCTATCACTAGTTCGGAGATCAGCCGGTTATGAAAACCCATTACAATTATGTTTTTCGATGCATTTATGGTCTAAGGGAAGTAAATCAATCCCTCACCATCTGTCCTGTAAGTATGGATCTAAGTACAAAAAATAAATATAAACTCTTGTTCTGCCATATGATTTGACCCTTGACCAACTTCTACTTCCGGTTAAGTGCTTCATTGCAGTCGAATCATCCAAATTCGCTTGGTAATATGTAAATTTTACCTGAATTCACAGAATCACGGAAAATATCCGTAGCCAGGCACTCTTAATCATCGGATCAAAGGTCAGAATGCGTAGAATTGACCGGTACTCGGGATAGAGATGTTTATACTATTAAAAGGGTAACTTCGCCAGAGGGAAATCAAACCCTTGCTCTTGATCAGCAATTTGTATATGCAATAGGCATTGACCACCAATTACCGAAAAAACAGACAGTCAAGGAAACAGGCTTTATGAAAATAATTTATGTCATAAAGGGGCTGCACTTGTCAACTGATTTTTTTATGATTTTTTCCCTCCCTCTGACTTTCATAGTCTATAAAACCTTTGTTTTCTTATTTTTCTTACTTTCTTTTAAGACATGGACCCTTGCAATTTTTATTTTTTTCAGATTGTAATTGCAGAGACTATAGTTGCTTCTCCACTCTTCTTCCACAAAGGAAGGGACAGCTGCATAGCAAAGTTTACGCAAATTAGCATAGACCATTTTTTACGCAGTGAATAGCACGGTTGGCACGGGCTTCAAACGTCGATCGAAAGGTTCTTTCTCTAGGTGAGAATATTTTTATAGTTCTATTTGTTCCCTCTATTTCTGTGTATTGGAACTCAGTTTGGTATGGAGTACAGTATCATCCCCAAGGCTGTATTGGATGCAGTCCACCAAAGTTTGCCCATTTTCTTCCTTACTCCTTTTCCAAATTATCTGCAAATTTCATTTCTAAACAAAAGGATTTGGTTTCACAATGACGTTGATTCCCAGAATAACATTGCTTGATGACTGAAATCAAGACATGTTTGTAGTGCAAGGTGTGCATTTCTCTGCTACAATTGATTACAAGGTATTAAAGCTTTACCAGGCATCTCTGATTAAGGTCCAATTGATAATCTTTTCAGCAGATACAGGCGATATGCCGTTGTTTTTCCTGGCATACATGCGGTTATCTTACATTTTACACATTTAAAGTGGTTCGCGCCGAGATTCCGCGTGCCTCGCAGGTGTATATGTTAGGTTTTAGTAGCTGCCTCGCGCTGCAGCTGCTGCGCCGCCTCAACAACAGTGATTACATATTTTTTTCCATTCCGTCCTTTGACATCTGTGTAAGCAGTGTTTTACCCAGCTCTCTTCATACCCAAACATGGTCTCCAGGGTCCTGCCTTCATGTCACACGGTTCTTCATATTGCGTATGAAATTCATATTGGAGCATATTCTATTGACCGTCTCCGTCGCGACCATCTGTCTTTTTCTGGTTATATTTGCGGCTACCGTCACAGTGAACTACTCCGGAGTACAAGTTGTACCCTCAATCAATCGGTACCGGAATCTGATTGTCAGGTCGACCTCGCAGACTCCTTATCTTCAATCATGGGATGTGATGGAGTCGATCCCCGTCGGCGGCACATTTCTTTCCGACATTGGTCTCTCACCAATGGGTGGATAATCGTAATTCTAATAGGGATAGCAGCTGCTGGCTAGCAACGGATGTAGTGGTAGTACTGGTGCGAGAAATGCCAGGTATCCATTGTTAGATGCTCCAGCAGCCGCGATATGACTGAAATATTGTTAAAAGCGGCGTTGAACCCCATTCAATCAATCAATCAATTGCCACTTATTTACTTTACGGAGCCGTTTGGGCGCGAGGACATGTCTGCCTTGTTTTCGGAAAATATAGCTTCCGTTGCTTCACGTCTAGCGTTATTTTTATCCTTTAAGAAGGGTCCTCAATGATGATCCCATACAATTTGGACGTGAAGGAACATTACGGCTTTATCATATCATTCTTTCACGCCCACCAGACAAGACTTATTTTATGTACAATTGTAAGGGACCAATCTTACGTAAAACCAATTTCTTTCAATTTTTCTTTTTTTGTATTTTTTGAATGTATACATAGATTTTTAATCCCATCATGACTGCAATGCAAACAGTCATGACAGGAATCTTGTTCCCCTGTGTTACATATATATATATGAATTAGTTTCATGGAAATGGAAATTTAATGGTGAGAGAGTTATTGAAAATTTGAAGGTTTTAAACTATCTATTCATGGGAAGATATTGGTTAGGTCGTAAGTTTCGAGTGATACAGGTACAGCTTAATTGCTAGCTGAAGCTAATGAAGTGATTGATAGTCATAAATACTTCAAATAAGGCATTGTTCTGTGAAATCGAAAGATAAGATATTTACCCGGTGAATTCTGGTTGCATTCCGGTTGAACTTCGATGGCTTATTTAACGTTACCTAACGCGAAATGTTGTTGCTTCTTATTTTCTTCCCTTTTTAATGCGACTCTTGAACAGATTGTCTTGAAAAATATAGGAAAATTATCCGCTTTTCCAATAGTTATTGTTGTCATCACGAAAAATGTTCTCTCTTTGTGTTAAATCAATTAAATTCTTTTTGGTTTAATTTATTGTTACATATATCATTTGCCCAAATTTGTAACATCGGATGTTACAAGATAAGGTCGTTTATCTTCAGGTTATGTCGATAATGACCGAATTGCTAGCGGAAGCCAATTATGTAATTGATATCTTTTAGAAACCGCAAAATGTGCAATTGTCGGTACAATGGATACATAACAATTTACCTGGGTTGTCTTTCATTGACTTATTGGCGTCTCGAAAAGCGAAATATTTTTGCTTCTTAAATTTCTTATAATGAACAGTCTTTTTCATTACAAATAAGCTAAATCACATTCTTTGAAATGTCTGGAAGTATAACAGTTAGAATTTTGAAAACGAAGCCATTTTTACTCCAATCTGTTCAAGTGCTGCTTTTAAAGTAGGTATCAGCAGCCGTCATACCGCAGTCAGTGGCGCATTAGACTCCAAATCTTCAATGATGGGATGTCATGGGTTCGATCCCCGGCGGCGGCACATATCCATTCCGACATTTGTCTCTCACCAATGGGTGGTTAATCGTAAACCTAAGTGGGATAGCTGATGGAGGCTAGGAAAGGATGTAGTGGTAGTACTGGTGTAAGAAATAACAGGAATATATTGTTAGATGCTCCAGCCTCAGTGATATGACTAAAATACTGTTAAAGAGGCGTTAACCCCCATTCAATCAATCAATTAAAGTAGGTATCGGTATTCGTTTCATGTCACAGATTTTTAATCCCTCTCAATAGCTATTTGACTACAATATTCTGAAAAGTAATTTAGCGAAAATTATGGGTTGTTAATTAAAATAAACCCAGAAAATTTCCCTTATAGCCCACGTAAATGATAATACTTTTTTGAAAAATATTAGGTAATTTTCGTGGGAGGTGGGTATAACCGTTAAATTCACTTTGAATTTGCTCAAACCAACGCCACCGTTATGTCATAAGGAGTTATGTTCACTAGCCGGTCTTCAATTCTGTAAAGAACAGTCTAAAACTGTTGTAGGAGTTAATATGAATAAAGACATCTTGCCACAGTTTTGGGCTCACCACTTGATGTAACATAATTTAGGACGTTAGTTGTTTCCCTTGTCACGTTGTAACCTGTTGCATTTAGGTCATACGGTGTCGACAATCGAAATCCGTGGTGTCTAAAAATAATCTTGAATTCCGCTGAAACTTTCCTATATAAACACAAAAAACAAATTTCAGCCTATCAGAATACCGTGAAATCAATATCTGATAAAGTATCAAATGTTCGTTATTTTAGGCAAATGGAAATTTTTCTTATATGCGTTTCAGAAACATCGATACCTCCCGACCCTTCTTTCATGAATAGTATACTCACCGCGTAGAGTTCTGTTATTTTGATCTTATCATTATAATCGTTTTTTAATTTAAGCTTTGGGGGTCTAGATTAGAATTTTCTTATTAATTTTTTGGACTTTTTAGAGGAAGATATGGCTTCAAAGGTAAATTTGGTAAGACCCCATATATTTGCGGCCGTTGATCAATCGTATCCCCGAAGGATATGAGCCTCTTTAATACCCCAAACTTGTCTGTACATCACCGCCAACGCGTCGGAGCGCTTACATTACTAAAGCTAAGGTTTGATCTGATAGCTTAGCAGAAGAAAAAAGCTACTTGTTAATCGAAAAGTGTCGAAGTTTTAGGAAGTAACATGAAAGTTAACAGGTAATGTTTTCAGCGGACAGGCGGACATCGGTAAAACAATAGGCTCCCGATTTATCGATGCGGGGGCATAAAATAAAGTCTCGGTGATTAGTAAGTATTGCTATTATGATTTTAGAGCACCCAAAATAAGCGTTCGTGAAATACTTGATATAATTAAATTGACCATCCATATTTTTATACCCAATATTTCTTTAATTTCGTAATTACATAAATTCAGTTTAAAAGGTTTATTTCGTTTTTTTTCTTTGTTCTCGATTCAATTTTGCATATCGGACAAGTTTCGAAAATAATTGTAGGAAACGTCAACTACTGTTGTAACCGAGAAGGAATTCGTCAATCTTTCATGTTTGTTATTTTGGAGTCAAAGAGGGTCTCATGGGTACAGTTCATTATGAATTTGTTATAGCTTAATTGGAGGGTAAAAAATACAAGAGCTAATTGTCGCCATGACGCCAATATTAATTCAATTGTACAGAATTGGAAAGATACTATCTAAACGTATGGCCTCCGTCCCTGATATTTGACGAAAAATTTGATTACGTTTGCTTTGATTTCCCTTAAACTTTGCTTATTCACTGATCATCAAATAACACGTAAACAATTACGTCTTTTTGTTATAGTTTGAATGAGTTTTTGCATTACGATTAAAGACAGTATATTGTTCCTTAATTCGTTGAAAATAAGATAATAAATTATATTAAACTCTATACATAAGTTTACAATATTAGACTGGTCCAAATTGACAGAAGTTGCAGACGATGATTTATAGCTTATATAATTTCAAAAATCTGTCTAGAAAAGATTGTGGATAATTGAGAAATTGCTTGAAAGGTTTCTTTGAGGGGCAAAATCGGAAAAGTGTGGGAATGTGTTCAGCAGCAACTAGATTGATTTATTGAATGAGGGACATTCTTGAGTTGTCCCTCATTGGGTTTAACGCCATATTTACCAATATTTCAAGCAGCAACTAGAACAGTATTTTATTTTATGCAAGAATTATTTAAGGGCTTTACCGGTTTATACGTATCTGGTTTACATTTGGAACCAAAAAATTAGATTCATTTTTTTGTAAGACTGGCCCCGTTTACCATTTTCGAAAAATCACTATGAATTTAAGCTGATTTTGTAAAATACCTTTTTTCAACAGCACAGGGTTTCCTTGTTTGAATTGTGTTTTGAAAAAGTCTCATTCATATTACGACGATTTTTACAAATCCTGTGTCATAACAAGGCAAATGGAAAATTTAAATTGTTGTCAAATAAACTCATAACTATCTCCATTACCTAAATATCGCCAGATAATGGCCTAAATCTCACTAAAACAGCTCTATTCGAGCTATATTTGATACATTTTGGTCGCCTATCGTCGACAAATGATTTAGTCAGTTTGAACAGGTTGTTGACTTTCACATATCCTTGATGGTCACTTTTTTCAAAACAGGTAACATACGTTAAATGAATATTATTTGATATGGAGTTTATAGTTATGCTGAACATTGAAGTTGTGTCACGGAGGTTGAAGCACCTAAGCATGGATCCTGGCTGCTTGCATTTCTAACAATAGTGCTAGCTCAGCTTTCTGCCGGAAGCTCCAGCTGAGCATCTCACTAAGGGGTAAAAGTAGAAGAGCTTACGGAAGCATGTCATGAGCAAAGCCATCATAAATGTCATATTTAATATTTTGTACATAAAGAAATAGAAGCATGCAATCTATACATTATTGTGTATTATGAATGTACGCATATTTATACAGGACTTTAACCATGTTCTTGATACCCAGATATTTTATTTTATCTCGCGTTTCTAACACGAAAGCTCAATAGCATACACTGTTAAGAAAATATCAGGAAATAAAGCATTAGTTGGTATAACTGTAGTGAAAATAAAATGCGGGTCGCGATTGAGAATCCGTAAGACAAATGATATCCTCGGGCTGTGAACTCATATGAATAGGGAACAAATTGCTTTGCAACTAATTCAAATACATGATACTCTAGAATTCTCCTCTTGACAATAGGTTACAGAATATAATACAACAAATAAACACGATCCTGTTGATTCTTTTAAAAGTATTTCGGTTGCAATACAAATCAAAGGACTATGGTGAAAAATAAAATTTCGTTAAAATGGTCAGACTCAATCGACCAGGTGAACGATCGATGTTTGGCTGAAATCGACCAAGAAATGAATCGATATCAGGATCGAATTGACGGGGGAAAATCGTATGAAGATCTACTTGATTCGGATGGAAATTCCTGTATCTGATTTCAACCGAAATATCTCGACACCAGTACGAACAATACGCAACGTTTAGAAATAAGAACAAAACCGAACAAGTTTTCAATTAGTTGTGCTAACATTGAATTCTAGACTTGCACGGATCTTTTTCAAGCTACATTTTTCGCAGAGCATACTCACACCCTACAAGTATTTTTTGTCACTCAAGTAGCATAGTTGACCTTACACCTTCGTTACCCTTAAACGAAGGATCATGGATATTATTTGTATACAAGTTCAAATGGCTAAAGCACGGAGGCGGTTTTTCAAGGTTCGATTGTATCATAAACCTTTAATCAATATGACCCCCTAGCAATAGGACAAATACTTGGATCATTAATAACATGGCATTTCATGGTTTTAGGCTGGGGTGTGAAATTATTTTGAAATGACGTGAAGTTAAAGGCAAAACGTCTTGAATTCATCTTGGATGAGCTGTAGTTGCGACATTCGAATCGCAAAACTATCCCTAACATAAATAATGGAACAAAGTTCGATCTAAATTAAATGATTTGTTGTTTCAATAGCTTTTTGATATCCAGGGATGTTCCGTAAATTCAGATAAATCAAGAGAGAGAGTATGTAATCAATTTTGAAAATTCACAACACCGATCAAACGTTTTGTCGGAACAATAAATTCAAGATCGACCGGCGAAAATGTTTATACCCCCCCCCCCAGTGATATTAGCATAAAAGTCTTCGACTATGTCTCCTTAAACAGATCTACCCTTTAAATGATTAGGTTTAGACAAGGCATATCTGCCATATCATATGGCGGAAGATACGTGACAACACGCATTTTTTAAACGGAACAGAATTGGTATCACATGTACTCTCCATCGAACATTTTGTATGTTTGATATTTGTGCCCTAATACTTGAATCTCGAGGCACCATCAAAGGACTGTATTCACAATGTTGTCCCCATAATGTAATTTTTTGCTGCTGTGAGCATGTAGATCGATATCATGCATAATAGTACCATCACGTCTGACTATTTGAAAAGATATTAAGATAAAGCTGTATAATAGTAAGTCAAATGATCAAAATTAGTCATTGCAAGACTCTAGTATTGCAAGTTACTGCACTCTGGCAATGCCATTTTTCAAATAAGTTAAGAGTCAATAAATGCACATTGAAGTAGTATCTCAATGTTTGAATATTGTACCTTTCAAGATACAAGGCTCACGATTGGAACATAGCTTCCATGCATTGATAGTCATGAGTAGGTTTTGTGGTCCAAGTCATTCATCAATATCAAGGTCGCTTATAAATCTCCCCCCCCCCCCAAAAAAAATGATATTGAGGGTACGGTGTTTCACAAACATAACTACTTTTAAAACTAAGATTTGAAAATCAGAAAGTATTCGAACGAACATATGCATATGAACTGCCGACATTATAACTAATGAAATTCTGTCCTAATTAGACCTGTATTTTAATTAAATCTTAAGCTGACAGTAGCAATGCAAACTGTTTGGAATATATTTAAAGGGTAAAATTTGTAGAAGAGACAAATATGGGGATAAACCTCTTTTATTATCATGCTTTTTATGGATAAATAGAGCACTTAAGGTCTGTATTAATCATCCGAGTTTATATTCTAATAGGTTGAGTCTTGGACCGACAAACGAGCTGCCACCAAGGAAATACCAAGTTCAAAGGATATGAAAGACAGGGATCTATCATCCCAGACGTTTAACTGAATTTCTTTCGCTGGCATGTCGTTTCAAGGTACTTATGACGTTGCCTACTTTGAAAAGCTTTTTAATGGACAGCTTTGAGACACAAGATGAATGTCGAGCTGGCTTTAATAAACTGTCGAAATACTGATTAGAGTGGCGTTACACCCCAATCGATCAATCAATCAATCATTCATTCGATAACACCCCCTTTAAGAATCTACGAATTACAGATGAAAACATGTAACCAAAAGAACATTTTTTACTAAATCAAAGCTATTTCAAAGAGTAAGATAGAAGAACTGAAGAATGGAATTCAATGACTAGTTTAATAATTTTAAAAGGTTTTCTTAATCGGTTTCCATGACTCTAGAAGCATTCCTGTGATATTGTAACTGATCAATAGTTTGTCAGGAGTTGTTCTGCCAGTGAAGCTGAAAACATAAATATGTGTAGCTTTCTTCGAGATTCTTATATGTAATAATGGTCAAAACAGCTATAGAAACAAGAGAAAACAATGAATTGAAATATGCACAGATGATCGAAGCGGTAGGTATATCAGAACTCAATGTATCGATAGACATTACTTCAAACATATGCCTTCGGGCAGGTTTAAATGTAAAGAAATTGTATACAATTCACGTAGAAAGTATGTTTCAGATGTTTAATCTAGACTTGTTATTAATATGATTATTGCTTTCATTAGCCTATCGGAGACGGGGCTAATTCCCTTCTCTTTTTTGCTTCAAATTCTTTTAAAATCTTTCCTAAGAAATCAAAGGAATATGCCCCGGACATCCTTATTTAAATTCCTTTCAGAATTTCTGATAGTTGGCTCATCTTCCAACGGTTTTCTTGTTATTTTTTTCTGCACTTTTAATTTCTTTGGAGTACTTGGTTCGTCATCTGTTAATTTCCTCTTCAAATCTAAGTTTAGTATTTTAATGTCAACCAAATATGGATTGAAAGCATTCTGTTTCTTCTAATTAGTCCTTTGGTTTAGATAAAGGTTTAGGTCGCGCACGTATATCAAACTATCGCATCAAGAGCTTTGCGCAAAACTACGCAAGACGCAAATCGAAGATTGGGGACCTCTTCTGATCTACCCCGATGTTTGAAATAGGGTATATAAGAAAATATTACAAAGAAATAAATCTATATTGATAGATATAACACAAAGAAAAACTATTCATCGTGAAATGGACAATAATCACTATTCTAAAGCAGTTTGTTTGAATGGGTTTAACGCCACCTTTAACAGATTTCAGTGATATCACGCGGCTGGAGCACCAATCATAGATTCCCGGTATTTATCACACCAGTACTACCACTACATCCTTTCCGAGCCTCCAGCTGCTCATCCCACTTAGGTTTAAGATTACCCAACCATTGGTAGGAGAAGACAACATGAAAGTGATGTTCATTCCCCTAAATTTCATTCAAGAAAGCTCCTCCACTACTCCATTCGTTTCACTTAAAACCATACCCTTAATAAAAACAAGAACAAGATTTGTTGGTGAAACACAATGCCCCCGCAATATAAGCATTGATTCTTGAAAAGCCTTTAAGTATTTGGAAATGTTAATTTTTTTGGTAAATGTCTTTGGCGTTTGACCTTGGTATATGACCTTGACCTTATCAAATGACCTTGGCCTTGACATGAGGAGATGCGTATTATGGAGATGTATCATCATGCCAAATATGAGCATTGTATCTTGAATAGGCTGGTAGTAATTGGCAATGTTAAATTTTTTGGTTATGTTTTGCAGACAGACACACCGACAGACGGACAACGGTAAAACCATATTCCCCCAATCTTTCGATGCGGGGGCATAAAAACTTATTCGAGGCCAAAGAACATGAATGAATATGACGATTGAAATTCTAAGATAAAAAGAATTCTACGCAATAAACCTACAAGGTCCGTTTACATAAAATTACGACGTCGGTGATGACGTTTTAATTTTCGCTAGCCATTCAAACAATTAGGTCGGTCACGGAGAATAACGTAATCATACGCCAACACATGTATATGATCCTCCACATCAAGTTTCAAGTCCATGCTATGAATAATTACAGAGAAAAATGCAACAACAAGAGGCCCAGTGGGCCTTAACGGTCACCTGAGTAAAAGAGCATCAAGACAAGTGATGACGTTTTAATTTTCGCTAGCCATTCAAACAATTAGGTCGGTCACGGAGAATAACGTAATCATACGCCAACACATGTGCATATAACTGTCAATACCGAAGATCATCGAGCGTTTCATAGATTACACAAAATATTAGAGTTTATTTGGAACAACTAAGGTCGACATGCCAATCGAAGCACTGCCATTTAAATCATACACATAGAACAGCCATTCCTTTTGTCTAGGAGTGCTAGAAATTTCAACATTGGCAATACTTAGCTTCACCAAGGATTTGTCCTCTCCCTTCACACAAAAACGAAGTTTCTAATGCAACACGCCCGCCCATTGCATGAATGGTTCAAATATGCTTGTGAAACAGTAATCCTCATGTAACGACATATTTTCAGGTCAAACTACCTCAAACATATGCCCAACAACACAAGGCAAGTGATGGCGACAATCATCTTTGTAATTTATCGATGCATTGAAATCATTGAGGAGAAAAGGATTTTAAGTGAACCATTACTTAAGCTAAAATTTTAATATCTCCTTCTTCTGGCAGACCTATTCTTGGTCATATCACTGAATTTTTACAAGTTATCGCCTTCAAATTCATTGTTGAATACTGGATAGAGTTAATTCAGGAAAAGCTGGCTTAGTTGATACTTGGGTTATTTTCCATGATAGTTTCTGAAGTATGAAAAAGTAGGCATGCCGTTTTTACGTGTAAAGCCATGTCCGATAGTTCTTGAGTTTTTTTTTACATTTTTTTTTACATTTATCGAAAAATCTGTTATGTATAAATCACATTGAAAAAAAGGGGGAGGAAATTGATGTGGACTGTTGTGCTATTCTAACTAACTTGTTCGCCTATTGAATGTTGTCTGTACTGGATGATGTTAGAATCCATGTTTTCGTGATGTGATTCTCTGCTTCAAGTAAAAAAATGCAGCTCCAATGAACATACATATATCCACTCCTAGCCATGTAAATCCTCGAGTAGATCAGAGTCCATTTTAATACTAATATTCGTTGAATACTTGAAGGATGCTAAGGAACGTTACTGGCGAAATTTGAGAGTGTCCACTG
This sequence comes from Fragum fragum, assembly GCA_946902895.1. Taxonomy (NCBI): domain Eukaryota; kingdom Metazoa; phylum Mollusca; class Bivalvia; order Cardiida; family Cardiidae; genus Fragum; species Fragum fragum. The sequence goes on along the minus strand of OX336370.1, from coordinate 21,635,035 downwards.
AAACATTCCGAAAAGGGTATGCTTTAAAAGAGAGCGATACTATTGTATTCCCTTGAAATTACAAAGGATTTTCGTATGATCAGGAATAAAGCTTCTAAAAGAATTGGAGACGATCTAATATGAAATTAATTATATTCGATAAAATTAACAGATAAATTGTGATTTCCGTTGAACTACCACATGGTGCATTTAGGGTCATTTGAGTCGTCCTTTTGAAGTTGAAGAGGACCGGTTGAAACACGCGGAAAAGATGGGGAAGGCTCACCAAATTGTACTTGATAGACTATCCTATTCGCGTTAAAGTCATTAGTTATTTTCGGATCCTCTTCAAACTTTCAAAGTCTTTTTAAAGGTTCTTGAGGAACATTTTCTATGCATTCGGGAGGAAAAATACAGGTATGAATGTTCTCTAAACACGAACAAACCAATAAAAATGGACCGTAGCTAATTACCGTTTACCGGGACAACACCTTAAATATTATTAGATTTTATAAATACTTACTCATAGAAGTCTGTCAGGTCAATAGAATTGTTCCTTTTAAACACACTATCAGGAAACAAGTGGAGTTTGGCCTTTTCGAACCACTGTATTATTTATTTTAGCAGTATAATCCCCGAAATATTATTGGATATCTATTTTGACATGGTACTTTTAAAATAACCCATCCGGAATTGACAGTAACTTAAAAAGAGATTGCTCATTTTCATTTTAACACTTTCGTGTAGACGAGGTTGTTTCATATTTTTTCAATCAAACATTAATGACTTTTAAAGTTTCATACAAAAAAGAAAAAAGAAAAGCCCCTAGAAAATATATTGGACTTTTAAGCCACCTGTCTCCTTATTATCTTATATTTCTGTTAAAAGATAAATATATTGCATACAAAGTTAAAAGCTCAGAGATTAGTCATTCTCTGCATCATAGCAGAATTGATTTTTGATTTCTAGTCTTTCAGAGGTTTTTGTCTCTCTGAATATTAAATTCTCGTTTACACGGGCGCTTGCCTTTTATGTTGGATCGAAGATATAAAACAAATTTTGATAGCCCATACAAAGAATATAAACAGGCAAATAATTACATAATAATTCAGTTTACTCATGGGAAATCTACTTCTCGATCGTGTCACTGAAAAGAATGAACAACTTTTGTAGACGTTTAACCCTTCATTGCAGCTGGTAAATTTCCATCTAAAATTTTGAGCAAATAGGTACCCAAGTTTGAGCATCATTAAAGGATAATTCGTTGCACAATTTAAGCAACACGTCTAAATGTTACGTGTTACCGAATCATACCCCTTTTTAAAGTATCATGATCGGGCTCAGTGAAATACCACCTTTTCTCCATTATCTCCCAGAGTCATATTAACTTTAATAAAACAAGTACAAGTTTATTTTTTCCTAACAATATCGTTCGTTAAAAAATATTTTCTACATTTTGATGCTAGTTAAGAGATACTATAATTGTTCTTTTTCTATAGAAGTTCCATTTTGGAAGTGTTGATCATGCACGTGAATACCTTCAAGGTTTATTAAGTCAAACTTGTTTTCTTTCGTCTGAATGCACAGTGCTCCAACTGTAAATATTCTCATTGTTAATAAAATTGTTTTCAAAGATCGAATGGGGCTTAACGCCGCTTTGAATAGTATGTCAGTCAAATCGCGGCGACTGGAGCACCTAACAATAGATTCCTGATATTGCTCACACCAGTTCTACCAATACATCATTTTAAAGCCTCCAAATGCTATCCCAATTAGGTTTACGGTTATCCACCTATTGGTGAGAGATAAATGTCTAAATGTCGGAAAGAATATGTACCGCCGCCGGGGATCGAACCCATGACATTCCACGAAGATTAGGAGTCTGACGCGCGACCGACTGCGCTATGACGGCGGCTATTAAAAGATGAATGAGCAAGACAATCTATGAATGACTCGGTTAAAACAGCATTTTTACCATGAAAAGGTTGCGATACTTATCAAACTTTTAAAAAATGTTTATAAATATAAGATGTTTAATTGTTGCAGTTATATGCTGTTAAAAAGGTTGCGTTAGCTGCCTATATCATTCGTTCGAATAATCGAAGAATAAACCGTTCCATTAACGTGAATATATCCTTTCTTTGGACGCCCAATGCTAATGGAAATATTGTTGGAAAAGTTGAAACTGTAAATACCGTAGTACCTTTAGCCTGTGTCACTATCAACATCTTCCCTAGTGATTAATTGGGTGATTTATTTCCTTTAAGGTTGCCTTTGATGATTGTTTATAGGAGCTAATGCTAAAATTAGAGAAATGTGAAATAAGAAAAAAGCACCGAGTAGGATGGTTTCTAATTAATAAGTTACAGATAAAAGCCCCCTTTCTGTGTATGCATAGATCCCAGGAGAATTTACTAGAATGAAAAAAATTCCCTCTTTTTCGGGAGAAAATCTATCTGCACTGTTTTAATTTATACGCACTCTGTTATACTTATTGCATCCTCTTTCAAACTCCACAAAGAGAACTTTTGTCATCACTGGTACCCCTTTGGCCTGCAGAAAACATTGAATCGATCACATGGTATTTCTTCTTATTCCGAAAACATGTTCTTTAAAGGGAGGTATCGATGTTTCTGAAATCTAGATAAGAAAAAAATACCAAGTGCAGAAAGATACACCCAAACGAACATTTAATACCTTAAGTTGAGTCAGGTATTGTCTTTGCGGTAATCTAATAAAGTGGTTTTTTGTGGGTAAATCGGAAAGGTTTAGTGGAATTCCAGGTTATTTTTAGAAATCACGGAATTCGGATGTCGACATCGATAGACTTCATTTGCACACGACCCATAAAAATAGATTAATAGCCTACCTAGGCTATTAGGGAAATACCCTGCTTTTTTCTGATAAGCGACCTCAGATTTTTGCAAAACTACTTTGCGGCATATTGTATTCAAATATTATATGAGAGGAAATAAAAATAATTTAAATCTGTGACATGAAAAAAACATCGATACCTACCTTTAAAGAAAGGCTTTAATCCAGTGATAAAAGTTTGGATTTTTTTTGAAGACTTCCTTCCATGTAAAATAGGGCACGCCTAAAGGAACATTGCAATAACACAAGGGACAAGGAACCACAGGAACCTGAAATTCTATCAGTTAAAGTTATCTAAAGTACAGACAATATGTACAAATAAAAACACGGAATGCAACGCTCTTCCTGTCATAAAGACAATTTAGCCGACTTAAAAAACCAAAAAAAAAAAAAAAAAAAAAAAAAAAACAACAACAACAAACAAATACAGCGGTTGTATCAAGAATATGGATCTTTCCTCTTAGGCCTTGCGTTACGTCATTCACGAGGAGGTCTCTGGTTGGATTTAATAATTATAATCAAAACCTAGAAATGTTCTTAAAAGTTGTAGATGCAAATAAAATTTCTCCGATATTTGAAAAGATTGGCCCAAATTTTTAAATATTTTAAATATTTTTGAAAAGAGATAAATGAAGGAAAAGTTAATATTCTGTTTTGGCAAATGGCTAAATTCGATATTTCAACAGAGTTTTTGCAAGAATGTGTTCTATCATGCTAGTTTCACGCTTTTGTTATCTTTTTGTTGTTGTTTCCTACGCTATCTGGAAAAAGTTGATAATGTTGAAAATGTGCATAAAAAAAAATATTTCTCGACAAGATATATGTTTGAGAAAAAAATATAAGTTTTACAAGTAAACTTCCAAATCACAATATTATAAGTTATGTTTTAATCATTTGTTTGTTGACGAATTTATGTGGCATTGTCATATTTTAACCCATTCCCACACAATCCCTCCTTTTTACGCCCCTCAAGAAAAAAGCTTAGGAAAACATTGTGGAAAATGAAGAAATTGCATGTATCAAGCAATTTCTTCATTATCACCAATGTTTTCTATCCAAAAAGACAAAGAAAATTTAAATTCCACCAATTTGAAAATATCGTCCGCAGCTTCTTTCAATTTGGACAAGTCTAAAGTTTTGTTGAGTTGGAATGGGTTAAGTGGATACACGTCGCATTCCTTGTATTAACTCATAAAGAAAGGAATGTCATCTGAAATACTTAAATGAATGATTTGAAGATTCTATATCGATAGAATTAAGAATACAGGTTTCTTAAGGGACGCTCTATGCAGAAGAAAGACGGACGATGGATTTAAAGCGGCTTTTGGCGAGATTTCAGCGAAAAAAATTACAAATGGAAAATGATCTGGTTTTCCAATAGTTTATAAAGTCATTTTCACGATAAACATTCTTTCCTCGTATTTAATCTACTAAATTTAATTCATTGTGAAATATTTCCCATGCCCTACTTTGAAACTTCGGCATTTATCGGATGAGGTCGTTAGTCTTTGGTAATGTCGATAATGATTGAATTGCTAGCGAAAAACCAATGGCGTAATTGTTACACGATGGGAACCTCAATAAAGACAGTTTTCGTTACAATCGACAACGATTTACTCGATGAATGCTGGTTCGATTCGGGTTGTACTTCGTTGACTTATTTGGCGTCTCGTAACGTGAAATATTTTTGCTGCTATTCTTTCTTCTTTTTTATCTATGAACAGATATTTTCTTTACAAAATAAACTCAGTCACCTTCTTTCAAATGTCTTAAAAAATTACAGTTAAAAATTTGAAAATAGAGAGATTTGTTTCTTTCATAATCGTTGTAAGAGCCGCTTTAACCGCTTTTGAGTTATTGTCCTTTAGTGAAAATCGTGTCCGCCTAATTCCTCAAGCTCCGTTCGACGGATTTCATTTTAATTTCACAGAAAGACTAGGTATATGTCAGTCGTGTGCATATCTTATTTTGGTTATGGTCCATTAATTTTTTTACGGAGTTAAGGCCCTTTGGTGAAAAATCGTGTCCGCTCAATTTATCAGCAACCATTGAACGGATTTGATTCACAGAAAAACCCTGTATAAGTCGGGTATAATCACATCCTATTTAAGTTATGCACCATTGATTTTGACTGATTTATTGGCCTTTGATTAAAAAAACAAACAAACTTTTTTTGTTACATTTCCGTATTTTTTTCGTGTCCGCTCAATTTCTCGGCAACAATTGGAATGATTTCAATCAAACTCAATGATATAATCAGTATCAAGCAGAGATGTGCATATTTTATCTAAGTTACGGTCCATTGATTTTGAGGGAATTATGGCCCTTTGGTGAAAAATCGTATCAGCTCAATTTCTCACCAACCATTGGGCGAATATGATTCAAATTATACAGAGAGACTCGGTATAAGTCAGCCATGTGTATACCCAATTTGAATTATGGTCAATTGATTTTTGACTGATTAATAGGCCTTTTATTAAAAAGTCCTTTTTATGTTACATTTCTGTAGCTTTTTCGTGTCCGCTCAATTTCTCGACAACTATTGGACGGATATCATTCAAACTTCACTGATATTATCAGTATCAAGCAGAGATGTGCATATTTTATTTGAGTCACGGTCCATTAATTTTTGACGGAGTTATGACCCTTTGGTGAAAAATCGTGTCCGCTCAATTTCTAAGCAACCATTGGACGGATTTCATTCAAATTTCACAGAAAGACTCGGTATAAGTCAGAAATGTGCATATCCTTTTTTGATTTTGGTCAACAGAATTTTGACTGATTTATGGGCATTTAAACAAAAAGTCTATGTTTGTTACGGACCTTTGGCGGATAGCACTTATATATGGACAAGCGCTGTTGCGGGGTATCAGTCCGCTTTGCGACAATTTCTAGTTATAATTTGCAATGCCTTTGATTGGGGCATTTGAATGCAATATTTTCTGTGATACACACGTGTTATATGATATTATTAATTCAAATAAGTATAAATTATATCATACAACTATAAATTATATGTCAATGTTACTTTCTGTGTCATGCCTCCACCATCAAGGACTACAATGGAAATAAGATGAATTCATTTAATCTTTTTCGTGTTATCCTTTGTATTGGAGCGCACCATATGTTTCTTTTTTTCATTTTTAATGTGTAGTTTTTATCGAGTTTTTTTCTACCATGTCATGATCCGTACTCTTTATCAAGAATAAACTTATTTTCATTATTATAATAATACGTATGATGTTTGACGAACTACTTTTGTTCTTGCAAGAAGTAACACGATCCACTTTTTTTCCAAGTAATGACAACTATTTTAGCTAATCTCTTAAGAGTTTGGCACAAAAAAAACAACACTTAAAGTGACTACATTTATTGAAATAGATGGTCCCCGCTCAGAATTGAGGTTCTAAAACCTAAGATTTTTCCGTGTAATTTACATGTCAGTCATTTATTGAGGGGGAAACCAAAATGGTTCAGGGACTCGTTTTGAAGGATCGAAATTGATGTAGAGTCTCGACAAGGTGTCTCTAATTAGATTTGTTAAATATATCGGTCTTTCACAAACCTAATTTTGCTGGAATTACCTTGTTAACTTTGTACACAGTACGCAGATACACGTACTACCTACACTAACAAATAGACCTTTTCAGAAATAACTTGAATGTTTTCTGACTATAGAATTAATTATGTCTGATTAAAAAAAAAAAAAAGGATGGGTAAAAGGGAATATAACTTTCAAAATTATTGTTATGCTGCCCCTTTCCTGTTTTGTAATATTTTGGACTTGTCCAAATTCGAGGGTTTTGAAGGCGAAAATTTAAAATTGATTTAATTTGAAAAATAACCATTCAGTGGGACAGAAAATATTGTGGAAGAAAGAAGAAACTGCTTGTTAGAAGAAATTTCTTCTATTTTTTCAATGTTATCTCAATTATAAAAAATAACAGGGACGTTAAATCCAGGGATGAAAAAGGAAATGGTTAAATTAGTTTCATTAACGTCCTTCGTAAATCCAGTTTAATTTTAACCATTGCTGTTCATGTTTTGTACTAATTTGTTTTGTTATTCGTGAATCCTATCACGCTTTGTCATAGAAACCACTTGGAAAGTCAATCTAAAATTAATGAACGGCTTGCTGCTGCCAATCAAAATTGATAGGCTATTAATATTATTCACTTAGACTGGAATTGAAATATTTACCTCGACATTTGCCGACAACTATGTGAAGCATTTCTCAGTGGATTATCTCTCCGTGAGTCCACTGACAAGCCAGTGGAAATATCAAGATGATTCACTTCGCATCTAACCAGCCCTCGTCCAGGTTGTTTAACTTAAACTTTATCCATAAGCGATCAAAGCCAATAACGAGGTTATAAATTACTTGAAGTCTTAAACGTATAAAATGCCGCGTTTTCTTGGTCTTTTTTATTTGACCCGTTTTTGCATGAAAGGAAAAGTATCTTTTTTCGTTTCAAGTTTAAGACCAACAAATCTTTCAATTCACGCATAGCAAAAGCTATATTTTCAAGCGTTGCTACTCTAATTTCAATAATTTATTTGTCAATTGGGGGGAGGGGTATTGTAGTCGCGTGGACGTTGGCGGTTCCTTGAACCAATTACCACACAAAAAATTGTAGACTGGTTCAAATTTAAAGAAGTTGCAGACGACAATCTATAAATCTTTTAGGGTAGAAAACGTTGTGGATAAAGCGTCATTATGTGGGAAGGGGTTAGGTTTTTATTGAAACTTATTAAGTAATGCTTTCAGGCTTAAAGTTTAAAAACATGCTTTCCGAGCCTCAAGCTGTTCATCCCACTTAAAACTACTATTATTCACCAATTGGTGGGAGACGAATGTCGGAATGGATATATGCCACGGCCGGGAATCGAACCCTGGACCCCTTAAAGGTAGGTATCGATGATTCTCAAACCTAGACAAGAACAAATTGCCAAGTGTCGAATGATACGATCTATCGAACATTTAATACTTATATTTGAGTCTGAAATGGTCTTGGCGATAATCTTGATTTTTTAAATGGCTTTTTTTTGTGGTTATACAGGAAAGGTTCAGCGGAATTCCAGGCTATTTATAGATATCACGGAATTCGGTTGTCGTCATCACATGACCTCATTTGCATATGATCCAGTCAACGGAAAATAATCATTTGACTAGCAAAACAATCAACGTCCTAAATTATATCACATCAAATTGTTAGCGCTAAATAATGGTAAGCGTTTATATTCTGAATAATAGTTAGACAGTTTTGAACTGATCTTTGTATAATTTCAGACCGGCTAAAGAACATAACTCCTGGTGACGTAACGATGACGTTGGATTGGTGTAATTCAAACTAAATGCGAGACTCCAACGGTTATTATCACCGCATGAATGACCATTATTGTTTGCAACTGTCTCGGGATAATCTAAAAATAGATTAATAGCCTACCTAGGCTATTAGGGAAATACCATGTGACTCAGTGTATGAAAGGAATAAGAATAATTAAAATCTGTGACGCGAAAAAAAACAAAACATCGATACCTACCTTTAGCTAGGAGATCTACCCGCTACTAACACTTGTCGAGAGTTACAGTTAAAAGCTCAAGGCAAGTTTCATCACTCTTACATTCTTTTTATCTGAATTGACGGATCGTTAGTCAAGCCAACTGACCTTCGACATAACCATATGGAACGCCACAGCTGTCTGATGTTGTGAGCAAAAATGTTGACATGTCAACCTTCTACCTTACTTTGTCAAAATACAGCGTCATCATGTCCAATTATGGTGTTGACTTGCCTAAACATCGTGTTATTTTGTTAAAAAGTAGCGTTATTGAATTAAATTTTGGTGTTGACTTGTGTTAAAATTGTTATTTTGTCGCAAAGCATCGTTTTTATTTTCAAATGTGGTGTTGATTTGTCTAATTGTTGTCTTATTAAGTCAGAAAGTAGTAACATTATGTCTTTGTTTAATCATGTCAACACGTATCATTGATATTTCTAAGTTTGACTTTGATATATCAAAAAGCTATTTTAACCTTATTATGTCCAATAGGTGTGTTATTATTTCAACCGTCGGTGTTGACTTGTTTAAATTCTGTCTATTCGTGCATAAAAGAAGTTTTATTTTATAAATATTTGAAGTTTACTTGTCTCTACCTCATGTTATTATATTTAGCAGTAGAGTTACCATGTCTAAATGTCGTTTTGATTCATTTAAAGATAGTCTTATTATTTGAAAAGTAATCTTGAAGTGTCTCAGATTTGTCTTATTATGTTCAAAAATAACAATATCCTGTTTAGATATTAGGTTGCCTTGTCGACTGATTGCACTATTATGTCCAAATGAAGTGTTATTTTGTCCCAACATGGTGGTGATTTGATCAAACAACGCCTTATTATGTCCAAAAGTATTGTTAGAGTTTTCATATTTCATACTGACTTGTCTACATATTGTCTTGTTTGGTCAAGAAACAGTTTTGTTAGCCTGAATGCAATGTTTATGTGTCTAAATATTGTCATAATATGTCCAAAAGAAGAATTTTCATGTTTAAACGAGGCATTTAATTAATTTCCTTATTATGTGAAAAGAGAATTTACAAGTTCTAAATATAATCTTGACATGTCTCGCCTTAATCCTATTATGTGAGATGATGGTCTTATCATGTTCAAATACCGACTTGACTTGCTGAAACACTGCTTTAACATGTTCAAAGTATCGATATTATGTTCTTATATGATGCTTACTTGTCTACGTATTATCTTATAATTTCATAAAGTGATGTTGTTTAATCCAAATGTTATGTTAACGTGTCTAAACAATGTCTTATCATGCCAAAAGGAAGTGTTATGATATATTATGTGCTAGTATTTGAACAAGTTAACGTACTAGGGAACATGCTGAAACTGCCTTTTCACAAACAAATACAATGCTTTTGACAAGTAATCACCGTGTTCAGACATGATAACATCACTAATTTCAAATATTAACATAAGTCATCTTTGCGCTTGAACATGGTAATATGACTCTTTGACATAATACGGCACTGTTATGAATTGCCAATATTGGACAAAACCTATCTACCATACGACAAATAAGGCCAATGTTTACACAAGTCACCACCGCATTTGGTCATATGCACTTTACCTTCTGAGATGATAAAGCAATGCTTAGTCAAGTCAATACGACATTTGGAAAAAGCCACACAACTCTTAGATAATTATGCTAAGTTTTGACACCTTAACACCATATTTGAAGATGATAGCATATTTTTGGACATAGTGATTCAATGCTAACGCTATTAAATATTACATACACGCATGCCAGCACTCCTTTTATACGTAATTAGAGTGTTTTATGTGAAACAACGTACAATTAGACACAATGGAACTGCTGTTTGACACGAAACGATAATCTTTTGACAAGTCAACAAGGTATTGGGACATGTCATAATTATTTCACACAATAAGACTATTTTCAGACATGTCATCACCACATTTTAATAAGATAGCATACCTTTTAGACATCACAAAGAAACGCTTTATCAATTGAACGCCACATGTCGACAAAATCACACAACCTTTTGATATAACAAGTCATTGTTTAAACAAGCCAATGGTAAGGCATATTTTGGCAAGACATCACCAATTTTCGGCAGTACAATACCACTTTAGATATGATAATGTACATTATGGATAAGTCAGCAACACTTTTAAGCATGGCAACATTTCTTTTACTTATAATTAGCCTAATATTGTGAATGTCCACATTATTGATCATAACATCAGACAGCTGTGGCGTTCCATATTACCACATCAAATGGCATCTGTAGTTATAGTAAGAACGTAAAATTTAAAACGTGAATTATTTACAACTATATAATCCGGATGAAAGACTTTTGATCGAAAAAAGCATTTTATTGGAAATGAAATCTACTCACATCTCTTCATAAAAATGAACTCCCGAGGTATTGCTATTGCCTTGGTGTCGTCGTTGTCGTCGTCGTGCGAAAACTTTTGACATTTTGTGGTATCTCTGGTTCTACTAAAGGCATTCACTTGAAACTTGCAACACTTGTTCACTATCAAAAGAGCAACCTAAACTATCAAGGGGATAGCTCTAGATGCATTTTGTCCTCTATCCAGCCCCAAGTAGCCAAGCGTAGGCACTCGTACGCGGTGCTCTTGTTGTAGAAATAGACTTTTTGATTAACATCGGTCAATCTAACTTCTAATGGTGAACAAGCGATTTTTTGTGAAAAAGAGAAGTATTAGCACCGATTTCTTAAATTAAAAGTTTTTTTTTTAACTGTAGGACGTTTAAGTCGCCAATGAACAAAAATAACAGTATACTGTCGATCTAAATGACTGAATTAATTTGACAATTGACTTTGGTTTGGATTAACATCGGCGATCCGTTCGTTTCGATTATTTTTCGACCTAAACGAGTGCCTTCTTCAATGTCTTTGTATAAAATGTCAGATTATGCATTTAGGGTCATAATTGAGTCAATCGATTAAACAGTAGATCAATGAAATTATTCATTTAGACTGGAAGTTAAGTTTGAATTTCGCCCTTTGGTGACTCTATTTTGTTGGTTTGGCGACTTAGATGTCAAAACTACAGCTTATTCAAGCCAACTACGACGCTTAGGACGCTTATTAACCATTCTACTTATTTGTATCATGCTACCGGCCATTAAATTTGCAAAATAACGTCTGTTAAAATCGAAGCGGAACTTCCTGTCGGGGTAAGTGGGAGAAGCCAAAGAAGTGAGTGGACTCGACCGGCGATAGGTCAATTAACCTCACTAACAGAAGACTGATGTTAGTGCAAAAATTGACCATACATAATCTTAAAGGGGATATCAGTATTTCTAAGACCTTGGAAAGAAAATCTTAAAATATGCCTCAATATACACACAAAAATGCATTTAATACTTAAATATGGACCAGATATTATCTTAATGGTTAATTGACGAGCGCAAGTTACTTTTTGTTGGTTACTAGCAAAGGTTCATTGGAAACACGCATTAGTTGATATTGGGATGTCGATACAACTTGACCTAATTTGCATATGATCTAAAACAAGGAACAATCATGAAAATACACTTTCTTTCATTCCGGTTCATTCCCATTTCACCTTTGTAATAGGCTCAGTAAACAGTTTGCCACAAACCGCCACTGATTACAATTGAAAAACTGGCTAATGAATATTAGATATTTTTTCCTCTAACAATCTATCCCACCACAGAAATGCTTGGTGAGAGTAACAGACAGCAACTCTGCTAAGAGGTTGCATAAAAGTAATCAAAGTGTCGTACGCACTGTAATTGGTCGTCACTGAGAAATTTGACATATCGTTGCATTCCGACTTTAGAAATATGATAACTTAAGTTAAAGAGCAAATGCTGACAGCAGGTTCATGAAATTTCGAAACCCTCTCTTTTTCTGGGCTGAAATTAACAAATTCCTAAAGAGCGCTGATTATAATCAAAGGAAAAATCAATTGATACTATTCTTTGGGCGAATTATTTAGACAGCTTGAAAGCATAATAATCAAATTTGCTCTCAAGCAGAACTTTCAGTACTTTGATTAACTTAGGGCTGAAAATAACTGAGTGGCAGTAGCATCTATGTTAACACCTCGATATGATTGAAAGAATGGGTTGGTTAGACGCGTTCATCCTTGAAGTATGCATCTTTAAAGCGTGTGACCGTCCAGTTTTCCTTTTCTCTTTTGATAATTCTTAACTTGTAAAATGAAATGATTTTTCTTCTGTTTTCCCGTCAGAATATACGTCCAGTTGGGCTAAAGGCAGTTTTGGTAAATTGCAGCGACAGAATCTCGAGTTTATGGTTATATAAATTGGTCTACGACCAATTAAAAACGCGACATCAAGTGGTTAGGGATGCCTATATTGATGTAAGGTCCTAAAATATTTTTGAACATTCACACGGCATAGGTGGTGTTCGTTACTCTCGCAATACTTCTCTACGATGGGCTAAATGAAAAGAATATTGTCAATCCAAGGTACAGAGATATGTCGTTCTTCTCTTGTTCGCGTGAAATACAATATTAAGGGCACTAAAGATATGATTCAAGATACATCATATGTGTATTAGAACTTGGTAATTTACATTTAAACCACTGAACTACTTTGTTATTAAACCGTTTGAATTGAAAAATAAACAACAACAAAAAAAAAAAAACCTTCATATTCATGCGCAGAATCAGCTAGGCTACTTCAACTATGTGACGTCACGATGACGTTGGTTTTGGGCCGCGAGTTATGCGGGTTCAAAAACTAGGTCACCAGATCAAATCTCAAAAGGAAAAAACAACAACAACAAACAAACAAACAAAACTTGTGTGCATTCTAGAGGTCATATTTTTTGCTCAAATGGCTTGAAACTTTGTCAGTATGTTTGTCTAAATGATTTATTTAAGACTAGTTCAAATATAGGTCATGTTGGGTCAAAAAATAGGTAACCAGGTCAAATCTGAAAAAAACGCAACCTAGAGGTCAAATTTTTGGCTCAATCGCCCAGAATCTTTGTCAGAACAATTGTCTACAATTACTCTGACGAGTTCAAAAATAGGTCACGTAGGGTAAAAATCTAGGTCACTATAGATTAAAATCTTAAGAAAACCTTGTATGCACATTAGAGTTCACAATTCAGGCTCATATGTCTTGATATTTGGTCAAAATGTTTGTCTACATAAGATCTCTGACGAGTTCGAAAACGGGTCACCAGGTCAAATCTTAGAAAAACCTTGAGTGTACTTTAGAGGTCATATTTTTGCTCAAACTACAAGATATTTGGTCAGAATGTTTGTCTTCATGATATCTCGGACGAGTTCGAAAATGGATCATGTGGGATCAACAACTGGATCAAATCATATGCCTTGATATGTGTTTGAAATGTTTGTCTACATAAGATTTCAGACAAGTTCGATAAATGGTCACGGGAGTAAAACACTAGGTCACTTGGTCAAATTGTAGACAAATCTTATGTGCACTGTAGAGTCCCTTATGTTTGTATGAACTGTCTTTATATTTGTTCAGAATGTTTGTTTCCATGACCTCTAGGCCGCCGTAATAGCGCAGTCGGTATCGCGCCAGACTAACAATCTTCAATCATGGGATGTCATGGGTTCGATCGCCGGCGGCGGCACATATTCTTTCCGACATTTGTCTCTCACCAATGGGTGGATAATCGTAAACCTAAGTGGGATAGCAGCTGGATGCTAGGAAAGGATGTAGTGGTAGTATTAGTTTGAGAAATACCAGGAGTCCATTGTTAAGTGCTCAAGCCGCCGCGAAATGACTAAAATACTGTTAAAAGCTTCGTTAAACCTAATTCAATCAATCAATTCCATGACCTCTTTCGTATTCTATTTTGGGTCACATGGTTATAAAGTAGGTCACTAGGTCAGATCGTATGATAACTATCCTTTTTATGGAGTCACTATACTTCTGGCATAGATATCTTGAAATATATCTTTCTAGTTTGATTTCTTAGATAAGACTTCGGTAACAAGTCTTAAAAGATAAGCTTACTAGTGCCACTTTACTTCTTTAGTCATCGACTCAAGTGAGCGCTTTAGGGCCAGTGGACCTCTAGTTGGATTACGTCGATACAGTTGCAAGATATCGTATTCAAGATAATCTGGTGAGTTTTTATATCTTGCAAAAATTCGGCGGAATCACGGGTTACTTTTAGAATTCATTGCTTTCGGTTGTCGATATGATCTCATTTGTACATGACCCAAACACAACAGAAGAAAACAAAGCGAGAATTGAAACAACAAACGCCCTGAATTATGCGACATTAAGTGATTAACTATAGTAATTGTCTATATCTACATAAGCTCCTAAAGCAGTGTTTAAATGATTTTTACAGAATCGAAAATCGGCTAGCAAATTCTTCTCCTGGTGACGTCACGATCTTGTTTGTTTGAGCGAGGAGGATAAATGTACCTCATAGCTGTCCCAATATTCATTGCAATTGTACCGGCGAAATCTAAAAAAAATAGATCAACACCATACGTAGGTAAAAAAGGAGACGCCATAGTTTATTTTGATAAACGATCTCTGGTTTTCGCAAAAACTACTTTTCAGAATATTTCTATTTAAACAATATGAGACGGAATAAAGATGATAGAATTCTGCGACGTAAAAACCCAACAACGAGTCCCCCCTTTAAGTTTAAAATTTCTGCTTACACGATTAACTCAATTAGCGTTTCGAGCAATCAGATGCCGATTTGATGGTGTTCTGGTCAGATCGTCACTGATCTTTGTTGAGGGGAACAGAGCGACATCGATCTTGGCCATGAATTGGATCGGATAACATTGCACTCTTCATGGCGATCTATTTCGCTGTAGTAGATCGCGACTTTGTAAAACGAAGCCATGAAACACCACCATGTGAATCGGTTTTTTTTAGGAGTAAAACTGTTTATCTCTTAACATGGAAAATATGTTTAAATGGCACAGAAATACATTCATTTTTTTTGTTTTTCTAGTTCTTGAATGAACTATCTATCTGTTTCCCAAAACTCGGAAAATTCAAATTTCTAAAGGGAGGTATCGATGTTTCTGAAACCTACACAAGAAAATAATGCCAAGTGTCGAAGGATACGCTCAA
The DNA here is from genome assembly GCA_946902895.1 of Fragum fragum. Taxonomy (NCBI): domain Eukaryota; kingdom Metazoa; phylum Mollusca; class Bivalvia; order Cardiida; family Cardiidae; genus Fragum; species Fragum fragum. The sequence goes on along the minus strand of OX336370.1, from coordinate 21,619,531 downwards.
AAGAATATCTTTACTTAAATTTGAGTCAGATATTGTCTTGGCGGTAATGTTATAGGTATAAAGTGGCTTTTTGTGGTTATAAGGGAAAGGCTCCGTGGAATTCCAGGTTAATTATAGATATCACGGAATTCGGTTGTCAGCATCGAATGACCGCATTTGCATATGACCTAGTGAACAAAAGGTAACAAATTTACTAGCGAAACGACCAACGTCCTACATCTTGTCACATCAAATAGTTAGCGCTAAACTACCTTAAGTGTTTATTTTTGAAATAACGCTTACGACAGCCATAGACTGATCTTTACAGAAGTGAAGACCGGCTAGCGAACATAACTCCTGATGACGTAACAATGACGTTGGTTTGATGTATTTCAAACTAAATGCGAGATTCCAATGGTTATTCGCACCACGTGATTAGCCCTTTATTGTTTGCAATTGGCTCGGGTTAATCTAGATTGAAAGCCTACGTAGGCTATTAGGGAAATACCCTGTTTTCCTTGATAAGCCACCTCTGAATTTCGCAAAAACTACTTTTCAGAATATTGTATTCAAATAGCATATGAAAGTCAGTAAGAATAATTAAAACACACACAAAAAAACATCGATATCTACCTTTATAAATTACCAAGTTACAACAGTTTTTTTTTTTACATTAAATCGTTACCAGACGAAAAAAAAAAAAGATAAGGAGACATTTCTAGTTGATGACATTTTTTAAATCTGTATTTTGGGGCAGAAAACATTATGGGTAATGGAGAAATAGCTTGTAACCAGCAGTTTCTTAAATTTCTACAATGATCTCAAAAGCCTATTCCGGAGCGACGTTGATTTCAGACAACTCTGTTAATCAAATAACCGGTCAACCAATGAAATCATGCATTGAGACCGGACACGAGTTTTGATCTCCAAAATGGCCACCATTTTGTTTACCTTTATTTTTGTTGATTTAGCGACCTAAACGTCGTCACTACAGCTTAAGATAAGCTGTAGTGACGACGTTTAGGTCGCCAAATCAACTAATCTACTTTTTTTGTTACATGCTACTGGCTATAAAATTTTCAAAATAACGCCATTTAAAATCGAATCGGCACTTCCTGTCGTAGTCAGTAGGCGGGGCTAACGAAGTTAGTGGGCGGGGCCAGCAATCGGTCAATTAAGAATCCATAAAATATGGAAATTTCTGTCATAAAGTAACGTCATTTAGGCAGATTTTCCTAGATAAATGATCCTTTAAAGTTAGGTATCGTTGTTTCTGACAAAAATAGAAATAATTCATACTTAAATTTGAGTCAAACAATGTCTTCGCGTCAATCTAATAGATTTACAATGGCCTTTTTTCTTTTCTTTTCAATTTTTGTTATACACGAAATTCCAGGTTATTTTTAGATATTACGGAATTCGGTTGATGACACCGCATGACTTCATTTGCAAATGGCCAAAAGTCAACGGAAGGTAATGAATTTACAAGCGAAACAACCAACGTCCTAAACTATGTCACACCAAACGGTTAGCGCAAAACTACGGTAAGTGTCTACATTCGTATTAACGATTATGGCAGTTTTGGACAGATTTTTATAGAACCGAAGACCGACCAGCGAAAATAACTCCTGATGACGTAACGATGACGTTGGTTTCAGAAAAAAATTAACTAAATACGGGATTTTATACGTTTATACGCACCGCATGAATGATCCTATATTCTTTACAACTGTCTATGCGTAATCCGAAATAGATTACCAGCCTACGTAGGCTATTAGGGAAAAACGCTGGTTTATTCTGAAAACGACCCCTGCTTTTCGCAAATCTATTTTTCAGAATATTGTATTAAATTGTAAATGAGAGGGGAATAAAAATAATCAAAATCAATGAAATGAAAAAAGAAAACATCGATACCAACAGTTAAAGATTTAGGTGTAAATTGTACTCAACAATTCTTGAAGAAAATCATGAGGCGATTTAGATTATTTAGCGTTTTTCGTTTGATCTGAAAATGACAGCGAACAAAGAAATTTTCCAAAGGATACCTTAACAACTGTAGATATTATTTGTGGGTGGGAAATTTCTAATTTTTGTTCTGATTAAAATGATTGGTTTCCTGAACAAAAGTCCGAGTTTGAACTTCTTAAAAATCGAAATTTTGACTAAACATTAAAAATCTACAAAGCAACATTTTGTCTTCTCTCAAAACCACTCCTCGAATTAGAGAAAGGAAATCCTTTTCGTTTCAATTTTTTGAAAAAAAAAAAATATATTCCCCATTTTCTATTTCTCGAAGATTTACTCTAGACCTAACTTTAAGTTTGTCGTATGGTAAAGAGTTAACCCATTACCACACAATAAAATTTTAGACTGCTTCAGTTTCAAAGAATTTTTGGATAAACAACAAAATAAACAACAACAAAAATCTTTTGTGACAAGCAATTTCTTCATTGTCAATAAAGTTTTCGAAAAGCCCTTTTTCTTGAGAGACGTAAAAAGCGGCATTGTGTGGGAAGGAGTTAAGGAGTGATGAACAAGAAGAAGGAAACAGTCTCTCGCCTCCTTTCTAATTATGTCGTTCAACACCTTTCACGTGTTACATGTCAGGTCTTGTTGTCTTGGTAACAAGATAATTCCTTATTTTGGGGCGATTCACAGACATTATTTCTGTTATTTGTTAGAATCGATAGATATTAGGTTATTTGAAATTATATTGAAACCACCTAATCTCACGAACTATCTTGTTACCGCGGGGAATTCATATATCTGTCCTTTGAATGCTCGGTCGATTCTCTAAAAATGTCGCAAAGAAATTGAAGGTCCGCGCAATGTAAGGGGTTCTGTTTCCTTTGAACAAAATACATAGTAGCTGGTAACTTCGTGTACATGGCATTAAATATTACCCTATATTATATCTTATATGGCACTTATGTTCCAAATTAAGCGGAACATCGGATTTTAGTGGTCGTAAGTCTTCGGGTAATGTAGACGACGACTGAATCACCGGTTCGATCCCCGACGGCGGCACTCATCCTTTCCGACTATTTGTCTCTCACCAATAGGTCGATAATCGTAGACCTATGTGGGATAGCAGCTGGAGGCTAGGAAAGGATGTAATGGTAGTACTGGTGTGAGAAATTCCAGGATTCCATTGCTAGGTGCTCCAGCCGCCGCGATATAACTGAAAGATTGTTGAAAGCGGCGTTAAACCCCATTCAAACAAACAAACAAACTGAATCACCGGTGGAAGCAAATGGTGTGATAGCTACGTCACGGAAACCACAAGTAAGGTAACGTTCGGTGCAATCGACAGATAACTTATTTACCCGCTGAAATGCGGTTCCATTCGGGTTGTACTTCGTTGATTTATTCGGCGTCTCGTTACGCGAAACAATTTTTGCTTCTTTTATTACTTTTTTAAATTTGTGAATTACCATCTTGATTACAAAATCTGCGTAATCATACCTTTTCATTTGGTTGAAAGCATCACATTTAGAAATTTGAAAATTTGGAGTCAAAAATTTTCAAAGATTTTAATCATTCTTATTCCAAATAATGTACTATTTGATTACAATATTCTGAAAAGTAGTTTTGTGAAAATCAGAGGTCGTTCATTAAAATAAACCAGGGCATTTCCCTGATAGCCTACGTAGGCCCTAAATCTATTTTTAGAGTACGCCGAGGCAGTTGTAATGAATATTGGGTCATTCACGTGGTGCGTAAATACGTTGGAACCCCCTACGGTATTCTGTAAAGATCAGTCAAAAACTATCGTAAAAGTTAATATGAATATATATACACACTTACGGTAGATTTGCACTTACCATTTGATGTGACATAAAGCAGGTCGTTGTTTGTTTCGCTTGTCACTTGGTTACCTTCTGTTGACCTTGGGTCATATGTAAATGAGGTCATGCGGTGTCGACACCCGAATTCCGTGATATCTGAAAATAACCTGGAATTCCTTTTAGCTTTTACTATATAACCACAAAAAGCCACTTTCAGCCAATCAGATTACCGTGTAGATGATATCTGACTCATATTTAGGTATTAAATGTTCGTCAGAGCGTATTTTTGGACAATAGGTGTTTTTTTTTTCTTATATAGGTTTTAAAAAATCGATACCACCCTTCAAAGCTAGATCTGCCCTTGGGAAAAGTTTGTTTGTTTGATTTGGGTTTTACGCCGCTTTCAACAATCTTTCAATTATCGCGGCGGCTGGAGCACCTAACAATGGAATCCTGGTATTTCTCACACCAGTACTACCATTACATCCTTTCCTAGCCTCCATCTGCTATAAAAAAAACTAATCAGACTGTCTGAACACGCGAAACAAAATCATACATAAGTGTAATTAGGTTTTTGTTTCATACTGCAATGAAAACAAAACAACATTCTCTTCATTTCATATAATTGAATGACTTCAAGCGAATAAAGCAACACTCTACAAAAATTGATTCTTTTTTGTATGGAACTATTTTTGGCGAAAGCATACAAAATACAAGTTGGTCGTACCACGTGACTGATGATGTCAAAAACAGAAGATGTTATGGTATATTTTTCCCGTAGACCGTAAGGGATTTATTTTAGTTTTATTTTTAACGAGACCGGGTCTACTCGATTCGATATACAGTAGACTCTAATCATAATTTAACTTGTTGGTACAACGCAGTTAGATTTCGTGTGAGTTGATGGACAACTGCAATGTCAAAAATTGGGCTGCTACAATGGTAAGCGCGAAGGAATTTGATTCAAAATAACGATTTGTGTATTAGTAACGTATTATTGTGGTATTATCGTATACTCACAAGTATGGGTGTTATTAAAGCCTACTGTAGTGCTTCGAAAAAGCCCGGTCTAGTTAAAAACGAAACTAAAATAAACTTCTTATGTATGTTTGAAATCCTGAGTCGAGTGACTCTATGTACGAAAGACCGCAGGTGACATCAAGTATTTTCAGTTCACACTTCATACATAGTAACTCTGAAGTGTGAAGTCGGAAGTTTGAAGTTGGAAGTGAGAAGTTGGAAGTATGAAGTCGGAAGTGTGAAGTGAGAAGTTGAAAGTATGAAGTCGGAAGTTTGAAGTTGGAAGTAAGAAGTTGGAAGTATGAAGTCGGAAGTTTGAAGTGTGAAGTTGGAAGTATGAAGTGTGAAGTGTGAAGGTATGAAGTGTGAAGTTGGAAGTATGAAGTGTGAAGTTGGAAGTTTGAAGTGTGAAGTTGGAAATATGAAGTGTGAAGTTGGAAGTTGGAAGTGTGAAGTTGGAAGTATGAAGTGTGAAGTTGGAAGTATGAAGTGTGAAGTCGGAAGTTTGAAGTGTGAAGTTGGAAGTATGAAGTGTGAAGTTGGAAGTATGAAGTGTGAAGTCGGAACTTCCGACTTCATACTTCCAACTTCACACTTCAAACTTCCAACTTCACACTTCATACTTCCAACTTCACACTTCAAACTTCATATTTAATTTGGTTTGATTATGTACTGTGAATTTAAGAAGTCACCACTGGTCTCATAATTCACATTTCACACTTCCAATTTCAGACTTAATATGTATGAAGTTTGAAGTGTGAACTGTGAATAGATGATGTCACCACCGGTCTTTCGTATCTATGAGAGAAAAATACTATATAGCACCGTCTATTTTGACGTCATCTGTCAAGTGGTATGACCACCTTAAAATAGCTGCGTGCTTAAAATTTTGTTCGTGGAGGTATGTTTTTTTTCTACCAACGCTTTTTATAGAAACTAAAAATCAAATTCTTGTCACATGAAGCTATCTGATTGATTAGTTACGCATGAGCACGACTTAGTATCGCATGCCGGTGACACAAACGATGTCGTGTAAAGGCTTATTTTCTCGTCCGCACAACATAACTTTGAGTACTGACCCTTTCCCACACAATGACCCTTTTATACACCCCTCAAGAAAAAAACAGTTGGGAACACATTGAATAAAATGAAGAAATCGCTTGAACCAAGCAATTGCTTCATTTATCATATTGTTTTTTACCCAAGAAGTTGAAAACATCTGGAACTTTATTAAACTTCTTTTGATTTGACCAGTCTAAAATTGTGTTGTTTGGTAATTGGTTAAACAGAAAAGACATAATTCATTATTTGTTATGAATAAAACTCAAGAGAACAAAATTTTGTTTTTGCACGTGTACAGTCAGTGGAAAAAGAGGGTTTTCAGGAAAAATACTTGAACAAAAGATTGGATCCATCAGAGGTCAAACATTCCTAATGAAGTTGTATTGCTATGTAGAACTTTAAAGTGGACCCTAGGGTACGGTATCGATCCTGATCAGCAAATCCTCTATACTGATTGGTCACAAATAAAAAGTCGACAAAGCGAATTGCTATAGCGTGAACTCGAGATTATAAATCAAAGCGCTGTTACGGAAACAGTAGAAATGATTTTGAGAGACCAACGCTCTCAACAAGCTTCTTTTCTTCGCAGTGATCTTCCTGTAGTTGAAAATCTAATTGAATGAGAATTGATCGTATCAACCTTTAACCCATTACCTGACTACACAAATTTAGACTGGTCCAGATAAGTAGAAGTTACAAACACGGAGAAGACAAAAAAAATGGATTTTTTCAACTTTCTGGGTAGAAAACATTGTAGAAAATGAAGTAATTGCTTTTCTCAAGCAATTTCTTCATTCTACATAATGTCTACCGTATTGTTTTTCTTTTGGGCGTCTAAAAGCGTCACTGAGTGGGAATAGGTTAAATATTTTGCGCGCAAAACGATCACATGTCTGTGTGCGCAAACACCTTTTATTCAGCTGGACAAATCAAAATGAAACATTTAGGTTTTTTTGTACTCAGTTGAGAATTTACTCAAACTTTAAGTCTAAATAAATGTTAAGTTTCTATATTAACAATAGATTTTGTGTAATAAATTAGAATTTACAATATTTTTTTTCATTTTTACGCAGTTACCGTAGAATACAACGTAATATATATCATTAACTCATTCCAACATGGCAAAATTTTAGACTGGTCCAAATTGTAAGAAGCTGCAGACGACAAATTCAAGTTGATGGAATTTCAAATCTTTTAGTCTTTTTGGATAGAAAAAATTGTGGATGATGAAAAAATTGATTGATACAATCAATGTCTTCATTTTCCACAATGTGTTCCAAAGCTTTTTTCTTGAGGGGCGTGAAAAGGAGGGATTGTGTGGGAATGGGTTTATTCCGAATCGAATTTGAGCAAATTCTCAATGAAGTGCGAAGAAAGATTTATAATCTCTGGATATAATTGCTGATATCTAGCATTTTCTTCATTTTTTCACAATTATTTCTTTCCTTAAAGATAAAGAATTTTAGAATTTCATCAACGAAAATATGCCGTATTCAACATCCTTGAACTTGGACCAATCTAAAATTTTGTCGTCTGGCGATGAGTTAATAATTATTTTGAAAAATGATTTTTATAAACAACTCTGGCTTAAAAGAGACTATAAGATGATATAGGCTATGATCGGACTGCACATATGTGCAGGCAGTCTTTGTCTATACCTCCTGCCAAAACAAGAATATTTCGGGTTCAGCATGACAAAGGTTAACAATTGATTAGTTTCAATATGTTCAACACCACTTGCAACATAAATTTAGGTATATCGCGGCGGCCGGTGCTCCTAACAGTGGCTTATTGTCTAGTTTCACACCATTGTAACCAAATTATTCCATACGAGTCAACAGCTGCTAACACCGCTTACGCGCACTATCAAACCGGCTTTATTTTGCAATTTTGTGACAAATAACAAAGACTGAAAAAGTAAAATGGTATTTTGACGAAAAAGATACAGATACACCGTTTAAAGTGCCAAAAAACAAAAAAACTTTGAAGCGGATTTATACATCATTGGGATTTAGTTTTCCTTTCATCCTTCATTGAAAACGAAAATAGTATCTTCATTTCCTAAAAAAGTAAATGCCACCAAGCAATACAAAGAAACTATTTTACTATTTGAGAGTAAGCTTTTATGGACTTACTTTATGAGCAAACATAGAAAGTATTTGCATGTCCAGAACTTTGTTCGTGGAAGTATAACATTTTTTAGCAATCAAACCTCTTGAGTCTTGATAGACGACACTAAAATTAAATGATTCGTAGTTTCGAGAAATAAGATATGTCGCATAAAATTATGATACCAAGTCGGATACCAATTTTCAAATTTGCATACCGTAGTTGGTTTTTCCAAGTTTCTTTCCTACAGCTTAGTTCATTTCATGTCTGACTCTCCGAAAAAAGGTTTTCGGCAAATATTGAATAATTTGTAGCTATGCCATAAATGAAGTTAATCGGACTCGAACTTGTGACTTTAAGATCAAAATGGCATCAAATAATACATAAAAATTATCGGTTGCAGCTCGAGTCATGGCTACGAGTAAAATTGTTGAACAATAATTATTTCCAATGAAGCACGAATAAAGAGTACAAATAAGCGATAACTTCACTGATTGGCTCAAAGCATCGGAAAAAAACCTTTGACCTCAGAGCTCGCACTCTGTCGTCTGCAACAGAACCAAAAGGAATCCCTTAATTGTGATCTCTATTGTCAAAGCTTCTTCTAAATTACCCTCCCTAATTACAAACCTTGGAATTGAAACAAAATAAAGTTAAAACCCGATACTTATCTGTGACTGTGTGATTCTAGCAGACGACATTTGGGAGTGGATTTTCGTGTTAATAAGTTCATGATGGGAACGCAGTACCACTGACATTTGACGCGTTTAATTTTTCATACGTGTTTATGGAATGCTATTAAAAATAAATTGCAATTTCTTTATCTCTTTTATGTGAAAACATTCTCGGGAAATTATGATGGGAAGATTTGGACTTATCATCTCGACCTACGTGTCCCTAAGTACAGGTATGTTACGTTTTGATATCTCGTTGGCGTGATAATGATGATGATGACGATAATGGGAGAGAGGGGGAAGGAGAAAAAAAAAAAAAAAAAAAAAAAAAAAAAAAAAAAAACAATCAAGGGTTCATTTTCAGGCTTAACCCATTACTAGACGGCAAAATTTTAGACTTGTCCAAATTGGAAGAAGTTGCAGATTACAACTAAAAGTTCGTGAAATTTTAAAAATCTTTTATCTTTTGAGGTAAAAAACATTGTGGACATCATTTTCAATAGTATTTCTTAAGTTTTTTTTCTATAAGGACGTCTGAAAGCGGCATTGAGTGGTTGTGAGTTAAGTAGAGTGCTTACTACAGTCCATTTATGGAAAAAGAAAAAAAGAAAAGATGACAATAATAATCAACCTTTTCCTCTATAATGATATCATGTAGACTTTTCGCTCAAAAGGATTTTAAACACTTATTGTAAATTACCCCTTCGAGGTTTACCAATCTCCTATGGTTTCATGATAAAACAGACATACGGAAAATCACTGAACTTATATATCTTTAATTTATTGAAAACATTTATGGAAAAGAACAAAAAACATCTTCTGAAAAGTTTCCCCTTTGTCATAACAGTTTTCATTATCTTTACTTTTGGGTTACAGAAAGTCTACACATGTCGAATAGTTTCGAACCTGGTCAGACTGCGCAGTCTACGTAGTTTGACCAGGTTCGAAACTTTCCGTAGTCTTAGCGGGCTCAATACTTTTAGGGCTCTCGATTTTTTTTGTTTTTATTTTTTTGCTTGACCGGTTACAAAATTAAAATTGATAAAAAATTAATCATGTTTGTCTCTAAAATTAGAAAATCTTCGGAGCGAGTCTACTACAATTTCATTTCTAAAGTATTCTGCTTTATGATTTTTTTTCGCGTGACAAGACCCAGTGTATGATGATAAACTGGTCGTATAATGAGAAAAGTTTTATGGTTAGCATAACGTGAACTTTGGACTCCGACATTCGTCAAGCATTTTTATCAGTTTCGCAATTTCAACGTCACAACTTCAGCTCACTTTTTCGCCAGCATGTGTTTTTCTGTTGTGTTTTTACAAGAAGTCTATAAAAATGCCATTAGTTTCCTAGTGTAACTTCATGCCCAAGCTCTGTGGGTGCACACGCATTTTATTGAAGTCGCCTCAACATATCAGGAAGAAAAAACAACAACTACAGTAAGACATACAAAAATACCCCCTAAATATAATGAAAATAATAATAAAAAATGCGAACAAAAATAGAAAAATAAAAAAAAGATAAAAACAACTAGAATACCTTAGAAATGACATTAACCCATTCCAACACGACAAAATTTTAGACTGGTCTAAATTCAAAGGTGTTGCAGACGAAAATTTAAAGTTGATGAAATTTAAAAATTTTTTTACTTTCAGGGTATAAAACATGGTGTAAAATGAAGAAATTGCTTGTAACAAGCAATTTCTTCATTTTACACCATGTTTTCCCAACTTTTTTCTTGAGGGGCGTCCAAAAGCGTTACTGTGTGGAAATGGGTTAACTAATTACAAGCCACATTTTAGTTATTATTTGTATAAGGGTCGCATGATGAGGAAAACGAGAATCTTCCTGGTTTTATAGTTACCGCAGATACAAACAAACTCTTTTTTGTTCTTCTTTAGTGCGTTTTCATGGAAAAGGCGAAGGACAATGTAAAAACAGTTAAATTTCAAAATTGTGAGAAGTTTCGACGCTGCTTACTGTGTATAAACTATTGTTGTCGGCAATTTTTCTGACTGTGATAATTGTAATATCGTTAATTAGGGAAAGTAACGTGTTAACCGATTCCCACGCAATGGCGCTTTTTGACGCCACCGTCATAAAACAACAACAACAAAAACAACAACAAAAACACAAAAAAACCAAAACAAACAAAACAAACAAACAAACAAACAAAAAAAAAAAAAAAAAAAAAAAAACAAAACAAAAAAAAAAAATAAACCGGAAAACATTGCGTAAAATGAAGGAATCGCTTGCGATACTAGTAATCAATTTCTTCAGTCATTGTCCACAATATTTTCTATCCAGAAAGTACAAACAAGCCTTGATTCAACGAGCTTTTGATTGTCGTCTGCAACTACTTTTAATTTTGACCAGTCTAATATTTTGCCAACTGGTGACGGGGTAAAAAATATACTTGGTTTTTAAATTTTATTCTCAACATAGCCTTCTATTGAACGACTCAAAAACTCGTACACATTCTACCCTGCCCCACCCATCCTTCACTCTCTCTCTCTCAATATTTTTCTGTCTCTCTCAGTCACTTCTCACTCACTCACTCACTCACTCACTCACTCACTCACTCACTCACTCACTCACTCACTCACTCACTCACTCACTCACTCACTCACTCACTCACTCACTCACTCACTCACTCACTCACTCACTCACTCACTTCTAACTAACAAAAAAGTACAGCCAATCTTGCACACGCGACCAACTCTTTTGTGCGAACACTTTCATCAAGCGACCAGCATCAAAACTCACGCTTCAAAAACAAAAACGATGTTTTATAATAAGAAGTTTTTACAAATAAAATTAACAATACTAAATCCTATGTTGGTGGATCTCATTAGAATCGTCTCATTGAGACGATTTTGATGGGTTCAATCAACATTGGATTATATGAGAATCCTGCAATAATTCAGGTATGCATAAATACCAGGTTTGATCCTCGGTCGCGGCGAATATCCTTTCAAACACTTGTCTCCCACTAATGGACGGATAATCGAAAAACCTATGTGGGATGAGCAGCTTGATCCTCGGAAAGGATGTAGTGGTAGTACTGGTGTGAGAAATACCAGGAATCCTTGGTTAGGTGCTACAGCCGCCGCGATATGACTGAAGTACTGCTAAAAGTGGCGTTAAACCCCCAGTCATTCAATCGACCAAAAGACCACAAAAGAGAGTTTTAAGCTACCAAACTCGCGCTACAACAGCTCGAATAAACTGTAGTTACAAGGTTTTGGTCTTCAACCATTGAAATATCCTAGTAAGTGATTTTAAAATGACGTTTGCCATTTCAATAGCAAATAACCTGTGAGCGACCAAAATCTCGTGACTACAGCTAAATAAGCTTCTAGTCTTAGTGTTCGAACAAAACTGAAAGAGTTATACCGGTTTTGCGACGACAACATAAACAAACAAACAAACAAACAAACAAACACAACAAAACAAAAAACAAAACAAAAAAACCAAATAAAAAAACAATTAAAGCTAGATCGATTCTTCTTTTTTGTAAAAATCACGTTGTTTAAGGAGTTTTCAGATGGTATTTTTTGCCTTAACGGGTCAGCCATAAATCGGGGGGTAAACTCAGAAAACTCAAGCCAAACATACACTTACAAGTCTATCTATTCTTTGCAGAAGCCATTTGTCATGATTGCAGACGACTATTGAAAACTGCTTGAATACTGTCTATTCAAATAAACATAGTAATCATCACATTTTTCTTATAAAACGTCCGCCAAAAATGGACCTCTAGACTTGTTACACTAGCCTCAATTTTTTTTTAAATCTATTACCAGAGAACAAAATTTTAGACTGTCCTGAATTGAATGAACTTGCAGATGGCAATTTAACGTTCATGAAATTTTAGATATTTTCCAACTTTCGAGGTTAGAAAACAGTGTGGAAAGTGAAGAAATTGCCAGTCGCAAGCAATTTCTTCATTTTACACAATATTTTCCCGATTATTTTTTTCTTAAAGATTGTCATAAAGCGTAGTATTTTATGTAGAAATCGGTTAAAGCAGACAAATTTACCAGTTTCACCACTTTCATATTTGTATCGCAAAGGAAATAATCAAGGAGAACTTCGAGAATTGATAATTTACTAATAATGTAAAAAAGTAATTTAGACAATACCGTTCGCTATTTCTATTGTTATCTAAACCATTTTTTTCTGAATCTAGGATGAAAATTCTACCCGATAAAATAATTTCCACTTCTTCTTGACCTCTGCTTGACCCAATCTCTTTTTCAAGTATTTGTTTGACGCCCGAGGGGCCCCTTTTCAACCCAGTTCCAGAACGACAACATCTTAGACTGATTCAAATTCAAAAAAGTTTCCAGAAGATAATTCATAATTGATGGAATTTCAAACTCTTTGGGAGAAAACCTTGTAGAAGATGAAGAAATTGTTTATTATAAGCAGTTTCTTCTTTTCCCACAATGTTTTCCAAAGCCTTTTTTGGAGACTTCAAAAAGAGTGATCATGTGGGAATGAGTTTGTAGGGCTGTGCCCCCGAGTATCGTCTGCATTCATTCATCCTAATACCCAACCTTCAAAGGACCAACAACACGTCGTTGGACAAGCAAAATGACGTGTTATTCTAACTGTATTCACGACATTTTCACGCACAACGAAGAGAAGCTTTTTTACATACTCTACCGAATGTTACATACACAAAAAAAATTAATTGATAAATGTTTATCATTTTCTATACCATATAGAATTGAAATCAGCAATATTGTGCAATTACGATAAGCGAGAAAATTATTATATTTAATCCTATCGTAGGAAGAAAATTACTGCTAGTTATAATGAAAATCAGACACGGCATTTCAAAACAATGAACAGAATTTTATAAAAAAAAAAAAATATCATCAGTCCGGGCCAAGATTAGCTTTCGCATACGCACATCCGATCACAGTCCCCGACAGGGTTTATCGCCTATGACACTTGATATTTGATCAAATTCCCAATCGAGGCTGTCAATCAAAGATTCCAATTATTTATTTAGACATGGAGTGTTCTTTGAACTTCGACGTAGGCAGTCATTTATGTTAAACATTATTGTTGGTTAGGGTGTCTTAACCCATTCCGACTCAACCCCTCCTTTTTCGCCCCTCAAGAAAAAAGCTTTGGAAAACAACGTGGGAAATGAAGAAATTGCTTGTATCAAGCAATTTCTTCATTTTCCACATGGTTTTCTATTCAAAAAGACGAAAAAGATTCATATTCCATCAACCTTGAAATTGTCGTCTGCAACTTCTTTCAATTTGGACCAGTCTAAAATTTTGTTGTGTGGGAATGGGTTAAACGTGGTAATTAAACAAACTGCAGCTACGGCGATAGGTCCCAAACCAACAATTTTACTTTTTGTTAAATGTTTTGCGACATAAAATTCGTTAAATAGCGCCGTTTAATATCGAAGTTGAAGATCCTGTAGGAGTCAGAGGGCGGGGCTAGCGATCCGTCACTTACATGACGACTAAATTTTAGAATGGTCCGAAATAAAAAAAAGCTTGCTGCAGACGGCACTCCAAACTGCACTTACATGGAAAAAAAATACAACAAAATAAGGCGGTAACAACTACAGTTCTGCAACCATGGCTTTCTACAACGAGGTTGTGTGGTAATGGGTTAATAAATGAAGAGATTACACTTTGGTTTCAACCAGGAATTGCATTAAAGAACCTAACGCCCGATTAGATCTTCAGTTGCAATTCTCTGTAAACAAAAGTGTTATTATACTAAGAAAGGTATCAGGGATAAAGTTTGTGCAGCCTACAAATGACGCTAGTCAATCAAATTATTTGTCTATCTGTCCAAATCCATTCTGATAAAATTCCTTGAAAGTCCTATTTTGCGTGACGTGACGTTAAGTTTTAGAATGTCCCAATTCGCAATATACACGCCAGAACTGTGTATAGTTGCGGAAATAATGTAATTTAAGTAAGCATTGATTTGTTAAGCAATACGTCAGGTTAGACTGCCCTTCATTTCACATTGTTTTCGTCGTTATTCCCCTTCCTTACTATGAGTCAAATTATGGATTATCTTTACATCTCTCACTTTTCTTTTTCTTTCGTACGCGTTCTACTTAACCCCGACTTGACCCTTTCCTGTTTTGCTACATTAGACCTGTCCAAATTCATGCAGAAAAAAAAAAAAAAAAAAAAAAAATAACTGTATTTAATTTGATAAATAACCATTCACTAGGGTAGAAATATATTGTGGAAATAGAAGAAATTGCTTGTTACAAGCATTTTCTTCTTTTTCTACAATGTTTTCTAAATCATAATATCTCAGGGGCGTACGTTTAAAGGCATTATATCAGGGACAACCTTTCCGACAAAAAGGAATCCTGATTTTTTTTAAAAAAATGTTTACAGACCCCTCTATCAATGATTTCTGAAAAGGACACAGCTCCTTTATGAAAAGCTTGCCGCACAGAAAACGAAAATATTTTATGTTGGAAACAATTAAATGTAAGATGTATTGTCAGGAACAAAAATAAAAAAGAAAATCGTTGGTTGGCGACCTAATAGTCGTAACTACAGTTTGAATAAACCACAATTACGACATTTAAGCTATAAAAAATGCTTTACACAAATATCGAATGTCATCATTCTTTTCGAATGATTCGATAGGTCAATTGTGAGCGGCGATCGATGAAAAAATATATTTTCTCGTTTTTTTTCTCCAGTTATACATCCCTATTAAGTTCTTGGATAAAGCAGACGAGTTAGTGAGCTTTTCAGAAAAATTGTTCAAATCGATATGAAACATATTTACCATGAGTATTATGATAGTATGAGATCTGTATCATATCGTATGAGATTCGACAGTTTTAAATAAGAAAATATATCTAGCCATGTTGGTGAAAACAGACCAAATTTAATGTTACTTGACATATTCCACGGTTTACTTCTAAAACCTCGTAACTACAGCTTTAATAAAAGCTGTAGTTACGAGGTTTTAGAAGCAAACCGGCACTATTCGTCAGAGAAGGATAGTGTCACCCAACTTGACCTCACTTTGCAAAAATCAAGGAAACCACTTAATGTTTTAAGTCGTACAGGAAAAGGGCCGAGCACACAATTACATGTTAGGCCTATAGAACAATCATTCCACAGTACTTCTATTACGCTAATGAGATCCCGCACGTTACTACTTGCTGCAGTAATTGATACTTTTACTACTCCACTTCTCTTATAGAAAACCCGTCCCCGATTTCAAATTTAGACGAGGATTTTGTTCTCTCACAATAAGAGCCTTCGCGCGATGTTTTAAACTATTTCACGCATGCGTGAAGCGCAGCTATTGAGCAACTTGAACATGCCAGTAGATTCAGCCCAAATCGGGGTTTCAGTACGGAAATTACCAATCTGGACTGTAAAAAAAAGAATTAAACGACCGATCAAATTATTCATTTAGATCCGAGGTTAAGTTTGAACCCCTACATTCGTCGACATCTGTGTTAAACATTTTTGTTGGTTGGAGACTTGAACGTCGTAACTACAGCTTATTAAAACATTAGTTACGATGTTATGGCCACAAACCAACGATTTCACCCTTTGGTAGTGTAACTGGCCATGTGATTTGCCTACACCCCTAAAGTGGAACTTTCTATCGGAGTCAGTGGGCGTGGCCAGCGGAGTCAGTGGGCGTGGCTAGCGGAGTCAGTGGGCATGGCCAGCGGAGTCAGTGGGCGTGGCCAGCGGAGTCAGTGGGCGTGACTAGCGATCCGCAAATTGATACTTTTAGTAATAACTTTCCATAAAGAAATGCGTTTCTGACGGTGATGAATTATGAGCATGTTTGTGATATATTTCAAGCATTCCCGCGTGTGCGTGAAGCGCGGGAATTTAGCAGATCATTCGATCATTCCGCTGAACATTTAACCCATACTCAGACGACAATTTCTAGACTGGTCCAAATTGAAAGACGTTACATTAGACAAATAAAAGTATTTTGAAACTGAAAATAAAGTACCGAATGGAGTAGAAAACACTATGAGAAAAGAAGATATTTCTTGTTACAAGTAATTTCTCCTTTTCTCACAATGTTTCCTAGAGCTACTTTTCTATTGTGCGTAAGAATGCGGGCTTGTTTTGTAATGAACTTTTACTCAGTTCCAATCTACAGAGCGTAAAGTGAAGACTTTGGTCAGACTCTGTGGATACATAGACTGGTCCTAGTCTCCCATTGTGGCTTATGGCTTACACATTTTTACGCATTCATCAGAATATAACGTTACAAGCAGGAATTTTGATAATTTGTCCAGTTCACGAAAAATGTTACAGAGGTGCGTGTGTATTTCCGTTTATTCATCGTCGAAGGTCGTCAATATTTGCTGACTAGTTTTTGTTTTTTTTACTGAACTAGTTGATGTTACATACAAAATATGCTACAAAGTCACATGGACAGGTTTCTTATTCAATTCATAGACGACAAAATTCTAGACCGGTCCATATCTAAAACAATTTCTGGCGAAGATTGTTGATTGAGTTCCAAATATTTCTGCCATTTCGGGTAGAAAACAGCGTGGAAAGTGAAAAAAGATGCTTGTAAGAAAAAATCTACAGTTTTACACTGTTTTCCCAAAGCAATTGTTTAACTTTTTCCTGTGCAAACACGGGATTTTACGTCACTGTGATTTTATACTTGAGAAAACATTGTGGAAAAAAAAAAGAAATTGCTTGTAGCAAGCAATTTTCCCATACTATTTTTCTACCACATAGGATAGCTTAACTACAAATGACATCCAATTTTCATTGTCGTCAGCAATCCTTTCCAATTTGAACCAATCAAAATTTAAAAAAGAGAACAACAACAACCACACACCATAAAACGAGAAAGGGTTAAGAAGGCGTAAAAATCTGGATTGTTTGGGGAAGGGTTTTTGTCATTCTACATATTTTTAGCGGCTGTTTATGATTTCTTTTTATCAGGATGTATTTTTTTATTTCGATAAAAGAATTGGGGAATATGCGAGCCAGAAGAGTGAGAGAGAATCAGAAAGTATCTGTTCCGCAGAGAATGTTTTTTAGCCTCGGGCGTTGATATGATTCCTCTGAAAGATAAAGTAAAGATGAACATGCAAGTTCATGTGCAGACGGGACATTAATATTTTCAACCATTTTATTGTCCTTAGGAAAGATCGTTGAATTCATTGAGAATCAATTGCACTGCAATCCGTTGAAAGGCATGCAACCACAGGGAGCAGTTACGTATGCCAGATATTAGCTAAAATGACCCAAAGGTCAAACCAGGCCTTTTAGAAATACTATATATAGACAAGGGATACAACTTAGAATTCCTGAGATCCCACCCCTGTCTGTTTTAAAAGACTCTAAAAATTACACTTCTTTGTTTACACATTTTACAGTTGTGCATATTCGTCACACATATAATCATTTGTAACCTTGACCCATTCATTCCACGAAAACTATACAGCTTTCGCAGTATTGACAACTTTCTTACAGAAATACACCTCAATATTTCTCGACTGTCGAGATGTAGCACCTTCACATTTCATCAGTAAATAGCAAATCCCAGATAAGCCACTAATTTCTATTATGCATAGAGCAATGGTAAATTATAAATCAAATACATTTTTACCTTTAAGTAGTTAATTCTGATGAATCCAGAGCTCTCCTAAGCTTATGAAGTGTTACATCCTTTCTAGAAGTCAAAAGGCAGCCATGTTGTTTTTTATGATAAACATCCATAAAGCCCAAACGGATGCAAAAATGTGTAAAAGGGGGTAATGGAAGAGAAAGGCCACAAGCGGGATGTAAATGCCAAGAAAAAGAACATCAAAATGGATTTCAGAATAGACTAGATGAGAAAATTCTATTCTTAAGGTATCTATAACACCATTATAGTTTAAACAAAATATTCATTATTTATCAATGGTTCTCTAATCATTTACTAGAGCACAAGATATTGAATTGCATGTATTTGAAAGTTAGTTAAAAAGTTAGTTAGGTTAGAACAATAAATAATTGAAAAAATGGGACTTTATGATATACAATTAGTTCAGGCTTCAACATCGTTAACTTCAAACAAGTTAAGACCAAAGATTGACCCTTGTGGAACGCCAGATAAAATCCATAGCTCACCTATGACGACTGTTATTTGGCTTAAGATGGAAGGGTGAAATTCAACAAAGCGTCTCAACCTACATACCATGCAGCGGTATTTTGTAACAAAGTTAAGTTGTTGACTTTAATAAGTACATTGCTAAAATGAAATATCAAATATTTGTTTGTTAGCAAAATTTCTTATTTTTATGAAAAGTCTTGAATTAATTATATTAGTTTTGTTTCACTAGACAAAACTCTCTCTCGTCTCTTAATGGAATCTTCACTAGCTGAATCTCTAAGTCAATGGAAAGTTCACCAGCAAGATTGAAAGCATTGAGAATATAGTAACAAATAAATAGTATAATATTTTTTTCAGGAAATGGATTGAAAAATAACTTTCAGTATGCAGAAGTTTATGAAACAATGTGATATGCTATTTGTTGATAGCCATTCTGAAAAAATGAAATATGAATACATGAATTATTTTACACAGAAGACTATTCTACAGTCATTTGTTTAAATTTATAAAGGTAATGGTATTCCTGTGAATATCCTATCAAATTTGTTTGATAGTTACGTTACACCCATTCTTAATTATAATTGTGAAGTCTGGGGTTTCAACCTATCGGAAAATATTGAAAGAATTCATAAGAAATTTCTAAAACTGTACAGTAAAAAGAAGAACAATTGTATTTTAACATCAATATTACAAAGCCAGCGGTTAGAAAATGAAAAAGACACCGAAGTTAAAAACTGGAGAAATAGAGTTTAAAACTACTAGAGACTTCAGGCTTCTGTGAAGTTTGGTTTTATCCTGATTTGGTACACATAGAAAAATTTAATCTAATTTTTGAAAAAAGAGTCAGATATATACATAAGTAAATGGCACTCATCCATAGATGCTTCTTCCTCCCTAGTTTTGTTTCGTAACCTTAAATTCAGTTATGAAATATAAAATTATATTATAGTCCTTGAAAATAGAAAACACGGTAATATATTAGCAAAGATTAGATTATCCTCACACGAGAGGAAAAGTCGAAACAGGTCACAACCAAAATATCAACAGAAATGATCGAACATGCGAATTATGTACCTTTATGTACCTTTACAGATATTGACTTTCATTTGTCCCTATTATAAAGATTTAAGATCTAAGTATATCCCTACTTTTACCATAAACATCCTTATATTTATAAAGTTTACGCTACATTACGATACTCTCATTATTAACATGGTAAAACTAATATTGTTTATCTATGTGACTGTTTTTTTCCATTGTGTGTTTTATGACATGTTATTTTTTGTACTAAGAACTAATATGCTCAACATCTGTTATAAACTTATGTTCTGTTCCATATTGGATTAGACGCCAACTGTGATAGTTATCTTAGTAGTTAAGGCATGTTTATTTGCATGATATTCAACGTGATTTGTAATCTTGGTCATCAATTACGATTTAATTCAAAATAACAGGTCTACGTAAAGCTTTAAATAAGTAAATTACCGGTATACTAGAAACAGAGTATATTGATAAATTTCATTTGGTCATCCGTTTTTTTTTGTAAATGTTTCTGTGTAAGAAAAAGTAAAAGCAGTGCGAGTTGATGTAAATCTACTATTGAATCATAGTGATTGTTATAATTTATTTTGCATTCCTCTTTAATTGGTGAGCCGCCGTCATAGCGCAGTTGGTAGCGCGTCGGACTGTCAATCTAGAGGTCCCGGGTTCGATCCCCGACGGCGGCACTCATCCTTTCTGACTATTTGTCTCTCACCAATAGGTCAATAATCGTAGACCTATGTGGGATAGCAGCTGGGGGCTAGGAAAGGATGTAGTGGTAGTACTGGTGTGAGAAATACCAGGAATCCATTGTTAGGTGCTCCAGCCGCCGCGATATGACTGAAATACTGTTAAAAACGGCGTTAAACTCCAATCAATCAATCAATCAATCTTTAATTGGTTATACCTTAACTATGATTCTAATTGAAATTTGCACATAAACTTTGAATCATTTAATGAAGGAAAAATATTTTAACACACAAAGTGCAAAGCAAATACAGTCAGCATAGCTATCCATACAGTCTCTGAATCAATATAACTCAGAAATTTCGAGGGTTAAAAGATGTATCTTATCTCCAAAAGCAGCATGTTCTGATCTTGTTTCAATATCAATTAAATATAATTTTTTTTCTTATTGCTCATGTCTTTTTTTCAATTCTATCGAAACACTTATTTCTTTGCTTTTGATTAACAAACCTTGTGGAATTCCTATTCTCATAAAAAAGTATTAAATGAGCAATCGAAAGAGAGATTATCAAAAACTTAGGGAAAAGATGAGCACCATTGTTACCTATATCGCCACAGCTTTATCTTTTATCTCTGTGGATTTTCTCACAAAAATGCATATCTTTGAAATTGAACAAACTTCAGAATATATTCTTTTTAGAAATTAGATGTCTTGTATTAGGTTAGAGAAACATTCATACTTATTGGACATATTATTCAATTTTCATATCATATGGTAATGAGTTATGAATGAGAAATTGTCATTTCAACTACCCTCTGTTTCAGTTGTTGGCCTTTATTGCAACTTGTGTCCCCACTTGTACCACCACCCACCACCCCCTTCCCCAATTTTGCATCTTGTTTGCATTTAAGGATATTTCAATTTATTTACAAAATGGCTGCCTTTTGACTTGTAAAACTTCATAAGCTTAGGAGAGCTCTGGATTCATCAGAATTAACTACTTAAAGGTAAAAATGTATTTGATTTATAATTTACCATTGCTCTATGCATAATAGAAATTAGTGGCTTATCTGGGATTTGCTATTTACTGATGAAAAGTGAAGGTGCTACTTCTCGACAATCGAGAAACATTGAGGTGTATTTCTGTAAGAAAGTTGTCAATACTGCGAAAGCTGTATAGTTTTCGTGGAATGGATGGGTCAAGGTTACAAATGATTATATGTGTGACGAATATGCACAACTGTAAAATGTGTAAACAAAGAAGTGTAATTTTTAGAGTCTTTTAAAACAGACAGGGGTGGGATCTCAGGAATTCTGAGTTGTATCCCTTGTCTATATATAGTATTTCTAAAAGGCCTGGTTTGACTTTTGGGTCATTTTAGCTAATATCTGGCATACGTAACTGCTCCCTGTGCATGCAACCACTGTATAATATTCAAATTCCACAGGCTCTTGTAAACGTATACAATTCTAGATTAAATTTCTCTAACTCTAACGTACATTCTTGGCGTTAACACAAGAAGCATTGAAGAATTACAACATTAGAAAACATTGAGAGAAAATGAGAAATCGATTGAAAGTAAAGCAATATCCCCTTTCTCACAATATTCTCTTTAAGAGTTATAGTTCACAAACTTATTTTTCAATCTTTAAATCTTTTGAATTGTATCTTAAACATTTTTTTTTCAATTTGGACCATTTTGTCTACTTTGAATAGGTTAAAATTTAATATGATGACCAAACCGTGAAAAGTAGATTGTGTAATCCGTTAAGCGAAATGGAACCAGTGGGAGGTCGAAGTAGATAATATCCCTTTGCGACTCTCCATTAAAAACCCGTAACTAACTGCTAACGAGCAAATCAAGACCGAAAGTCACGTGCACACACTGTTTACTCGAAAAGGTGTTTTGTACAGAGATTCTATGGGTAATGACATGTCAACATGGGCTTCCGTCACTGTCTGAACTGAACAGAACAGAACAGAACTTTATTTCACCCAAGTTTTTACAAAATACCATATGGGCAGCATAAAAAACCCGGTCATTTTATATGAGGAGGGAGAGTGTCGGAGTAGTATCCTTTAATTTTATATTTTCTATCCTTTGCACCATGGAGTTTAATGTTCAGCATTAAATTTAAGAAAATATACGAGGGACGGTTAGAAAATATCCGGACTTTTGACTCGTTCTCGAAAACCTTTCAACATTTTGAAAAAATATTTCCACTCTATTTTAAAATTTTCTCTACGCCTACGCACTTTTGCCATCTTCGTGGGAGCTTTTGTATTCCCGCTGTGAACCAAAGCGTAGACCTGCTGTTTTAGGTTCTGTGCAACAGCAGATATCAAAGCCGCCCTTGTCTTATATTTCTTTCAAGTAAGCATTTTTTCAGATCTGGAAACATATAAAAGTGACAGGGGGCGAGGTCTGTGCTATAGAGGGTGAGACAACATGCAATTTGTAAGAGTTGATAACCTCCACGGTAGCTCCGGCGGTATGGGATGGGGCGGTTGAAAAAGGAGGACATTTTTCTTTGCTAACCTGGGACGCATTTGCCCGTGCTTTTGTCTGAGATTTTTCAGAAGTTCTTCAAAATAGTACTTGGTAGTGACAGTTTCAATCTTTGGCATGAAATGAGTAAGTATCATTCATCGCGAATCCCAAAAAGCAACAAGCATGACTTTGCCAACCGATAGATACATTTCAAGCATTCCCGCGTGTGCGTGGGATCTTACACTTTTTAGGAGTTGGGGAACCAGTTCGTTTCCACTGCTTTGACTGAGCTTTTGTCTCAGGTTCGGAAAAATGAACCTACATCTCATCTCCAGTGATAATGCGATTCAAAAAACTTGTCTCTTTCACGATTAAAACGACTTATATGTTCTTTTTCTTTGGTCACTCTGGTTGCCTTTTGATCTACGGACAGCTGTCTAGGCACCCACGCAGCACTTAACTTTCTCATGCCTGAGTGATCGTGTACCGATGCCTTACCGATGCTAAACTTGTTGAATATCTCCTTCAAAGTTGCTCGACGATTTTTGTTAACAAAAGCTTTAACATTTGCTATCATCGTTGGGGTCATCACCTCAGCTTGTCGCCCAGTTCTAGGCCTGTCATAAACACATGTTCTGCCTTCTGAGAAATCCAGTTGTAGAAGGTTGAACGAGATACACATTTATCATTTATTTTTTAGCCTCTGAAAGATATGGCAGGGCTTTTCAACTTCCGCACTCAGAAACTTAATTACAGAGCATTGTTCCTCTAACAAAGAGTCTATGGTAGACGAAATACTTATCATATATCAGAGTGCAAAAAACTGTATAAACACAACTATCATCGATAATAAACTGACCACGTTATTGGCGAATGAATGTAGTTTTCACAAATATATAATGTGTGTATATATCTGCAAGTGGAAAGAGAGATGAAAAGTACGGATATTTTCTTACCGCCCCTCGTAGTTCATAAAGTTTTTGAGTACTTAATATGTACTGCTGGTTTTACCAAAAAGTCAATCTTATTCTTAGTAGTAAAAGTAAATCGCAAAATCGACATAAGACGCTAGGATAAAAACAAAGGAAACAAACCAAAAGACAGGGTATAATTTGGTGCAACTTTGTTTTATTGCTTATGACTCCCATTACTTATGAACAAATTTTAATCGTCAGGATAAAAGGAACCAGTAAAACAAATATTTGAAAAAGAGATAGGGATCCAGCAGAGGTCAACTAGGGATGATATTTGAAAATAGATATATGATAAAGTATTTATTAACAATTATTAACCCATTTATGCTGAATAAAACCCTTATAAGGTAATTCATTAAAATCAAAGAGCTGAAAGCACTGGAAGCGCTAGCCGTTAGCCGATATTTCTTTTGAAATTTGCTTTTATCAATAATTTGGTCTCGAATTAAAAAAAACAGGGGGTGAAGACTAATATAAGACGGCACATTTGTGCAGACTGATCTTTGTTCATTCCTCCAGCAAAAAAACAAACCCAAAAACAACAACAACAACAACAACAAAAAAAAAAAAAAAAAAAAAAATCCGGGTTCAGCATAGCAAGGGTTAAAATTAGATTCTCTACAAAAAGAGAAAAAAATGAATATGGTCAGGTTGCGCAGTGTACGTTGTCTATCCAGGGGAACACTTTTCGGACAACCCAGGAGATCTCTTTTTATTTTCTGTCAACTGATCTCCTACTACTTGACAGGTAGATTAAGGAAATAACCGACGCCATTTAACAATGCGACACTGCTGTAGTTACGACATTGAAGTTGACAGATTGATAAAAAAAAGTTCACCTCAAGTGTCGTGATTCGAAGTCCGCTGTCGACCTAGTTGAACGATTTGATTAGAAAATCTATTTTTTATAATTGATTTCGGCAACTTGTTAATTTCATACTATATTTTGGTTATATCTCAAACCGAGAAATACCAGAAATCTAAAGCTTTAATCATGGTCAGTTTTCACTACCTGCACAATCTGACAAAAAAGCCCCCCCCCCTCCCCAAATAAATAAATAAAAATGAAAATAAATAGATACCCCCTCCCCCCCCCAAACAAAACAAAAACAACAACAACAACAACAAAAACTCTACAACGAAAAACAGTACAATGAACATTTTTTGTTTTATTTGATTTTAACAAAACGAGGGATAATTACGATACTGGTCCAAGTGTCTATACAATGTATAGACACTTGGAACAGAATCGCAATTAACCCACGAAAAGAGCTGCAGTGTTCGGGAAACCTCGAAAACGTCTGATAAGGGATTTACGCCTTGCTAATAAACAGGGATTATGTAGTAAATATCTTTTCATGTGTCCAGTTATTTCTGACTTCCCATGAGACACTATCCTGATTTTGTGGTTGTCTTGACGAGGATTTATTTTCTCGATAAGAGAGATCATGGCTATAACAAGAAGAAATTTTCTGCACATGATCATGACGTCTCGCTCATTATTCATTGAACAGCAGTGTTGCGATATGTAATTGAGCAGCTTCATTATTCTTATTTTGATTGAATTAATTTTAGATTCGAATTTTAAGCTGACTTTGCCTAGCAATGATAAACAGTATTTCGAGAAGAATAACCAAAACCAGACAAAATATGGCATCACATGAAAATAACGGGAGTAATTAAAACACTTCTAACCAACCTTATCAACTTGTGGAGGGGTATTCGCATTCCGCCTATTAACATCTCAGCGCTAAACAGCTATTTCTATACATGTACAAGTTATAGTGAGTGACCAAAGATCAATTTTGTCCATACAGGTATAGACAAAATTGAACTTTGATCATTCACTATAACTTGTACATCTATAGTTATCTAACTTCCACTGAGCCTTAAAACGAGATACTCGATCATACTGCAGCGGCGAAGCGAAACTGAACTTTACCGAAGTGTGATTAACTTTTTCGTTTGACAATGATTGAGAACTAAATATTTCCTCTTCATTTCTTAACCCATTCCCTCACGATCCCCTTTTTACTCCCCCTTTTTACTCACCCAAAAGAAAAGCTATCACCCATTTCCACATAACAAAATTTAAAAGTGATCATAATTGAGGAAAAAGGAAGCTGCAGACGACAATTTCAAGTTGATAGAATTTTCAATTTTTTTCGCATCTTTGGATAGAGAACGTTGTGAAAAATGAAGAAATTAATTGATACAAACAATTTCTTCATTTTCCACAATGTTTTTCAAAGCTGTTTGCTTGAGGGACGTAAAAGGGAGGGATTCGTTGGATTTCGTTAATGAACATTGTTCTTCGTTTTTCTATAATGTTTTCTATCCCATAACACGAAGGATCTTTAAATTTTATCAAATAAATATTGATGTCTGCAATATCTTTGAATTTTGACAAGTCTAAAATGTTTCCGTTCGGTAATGGGTGAACAATACATATCTATTTGCAAACAAGTCCAAATGTAATTCTTACAATAACAATGTGCTCCTTTCTTGGTTTTAATAAAACTGTACTTTTACGAAGCTAGACAAAATCTATCCTGTAAATAGATGACCAATCATTTTTCAATGACAAGTCCATCACAATCGTCCATAGATAGATAAATCTCCTTGAGTATTGACTTGTATGGGCGTCAAATAATGTGTTCTCTTGAGAAATAATTTCAATTTTCGGAGATCCCAGTTGATGACGCGTGACTGATATTATCAATTACAAGACTTAAGGACGATCGCTACAGTTTCTCAATAACAACCAGATTTTCGCCATAAATTGTTCAGAGTTGGTTAACTATGTGTCTGACTTGAAAACGTCAATAAACATGGGACCCACCATCATAAACCAGACAGCAAAATTTTAGACTGGTCCCAAATTGAAGGAGTTGCAGACGAAAAGTTAACGTATATGAAATTGAGATTTTTTTCAACTTTCCGGGTAGAAAACATTGTGTAAAATGAAGAAATTGCTTGTTACAAGCAATTGCTTCATTTTCTACAATGTTTTTTGAATAGTTTTTTTGAGGATCATCCAAAAGCGTCGCTCTGTGGGAATAGGTTAAAAAAATTGATATGTTTTTTAAAGTATATCCTGCTTTCATGCCAGCCACTATGAAAACGCACCTTGAAAAAAAAGTCCACAAGAAATTCTCTAATTAGTACAAGATATAGATAATATGGAGCAAATTTTCACTCTTTCTATTGTGCTCCACGAAATTAAGTGGAATGAAATGAATCTACATGTCACCGGATACGCGAGAAGGGACCACCCGTGAAACAAATATGCGAAAAAGAGATGTGATCCAGCAGAGGTCAAGAAAACATGGGATTTAAAATATTTGAATAAATAAATAAATAAAATAGAAATACTTAAGAGGTGAAGAGAATATTATTTGTTTTCATGGAGGTATGAATCGAAAAACCTAATCACACTGTATGAATACGCGAAGCGGATTCATACATTGTGTGATTAGGTTTTTCGGTTCATACCTCCATGAAAACAAAAAATATTCTCTTCATTTCTTATAATTTAATTGCATTGAGCGAAAAAAGCAAAAACTTTACAAATTTTGATACTTTTTTGTATGGAACTATTTTGTGCGGAAGCATACAAGCTAGTTGCGTGCTCAAAATTTTGTTCATGGAATTATGAATATTTTTTTTTCGACCAATCAGAACGCCCGTTTTGATAGACGAAACTAAAAATTAAATTATAACAATGTCAAATGACCATTCTAGATTCAGAAAATCTACCAAGAGCGAAAAGTATCGACCTTGATCAGTCTGCACAGCCAGACAAAGTTCGATACCTTCGCATCTCCTAGAAGGTCCTTTTTTCTATGAAGGATCAGAATTGACGGAGCATTGGCACCGCCAACTTACTCAAACTGGAAGTTCCACTTCGATAGTAAAGGGTGTTATTGTGCAAAAATAATGGCTTGTCACGTGTAAAAAAATAAAACTGATAGTTGGCGACCTAAACTTCGTAACTGTAGCTTGAATAAGCTATAGTACGACTTTTAATCGCCAACCAAACAAAAATGCATGCTACACATAAATATCGGCCATTGTTGGACTTCAAAGTTCTTTTCCGGTTTAAATGAATTATATGATAGTTCAACCGATTCTTTGATAGTCGCGATCGTTCATTTGTTTGACGTGAGTTCTCGGGTTGTCTATCTTCCCGTGAAAGGTAACTTAAATTTAGAGAGTTAATAAATTTTTAACAGACATTCTTAACAAGTTATTTTGAAACTTCATCGACAAAAAGTTCTTACCTTATTAAAACCGCATAAATTAATGTTGCAATTGATAAACTTGTAGGGGTAATTGGAATAGATAGCACAAAACTAATGTAAGTTCCTAAATATGCATAGAAATTTATATCATTTTTGCACTAACCCCTCGATATACACTATCCATTAACAGAATTTTCAGTATTGTGTTTGCTATGCAAACATAGGGTCATGCTCTTGTATTTTGTAACAAGTGCCTCTTCATGTAATTGTATTTGAAGAGAAAGCATTGAGTAGAGCTCGTGAATGATTGATTTGCATAGAGAACGATTGTTACATTGCCAATAGGTTTATATTCCCATCTGATTGTCCAACAGTCTGTGCGATGTTGTTACCACATTTCATAATTCCGATAACTGTTTGTACCACTTCTAATCATGCCCACTGCTTCATTGGCAATGGTAGTGCGGTTGGTAGAGCATCAGACTCCCAATCTTCAATCATTGAGTGTCATGGGTTCGATCCCCGGCGGTGGCACATATCCTTTCCGACATTTGTCTTCAACCGATCGTTGGCAATGGATATTGTACCCCCATTTTGTTTGATGTTTTTACCACCTTTCGTCATTCCAATTTCGTCGTTGCCAATGGGTTTTGTACTCCAATCCGATTGTCCAACATTCTGTTTGATGTTGTACCACTTTTCATCATTCCAACTGATTCTTTGCCGATGAGTTTCGTACTCCCATCCGACTTCGAACGTTCTTCCACTTTTCATCATTCCGATTGCTGCATTTATGACGGGCTTTGTACTTCTAGCCGATTGTCCAACAATCCGTTTGATGTTGGTACCACTTTTCATCGTACAAATTGTCGGATTTACTCTGTCAATCAAATAATCGATTGACAAATCAAAGTTGACCTCCGATACTGATTTATGTCAGGCATTTTTGTTTGTTTGGCGACTTGAGCTCGTGTTTTTTTTTTATCCAATCTAATTGTCATTCTGATGAGCCTTTAAACGGTTTCCCTGTGTGACCATGTATATGTATACCGTCACATTGAGCAAAGTTTAAAGTAACACTAGACAGACAATTTGATTGAATCTCTCGGGGCTCAAACTCGCTTAAAATATAAATTATTATTCCCCATTTACCGAAGATAAGCATATACAAGTACATAGAACAATAAACATAAGAACAAAAATTACAAAAAGAAATGAGAAAAACTGGCCTAATACATAGTGCTACACAGATGAGTCAACAAAGATACATAACATACTAAACCAACATTCATTCACATGC
This sequence comes from Fragum fragum, assembly GCA_946902895.1. Lineage (NCBI taxonomy): Eukaryota > Metazoa > Mollusca > Bivalvia > Cardiida > Cardiidae > Fragum > Fragum fragum. Next base: position 21,590,044 of record OX336370.1, on the reverse strand, counting down.
AAGTTTTTATATTTATTAACACTCGTCTTGTAGCTTACTTTCTGTCAATTTCTTATCTGATGCTTAGACAAAAGATACAAAAGAACCACTGAGACAATAATACATTACCGAAATAAAATGCCATACATTGCAGTGTACGTTAGTGAAAACTGATTGAGCAAGCACGATTCAGAATCAAGCGGAACTTCTATCTGTATCGATGCACTTACCCTTCAAAAACCGTTTCATTGGGCCTCATACGGGCAAATGCTATGGTAGCAACTATTTCTTAACGAAAATACCAACTACACTTTGATGCCCAGGAGTCAAAGTTAACATATAATTGATCAAATAAAGATAATCTACATTTCCTCGAAAAACTAAGTCTTTCATTAGTGATATTCAAAGATGATAATCTGAATACTTTGAAGATCAAAGAAGAGTAATATCTGGATGTTCAAAAGATAAGAAATGGATTTTTATCCGAACATTCAAATGAACCTAATTCTATTTATAGGACCTCTTGACAAAGGTCATAGAAAAATGAGATTCAACGGCAGACGAATTTAATTGGGCAACTGCGGCTGTAAATCAAAGATACAGTCGATCAATCAAACCATTTATTTTGTCCGGGATTTAAGTCTGAACTTCTACATTTGCTGCCATTTTTGTTAAGCATTTATCAAGCTGTCATTAAGACTTTTTTGTTACATGCTACTGGCCATATACTTTGAAAAACAATGCCATTAAAAATCATAGCGGAACTTCCTGTCGGAGTCAATGGGCGGGGTCTCGGGAGTAAGAGGGCGAGGTCAGCGATTGGTCAATTAAGCCCATACGTGACAGTTTCAACTTTTTTCCATGTGTGCCAAATAAAGACCCAGATCAGCCTGTGCACCCGCCCAGTCTGATCAAAGTCTTTTCTATGCGCCCGACAGATAGTTACCGACTCCAAATTCTTGGGGACGATTGACGAATATTTCAATGCGATGTGAGACTGCCCATGTAGCTCAAAAGCTATGCTCCTCGAACATGCGAAACTAGTGAAATGATAACCTTAGATTCACTGGTTGAATTCTAACCCTGTGCTATTGGCTTTATGAAGCCATGTAAAATGTATGTGCACGAATCGAATATCTTGATAGACAAAATCAAATTGACAACAAAAACCCCCAACAACAAACAAACCTATCAACCAACCAACCAACCAAATAACAAACAAACAAACCAAAGGAAGACCACTAAGAATTTTTTTAAATAAACAGCAGTTAATTTTTTTCGTTTTTAACCAAAGAACATTCTCTGAACCTACTTAACGCAAACACAAACAAACAGACTAAAAGAACACCGCCAAAAAGCATTTTTTAATAAAAAGCAGTTTTTTTCTTTTTAACCAAAGAACATTCTCTAAACGTACTTTATGCAAACACTTTTAATCTTCAAATTTCTTTTTGGCTGAATTCTAAATTTAAGTAAAATTTTTACGAAGAGCGTAGACACTTGGGTGTTGGATGCATATGAATTCTTAGCCGAGTAGGAGTCGTTTATATATAGGAATTTGAAGTAGCGAGGGCTAGATGGTCGATCTTGATACCGAATTTGTATATAAATATCTTTTTTTATTTCATATTACAAAGATATGACCAACCTTAACCCTTTTCATGCTGAACCCGGAATATGCCGGTTTTGGCAGAGGATGAAGACAAAGATCAGCCTGCACATAAGTGCAGTCTGATCTTGGTCTTCACCTTCTGCTTGTTAATTTCCTGCCAGAGTTGTTAAACATTTGACCTGCTGAATTAAATTTGTATCAAAGAATATCTTTAAATCAAAGGAATACAATAACTTGAAGCCCTTATAAAGCGCTTTTTACCTTATAGAAACTTATTTCACAAACAAATGCTGCTTAGGAGTACGAGCAGGTGGTGTAGGTTAAGATCAGATTGCACTTATGTGCAGGTTGATCTTTGTCTATACCTACGGCCAATAAATGAATTTTCCGGGATCAGCATTACAAGGGCTTACATTTGTCAGGAAGAGCAACGCAAATGCCTAACTACCGCCGTTGCCTCATTCAACCCAGTCACATTTGTTGACACTTTTTGCCGCCCCTTTAACCCATTCCCATACAACAAAACTTTAGACTGGTCCAAATTGAAAGAAGCTGCAGACGACAATTTCAAGTTGAAGAAATTTTAATTTTGTTCGTCTTTTTGTATAGAAAACATTGTGGATAATGAAGATATTACTTGATACATGTAATTTCTTCTTTTTTCACAATGTTTTCCAAAGCTTTTTCCTTGGAGCCGCAAAACGGAGGGATTGTGTGGGAATGAGTTAAGAAAAAGCTTTGAAAAACATTGAGTAAAATGAAGAAATTGCTTGTCACAAATTTCAAATATCCAGTCAAAAATTGTGTCGTCTGGTAATGATTTTATACGAGAACCCGCAGAGTAATTCTCGCTCGTAGTTTATGCAACTGTGCGTCATGTCGTTTATTCAATTACATTAATTTTGTTTTGTTTCGTTTATCAAACTGCTTGATTCCTGACTGGCTCAAAATTTGCTACAAAGAAACCGAGCAAGAAAATGTCTGACACGTTAGCACACGATGACATTTTAGACTGATCCAAATTGAAACGAGTTGAAGACGACAATTCAAAGTTTATGAAATTTTAGATTTTTTCAAATTTCTAGGTAGAAAACATTGTGTAAAATGGAGAAATTGCTTGTTACAGACAATTTCTTCACTTTCACAATGTTTTCCCAATATTTTTTAGAGTAGTCATAAAGCATTACTTTGTCGGAATGGTTGAAAACTTACCACGTTACCACACGACGAAATTTTAGACTGGTCAAAATTAAAGAAAACGTTGCAGACGATAATTTTAAGTTGATCAAATCTTGTTTGAGATTGGCTACATTGTGAATAATGAAGAAATTAATTGTCGCGAGCATTTTTTTCACTATCCACAGTGTTCTCCAAGGCTTTTTTTTTAAAGTTTGGGCGCCAAAAAGCTTTATTGTGTGGAAATTGAATTATAGATTGCCACTTTAAAAATCTATTGATCTAGTAAATCATTCATTTAGGCCGGACTTGAACTCCAATATTCATATTAACACTGTTGGTTTGGCCACGTAAGCGTCGTATATAACGCTTGTCCAATCTAAAGCGTACTTTCTGTCGGGGGTCATGGTAAATAAATTTCTTTTTCAAGATTGCATTAAAATCAAAGGACTGAAAATACTGTAATGTCTGACTATTAGTTAGTATTTCCTTTGAAAATTGACATTGTAAACAACTATAATTGAAAAGGGACAATGAGCAGGTGTGGACTTAGATCAGACTGCACGTGTGTGCAGTCTGATCTTTGTCCATACCTTCTACTAAAACAGGGATATTCCGGTTTCAGCATGAGAAGGGGTAAAATACAGATATTTCTACGATCTTAAATTCCCTTTTTTGATTATACTTTAGTGTGACCTTTTCCAAGAAGGTCTATTTTTGAATGATGAGTCATAATTTCATCTTTAATTATTGACAAAATGATGCCCGTTTGCTGATTAAGTTTAGAAACACAATATTCAATTTGATATCTTTTTGGAATAAAATTTACAGTAACCTTTTCCGACAAAGTGCGTTTTCTTTTAAACGATTCATAATTATATATAAAATTTCGGTTACACTTGCATGATAAAAAACAAACAAACAAACAAACAAAATAAAACAAAACATAACAAAAAACAAACAAACAAAACAAAACAAAACAAACAAACAAAAAAAACCGACAACAGACAAACAAGAAATGAAACTCGAATGCAGCGAGGTTAAAAAAAATCTTCTTATCTGAATAGTTAACAGCCAAGTTTTTCATACACAAGTCTGAATTGGTCAAGATTCAAACCTCTATGAAACAAAATGTGTTTGTAAAACACAATGCCCCGCCGTACATGAGGTGTTTTATTTGCGTTTGACCTTGGTATGTAGCTTCGACCTTATTACGTGACATTGACCTTGACACGAGGAGATGCGTAATATGGAGATGTATCATCATGCCAAATATGAGCATTGTATCTTGAATAGGCTGGTAGTAATTGGCAATGTTAAGTTTTTTTTTGTTAAGTTTTGCAGACAGACAGACAGACCGACAATAGGACAACGGTAAAACAACCGGTTACGATCATTTGATACTTTACACGGATTACGACCCGGGATGTGTGTCACTTGCTTAAACATGATCCGCTATCCAGGAGAAAGGATAACTTATCTATAGGGAAAAATGTCTAAATGATAAAAAATATCACTTATTCGTCAAAAAACTGCCAAAATTGCAAGAAAAAAATATGTATTAACTTTAACAGTTATCCATTATCAAGGAGAACCTGCCTTAATCGAAAAATCAATCTTTCTTTTTAAATCGCTCCAAGGTTCTTAAAAATGGGGGGAGTGGGTGGTGGTGGAAGTCAATATATTAAAAAGTGACGAAATTACAACTGTTGTATAGTACAATTACCAATAATTCGACGAAAATCTTTAGATAAGTCTAAATTTAAAGAATGGGTTTTTTTTTAAAGAAATGTTGATAACGCAAATGAGCTTTCTACAAGCATTTGCTCATTTTCTAAAGTTTCTTCAGCAGATAGAAGTGATTAGACAACTGTGACGTCATCAAGATATTTGAATTGTTCAACCTCATAAAGTAAAGTAACTAAGGCAGTTTTGTTTTCGTAGACAGGAGAACGGCAGATGCCAATTTGAGTGTTTAAGAAGTCTGGCAAAAGAAACTCTAGATAGCCTCCATCAGCAATTATGACAATAAGTTACAAATGTATCCATTTCGTCGCCATTTCCATATTTGTATCAAATAACGACGTGTATACTAAACAAGCAGGGGTAATGAACGGCTATTTTCCCGTGAAAGCTTTATTAATGAATTTCCTTTTATCGGTGAATCCAGGGCCATAAGGCGACATCGATAGCCATTACAAATATTTACACGGAATTACCCGACTTTTTCTCAATACCGTTGTTATGATTTTTTTCAGTAATTTATCACGCGGTTATAATAAATTGCGAACATTACAACAGTGTATTTTTCTATTTGTTGTTATCGTCTTCGAGAATCGTGTATATGTATTTTTATTGGATGAGATCGAAGCTCTCATCAAATGAAAATACCTACACACGATCGCAACAAATATGACATTTCTTTTACCATATACCATTTTAGACATAACGTTAAGAAAATCTAATGAAAATAATTGAGAAACAACAACAAAAGCAACAACAAAAATACTAACGTCATTGGCACGTTGACGGAAAACCCGAACGCCAGCTAAAAAAAGTAGTCCTTGTTTACAGGTACATGAAGAATACCCTTCTTTGGTATATACCTTGTACAGCTTTTTTCTATGGAGTTGTATCAAATATCCAGAATTTTATTCAGATCATTTATAGGTATGTGATAAAAGTACTTATTATTTATGACTGACATATATTCCGACTGTGTCTTTTTCCATCTTACTTATCTAAAAGTCACGACCAAATTTTCTGGATTTTCCAACCACAAAATGTCCGATCAGAAGTTTTTCTTACGTGTTTATGAATCCGTTGGAAGTCCGTTGTTTTATTTTTTCTACATTAGTTAAATAGTAATATTTCATAACATTTTTAAGTTGGAAAGCGAATTTACTTGATAACTATAGGAATTACAAGGAATTACGTGTCGTTTGTTGTTTATCTGAATTTGGTAACAGGAAGGGACGATATTTATCTAAGCAAAGTCATTGGAACTTTATTCTATTAAGGTAGAAACCCGTAATGCGCCATTTTTGAACATCGGAAATCATAGGGAAAAATTCGAACCTGTAATTTGCTAGCGGAATATAGTAAAATGACGTTGTAAATACGTTGTAGTAATCATAGTGAAATCGAAGGGTTACAACGTCACCCTAAGAACCACGACGTCGTACCGATTAAAAAAGCGCACCATGGGTATTCTATCTTAACTCAATAGGCTACCCCTTTCGGGTCCAAATGCAATATTCTTTCTAACTCTTCAAGCAATGATTTGGGGGAAATCTGTTATTTATTGACCTCTGTCGGATCCTCTCTCTTTTTCATGGAAACACTCTGGAGGTTCTGATTTCGCGTGACTGTGCAGGGTGACGGATTTGAAACTATTCCCTCTTTTTAGGTTCTCGTAAATTAGGTTTGTCATCCTTACTAATAATGTATTCATTTTATCATTATTTTCTCTAATTGAGTTCTGCTAGTTCCTGCCTAAATTTTTCTAACTATATGTTTACGGAACATTCGGGAGGTTCAATTTTGTATGGCGGGCCACATAAACTTAACCTAGTTTTGATTCTCTAGCGGAAGTTCGGTGAAAGCCGTGGGCACAATTTGAGTTAATTTTCAACATTTCAAGTGGCTTGATAATATTCAATGTCAATTAAAGTTTTGCAGACGTTAATTGTAAGGCGGGTATGCACGTCACAGCTGTTAATTAAAGTGACCAAGTAGACTTTGTTTGACAGTAGAAGGAAAGTATTTATTTGAATGTTACTCACTGTAGTGTAATTATTCCTCGGGGCGTTTCTAAGTTTATTAAAAAGGCACTAACTTCAACCAGATTCTACGACATTTACAAATTCTACAACTTGCGTATTTGTAGTTGCCTATGTTTGACGATGATAGTGCCCAAATTCCTAAGTATGAACTGGTTCCTCGTATTCGCCGAATCTAACAAGAGCGTTTTTGATTTTTTGGCCTTTTCATTGTTCACGACTCTTGTTTCCTTCTCAAAGATATATTATTTTTGTGACATGTTCTATGATTTCTTCTTACACGCCTAAAATCTAGGTAAAGGTTTTGATTTCGAAACTTAGATTTTTATTACTGTTTAAACACTTTATTGGGGGTACTCATTAGATTCTATTCATTAACCCATTCCAACACAATCCCGCCTTTTTACGTCCCACAAGAAAACTGTTCAGGAAAACAATTTGGAATCTAAAGAATATGATTGAAACATATACAAGCATTTTTTTCCCATTTTTCCACAGTTTTCTTCCCAGAATGTCAGAGATACATTAAATTCTGTCAGCTTGAAATTGTTGTCTTCAGCTTCTTTGAATTTTGACCAGTCTAAAAATTTGTCGTCTGGTAATTGGTTTCTGACGATTCCAGCAATGTATGATGTGGAAGAGAAATAACTTTCTATATTCTATCTAGGTCAGAAATCAAAAAATATCATCTTTTCATTATGCTTTTAAAGCGATGTTTATATGTAGAAATTATTTTGTCCAAAAGTTCTGGTATTGATTGTAAATACACTCGTGAAAATTTGATTTAGTAGCTCACAAAACGATAAACAAAGAATTATTCTAATTCTTTAATGAAAAAAAGAGGCATTTTTTTTGGTGGAAAATTTCTAAAAGAGCGTCATTTGGCAACTTGATGACGTCATGGTCCGCTGAGTAACGTTCAATGGCGCGATATGAACGAAATCAGGACAAAATATCCAAGCATTGAGTTCGTTATTTTGATAATTTTGTTTGTTTTTTTCTGTGAAATTAACAAGTATGAATATACCGAGAAAACTTGATAATCCACTTAGTAGCATTAAATAATTATTTCCAATGGTGGTTGCTAAAAGAATGATGTTTGATAAGGTCACTCGGCTAAAATCCTTCCTGTAGATGTCAACAGGAAGGACAACCCATTGACACGATGTAACCATTATCTGACATTAACTAGGCTATTTTGAATACTTGTTATACAACAATTATCAAATAACTCTTTATCGATTATTTTGTCTAAATTTATGATAATAATCTAATTTCTACAAATTGTATAGATACATCAGGCGACATGTTAATACAAATTCTGTAGCGCGAATGAAATAGTTTAGTTCAAATTATCTTGCTTACACCTTTCAGTCTTATTTAAAAACGAGTATGTGTGTTTCAGATAAGTTACATTAAGGATACAAACAACAGCATTGCATCGGAAAAAAGACATAATTAGTTCAAAATGCATTTAGCGTGAATCGCCTTGTTGGTATAGATTGCTCTTTGAAAGTGAACATACATCTCGAGATTTAAGTGAATGTTTTCATATCAAAGTTTTCGGACGCTGGTGCAGACGACGGTCTGGCCGTAACAATACCCCGGGTTTTCTTCGAAAAAAGCCGATCTTAAAATCGACGGCTACTGCAAAAAAGAAAGAAAAAGTGGTACAAGTGAGCCAGTGCATTACATTTCCAATCAACGGAGCTCATACATTAACCCTTTCCTGTATAATCACTGGTTTTTACGACCATGCAATTTTATATTTAAGAAAATATTGTGATAGAAGAAGAAATTGCTTGATACAAGCAATTTCTTCTTTTATCACACTATTTTCTATCACAAAGATTGGTTTTGTTTGAAATTACACTCACTTTTCATTGTCGTCTGCAAAATGTTTCAAATTTGCCCGATCTAAAATTTCGAGAAACAGGAAAGGGTTAATCAACCTGTATATTCATATATAGTGTAGGTACAGTATTAACTGAGTGTCTAAAGAATCTGGTCGCTGCCATAGCCCAGTTGGCAGGGCGTCGTACTCCCAATACTGAATTAATGATAAATGGCGTTATACCCCATTCAAATAAACCTACTAAAGAACCTTTTAGAGTCAGTAGCATTCTACCGAGCGAATATTGATGAATCTGATTAGTCTGTGTGGATGCACAGGCTGACCCTAGTCTTTACTTTGTGCATTTACGACACTGTTGAATTTTTTCATACGAAGGATCAAATATATAAATTATTCGAAATACACAACCATAACATAAAAATGTTTTGCTTTAAAGCTTCCTTGTCAGTACTTCAGAAATCTGTTATTTTGCAGCAAAGGAATGAATCATTAACGCCCACAATCCATACAGATGACATTTGAATCCTTTTCATTGATATCAGTTTTCACTTGACCGCGCCTACAGTTTGATTTGTTTTCCAAACAGTTGCAAAATAAAGGTGTCTCGAGATGTGCGTGGCAGCGGACTAGTGATTCGAGAACTGAGAATTGTTCTTGCTTATTTCGATCTTGGGACCAAACTTTAAAACAATCGCCGCGGTCATGGCTCAGTTTGTAGCGGGTAGGACTCTTGACTCTAGGGTACAGGATTCGATCCCTGTCGAATATCCGTTCCGACATTTGTCTCCCATCAATTGGGTATCAATCGGAAAGCTAAGTTAGATGTATAGCTTGAGGCTCGGAAAGAATGTTGGGGTATTAATGGTATGAGAAATGCAAGGAATCAATGGTTAGGTGCTGAATCCGTCGAGATATGATTGAAATACTGTTAAAAGTGGCATCAATCAATCAATCAAATCAATCAAATCAATCAAATCAATCAAATCAATCAAATCAATCAAATCAATCAAATCAATCAAATCAATCAATTCTTTAGTAAGCATTTCAGTTTTATTATGAAATAATAGCGTTAATTCACGTATTGTTGGTCGTTAACATTTGCGTTGATCCTTAAATGATTAATAAGCTCATACTGGCCTCTTCATTTACTATTGTAACTAAACTTAACTAAAATATGATAAAGTTTGTTTCACATGATGCTCTTTCGAGAGGTAGGAGTAGCCTGTTAAATGACATCAAAGTCGTTAAATCTTACTATAAAAGTAATCAGCTCAGAGGCAACATTAAAAAGACATGTTTTATTATCACATCGCTGAAGCTAAAGGTTAGTATAAGTTTTTTTTATCTCCACAACGGCTTACTTTTACCCTTAAAAGGTAAACTGTTAATGAAAGCATCATGTTGTAGACGTTGGCTTTAAAACCAGATCTTCCCTTCGACGAAGGAAACCCTGTTTCAACAAACCAACATTTATTTGGTCGCGAAAGCAAGCAAGGGGCTACTTCTTATCAATATGCAAAATAAGGGTATGAGAGAAGTTCTTCAGAAAGCGTATTTTGTGCTTTTCATTATCGTATAAATACGCCTACCTTCTTTCTGAAACATCTTAGAAGCAATCGGTATCATTCCACAAATAAGCATTGTTAATTAGTAACAAAGTCATGTACGGACTTAATGTTCACGTGGGAATTAAATATGAAATTGACTGTGCTCAAAATAATCCATCTAAGTGACAGTCTTCCTATTGTCATTGTCAACTGCCTAGCGAGTATTAATAAGAGAGGAAACGAAAATAGAAATATTGTAGTTGTCGTTATTTAAAAAAGTAATAATGAGATATAAATCATTATAGTGATCATTAACCCGCGTGACATGATGAACCCAAGATGTTTCTGTTTTGGCAAGAGGTATAGTCAAGATCAGTCTGCACATATGTGCAGTCTGATCGTTATCTTCACCACCTGCTTGTACCTTCTCAAAAGACAAGTTTTCTAAATGAATATTTACCAACAGTAAGTGATTCTACTGTTTTCTGCCCTTTTATCTTTAAATGTTATTCTGTAGATGATGTCATTCAGTATGACAATGGTTAACGTAAAATCTGTTTCATCTTTCCGAAGGTAATAATCTCATAAGCATCTTATCAGAGCCTAGTTTAGCGTGATTTTATTTGTAAGCAATGGTATCCAACACTGTGCTTGTTTCGATAATTTCCATGAAGTGATTCTATTCATATAAAGTAACTCTGCCTATAGAATGGCATGAATGTTTTCAAGTCATATTCATTTTATGTCGGAAACATACCTTGAGTTGCCGAGAGGTTTGTTTAGTTGTGAAAGTGCGCTTTTTATTTAGCTAAAGTCGACAGCGATACATCCTTACCGAACGCTTCTTTTACTAAAGTATATAAAATACCTAGCGAGCGCGTAGCGAAATCCGTGCGTTGTAAACCATGACGCTTAGAGAGGAATGATAATGAACGTTCTGTGTACAAAATCGTGCAACTTCATAAGTTATAGGCTCTAAAGGGGTCTCTCGTATTTACCGGAGACATATATTATGGTCGCCTAACTCCGTAAGTTGAGAGTTTTAGGATATGTACATGTTTCAGGTAAATCATGGCACTATACATGTATACTGTCTTATATGTTTTTTAAGTCTAGAAGATGTTTAAGACCAGAATATTTCTTACTTACAGTGTCAAATTATACAGTGCTTTTTTCGTCGAGCTTTCTATATTTGTATTTCCTAACGATGTACTTATAAACAAGCTGGCGTAATGAACGGCTATTTTCTCATGAAAGCATTATATATGAATTTCCATTAAAGCGGCTCTTGCACAGATTTTGAAAGAAAATTATTGTCTCTCAATTCTCAAATATTTTAGCTGTAATGCTTTCAGACATTTGTTAGTAGGCGATTAAGCTAATATTGTAATGAAAATGACTGTTTATAACTTTTAAAAGAGAGAGGAAAGAAGCAAAAGCTTTTCGCGTTACGAGCGAAAAGTGAGCGAAGTTCAACCCGAACGGAACTGGAATTCATCGAGTAAATACGTTATCTGTCGATTGCACCGAAAATTGCCTTATTTGCAGTTTCAATGACGTATCACTTCCGCTAGTAATACAGTCGTAATCGACATCACCCGAAGACTAACGACCTCACCCGATATATTCCGACGTTTCAAAGTAATGCATAGGGAATATATCACATCATATTAAATTTATAGTAAATTGAGTAGATTTAACATGAAGAAAAAATATTTATTGTGAAAATGATATTAATAGGTATTGAAAAGCACATGATTTTCCTATGTGAAATTTCATGAAAATCTGTTCAAGAGCTGCTTTAAAGGTAAATCCTGGGCCGTAAAGTGACCTGGACAGCCATTAAAGATAGGTACTTGGAATAACCTGACCTATTCTCACCACCAATGTGATAGTTTCTCATATTTTTTTCTTTTCATTGAAACCCCGAATATTTTTGTTTGTTTGAATGGGGTTTATCAGTATTTCAGCCATATCGTGACGGCTGGAGTACCTAACCATGGATTCCTGGTATTTCTAACACAAATACTGCCGGTCCCAAGCTGCTCACCCCACTTAGGTTTACAATTATCAACCTATTAGCTGGAGAAAAATGCTAGAGTGAATATTAGCCGCGACCCGGGATGGAACCCGGGAACTTATAATTGAGCGCATGCGTGACATTTCCAACCATTAAACATGTGCGAAAAGTAAAGACTCAAATCAGCATGTGCATCCACACAGTCTGATCAGAGTCTTCACTCTTCGCTCTGTAGATATATACTGATCCAAAGTTTCTTCAAACAATCAGCGAATGTTCTAATTGCCCCGAATGGCTGTCCAAAGTGCTCAATGTGTGCGAGTCACGCACATGCGAAATGATTGGAAATGTCACGCATAGGCTCAGTTGAGAGTTCGATGCGCTACCAACTACAATGGACGCAATGGCCCTAGTCGAAACTGCGAATTGTAAGTTGATGATGTTTATATTTTCCCACTTAGAGATTTGTTTCACAAGGTACTTCTGCACACGAGCGTAAAAATGGCTGCTTTTTTAACATGTTTCCCTACTATCAGAATGCGGGATTTTTAAAAGATTAACATGACACTTTGCCAGATCATCCTGCATAAAACAATAACAAAAAGAATATTCATTTTTTTAAAAATTAGAATAAACTATCTATATGATAAAAATAATATCAAGATATTTCAATATCTTAAAAACTGACAAATCCACACTTGTTTTTGTACATTTTTCCTTGACCAGATTGCAAAAATATACACAGATCCAAATTTGAAAAAAAAAAAAAAAAAAAAAACCAAAAAACAAACACACACACACACATTTTGCAAGATCAAATTTGCAATAGTCTGGGGTCAAATGAGGGCAACATCGAAAAGATTACAGTTTGCAAAAGTCTGGTGTCAAATGAGGACAATTTTTGTTAGTTGTCAGTACGTTTCTGTGCTATAGTTTTATGACCAACACAGGGATTTTTATTGCAGTTCCATGAAAGGATGCTCGATATCAAAGCAAATCCAGGTTTCATGCGCCTTGATTATCGCATGTTCTCTACTTTTAATTTTCCGATGTTCATTTAGTAGGATTGATTAGGTATAAATTAAGGGAAACAGCTTTACCCTATAGTACTTATGATTGTTTGTCAAGAATCTGTACATAGCTGTTATACATATTTATAATCAAGACGAACCCTCTATAGTTGTAAGGACATCGTTTGGTTATGCCACATTATAAGGTTATATTGACCAATCGCTGGCCCCGCCCCCTGACTCCCTAGGCCCCGCCAACTAACTCCGACAGGAAGTCCTGCTTCGATTTTTAACAGCTTTATTTTGGAAAACTTATGGCTAGAAGCATGTATCGAAATAGTTAAATTGTTGGTTGGCGACCTAAGCGTCCTAAGTACAGCTTGTATAAGCTGTAGTTACGACGTTCATGTCGCCAAACCAACAAAAACGGTTAACAAAAGGGGCGGCCAATATCGGAGTTGAAATCCAAGGTCCGGCGTGAATACATGATTTGATTGGTCGGTTGATTCCTTGATTGATAGCCGCAATTGGTCAATTAAGCAGATGTGAATAGGAAGGGCAAATCGTTGGTAAAATGTAACCATTGCTTGGCCAATAAACGAAACACTGAACCACATCCACTGCCAGTCTTTGCCATGCTCATCGATTCCGATAGGAACTTCCAATATGATATTCAAAGGCGTTATTTAAAAAAAAGATTGCCCGGTATCAATCATCTAACAAAAAAGTAAAATCAGCGGATCGCGACCAAACGTCGTAGCTGCAGCTTGAATATATTTGTTGTATTAAAAAAAAAAAACGTGTCTGTGGTACACCTTTAAACACGGACTACGTTTATTATTCTGATCATTTTTGTTGTACTGACCTTCTGAAAAGTACTGTAAGCTAGCAAAACATTGTTTTGTTCAGAAATCTTCTTTTTCGTGATAATGAACCGAGGTCAAAACAATTACGTAGTTAACCCATTCCCACACAATCCCTCCTTTCACGCCCCTCAAAAAAAAAAAAAAAAAAAAGTTGTTGAAAACAATGTGGAAAATGAAAAGATTGCTTGTTACAAGAAATTTCTTCATTTCCAACTTGATTTCTACCTATAGAGATTAATATTTTAGAATGCTCAACAATTTGAAGTTGTCGTCTGCAACTTCTTTGAAGACACTGATCAGGGTCATTTTGAACGCGATGTGCTTAAGTGGGCTAAAAATACCTAGGAGATGAACTTGCATGCAGAGTTCGCAATATTCCTGAAATTCATAAGAACTACTTTTTATGGCGTCGGCATTTAACGGATTTAGTCGTTAAGCCTCCGATGGCAGTTATCACTCGTTGAACTTTGAGACGACCTCAAAATTTTGTCTGTTAACTTAAGCTATCAAAGCTGACACTTTTCTAGCATAAAATAGAAAAACACATCTTTGTAATATTCCCTAAATATTATAACAACATGATAAATTACTGAAAAATCATAACAACGGTATTGAGAAAAAGTCGGGTAATTCCGTGTAAATATTTGTAATGACTATCGATGTCGCCTTATGGCCCTGGATTCACCGATAAAAGGAAATTCATTAATAAAGCTTTCACGGGAAAATAGCCGTTCATTACCCCTGCTTGTTTAGTATACACGTCGTTATTCTATACAAATATGGAAATGGCGACGAAATGGATACATTCGTAACTTATTGTCATAATTGCTGATGAAGGCTTTCTAGGGTGTCTGCTACAATATACCAGATTCGTATGCACTAAAATAGGCATCTGTCGTGCAATAAAACAAATCTTTTATCTACGAAAACAAAACAGCCTTAGATCCGTTACGTTCAATTCTAAATCTTGATGACGCCACAATTATCAAATTACTTCTATACCCTGAAGAGAGTGGGAGAGAGTTTTCTTGGTATAAAGAATAAAATTCAGATTTTCGGCAAACACAAATTGAAGGGAGACACTAGCTAGATTGAAGAAAGGTCTGATTGAGAAGGCTCTAAACAGATATATTAACTTAGAGACTGTCTTTAGATCGCCGCAAAAACAATTTGACCCATGAAACCAATCAGTCATTGCGACCGGACGTGGACATTTCACCCCCACATTAATGTAAAGCATTTTTGTTGATTGTGCGACTTAAACGTCATAGCTACAACATATTCAAGCTGTAGTTCTGACGTTTAGGTCGCCAACGAACCCTTTTACTGTTTACAGTGTTACTAACCATACATTTTGCAAAATAACGCCGTTTAATATATAAGTCGAACTTCCTGTCGGCATATATACACAGTTTCGTTGAATATAATGACTCTTTAGATACATATAATGAAAGACGTTTCAATATAACAAATCGACAAATTAACACCGTCATTTAATTGTACATTCGTTTGATATCATATTATTCAATTAGATATAAGCCGTATTCAATATCGAATTAAGCGATTTGTAATAATATATGAGCTTTTTGTACCAATAACTTTTATTCGTTTATGAATATAAATATATGTTTGTTCAACGGGAATATTTTAATAAAACAATATAATTGCCGTTTTATTCAAATGCTTATAAAAATGAATAGATGCCAAGCTGCAATACAAGGACATATGCTATCATACATTTATAATTTGGTTAAACATATCTAATTGATTGATAGATATAATTTAAGCCGGTTCAAACTCTCATTTTTACGGAATGATAAATGCAAACATGTGTCTAACCGAAATAAGATAAAGCATATTTCGATTTAGTACAATAACATATGCAATCATATATGTGCTGCCGAGAAAAATAAATTGAACTCTAGAATAAACATGCAGAATTTTGGATCCATTGGCTGAGTTTTTATATTATATATAATTTAAATAAAGATATGAATTATTAAAATCCATCAACTAAATATCGGATAGCGATATAAGACAGCCACGGCTTTCCATACTTTTCGCTAGTTACTTCGATGTGTGTCATTTGGAAACACTTACAGATATAGTTAAGGATTGGCAACAACTCAAAAATAAACTTCGCCTAATCTTGTTACAACTCGTGTTCTGATTCCTACCATAATAGTTTGTTGCTAAGTTTAGACTTTTATGGATGTGTGTTCCAATAATGGTAGCGTTTTGAAAGTTTTCGGCTTACAAGACATTTTAAGCCTCATAAATAACATAATAACATCACGAAAAGACCAGTCGAAGAGGTTTGCGCAAACCTCTTCGACTGGTCTTTTCGTGATGTTATTACATTCGTTGTGCTTATTATAGTTTTGCTCTTACTCCTCGATCTCCTCTTCATCGACACACTTTTCGTACAAGGACACAAAGGGGAACGGGTTAATCGATATTCTTGAACACATATTCAAAATTTACCTGATTTTTTTGTATTAATTTGGACTAGATTCTAACTACATAACACTTCTTTTCAACTTTATTTATATAAAAAAAAATATGAATTTGTTATAAGACGTCTCTAAGTTCCTCCAAGAAATTATAATCGGATGAAGAACGGTTTTAACCCTTGCCATGCTGAACCCTGTATGTTCCTGTGTTGACAGGAGATAAAAATAAAGATCGGCCTCCACATAAGTGAAGTCGGATCTTAGTCTTCACCTCCTGTATGACTTCTTAAACCTAGAGTTGATAATGAATTTATTTTTCAGAATAAAATTTGACCATTAACTAGTGCTTCGAATGCTTTTAGGCCTTTGATATTAGTGCAAATCTAGATAAGGATTATATTCATCATGACAAGGGTTAACAGAAAAAAATGGTTGTAAATGTTAAAATCTTTTTCTTTTTTTAAAAAAAATCTTTTTCACATAAATCCATCTATTGTTAGTTTTCGCAGGAATGCTCCTTGAGTAGAGGTCTATCAAATTCATTTAAGGAGAATTGATCCTAAAAGTCATTGTGATGATGGTCGGCTTATCGGCAATAATTTGTAAAAAGATGATAATAATAACAAATCTTTAAAACCATTGATTGTATTGTATGAATTTTTGCAGGAATGTTACTTATCTGTTTGGCGGCTTATCAGCAAGCTATAAAATCTGTTTTAAAAATAATCTTCTTCCACGTTCTTTGGTGGACTTCCTACAGATTCATATAGATATTTTGATCGGATTGTATCCATTACTTTATTATTGGGGCTTATCATTACTTTGTTGGAACAAATGGAAACCTTAACTCATTACCAAACAGCAACATTTTAGACTGGTCTACATTGAAAGAAGTTGCAGACGACAATTTATACTCAATGAAATTTCAGATTTTTTCGTCTTTTTAGAAGGAAAACTTTGTGGAAAATGAAAAAAATGTTTGTCACAAGCAATTTCTTCATTTTCACAATGTTTTCCAAAGCTTTTTTTCCTTGGGGGCGTCTAAAAGCGTCACTGAGTGGGAATGGGTTAAACACCCTCATCTCTGAAAACACTCGTTTGATTTGAAATCTTTCAAGCTCATTTCGTTGGCTTCTATCTAAATCCTTCAATAAATTTTTGATCGATTAACGAACATAAACTTATGGATGGGGCTTATCTGAATAGTATGAAACATAGGGAAATCATTAAAAGTGCATTTTCTTTAAAAGTACACAATTAATGGAACGAATGTTAGCAGGAATATTCTAAGTGTGTCCCTATCTCAGATTTGGTCAAAACATTTTTCACATTCATTTAGATCAGATGATAAATATAGCTTATATGATTGAGGCTTTTCAGTGCCATACGAAAAAAGAGATTCTTAAACAATATTTTCTGAAACCAAGAACAATGATGTTACGGGTATTGCTCATTAGTACCAAGTAAGACAGGGACAACATTTTTACCAACTTTATTCCACCTCAATATATCAAGATACAATTAAATTGTGATTGGCCTCTGTCGGACCGAATGCGCTAGTGGAGCGATATATGCCCTTTTGGGTTTTTATTGCCTTGATGAGTGCTAAAGTAAATACCTTTAATAGCTGGTGACATTGTTTCCTTGTATGTGCGAATATAAAGGTAGAAAAGTCACCCAGGCTAGGAATACTCTGAAAACGATTGTTTTACACGTAGAAAGTAATTTTAAGCGTAATCTGATCGAGACAAATTTCGAGATATTTCGACCCATGCAGAAAATTCGTGAGATTTACACATCTTAGTTTGGACTAAACTAGGTGACTAAAAGCACCGACTATTTTTTTTTTCTTTTGAAAACTTTTATAAGTTTAAAGAGGCCGGTAAACAGCGTGTTGGATATTTTATAGCCGCTTGTGTTGGAAATAATTAATTTGTACTCAATGTTTTCGTTCAAGATCAAACATGAATCGTCAGACTTGGATAATCAAACTTAAATCAATACAAAATACTAATATTCATCGATATATGATATACCGTGAAATGCATAACGCCTTTCATACAATGACGTCATCACATATGTTGTGACATCCTTTTTGGCGGTAACAAAGGTGTGTTACCAAAGGCTTCGAATTCATTTGCATAGCTATTATACTAGTGAAATATCAACCGCGTATAAAATATTCAACGGGTTTATGTCACCCTCGGGCCGTAGGTCATATTTTAAACTTTAATATTTGTCATGCTGAATAAAATAATTTTGAAATCAAAGGCCTGAAAGCACTTGGAGCACTAAAGATAAAAAAAGATTTGGAAAATCAATTTTTAAAAGGGTGTGCAGGCTGATCTTTGTCTACACCTCCTGCCAAAACAGGAATATTCTTGGTTCAGCATGGCAAGGGTTAATACTTATTACATCTTGCAATTTGAATACAGGACCGGTAAAGAGATAAATTTTCATATATATGTAGAAACTTACCAGAGATGACATAACCGTACCTTATTTGAAGACAATTTCCTAAACAAGACAGAGTCATTCAACAAATTTAATTTCAACTTTGAGTAACAAAGACTTGTGATCCTATAGTTCACATGGGAATTTAATACCAAATTGACTGTGTTCAAGGAAATCAATCTTAGTGACAGTTTTCCTATTGTCTGTGTCAACCTTCTAACGAACACTAGTTATCATGGTAACGAAAAAGATAATTCTAAAGTTTGCTATAGATTACACGAAAAAAAAAACGCCATAAGAAAAACGTTTATTTAGGATCAAAGTAATTATCTTTTGCTTGAATTTTGAAATCATTAAAAATTGCACTTATTTAGTTTGTTATTGAAACTTGGTTAGAAATCATAAGAGCAACCTTTTAACACTTAAACAAAATCGTTTGAAGAGGGCAAAGTTGTACTAAGTGTGTACCCAACGTAAAGACAACAAATCCTGTCTCGATCTTTCCCCTCTTTATTGAAATACAGTTAAATATTATGCTTTTCCAAGGCGGCTATCTCAATGACAAACATGCCTCTGTTTTATCAAGGTCCATTTTGTCTTTACATACAAAATGATCCATACAAACAAAATGATCCACATAGACAAAATGATCCATACAGACAAAATGATCCACATAGACAAAATGATCCATACAGACAAAATGATCCATACATACAAAATGATCCATAAAGACAAAGTGATCCACACAGAAAAAATGATCCACACAGAAAAAAAATGATCCACACAAACAATATAATCCATATAGACAAAATGATCCATATAGACAAAATGATCCATCAGATACATGAACCTTGAAAGACACAGTCATTATTGTCGCAACTGGCTAAAATTAATTTCCGATGACAACACACGATGGATACAGACAAAATGATCCATACAGACTAAATAATCCATACAGACAAAATGATCCAACATACAAAATGATCCATACTGACAAAATGATCCCTAAGATACTTGAACCTTGAAAGGTACAGTCAGCATTGTCAGGACTGGCTAAAATTAGTTTCCGATGACAACACGTGATAGTGACAGTGATTTATATAAATTCGTTTAATGATCTGTCTTATCTTTCCCACGAAAGGTACTGATACACAGACTTTAGATAATCTACGGACCAATGGATTGTGGCCGTTGGATTCGACGGATAGGCCGAAATGTTATACAGGTGTTTTTCTATGTATGGATTCAAAAGTCAATCAAGTTAAACTTCACACGAGGTTCTTACTTCAGAAAACAGCAAGGCTAAGTACTCCATTAAACATACTCTCAAATATGTAGTTCGAGATATGCCTTAGAATGGAATATAAAGACCCAGAAAAAAACCCCGATATTATTTCTATCACCTGTCTTTAACCCATTCTCATACAATGGCGCTTTTTGATGCCCCTCAAGATATACAATTGGGAAACCATTGTGTAAAAGAAGAAATTGTTTGTACCAAGCAATTTCTTCATTTTACACAATGTTTTATACCCAGAAATATGAAAAACCTAAAATTCCTTAAACTTTCAATTGTCGTCTGCAACTCCCTTCAGTTAGGACCAGTCCAAAAATTTGCCGTCTGGTAATGGGGTTAAACGCGGAGCAGGATGTATTTTTTGAGGTGCCTTCTCAGTCGAAATTAGTTTAAATTAGTCACGATAAATTTAGCAAATAGCACAAACCTGGACCCAATTTACAACCTTTGCGTAATTAATCCTCCGGTTTCCTTATTAGCCTCAGATAGAGCGAAATAGTGGGTGATTCAACTGGTGATTCATCGTCGCTACTGGATGCCAACGTAGGTCAATGGCAAAATATTTAGTAGTATATCTTCGTTGTCGTTTTAAAACTCCGTAAATACAGCTTGATTCAAGTTGTAGTTAAGAGGTTTTTCATTGACAGCAACGATATATAGTGTATATGTAAGATTGCGATAGTTTGATGAATAAATGGAAGTAGTCAAGCCGCAGTATAGAAAGAACAATAACACCACAACATTGTGCAGATGGCTCTCAATTTCTGTCCAATATTTTCTTGAAAAAGGGGCTTATCTTGTGATTTAAATAAATATATTGAAGAAGGATAATTCAAATCTTGTTAATGATAGTTTATTAAAAAAGTAATCTTGACTCTTATTACGCTGTAATAAAGACGTCTTTCATCGGTTAATCTGATACCTAAACTCTACATCGTCTACAATGATTTATCCGTATATAAGCTTTTATTCACCGCAATGACAACATAAAGAGACAATCACTGGTATTATTGGTCACATTTAGCCAATCAAAACGATCCAGCATTTCAAGAATCCTGGCACGTTTTGAACAATTCCTGTCAATATTGCCAGGAGAAAGTCATTCCAGATGCAATTACTAAACACATGAGAATGATATAAATGAAAGCTGATCATAGATGGGTAGAATATAACAAGCCATAACTATACCCTGCAAGTTAAGTTAATCACTCCAAGTACTTAGAACAGGAACACAATACACTCGACAATAAGTATGTGGAAAAATCAGTTAACGTCACTTCAGAAATTTTCGGATGCCATAAAAAAGATCGTGAAAATGACAAAGTGAGTGATTTTTGAATGATTTTGGGTGGAATTGAATGAATGAGTAATTTGTAATTACATTCCTTTAAGAAAATTGCATATCGTTCTATAAATAGCTGTCTGTTTATTACGACTACCCATAAAATTGTGATTTCAAGTCAATCAATGAAATCGTTGAATATCTCTAGCGATGTGAATGATTTTAAGTAATATTTGGAACGTTTTTAGTGATATGAATGGAATGGTGAAAGAGCGGTTTGAATTAATTGAGTGAGGTGGGGGTCTATTTAAATGATATTCTGAACATTAATGGTATCTGTGTATCCATGCTCGTTTTCATTTTGTTAAAATTCAATTTTAAGTTTTGTCTATCAAAAACGAGCGTTCCGATTGGCCGAAAAAAATCAAAACACCATGAACAAAATTTGGAGCATGAAGCTGTTTTGCATGCTTCCGCACAAAATAGTTTCACGATTCCATCAAAAAGGTATCAAAATTAATAAAATACTTTCTTTGTTTGCTCGATATCATTAAATTTCAAGAAATGAAGAGAATAATTTTTTCATGGAGGTTTGAAACGAAAAACCTAATCACACTTACGTATGAATCCGCCTTGGTTTTCGTGATGGACACTCAACCACTCAACAATCTTTATTCTTCATGCTCTAATACAAAAAGTTTTGTCAATTAATAAAAAGCTTTGGTTTGTTTTTATAGACTATAAAATAGCATTTGACACTGTAAACAGAGACTTCTTGATATCAAATTTTTTCAATGTAGGTATAGTATTTAAATGTGTAATATGATTAAAAGCATTTTAAGTTTTGTCTATCAAAAACGAGCGTTCCGATTGGCCGAAAAAAATCAAAACACCATGAACAAAATTTGGAGCATGAAGCTGTTTTGCATGCTTCCGCACAAAATAGTTTCACGATTCCATCAAAAAGGTATCAAAATTAATAAAATACTTTCTTTGTTTGCTCGATATCATTAAATTTCAAGAAATGAAGAGAATAATTTTTTCATGGAGGTTTGAAACGAAAAACCTAATCACACTTACGTATGAATCCGCCTTGGTTTTCGTGATGGACACTCAACCACTCAACAATCTTTATTCTTCATGCTCTAATACAAAAAGTTTTGTCAATTAATAAAAAGCTTTGGTTTGTTTTTATAGACTATAAAATAGCATTTGACACTGTAAACAGAGACTTCTTGATATCAAATTTTTTCAATGTAGGTATAGTATTTAAATGTGTAATATGATTAAAAGCATTTACAAAAAAGTACAAGCAATGTCAAATTATCCAATGAAAGAAGTACTTCGATTTGTTTTCGATGTAACCATCGGTTAGGGGCAAGGTGAGCCGCTGTCCCCGATATCATTTATCCTTTTCATTAACGACATTGCAGATGATTTTAATTATCAATGCTCTAACAGAAGATGATTTGTAATTACTATCAAGATACCTCATTTTATTTGCAGATGATATTGTGTTATTTACTACAGATCCCGTAAGTTTACAAGCTCAAATCGATAGTATTTATCATTACTCGAAAAGATGGGGGCTTGAAACAAATGTAAATAAAACAAAGATATGTGTTTTTGAAAACAGAAAATCTCCTCACAATGATACATTTGAAATTAATGGAGAGACTATTGTTAACAACTTTACATATTTAGGTGTCAACTTTACTTACAATGGTAGTTTTAATCAAGATGTAAAATGTTTAAATGATCCATCATTCTGTTTTGGATCTTCTTGGACTTCGTTATCTTAGATTTGCAAATAATCTATCGATAAATTTCAATAGTATTAAGATAAGAATTCATGACCAAATTATTCAAGGATGGAATGTTTATATTTTGCAATTCCCAAAAACTTTCATCTTATCACGGTTACAAAGAAAATTGAAGCAAATCTAGATAAATTGAAAATCCAAAATTTCGAAATAAAATCGCAAGATTCAGACTAAGTAGTCATAAATTACAAATTGAAGCTGGTAGATTTTTAAATCTTACAAGAGATGAAAGATTTAGTAATGTTTGTAGAACAAAAGTTATCGAAAATAATTACCACTTCCTTCTTTGTTGTCCTGAATATAATGACCTAACAAAAAGTCCTTATGGTCCAACATTTTTAATTTCAATAATTTTATATCAAGTTCTAAAAGTAATGTTTGATTAAAGTTTGCACGTTTGAATCTTTTAAGATTCGAAACGATTTGTTAACCATATTAATCCGATAACTGTGTCAATATCATTGCTATTTTAGGTAAATGAATATACATAGAATACAACGATTTGTTTGTATCTCTTCACTTTATTGTTGTTTCTCTTTTTATTTTTCAAGCCGCCGTCATAGCGCAGTTGGTAGCGCGTCGGACTGTCAATCTAGAGGTCCCGGGTTCGATCCCCAACGGCGGCACTCATCCTTTCGGACTATTTGTCTCCCACCAATGGGTCGATAATCGTAGACCTATGTGGAATAGCAGCTGGAGGCTAGGAAAGGATGTGATGGCGGTACTGGTGTGAGAAATACCAGGAATTCATTGTTAGGTGCTCCAGCCGCTGCGATATAACTGAAAGATTGTTGAAAGCGGCGTAAAACCCCATTCAAACAAACAAATCTTGCAGTGATGTTCATATTAAAACCAAGTCTTAGCCATATTTCTTTTTCTGTATGTAAATGGCACAAGACATATTTAATGTCGATTTTGCCTTTTATTAAATATTAGATTAAAACAAGAAATATTCTATTCATCTCTTAACTCGATCACCACATGAGTCATATTTTTTTACGCAAACACATCTAGGCTCAATTCTTTTAATAAGATACTGTAAATGTATCTCTAAAGACACCAGATTTTTAACAAAATAGCAATAAATGTCGAAACGTATTTCAAGTTGAGACGTTTTATATTTAATTTAGATTTATCAAATTTCCTTGACTTTTTACGTCTGTTATACCCGGAGAGTCGTTAAAAGTAAATCTATTTTGTCTAGTACAATCTTAATAAGTCTATGTTACACTTACCACAGACAGATGCACGTTTTTAAAGCCGCTCTTGAAAAGATTTTCATCAAACTTCATTAAAGAAAAGTATCTGCGTTTCTGATAGTTACTAATCGTAATGTCACTCTCGCAGTTCTCTTGGCCGCCGTTATAGCGCAGTCGGTAGGGCGTCAGACTCCTAATCTTCAATCATTGGATGTCATGGGTTCGATCCCCGGCGGCGGCACATATTCTTTCCGAAATTTGTGTCTCACCTATGGATGGATAATCGTAAACCTAAGTGGGATAGCAGCTGGAGGCTAGGATAGGGTGTAGTGATAGTACTGGTGTGAGAAATACAAGTAATCCATTGTTAGGTGCTCAAGCCGCTGCGATATGACTGAAATACTGTTAAAAGAGGCGTTAAAACCCCATTCAATCAATCAATCAATCAATCAAAAATTCTCATAAAATCGCTTAAAATTCAATTTAAGGTAGTATATTCCTTATGCCCTAGTTTGAAACATCGGAATTTATCATCTGAGGTCGTTAGCATATTCGGGTCACGTCGATAATGACCGTTTTGGCGTTACGCAAAGCGATTTCTTTGCTTCTTTTCGTTCATTTTTTAAGGTCTCTGGTTCGATCCCCGTCCGCGGCGAATACCCTTTCCGACATTTGTCTGGCTGCCATAAATGGGTATATAATCGTAAACCTAGGCGGGATTGGAGCTGGTGGCTCGATGTTGTGGTAGTATAGTGGTGCGAGGAATACATGTATAGGTTTTCCAGTTACCGCAATATGACTGAAATACCATTAAGATAGCGTTAAAGCCATTTCAATCAATCAATCAGTTAGTCTTGAAAAATCAAGGCAGATACCTATAGACAAAACCACGAAATATCCTCATAACTAACCAATCGCGGGTGTCAACCAAAGAATCAATCGACCAATCAAATCATTCATTAGGACATGAAATTAACCTTGAAATCAAACATTGGCCTACATTTAGGTGAAGTATTTGCGTTCGTTTTGCGATTTAAACATAGCAACTACAGATTGTGTAAGCTGTAGTTACGACATTTAGGTCATCAACCAACAATTTTACTTTTTTGCTACATTTTACTGTCCATACATTTCGCAAATAACGCTGTTTGATATCGAAATAAAGCTACCTGGTGAAATCAGAGGTAGTCGGCGGCGGAGTCAATAGGCGGGACCATCGATCCGCCAATAGCTTATTCAGATAATGAACAAGCCCCCCTCTAATGGTTCAGATTCTTATACGTTGCACATCGATTCTGCTAGGCCTTCGTGTGATGGTCAATGACCCTGTCGTGAAGGTGTCTATTAGAAATGTCTTTTTATCGGGATTCTCGAAGGTTTCAACTAAGTTTTCCATGGTACAGTAAAATCTGAGTGAGCAGCCAACCCTGAAAAGCAGCCAATCTGTGAACAAAAGCCAGCTCAAATCCCCCCGTGCAATTTCACTCTTTAAGTTTACTGTAAACAGCAGCCAATCTGTGAAATGCAGCCAGATGCCACTCTCAATGGTCAAGTTTCTTCTTAATATGACACCAGTATAGCAGCCACTTTAATTACTTCAGACCAATTTTCTCACCTTACAATCAATAAGGTGTGAAGTTGTGACACACCTTTTATATTATCAATGCCCTGATTTCCCTTCATATGTAGAAAACTTATTTTTTCTTAAAATGCATATGCTTTTCAAAAACATGCTCAACTGTGTTTTTTCAACTATATCAACTTGCTCCTTATAATCTGCACTGTGTGATCAAGCTTTTACAAAGTAGCCATAATTTCTTTTCTCCAAAGTTGCATACATAAGTCGGAAACAAAACAGAAGGAAATAAACTTATTTCACTTAGTAGAACTAAACAAATATCTCACACATTGAAACTGTAGATGTGAGTAGAATTACAACATCTTTCAGACTGAATACTGTGAATAGCAGCCAATCTGTACACAGCAGCCACTTTAGGCACTCCCCTTCAGTGGCTGCTGTACACAGATTCTACTGTATACTTATATGTGTTGCTCATTTCAACAGAGACATTTAACGATCTACCACAGTCCAGCATTTTGATTCTTCGGAGAAATCCTGGTTAAAACCTTGTGAGAAATAACAAGCAACTGTTAATTTTCTAACCCAATATGATACTTATGTATTTTTTTCAATTATAGTACACTTTGAATTGTCGTTTGCGGCCTCTCTGAATATAAACGAGTCTAATGTCATGTTCGTCTGGTAATTTGTAAGATCGTTTTCATTTTTTTTAAATTCAGGAAAAGAAGCATTTCAAACATTTAATCATTCCCTCACAAACCCGTCTTAAAGAAAATCTTGAGAAAACATTGTAGAGAAAGAAGGATTTGCTTGTCACTAACAAATTCTTTATTATCGACTGTGTTATCAACGTAAAAAGACAAATATTAGTTTAAGAAGTTCAACAGCTAAATATTGTCGTCTGCAACTTCTTTGCATTTATACTAGTCTAAAATCTCATCGTCTAGTAATGGTTAATTTACGACGAGTAAGTTATTTCCTTTATGCTCTCCAAAATAGTGCAAACTTATAATTGCGGTAAAACGACTTATAATTCGTCTCACGTTTATATATCTGGCCGCACGACCAGAAAACCGCAGGGACCAATTAAAGCGAGACTGTCATCACGACAGACGCTAAGCGGGGATTTCCGACCTTTTAATCTGGTAAAAATAACAGAGATTTTAGATTCATTATGGATGTCTTGCATGCAAAAGATTCCTCGATGTTCCTACAGCCAAGACTGGAAATACGCCTAACGACGCATTTAAATTTTAACCCTTTCCTGTTCAATTTCTTTTTATACGTCCCCCGTGGTTCTATAATAGAGGAAACATTGTAGAAAAAGAAGAAATTGCTTCCACAATATTTTCTACCCAACTGAATGGTTTATTTTTCAAATTAAATCCACTTTAAATTTTCGTCTGCAGAACTGTTGAATTTGGACAGGTCTAAAATTTTGAAAAACAGGAAAGCGTTAAATAAACTGCTTTATCTTACTTGTAGAGCCTGGACGATATTTCTTCTTCAGTCAACAGTATTCTATTTGTGTTCGATTAAGTTTTAAAAGAAATGTTGATTGGTTGATTGGATTGGGTTTAACACACAAATTTTAAATAGTATTTCATTCATAGCGAACCTAACAATTGATTCCTGGTATTTCATACACCAGTACTACCACTACATCCTTTCCGAGCCTCCAGCTGCTCATCCCACTTAGGTTTACGATTACCCCCCCCCCCCCATTGGTGGGAGACAAATATCGGAAAGGATATTCGCCGCATTGTATTGGTCCGTCTTTTTTTATCTAGCCTATACGAAATGGTAAAGATCAAAATACTTTGTCTACCTTTGTGAAATAAAGATTAGTATACGGTATTAAGATATCTTTTAAGATTTTATACATTCGTTCATTATAATTAAAGTATTGAAAGCATTGTAGGAGACTAAATATGACAACAATGGTTCCAAGTTATCATTTATGTGGAGCTATCAGGTTGTCACATATATGTGAAGCACCTCTTATGGTTTTGACGACTTAAACGTCGTAACTAGAATTGTTTCAAAGTAAAGTGACGACGTTCATAACTACTGAACTTCACTTCTCACCTTGATAAATCATGGCTAATATTTCAACGCCGCCCTTGTGCTATGTCAACGAATTTTTACCAGACGAAAGCATTTGCTTTCCACCTTCGGTCTCGTGAAATATTAAAATTTTTCCTCGAAGCTCACACAAATACATGATGTTGTATCTATATCATAACACAATATTTCCTATGTATAAATAGGGAAATACGTTCTGTGTAGTGTAGATCTAAAGGTTCTAGTGTAGACAGATTTTGGGACAGTTTTAAACAACAAGATCGACAACGGAAATTAAGATTAAAATTATAAGAAAAGAATTTTAGTAAAAAGCAGAAAAAGATGCGACCTAGAAATTTAAGAAAAACATCCTTTTTTATAATGTTTTGTCTTTAGCCAGACTGCAGTAATTATAAAAAGAAAATAATGATATAACATGAATTTAAAAGGATTTTTTTTTTAAGTATTTGGTCTTGTACTTATTTTCTTGCCTTTTGTCTGATTATCTCTACATTTTTCTCTGGAAAGGAATAACTCATCTTTTTTAAAGAAATCGCTTTAGAGCGATCGAAAGCACTTTGTTGAAATGGTTTGTCTTTTGAGTTTGAACTGTCCTATATTTTTGATAAGATATGTTAATTGTTCAATTTTTTGGGAATGAAGGACTTAAATGGATTTAATAACAACTCAAAAACTATAAATAGAGATAAGCAGACAATTTCTACATAACAGTGGTTGCCGTTTGCGTGATCAAAGTTTAGTCTAGTCGAAATCAAAGCTTAACTCAAGTGTGGGGAGACTCGAGTTAAATCTGTGTTGTTAAAATACATGTATTAAGTTTACAAAACCGCAGTGTATATAGAGACCTTAGCTAATAAATTTTCGCGTACTTAAACAACAAGGTGAAACCGACCAAAACACCGCTGTTTTTCTTTACTACGTTACATTACATAGCCCGTTGGTAGAGTGACGGACTCGCGTTAAGAGGTCCGTAGTTCGAACCGAAGAATATTTTCCTTTTTCCCCCTCTAATTTATTTCACTTTTCGATATGATGCGAAAGATTATACGTAAAACGGATCCGTATTCCACTTTCCAACCGGAGCCAATCATCGTTTGGTGACCTAAACACTAACTACCTAACTACTGCAGTTACCGTATTTTGATCGCCCATTTTAATACTTCAGTATGTTTAATCATAGTTGTAATTTCTATTTAGTATCAAGGGTCTTGCTGTTGACTTTCATACCGTTGCGTGTGTGTGTATTTTCGTTTTGTTTTCGTCGCTACCGTAGCACATCCCCATACGAGCAAAGCCCCAAGAAGACGGTTAGTTGTTACGGGGGATAGTGCAAGGATGCAGAACGAAACTGCTGAGAGCTCCGCCTGATTCTTTAACGTGCTCGGTGGATAGCACCGTCACAAAGGGCCTAGGTTTAACGTTTCGTCCTAAAGACAATTAGTGTGTTAGTTGATATGGTCAGCCCATGTCTAGAACCCATGATCTTGAGGTTTGAAGTAAAGTGTTCTACCAATTAAGCTAAGCGGGCTGACCCATACCCTGGCTTCTGTATTAGTAGAGGTAGTAGTATAAGACGTTCATTCGTGATATAAGTTACTTTTATACTTAACAATTAATTAATCGTCTGCTCTTTGAAACATGCTTTAAAACTCGTCCTACTCTCTTCTTGGACAGAAAAGCAACAAAAGCGAGAACAATTTTCTTAATAATTTCCCGCAAACTAATCAAAACGACCAAACCCTTTCTAGGGAGCAGTAAATGATACAACGTTACGCACGATGAAAATAACACTTTGTGAAAAATGCTTCTTTTTCTCGTAAGATCTAAACCCTTGTTTGTGCAAACAGTTTGCCCTACGGATTTTCTGTGATGTCTGTCATCTGCCTGCAAACAGATGTTAAATCTAATATAACAACCTATCGGATTTGGGTGAAACTTCGGAGAAATGGTCCTAGGAAGTACTCATCCGCAATACTTCAAATAAGTGAAATCTGATTGAAGCCGAAACAAAGATTTTTTGAAAAAAAAAAAAAAAAAAAATAGGATCCTTCCTAAAATTAAAGCCTCAATTTTTGGGGGTTTCCTACATTTTACAGAACAGAAATTAATAAAAAGCGTCTCATCTTTTCTGCAAATGAAACACACAGACACACAATCTCAAGAGGACCGTGATGGTCCTTAATCCCTCACCTGACGCTAATTATGATAAAAATCCAGCAAGTTTACTCAGAGTCTTAACCTTTGTCATGCTGAACTTGGAATATTCTGGTTTTGGCAGATATTCCGGTTTTGGCATAAAATGTAGACAAAGATCAGCCTGCACATTAGTGCAGTCTGATCTTCGTCTACACTTCCTTGTACTTTTCCTGCCAGGGTTGTTTATGAAATCGATTTCTAAAAGAAATATTGATTATTGAACGACAAGTTCTATCAGTGCTTTCAGCCTTTTGGTTTTACAGCAATTCAGCAAGGTTATTTATGCATGGCAAGGGTTAAGATTTAAAAAAAACGTCTTTGATTGTTTTTTATACATGCATAGTAGTAGAGTATAGTACCCTGTGAACCTTAATTGAGACCAAAATATTATATTCTAACAGCTTCTGAAGAGTGTCATCAGATGGTGCAAGATTCTCAATCTTAGACACATACAGATTTTTTAAAGCATTTCTTGTTTCTATGTAAAATATGGTACAGTTCGGCAGAGCAAATTTGATTCAAAGTGCTAAAATAACAATGTCACATGCAAAATATGAACGCTCAATGACCCATGCATTCTAATAAGAAGTCCTGCGAGGCCATTTTTACGACCTCCTATCCGCCATGCGTCCGTGAGTAATTCCATTCATTAGTCTTCTCCTCTTAGACTACTGGGCGGAATTCAACATTTTTTCAGAAATGATCAACTAAACATCTTCGCAAAGATTTTTCCCGATACATTTTGGTCGGTAAAAGTATGGGATTTACTGACCGATCGCGATTGTAAATCAAAGAATCAATAGATCTACCGAATATATTCAATTAGACCGGATTTGAACTCTGAACCCCGACATTTGCCGACATATATATGAAGTATTTATGTGAACATTTTCGAAAAGAAAAAAGGGACCAACATTTTTTCTCATAACTGTACTGGGATATACACCCCAATCTAGCTTTGAATTTTAATTGTTGTTATATGTTTCCTCAAAGTGGCATCCTCCAACCAAAGTTAATATAATAAGATTTGCAACAGTATTTTTAATGTTTTTGTGTATCATAAAAGCCCATTAACATATAAACAAATTGAAACGATTTATAGAAGTTAAATAAAAAACATCCCCTTTTTTAGACATAGCCAAGAGCATATTTGGTGAAAAGGGTAGCTATAAACTCATGCATCAGAGTAAAATTGATATTGAAAAAGGAATAAGCGTTTTTCATTCTCTCCGTGTAAGTTCATGAGATCGTAAATAATCTTTTGATATGAAATTGAATTATCGTCAAGAATTTCTAGAAACTTTTTATTTACTTTTTGTTGAGATAACAGGAGTTGCTGCATACATATTCGACAAACTTCAAAACAAATCCTAAAATGCCGAAAATAATTGTTTTGTTGATATTTTGGTTGAAAGCTGGAAGACAAGTGTTTATTTTTCCACCAATTGCTTATTCCTATTAATCCTCGAATGATATGTGGCCAAAGGCTTGCTTACCCTTTTCCTCAAAGAACGAGAATGAAACTGTTAGCCGTAAACGTCTTGGAGAGAAAAATAGTTTTGTTTGCTTTTTCAGTTTGACTTCTTTTTGTGTATTTAGTTAATCTTATATAGCCATCGGGCACTAAATTGTCGTAAGTACAGCTTGAATTGAAATAAGCTTTGTTTACGACATCTTGATCGCCTAAAGACGATATGCACTTGTAAGCCAATCATCTATTAACAGTCCGATTCATTGAAAAAGAGTTAGTGCGCCGAATATTCGAATTCTCGGATATTTATGTCGTAATATAAAAAAGGAGGAAAGCAAGGCTTTTGATAAATAAATCAAAATCATTCTAAACAAGGTTAATATACTTTTAATGGTTCCGTATTGAGCTATAATTCTACGACGTTACACTAACTTAATCAAAATTGGGCGATCATTCATAATAAACATGAAAAATTGAGTCACTGATTTCCGTTCCATTGGCTAGAAATATTTACAGACCTCTTCTTTTGGCTTTTTTGTTTGCGTTCCACGTAATGGTACAGTTAAACTAATCAAATTGAGTGTTTGTAAAACATGAGAATATTTGAGATCAAGTTTGATTTGAGAAAATTAATGAATAAGAAAAAATGAATAAGAAGATGAAAATAAGTAACAAAGCCAAACGTACAAATCCGACCTTTTGAAAGATGAATACATATAAAGGTTCATTTGTGTATTTATTCTTTACTTAACCCATTCCCATCCAATGGTGCTTTTGACGCCCGTAAGAAAAACGATTCGGAAACGTGTTGGAAAATTAAGAAATTGCTTGTTTCAGGCATTTTTTTCATTATCCATAATGTATTCTACCCCAAGAGACAAATATTTGTAAGGTTCGATAAACTGAAAACTGTGGTCTGCAACTTCTTTCAATTTTGTTGACTCGGAATTGGTTAAGATAAACAAATGAAAATACATGTATAAAACAAAATAAAGCATGAAAACCACCCTACAAGGCTGAAACCAATTGTCATTCTGTCTGCAACAAGTATCATAGGATAACGTGAAGTTGGATATCTCTGTGGACCGGTTACTGTCACAGTATATTGCACTGAGAACAAATGGAAAAGACATTTGTCTCTCGATTTCTCTTCATAAGCCGAGAATTGAAGTCACCCAGGACCAATTACAACACATTTAAATGTCTAACCATGACAGAATCGCTCCGTGGATATTTAAGGTGAATTGGGAAAAATTCTGACGTTGACATCGCATACACGATTAAGGTTAACCCATTCCCAGGCAATCCCGATTTTGGACGCCCACCAAGAAAGAAAGGCAAAAAGACAAAAAATTTAAACAGTTCGTCACATATAAATTGTTGTCCTCAACTTCTTTCATTTTGATCCATCCTAAAATTGTGTCGTCCATTTCTGTCATTTAGGTAAATCTTTTCCTTGATAACGAATCATTTTTAACCATATAGGTAGGTTTTACCACGATAAAGGATCTTTTTCATCAATAAGGTAGACTTTTCCCATGACAACCGATCATTTTTTGTCTTTAGGTAGATTTTTCCCTGTTAAGGATCATTTTTTTTGTCATTAGGGTAGATTTTTTCCTTGATAACGGATCAATTGCCTTGATAAAGAATTATACATTTAAACAAGCCAATTACTGATCCAAGTTAAGATCCAAATCATTTTATAGAATATTACACAGAGTTTATTTAATAATGGGAGATGGAATTGCATATCGTTGATACTATTTAAAGCACCAATTTCTCACTGAAACCACTTATCTAATTCCATTCCATTCTAAAATAATCGCAAAAAGGGTCATTTCCTTGGTTCTATTATTTTTAGCCTGAGATTGCGTACGCAAACTGAGGCTAAAGTTACAATGCTTAAAATTCAAACACTTGCAGAGTTTAATGTGAAAACATAATGTAAAAACATCTACCGCAATCAATGTGATCTTCTGTCGCTTGAAAAGTAGATCGGATCTGACCATAAATTAATACGCCCGATTGAGGCGAGAAGGAATAAGGCGAGATATGACTCATTGAAAGTTGTCGGCTGGATGTACAGTACTTTCGTGTGAGTGTTCTGAATTTGGCAAAATTATCAAAACTTGACGAGTGAATGGAAAGATAGAAAGGAGATATATAATATATTGGAAATTATTAAACATATAATCATAAAATATTGTTAAGAAAAAATAAGGTGTTTGTTTCATACCAAAATAATATTACTTATCCTAGAGTAACAATGTTAAAACGGTCCGGTTAGACGCAGTTGCTGTATAAAGCTGATAAGCGAAGCTGTTTGTTTTACGCACGATTGGAATGTTTTGTTTAACTAATTAATTGGTCAGTCATAGGATCATATTTGTACTGTCTGAAAACAGTTTGGTCGTGCTCGTACTTTGTGTCTATATTTTTACCTCCGAATTCTACCCAAAGGATGCAACGTCTATATACCGCTTTTGAGAGGTGTACATAATCAAGTTAACCTGGTAAAGGACCCGCTCTCTTTATCTGGAGATTATAAAGCGCATATTTACATAACGAAATTGGTCTGTGTTGTAGAATACTCACACCGCACGCAAGAGCCTCCTAGTTCGAACCTGGCTACACGCTCCAATCCCCCATCTCTCTCACTCTCTAGCTCGCTCTCGCTAGCTCCACTGGCTGAAAAGCAATGAGCTTTTGTCATGATGTGGTTTCCGTCGTCCGTCCGTCCGTCAACTCTTACTTTAAAAATCTTCTCAGAAAGTACTGAACATAATTTAACCAAACGCAACCAAAATTCACAGGAAGGATCCTTGGGTGACCTTTATCAGATCCCTTCAAAGTATTTTGATCGGGTGAAAAATATGTAACGATATATACATGTAAATATATCGTTACAATACCTCAATACGGGATGAAAATTATTGTGGGCAGGTTGTGTCCCCTAGCGCACAAATTGGCAGCTCTTCGCATAATCGACAGTAGATTTGGGTAAAAAGTGTCACCTCCGATAATCCGGTAATCAAACTTTTTCAGCACAGATTATATATCTCCTGTATACATATCTCAGGCTTTCAGCGCTTTCAGCGCTTTGATTTATATTCTCATTATGAATAGAAAAATTCATGACGCTATTTTTTTTCCAAATTTTTGCACTTTTTAAATGTCCAAATAACTCCGTTTTTTGGAACAGTTTAGAGTCGTAACATCTTTAATTGAGTTTCGTAATGTTTTTCAATTTGTTTTCGAATCTTAACCAATTACCATACAACAGAATTTTAGACTGTTCCAAATTCAAAGGAATTTAGAAAAGAAAATCTTGGCCTTTTAGGGTAGAAAACAATATGAACATTGAAGAAATTGTTTTTTACAAGCAATTTCTTCATTGTCCACAATGTGTTCCAAAGCTTTTTTCTAGAGGGGCGTCAAAAAGCGTCATTGGGTGGGAATGGATTAATTGATTATTTCCCTGATTCACAAAAATGTATAAATATGTGAAAGTCTTAAAAATGACAATGTTATAACTGCTTTTGTACATTACCCCATTACCAGAAGACAAAATTTTGGACTGGCCCAAACTTAAAGAAGTGCTAGACCACTGTTTTCATTTGGTGCGATTTTCAAAAATCAAAATTTTGGGATAGAAATAATTATGGATAATGAAGAAATTGCTTAAAACAAGCAATTACTCTGTTTTCCAGTTTTCTTCCGAAGTCTTTATTTTGAGAAACGCAGTGATAATACAAAGATTGCGACGACACGAAAAATTGACATGTTTCCAGCTCCATTTAGATAGATTTTCCTAGATAACGTAATCACTTTCAAGTTAAATTTTTCGTGTAAGACTATAATTTCAGAGGCAGCGAAATTTGTGAAATGGAGTCTTTTTTCCCCAATCAGGTTTACGAAAAATGTAACTGTATTTTCCCCAAGAGTCGTAAAATCTGACTTGGATGAATATATTTCATCAATTGCCGTGGAAACAAGATGAAATTGCAACTGACAGTTAGTATTCAGAAGAGATTAAAACTTCTTACAATTAGGTCGAGATAAAAAAAAAAAATAAAAAAAATATTGTTTAACCAATCCATCCAATATATTTTTCCATTCCCACACGATGACACTTTTTGACGCCCCTCGAAGAAACAATTGGGAACACTTTGTGAGAAATGAAGAAACTGCTTTTCAACAAGCCATCTCTTCACTTTCCACAATATTTTCTACCAAGAAAATTAAAAAAAATATAAAATTTCATAACCTAAGGTACCTTTCAACTGGGACTTGTCTACAATTTTGCTGTTTGGTAAAGGAATTAATTGTTCCAATATTCGCCTTTTATAAACGCCAGTGAACATGTTTTTCTGCCTAATATTTAAGTTGTCTAAAACAAACATTCGGACCAAGTTTCAAGGCATTTGAGTAAAAAGTGTAGCAAGTAGAGTGTACACAGTGTTTTTCTAATATTCAATCTAGTAACCCAGATCTTTTACTAAATTTTCCACACACGTTTCACTGATCGCTTCATGGTTTTTTAACGCACGTGACCTAAATTCGACGCGACTTGTCCCAGACATTTCTGACACAAATATTCAGACCAAGGTCAAAGACAAAGTACCAAAGGACCGACCTTGTTAAGGTGTGTGATTTCCCCTTTATCGTTGTGTGCAGCTTCGGGCAAGGTAAACATCAAACATGTAGTTAAACCTTTACCAGAAAGCAACATTCTAGACTGGTTCAAATTGAAGAGTTGCAGACGACAAGTAAAAGTTGGTTAATTTTTAGATTATGTTCATCTTTCTGGGTAGAAAATATTGTTGAAAATGAAGAAATTGCTGGTTGCAAGCAACGCATGTGACATGTTGGCTGGTGACTTAAACTACGGTGTACCGTTAGGGTCAAAAAGTCCATTTCAAATCCTCTCAGCAAAACAAGTGTGTATGCGTGAAAAAGTAGGCCATACGTTAAATCTAAGCGCACATCTTGAATAACGCATGTACTTTCATAGACATGATCGTGCACGTGTAAATAGTAAATACCTACGTATTGCGCGAGCCCTTGAAATTCCATGTATACTCTTGACAGCTCTACTTTTCGATGCGCACGCCTGAACTTTTTGAGAGCACCTGTTTTATTTACGCGTGCATGCGTTTATTTTAGCGTGTAAGACCTAAAACGGACTTTTGATCAATTTAGAGCGTCATATTAAACGTTGGAACTACAGCTTATTTAAGCTGTAATTATGACGTAAAAGTCGCCAATAACCATTTAACATTTTTGTTGCATGTACAGATCATAGAAAATTAAAAAAAAGGTATGGTTTAGTTTTGGGATTTACACTGTATTTTTGTAGTTTGGTTACTCTTACATGTTATCAATAAATCTTAAATTGTATGTTCTTTATCTAACTAAGACATAAGACTCCTAATCTTCAATCATTGGATGTCATGGGTTCGATTCCCGGAGGCGACACATATCCTTTCCGACATTTGTCTCTCAACAATGGGTGGATAATAGTAAACCAAAATGGGATGAGAAGCTTGAGGCTAGGAAAGGGTGTAGTGGTAGTATTGGTGTGAAAAATACCAGGAATCCATTGTTAGGTGCTCCAACCGCTGCGATATGACTGGAGTACTGATGAAAGTGGTGTTAAACCCCCTTCAATTGACCAAGCACTAAATAAGACAGATAATTCTGACTGAAAATTGGTTATTCCTTTAAAAGGCACTGTCAAGGGGATTGGAAAAAAATATCGGAGGCTTATTGATAGGACAAATGATATATTAATAAATGGATTTCAATATTAGATCTTTTGATTGGTCAGTCGATCTTTTGCTTGAAATCATCAACCCATCAAATAAGTCGGAATTCCATTCGCGTATTTTTAAAAGGAGGTATCGAAGCTTCTTCATGTCACAGAGTTCATTTATCTTTACTCCGTCTCATATACTATTCAAATTCACTATTCTGAAAAAGTAGTTCTGCGTAATCAGGAGTCCTTCATCAAGGTAACTAGGATATTTCCCTAATAACCTATGTTGGATTTTAATCTATTTTAGATTATGCCGAGAAAGTTGCAATAAATATTTGGACTTTCACGTGGTTCGAATAATCGTTTGAATCACGCATTTAGCTTAAATTCGCTCAAACCTACGTCGTCGTGACGTCATCAGTAGTCATGTTGACTGTCCGGTTTTTAATTCTATAAGAATCAGTTCCAAACTGCCGTAATAGTTATCATAAATATAGACAATTACCGTGTTTTTGCGCTAACAACTTGATACGACATAATAGTTTTTCCCTTATTACTTTGTTATCTTCTGTTGAGTTTTGGTCATATGCAAATGAGGTCAGCCGAATACCGTGATTTCAAATAATAAAGCGAATTTCCATTGAACCTTTCCTATATAGATAACCTCAAAAACTCGTTCAGATTACTCTGAAGATAATATCTGACTTTTATTTAAGTATTAAATGTTCGATTTAGCGTACGCCGCCGTCAAAGCGCAGTTGGTAGCGCGTCGGACTGTCAATCTAGAGGTCCCGGGTTCGAAACCCCGACGGCGGCACTCATCCTTTCCGACTATTTGTCTCTCACATAATCGTAGACCTATGTGGGATAGCAGCTGGAGGATAGGAAAGGATGTAATGGTAGTATTGGTGTGAGAAATACCAGGAGTCAAGCAATTTCTTCTTTTCCTACATTTTTTTCTACCCAGCAGGTTGGTAACTTTTCAAATTGCACTCACTTTAAGTTGTCGTCCGCAACTTCTTTCAAATTGGACAAGTCTAAAATTTTGAAAAAACTATCGTAACTTATTAAATCTGGGGAAAAAAATTAAATCGTAACTTAGATTGAATTTAGTACATTTAACACGATGAAAAAAAAATATCGAGAAAATGACATTAAAACAGATACTTTTTCAGTATCATTTTTTAAAGAGCCAAAGATCCGCTTTAACCCATTCCCACACGACAGAATTTTTGACTGGTCAAAGTTGAAAAAAGTTGCAGACGACAATTCACAGTTGTTGAAATTTTAAAAATCTTTGTCTTTTGGGCAAGAAAAAAATGTGGAAAATGAAGAAATCGTTTGTGACAAATAATTTCTTTATTTTCCTCACTTTATTCAAAGCTTTTTTTCTTAAGAGGCGTAAAAAGGAGGGATTGTGTGGGAATTGGTTAAACTGTCGTCTTCAACTTCTTTGCATTAGAACCGGCAAAATATTTGTCGTCTGATAATGCATTTAACTTAATAAATTGCTGCAAAACCATTTATCAAACAGAACGAGATATTAAAAAATTCTGATTCGTCTGCTGCTTTTTGATAATAATAAAAGTTTAGAGTTGAGGGGTCCACATATGGTTCAAGTATTGAGGGAGCTTTAGATACATAATACAACTGCAATATCATCATTTAATTTATTTTCGCCTCCATGTGATAATCCATTGGAGAGTGCAAAACTGTTTGAGCCTTTCGCGGATCGCTGCTCTCAATGAAACAACAACAACATAAAACAACAACAACAACAAAACCAGAACAACAACAACAAAACCTACAACCGAAATTCCTAGGCAACAACAACAAAAAACAAGAAGAACAACAAACAACAACATTATTATCGTCAACAACATCAATCATTGACCCATCAAAATTTCCATTTAAACCGAACAATAATGTAGGACTTCGAAATTTAGCTTAAGCAAATTCGTTCGTATGCAGCTTAATTCAAGTTGTAATTACGACCTTAAATCAACAAACGAGTCTATTTTGATTTACGTCTTCAATCATATATTTTACATGCTGAA
This sequence comes from Fragum fragum, assembly GCA_946902895.1. Taxonomy (NCBI): domain Eukaryota; kingdom Metazoa; phylum Mollusca; class Bivalvia; order Cardiida; family Cardiidae; genus Fragum; species Fragum fragum. Next base: position 21,550,537 of record OX336370.1, on the reverse strand, counting down.
TAAGACCCCTTTTTCAGAATGGCATAAAAATAAAAGGGCTGAAAGTACTTGAATTACTAGTTATTGTTCAATATATCTTTTGAAAACTGAAACTTTAAACAATTATAACTTGAAAAGGACAAACAGGTGATGTAGACTAAGATCAGACTGTACATATGTGCAGGCTGATCTTTGTCTATACCTCCTGTTTAAACAATTATTTTCCGGGATCAGCATGACAAGCGTTAATCTTAGTAATTCTGTCGTCTTGAAACTGCCATCTTGGTGCTCAGTTGATTGTGTGTTGGTGTGTGTATGTGTGTGTGCGTGGGAAACCATTTATTTGTCAATTCACTACCGTCCCGAGCCATACATTACTCAGACAAACTTTAATATTTTAAAGATTTTTTTTTTAAAGTGAAACTTTAAGGACAAGTAGCAATTTTGGTCCAATGTTGCTTCAAAGGATTTCAAATAGGTTTGATTGATTGAATGGGGTTTAACGCCACTTTTAATAGTATTTCAGTCATATCGCTGCGGCTGGAGCACCTAACAATGGATTCCTGGTATTTCTCTTACCGGTACTACCGTCACATCCTTTCCTAGTCAGCTGCCATCTCACTCAAGTTTACGACTATCCACCCATAGGTGAGAGACATATGTCGGAGAGGACATGTGCTGCCACCGGAGGTCCAATCCATGACATCCAATGATTGAAGATAGTAAGTCTGACGCGCTACCGACTACGCTATGACGGCGGCTGATTTCAAATAGGATGGTGCTAGTGGATGTTATTCAACATGCGAAAGGTTGAGATTTTTATCTCCGTATCAAACATCCGAACTTTGTCATGAAGTAGTTAAACAAGTAATTCAAGCTGTAGTTACGACCCTTTCATTTTTTTGTTACATGTTATTGGCCATAACTTAGCACCATTTGATATCTAAGTGGAACTTCCTATCGGTAGACCAGGTAAGCGATCCGTCAATTGATGCGGGAAATGACGCGCTCTATGATATGAGCCTGTGCGTGACATTTCCAACAATTTCGCATGTGCGTGACTCGCACACATTGAGCACCCTGGACAGCCATTCGGGACAATTAGATTATTCGCTGATTGTTTAAAGATGCTTAGGGTCAGTATCTATCTACAGAGCGCAGAGTTAAGACTCTGATCAGACTGTGCTGATGCACAGGCTGATCTGAGTCTTTACTTGGCGCACATGTGTAATGGTTGGAAATGTCACGCACGCGATCATATTATCTTAGCAGAAAAAAAAATCTTTTTTGTCTCCTATTTGTCGTTTCTTCTTAAATATCTATATCTCATCGCAAAAAAAGCTTTACTTTCAGTCGTAGCTCCTTTACTCGTAATTCAGCTATTCGCCGTTGTACGTGTTAAATGTCATAACTACAACTGTATTTAAGCTGTAGTTACTGCGTTTGCAAGCCTAACTACGATTTATTGTTCACTCAACGAAAATAAATCGATTTTAAACTGAAATAAAGAGTTATCGCTACATATAATATTTTGTTTTGTTTTCGGATGCAGTCTTAATAGACTGGCATTGAACCAATAAAGTATACAGACAGAAATCAAATCGCTTGGGAATATATTAAACTACTTTAAAATACTTGTAATTTTGAATTTTATTGAAAACTAACATTGTTTTGTGAAACATGGTAATATTGCCTATTGAGATGTGAAAATCAGAATGGTTTTGTCCCGATCAATGCCTAAACCGAACACATGACAAAGTTTTAGACTCGTCCAAACTGCAAAAACTGCAGACGGCATTTTCAACTTGATGAAATTTTAAAAATCTTTGTTTGTTTGGGGTAAAAAACATTGTTGATAATGAAGAATATTACTTGATACAAGTAACTTCTTCATTTTCCACAAATTTACCACAATGTATTCTAAAACATTTTTCTTTACAAGCCCATTTAGCCATTCGTGAACATATGCTTTGGTTGTTCTTGAAATGAAAGAAAATTCGATCTTATACGACAAAAATCGCTTCTTCGAATTGTTTAATGACCAACAGAAAGAGAGAGAGAGAGACAAATGAGCGGGTGCACGACATTTCCAACCGTTACACATGTGCGCAAAGTAAGACTCCGATCAGTCTATGCATCCGCAAAGTCTTAACAGAGTCTTCACTCTGCACTCTGTAGATTGATACTGACCCAAAAATCTTTAAACAATCAGCGAATATTCTAATTGCCTCGAATGGCTGTCCAGGGTGCTCAATGTGTGCGAATCACGCACACGCGAAATGGTTGGAAATGTCACGCGTAGGCTCAAATCATGAAATTTCTCGTTCATATCTCAAAAAGCGCGTCTTTTCGCACGTGAATTTCATGGCAACATGATGACGTCACCAATCTTCATGACGTTCAGTAGCTAAAATGAACGAAAGCTGTGCTAAATCTTTCAAAACAGTGAGTTTATCATTTTGGAAAGCATAAAAGAAACATGTGTAACTTGTATTTAAACAAATATATATGTGCACTTTATTGTAGATTAGGGATTTGGCTTGAGGAAGTTCCCCCTTCAGTTAGAATTCCGTGTTCTTTTACAAGAGCCAAATTAGATAATTACTGTAGCAAGGTGTGATAGTTTTTCGACAATTAGTGTCGGATTTCCTGATGTTTATCTAGGCGAATTCCCCAGACACCCATGAACTGTCTAGAAAACGAGTGAACTGTGTTTTCTTAACGTAGATCTTTCGGTGACAACTGACTTGTATTAATCCATTGGTTAGGAATTCAAAAAAAAAAAACGTTAACTTTAATTTTTTTAAAAAAATATACACTGTGTTTCAGTCAGACATAAATAAAGTAAGGTCCCAGCGAAGTCATCAGGGTCCTTGCTTAGGTTTAAGGAATCTGTTATTTAGATATTGACTATTTTTTGAAAAAAAAACTATTGTCACGTTGTTTATTTTAAATATGAATACTGGTGGTATGATATAATAAAAGGAAAATGAAGTATTGGGCAGATACAAGCTTCTAGTATAGGGTTCAGTTACAGAAAAGAATGGAAGACTGTTAAAACAATTTTTCATTCTTTTTTGAAGTTGAGTCCAAGAGGAGTCATTGGGACTCAAATCATGTAATTTTAAGGGTATTGACTACTTATTTTTCAGTGTAAGAAAATGCAAACCTAAGTCCATCAAAACCCTTCACATATGTAGGACATATGCACTAATTGCAACTGAAAAAAAACTATGTATAATAAATCTTTGATTTGCTTTTACTTAGTTTTAAGTTTTGTATGAAATATTTAGATAAGGTCGTTTTTATTCAAGCTGTAACGTCGTTTAGGTCTGCAACAAGCAATTTTACCTTTTTGTTACATTACTGGCCATAAATATTGCAAAATAACGCCGTTTAATCAAGAGATGAAGAGAATATTTTTTGTTTTTCGTGGAGGTATGAACCGAAAAACCCAATCACACTGTATGAATACGCGAAGCGGATTCATACATTGTGTGATTAGGTTTTTCGGTTCATACCTCCATGAAAACAAAAAATATTATCTTCATTTCTTATAATTTAATAGCATCGAGCGAAAAATGCCACAACTTAACAAATTTTGAATCCTTTTGTAGTGAACTATTTTGTGCGGGAGCATTCAAAATGGCTGCGTACTCAAAATTTTGTTCATGGAGGCATGAATTAAATTTTTCGACCAATCAGAAGGCTCGTTTTTGATAGACGAAACTAACAATAAAATTATTATCGAAATGGGCATTCCTGCATGTTGGAGTCAGTGGGCGAGGCCTCCAATCCATCAATTACCATTTCTAACGAATTCGAATTTACTACACATGAATATACCACACGAACAATTGTAAAGGATAAAATCATAAAAGCTATCGACTTTACACTGTGACTCCCCGGCGAAGATCATAGTGGCAATTTGCGAGATTAATATCAAAAACAGTTAGCCCCTTGGGTGGCTTTAGTTAGAATTTGAATTTCGAAATGCACTCATGTCTTATTAAATAGCACGAATCTCGCAGAGTGTTTTTCTGTTGCTTCATTTCAAAGACACGTGTTTGACATGTTCTGTTTCCTTTTGCTTCCTTCAAATGAAACAAATTCCATGTTAACCCATTCAAACACAACCCCGCTTTTCTTACGTGCTCATGAAAATTACCTATGGCAAATAGTATGAGAAAAGAAGAAATTATTTGCTAAAAGCAAATTCATCTTTTTTCACAATATTTTCTACCTTATATGGCATTTATCTTCAAATTTGAACATTCATTGTAATGTCGTATGCATCCTCTTTCAATTTGGGCCAGTCTTAAATTCTGTTGTCTTGTAATGGGTTAAGCGACAATACAAATAAAACATCTAGGGAAGAGGTGGAAAGGCAATTCGACCCCCCTCCTCTCCAACAACACTATTTCGTCTTTGGGCGATCAGAACTACCATATAAGAGCTCATATAAACTGTAGTCACAAGGTTTTGCTCGCCTTAAGACGATATTGTCGAAGAGATTTTAAAATTTAAAACCCCGTAGCTTGAATTTTTGTCTCTGGACAAGTACATTTTCTAATGCCACGTGATTAGTTTTTTTCGGTTCATGCCTTCATGAAATCAAAAAAAATATTCTCTTCATCTCTTAAATAGACTTAATCAAAGTGGTAAAGGAGAAGATAAACTGTAGAAAACAGATATTTTTTTTATATTATTTCATAGAATTTATTCAATAAAAAAAGGTATATAATTAATGGAATATCATGTTACGATTGCGATATAACATTTTGTATTTGCTTATCGCTGCGGAGAAAAAATTGATATGTCACGAGTCCTACCTTCGGTTTCGTGAAATATCAAAATTTTCCTCCGCAGCTCAAAGCAAATGCAAGATGTTGTATTGCAATCGTAACATAATATTCCCGATATATATTAAAAAAAGATTCGATATTTGTATTGAAAAGTAGAAAAATTTGTGGTAAACGCAGAAAAACGTGGGTTCCATTTCTTAATTACATCAACTTTTTTTCTCAAAATTTACTTCTTCACTGTTTTGGACAAGTTCATCTTAATTCTCGACGAATAGAAAATCATGTCTTACTTGCCCGGAGACAAGTAGAGAAAATATATCTTTCTACACTAGTAGTTTCACTGTATACTAAAAAGGAAAAAATGACCGTCAGAAATAGCCGTTTTTGACACATTCTCAAACCATCCCGCTTTTTCACGCATTCCAAGAACAAAAACAGCAGCAGCAACAACAACAACAACAACACCCAAACGAACCTAAGGAAAACATTCTGAAGAACGAAAAAACATAAACCAAATAATGTTGTCTGCAATTTCTTTTAATTTTGATCTGTAATCTAACAGAAATGCTTAAAATAAATGCTGGAGTTCAAAGTTCACTACAGGTCTAAATGAATTATTTGATTGGTCGATTGATTCTTTGATTGACACTCGCGATAGGCTCATTACAATAGCATCAACTTGTATAAAGGAGTAGCTAAACGCCACGTTGGCCTGAGAAAAAATGATCTTCAAAGAAATCCATCGAATTTGGCTGCACGGGTTTGATATATTTGATAACCTAAAATTACTGATTAAATGGCATTGAATATTATATTAGCGTATTGACAAACGAATTACGCGGGAGCCTAATTACTTTACACAATCCATAAACAGAGGTTTGCAAATACTTCTGTCTATTGAAGTGGTGATTAAACGGGACGTCTGAAATCTTCATCCTACTAATTATCGACTGGTTTTGGAACTCATAGATCACTTGCCCCGCCCACTTACTCCGTTGCACCGCCAATTGACTCCGCCAGGAAGTTCCGCTTCGATGTTTACGTCGTTATTTCGCAAAATTATGACCAGTATCATTTGACGAAAAAGTTAAAATGTTTTTTGGCGACCTAAATGTTGTATCTACAGCTCAAATAAGACAAAATACTTAACGAAAATGGCTTCCAATATCGAATTTCATATTATTCTTAGTCTAAATGAACGATTTCATTGGTTACTTGATTGACAATCGCGATTGATCAAGGTTTTGGGTTCGATATATTCCAAGTCGCTTGTAT